>CM049376.1:21506472-22223972 GCA_026937815.1 Etheostoma perlongum
ACTGATTGGCTGAGATAGGAAGGAGCCTTTTTTTTTTTTTTTTTTTTTTGGAAAGGCCAAAAAACACTACAGATTGCAATTTAAATAGATGTGAAGAAACGTGTGTAGTAGTTATTCAGGTGCAACTTATACAGAATAAAGAATGTGTCTGTTCGTACTGGGTTGGAAAGTGGGGGAAGACGTATTTAGACTCTTAGGTTGGTCTAGCATTGCATTCAGATCGGTTTCCTGCGTTAACTGTGTTGTCAGCCAACCAGCCCGCCTGTAAAGAAAGCACTAACTGAAGGAGAGATTACATTTGATAACAATTTTTTAAGGATATATTTTCTAAAATTAGTATGTACTGATAGAAATATTAAGTCTATTTAAGACAAGATATAGAGACGTTGGCATAGTGCTGGTATTATTATTACTTTCCACTGGAGTAAAAACCTACTGTATGTGTCTGAGGGAGGTTTTTCAACTGTGCATATGAGCAGATTAATACTTTGTTCCAATATTTAATCTGTGGGATACAGGCTGGGAGATAGTTGTCACTCCTGTCCAAAGCTGCGAACATTATAGGTGCCAAACACTGACTAGCAAAAGCACAGTTTGCAGTCACCAAGTGGATTATTTGATGCAAATTGTGCCTGCTTATTATAATCTCAACGTCTCAGATAAACTAAAATGTGAATGTCGCCAGCCATATTTTTGATTGCGGCTGTGCGATTATTTAAAATGCCACAATCGTAAAGCTGTAGTGTGCTGTGTAAATCTGTAGTTTTAAGTCCATAATGGTTGTGTACTTTAATATGTGAAACGTTGACACAACAATTTAGATTAATTAACCAAAAGTTGATTTCCTCAAAAACTTTTCTAATTTAATGCACCAATGGTTATTCATCTCAAAGCCTCAATCCTAACATACTTTCAATGATCTTCAGAAACAACAAACACTGACGGGTCCAGAGGGGCCGCTCAGTGTCGTTCAGTTCAGTTTATTCTAAATTCCATTGTAGCTCGCTTAAATTAATGTTTGAGTACTGGAGCTGGATGTGGAGCGTGACAGAATAAGTAGACAGTGAGTAGTCTTGTTTATGTACTGCAGGAAAGGCCAGTGAGCGAGATAATCAGGCAATCTCATCCAGACTTTGGTGAATTAGTTAATCATGCCCTAGTCACTGTAATTAATCTCTGGGTCCTATTTAAGTGTAATAAGCAAAGCCTTCACAGAGCTCCATAGATGTCCCGGGCTGCAGGGTAATGCATGGAGAATTCATGAATGTGTATTTCATTTCAAACACGTCTTTGAAACGGTTCTCTAGTCTACGCAGTTAGAGATACAGTGCCTTTATGTCAATCACCATTCTTTTATTCCTTTTCACACATTTTTCTGAGTGCTAATTACACAATATATACAGTGTAAACAAAACAAACACCTGTTACCTTAAAGTTATTTCTCTCGCATAAAGTTTATAGTGTGCAAACATAAGGTCTTGATTCTTCTCATCTTAACATTTGTAGCATGAGGCTTTTTTTGTTCTAGTAGTATAATGTAAACAGATAACACAGATTTTATATGATTTGGTATAATGGGTCATCATACTATCAAATCTTGTTCCCAATGATTAAACAAAGATGTTTTTTCTGTGATTTACAAACTAAAATCACTGTATTGACTTGGAAGGAGCTGACTTACTGTATGTTTATACTTACCTGAAGACACTAAAATGGAGGAAAGTTGCAATATAAAGTAGGTATATATTTAAAATCAATTGAATTCATTGACAAAAATGGATTGTGAATAACCAATATGACACATTGATCTGCAGTGTTTTACCTTTAAGACGTAAGTGTGTTTTTGTACAGATTAAAGTCTGACTGAAAAATTTGCTTCCCCCCTGTATAGAGCCACATTAAATCTAAACATAGTGTCAAGACACTATGTGAAACTGAGTGCCATATGGTTAGCAGAGCTAACTTTGTTGAATTTGGTTAATGGAAGTGGGTTTAACAGAAGAGATCACACGTTTTGGTTAACAGAATGCTGTGCATGGGATGGGTACAAGTCTAAATGGAATTTGTACTATCTTTGTATTTCACTTCTAATGATCAAGTGATTTATTTTAAAATGGCATATAACATTTTGTAACTCACTGAGATTTTCTATTGTAAAGCAACTAATCCTTGAAATGCTATTTGCACTTTCATAGTCTATACTTGATACATTCCCTCTTTATATGAAAACTGTTTGTGTGATGCCAATAAACTACGTGTTGAGTTTTAATTTGTTTTTTTATTTATTTTTTAAAATGAATTAGTCATTGAGATACAGTATCTACATTCTGAGAGAACATTAGATTTTTAGCACTTTCTATTTGCCTTAAAGTTTCGGTTTCTTCCTACAGAAGACTGATAATAAAAAGTGGCATAATCATTGAAACAAATATTAAGCACATTAAAATGGAAGTTCTAGGTAGAAATGCATGCTGGTGCAGTTTAAAAGTCCCAAATGCAGCACACAGCACATCGCCTTGAGTAACAACATAAACCCTGACACATGACTATAAATCAAACCTGTACAGACCCCTGCCTAATTAAATATGACAGCCGATGTCTGGAGGACTAACAGAGGGCTGTGAATCTTCATTCCATGTGAACCTAAATACATGATGTGCTTGACGAGAGTTTCAGTGTTTCTTTAGGGAGGCCTGTCAACAAGGTTCAGTGTTAGCGGCATAGGCCAATGAGCTGCAGCAACAGGAGGAACAGGGTGACAATGTCCAAATAGAGGTTGAGAGCAGCAAACACATACTCCTCGGGAGAGACTTCATACTTCCTGTGTTTCCCACCCAGGATAAGCTGAGTATCAAACACCAAATACTGCAGAAAGACAGAGAGATGAGAGTTGTTTCAACACAACCAACACTGACATGTGAGGACGGTGTGTTTGTGTGAAGAAAGAGAAAGAGAGCCAGTTACAGGAATCGGTCTGAAAGAACACACTGGCATTATTTCTAATCTTTAAGAGAGGGGACTGCACTGATAAACAGGCCATGTAAATAATCCTGAAGGCTTGAAGGTAAGTTGCGACTTGCTGCTGACAGCCTGTTAAGCTCTGTGTGCAATAGCAGTTTGTTCCACCAGCTGACGGGACAGGTCACAACATTTGCTGTTAATGCCAAAGGCATGCAGAGAGGTGGCTGTGAGAATGTAGACTACTGCTGTTAAACAGTGCATAATTGAAATTAAAGGGCACGAGGACATCAAAGTCTCTCTCTTTACACTAACTACTGCGACAGACATTAGAGGTAGGCAGGGATCAAATCTTACATTGCATACTCTGATTTGGCATTAAGCCTATTTTGATGGTGGTTTCTTTTATTTTAAAGGTCCTTTTCAGTTTTCCCATTCAACCTGTGTTGCAGAAAAACCACGTTCTGTCAATAAAGTTTAAATGTACTTACCAAAGAAAACAGCAAGGTTCCCAGGCAGGCGTACATGATGTAAAGATACTGTTCAAAGAATCAGAGACACAGAATCAGCAGAGACATTCAGCAACATTACTGACTTTATACTGATTTGTGATTGTTTCTTCCACATTAAGTGGTAAAATATAACAAAAAAAAAATCTCCATTTTAGCATTTAAAATTAAATGTTTATTTTCTATCTCAGTGAAATGATAGTGTGCTTGCAGCACACACAATAATTCATCCTTTAAACGCAGTAACCGTAAAAGTGAGCCTACTCTTATCCCTTTTTCCATTCTAGTTATTCTGTACAGTAAATATTATGGTGAAGGTTTGATAATGGGTGCAAACAATATGCTTAAGACATCAGTGTTTATTTTATGTTCTAAATCTATGGAATGCTTATTTCTGACGCTTTCTGCTTAGGGCTAAAACACTAACAGCCGTCACAGTAAACAGCAGGGTTCATTTAAATGCATCAGTCTGAGATCAGTGGAGCCCCTGAGAGGTTTGAGAGTGCATGCTCTCTTCTTTATAGTCTGCTCAGCACACAGGTCAGTGCCAGAACATCCTGGGGATAAAAGCTATGAGGCAGTACATACTGTCTGCTTCTGACTGCACACACGTCCGGAATTCATTTCAAACCTGTCCTTACTGCAAACACAGCGGCTTCTTGATCTACCTGCGATCGGAGGATTCCACACAGCAATGCAAATGAAAAGAGGGTCCAGGCAAACACCCACAGGCTCCCATTTAATCTGGTGAAGTCCCACTGGTGCCAGAAAGGGGAGAAGAGAGAGAGAGAGAGAGAGTAAATGTGACAAGCCTCTTGAACAGAAAACAGTAGACGGAACATCTCTCATTTACTCTCATCATTGCTGTAAAATCAAGGGCGCTCAAGGCCGTCTGCATTGCAGCCGTGCTGTGAGGCACCGCAGATGACTAAATGATGAAGACATATTGCAGTTCAACACTAAAGAATATTCTGACTTATTCTGGATGCAGTGATCCTGGATAATTAATCAACAAGCTGCAACGCCGGCATAGAGCAGGGGAGGGGAGGTGGCCTTTTGGCCTGCATGGCCTTTTCAGATAGATAGACAGAAAAAATAAGATGTCAGATGGCACAACAGGAGAATCCCTAACACTGATAACCTGAAGAGCTACTGGTTAAACGTGCAAGGCAGTCTGTATGACATTTATATCACAGTGACAGAGACAAAAAGAAAAGCTTTGGCACAGCGTTAACTGCAGAGCAAGAGGTGCTGGAATCTACAAGATAAACGTAAAGTCATAAAAAATATAAACCAAAAGTGTTTACGGTGGTGACCGCTCACTCAGCCCATAAAACATACTTTTTTCTGGGCTGAGGGTGCGGCCACCTTTTCTATTTATATCTGTTTTCCTCTCTATATGCAGGCAATTTAGACCTTCTTTCTACAGATTACTAATGAGCAGAGAGCAATTAAGAACACATGTATTCTCAGGATAATCATTAGACACCTGCTAGCTTGATTGATCCAATCTGAGCAGAAGAAATAAATCTCTGCAGCTCCTTCAGATGAAATAAGTACCAAAATGTGTGAAATGCCTTTACTGCATTTAGAGGCAATTAAGAGGGACTCTAAATGCAATTTGAATTTGGCCTATATCTAATTCACTTGTAATGTTTTGACCTACTGCCTGTATGACTACTTCTGTTCTGAATATGAGCCAATTGCTAACTCTTGTAATGCAACTTTTAAATAAAGGGAGCTATTTTATATAAACCAAGTGGCATCCTTGTACAATAACTGTGACAGGTTTTTACATATTTACAATTAAATGAAATGGTGGAGAAACTAGGTCAGGGTCCAATTTGATATTTTAGAGTTGTTTAATTATTACTGTCATTTTTTAGATTAGATTTTTTCTGAGAAATCAGGAATGCAAGTGGTTACCTTTTCAATATTAAAATATATTTGTCTGGAGGAGCATCCTGTCTACCGGTGCGTCCCTGTAACGGCCCTTTGAAAGATTAATCTCAGAGCGTGTGTACTTTATTACACAGTTCATGGAGAAAGGAAGTAGTCATAGCCTTGCGTGGACAGTAATGCCATCAGAGTTTTTAAACCTTTGCTGGGGATTGCATATAGCAAACACTGTATGAGAGAACCTGGCCAACAGCTCAGCTTAACACTTTTCCTCTGACTGCACAGGGAGCACAGCTCAGTATATGGACATTTACCACTGACTGCATAGCAATGTCGTAGTTTATGAAATTTCACTTTTGGCTGCACTGCAAACGGAGCTCACGGTGTGTGACAGATCTTACCTTTGACTGCAGAGCAAACAGGGTCAAGGCAAAGGACACCAGCGCTGTTGCTCCCACAGCCCACAGAACTGCATCTGCATCAAAGTACCTGAAGACAGAAATATCAAACAGATAAGCAGTGGGAACAGCACCCCATTGTATCATGTCAAACTATTCAGCAGGCAGAGACATGAACAGTAGGGTTCTGTTCTGTCCTAAAAGAGAATCAGTACTTTCTTATAGAAGAAATGAGGTATTATTTCATTCCATAGTCTGTATTATGTGTCTAAACTAGAGTGATGACAGGGACCCCCCTCTGGATGTGCATTGCATAATATATTGCCTATGAACATTTCATCATCAGTTACAGTTATGGCAATGTCCTATTAATATTATAATTTGAATGTATTATTGATAGTCAGACTGCAACTGATGCCTTTACTGTCAGAGTGAAAAGCTGCTAGAAGACAAAATGTGTCACAGATGGAAAAGGTGACACGTGATCATACGGGCACTGGCACAGAAAAAAACTGGTTTGGAACTATTTGTGATGCTTTTGATTTATCTTCTGCTGAAAATATGATTCCATGTGCTTCACAATTTGGTAAACCAGCAATGATAACATTGTATCAGGTTTCGATGGCTTCATTGCCAGCATCCAACACTCTATCACATATGGATGAGATAGGGTTATTATTGTGTAAATGAGTCAGCATCAGGTGGGAATTCATTCTTGGAAACACACACTCACGCTGCCACAGATCCAAGCATCAGGCCCTCTGCAATAGTCTGAGAGAGAGAGAGAGAGAGAGAGAGAGAGAGAGAGAGAGAGAGAGAGAGAGAAATAGAAAGTAAATACATGACCCCCCCAAAAAAGTGAAATACAGCAGGTGTGGGTTTAATTTGATGCCTGGCTGGTACTGCTTCTACTTACAAACAGGCCCAGGGCGATGAAATTGAGGGGGACTTGACGACGGAGGTTGCCACAGCAGGACAAGGCTATGATGAGCACCATCACCGCCGCCCTATTTCACAGAGAATATAGAGTGTATTGTAAATAACAAATAAAAAGGCTAGGAACACACACAAAAAACACTGTTCAATATGTGAATTCAGTGAGTGCATTATGGACTGGGATTCAGACTGGAGTGAAGGTGTTTGATTTACTTCCATGAGCGACATTTTCATTTAGGTTACTCACCGACAGCTTTGTAGGTGGTCAAACTGGTTAAAGTAAGAAAGTGTGTGGTGTCTAGACAATCTAACTGAATGTTGACAGCTTACATCATGGTGTAGGAGAACCAGTAGTTGGCCCATGTCCATTTCCTCAGAGCATCCCTGTTATTCCAGACGAATAAGGGGGAGAGTGTAGTGTTTAATAGAGGCATTTACTTGATGGAGGCAGTAAAATGATTTTATTAAATATTAACAGAGGACAGAGCATTGTGCACATGGGAGCTGAATGCAATTTATGAAAAGGAACTACTGTAGCAGGGTCCTACCATATCTATTATACAAAACATATAAAGCTTTCAAACTACTGCCAGGAAAAACAATATGTGGCAGAAATGTCCTTTGGTTCTCTACCATCTCGTCTCACCTCACGTTATTTTTGGTGATTTGAGCAGTGCAGGGTTGCCTGCTCAGAGTTTTTGTGGGGACAACTATGGTACTTGTGCTCCTGTGTGATGTTGGGTGCTCTTAAACACCGACAGACTAGACTAAATGTTGATTGATAGGTGCCTGACATGGATTCATCTCTTTTTTTTGGAAGGAATTTCCTTGTGTAAAAGTGTCTCACCAGTAAAGAAAAGCACAGATGATCCCGACCGTCACCAGCAGCTGAATCATCAAAGTCAAGTAGACTTTCCTTATGAAGCCTGTACAGAAAGATTGACAGTGAGACAAGACAGGCAGACAACAACAACAAACTAACAAAAAAATATCTGCCAGAGTAAAGCAGAATGGCAGGTACTGTGGGGCTGTTTGTGCTGCATGACAATATGAAATGGTTCTGTTTTCACCAAACACACATTTCAACCTCTCATTTAAAATGATTTGCGTTGCGTGGGAGGTGAGGAGATGAGGCAGAGTACAGCAGAGTTTAGGGAACAATTTTCAATTTCAAATCAATTCCAAGAAAACGCTGCAAAGCAAATGAGCAGGGTACAAATTGGTTATTCTTTTTCAGCCCCGACCATGCAAACAGAAACATAATGGTTTCTCTCGCTTTCTGTTTCTCCCTCGGCCCATTCCCGTTCTTGTAGCCCTCACCTCTTCGTATGGCAGCGTCGCTGAAGCTGCTGTCTTCTAAGCCGTGACAGTAGTCTGGTGGAGCTTGACCATATGGATAGTCGCCTCCAGCTGCTGCCATGCCCTCAGGATGGACCGTGTTATCATAGGTGCCAGGAGGGGAGACCACTGCAACGTTCCCACTCCCCACCTGATTCAACAACACAGCTAGTTCAAGGAACACTTGTAGAATCTTAAACTTTTGAGCAAAAATCAATATATTGTTAGTGTATCAAAGAGAGAAAATCATCCATATGTAATTGAAAGTGCATGTGGACATTGTGTAAGGTTTTTATAATGATCCCATGATCAAAGGCTGGTAGTGTGTGATTAGTTTGACATTAAATCCAAAATTAATAGAAAAGAAAAAGCTGATTTAAGCTCAAAACCTCATTCCGTTTTCTGGAATGGTGCTAAGAAAAATATTCTAATACAGCAACTAACCTGATAGCTCATCCCTGTGTAAGAACTCTGTCCGTAGTCCTGAGTATTGTACGGAGGGGGATGAGGTTCATAACCACCATTGCTGCAGCCATTAGTCTTGTCCATTCCACCAAAAGTAAGCAGATATTTTCATCAACTGAGGCACAAAGTGACAGAGAAGAAAGGTTAAACACACATGTAAGTTAAGGTCACGGCTTAGACCACAAAAGCATCCTGTTGAACAGCCTCAGCGTTTTCATCAGTGATGTTAAATTGGCTGATGGGGCAATGTCAGAGTGGAACAAATAAATGGGTAATTATAAAATGATGCATCACACAAACACAAGAGCCATCCATTACTAACATCCATAATTATGGCCTTAAGCCTCAATTTAATTGAGCTGTATGTATATTTAATGGGCAAATAGGTTGTGGTTAATCACTCTCAGAGGAAAGGCAGTTGTCATCAAAAAGGACAGAGACAGTAAAGTCAGGGATTCTACTTTATACTGTATATAATGAAGACATGAGAGAAACAGTTTCCTGTGAGGTCCCTGGTTTTGAATTAGTCATTAAAGAGACAGAGTTCTAATTAGGTACAAAATTACAAATTCTGTATGATACAAACATCAGTAAAGCCAGGACTATACTATATAGATAAGAACTGAGTCCACACAACCGGTTCACAGAAACATCACATTTAAATCTGCCTTTCTATGGTTTAATCAGTAGTAATAAACACTTCCTGTAATATCAGTAATGAGTGGTGGCGGTAATAAATCATCTGCCACTGAAAACCACATTTTGATAACTTCTGCTTCCTCAACTCAACTCCTTAAACTAAAACCTGTGACAGGACAGCATAAAAACATTTTCAAACATTTAAATGACATGAAATGGACTTTGTTTCTGTTCGCTTACATAGCCCGAAAGGCTTGAACATCATTTCCGAGATATGACGAATTAAGCACTTTAAAAAGTACCCCTCGTGTTTTTCAAGTCTTCAACAAGGGATCAAGACCTAATTAATTATTGTTGTCTGAATTAGGTCTGTTCACATAAATCAATGAAATACATTCTAATTTCTTCCAATGTGCCTTACCTCTGCTGTGACGGCCAGGAAACAGCTCTGCCGTCCTTCCTGTAGGGTTGGTTCCCCTTCAGGGCAAAGTCTACCTGCTATCAGTTGGTTCCCACAGAGATAGGACTTCAGCTCCAGAGGAAAAGGATGTATCCATTAAGTCCAATGCGATATTCAGATGAAGTTGTTAAAATGTCATTTAACCAACCAGGCTGGCATTTTGTCAGAGCAAATAATGTCTTCACCTTTTTTTTTCTTTCAGCATTATTGATTAACACAAGCCTTAAGAATAAGTTGATACTGGTGCTTTCACACACAAATTTAAAATTTTCTATTTCCTGTAATGATCTATCATTAGCCTGCTGTGTGTGATACACCTGTATTGTACAGAAAGGCAAATGGCAGCCTGTGTTATCCTGGGAGTCACGTGACCTTCCTGACTCACCTTGGTTACACATTGATAACAACCTGCCCATGGAGAGATATTGAGTCAAAGCAAGGAAGAATAGCTTTGAAACATACTGTACGCCAAAAAATACATAAAGAAATGTAGGTCAATACAGTTTTAATGCTTCTCCATGGAGAATCGCCACTGAAAGGCATATAATGAAGCCCTCATCCATTAATGAAAAACTAGTCGAGGATGGAGCCATTTCAAACATAGCTCAAGAAAATTGTAATTTCCACTTCTTAGCATTGATTCAATGTTGAGTCTTAACCCTGATTTGATTGAGGTACTTTACTTGAGTATTCTCATGTTATGCTACTTTATAATTCTACTTCACATCTCATAGGAAAATATTGTAGTTTTTACAACAATAATTTTACATCTATAGTTAGTTACTTTGTAAAGTAAGAGTTCACATAAAGAAACAAAATGAACTACAGATTCACAAACCTCTTACCTCTTACAACATCAACTTAAAAAAACAGTGTATTTATTATGTTTCAGATGTCTATGGGTTATTAGTAGTTCCACCAAAGAGACATGTCCCCTCAAACCTTTCACATGGTTTCAATTCAATAAGGGTTTGAGGTCCAAAGAGGTGAAATTGACCAAAATATCACGGTAATAAAATCTTAGTGTGACAAAAAGTGTGACAAATAAATACAAATTTGTGTAACAGAACTTATTTCCTCCCATATTAATCTCACAACCCCCTTAAATGTATCTCATGAGGCACAGCTGGGTTGGTTTAGTAGAGCAGGCGCACATGTCCTGAGAGGTTTACGCCTCGATGCAGAGGTCCAGGGTTTGAATCTGATGTGACAACTTCCTGCATGTCTTCCCCATCTCCCCCCTTTGTCCTGTCAAAAATAAAAGCTGGAAAAGCTATATGTATATATATATTTAAAATAGATTTATCTTGTGAGGCTGGAGGAGCCAGACTCCGAGGTTGGAAAACACTGGACTAAACTACAGTACCTGTAACTAATGTATTATGTATATCATTTTTAGATAATAAAGTTAAAATAAAGTTAAAACTAGTTCTACCTTCACCAGCTACAAAAGTAAAATGTTTTTCACACATTAATGCATCAGTGTTAATCTAATAATGATATACATAATATATTAGTTACATGGAAGTTTTTTGGCAGAACGAGTACATTTTCTTTTGATACTGTAAGAACATGTTGTTAATGCTTATGTACTTTTACTTAAATTGGATTTTGGATGCATTTTGGTACTGGTGCTAAAATTAAAGTAATGGATCTGAGTACTTCTTCCACAACTGTACATAACAATATAGCTACCTAACCTCTAGATGGCATTCCAGCCTCTTCTTATGTTATGGATAAACAATCAAAGAGTCCGATAGAGTCATGTCAACACTCAGCAACTCTGACTCAAACTGCAGAGGACACATACCATACAAATCATCTATAAATGATTGTATCAGCAGTTAAAGTTGAGTTTTTCATACTATACCGGTGCCAAAAAATAAATTTACAAATTAACTGGATCAGTGAACATCATAAAAAAAAAAGAAAATCTAAGAAATTCAATAGTTTTGAATCTGATTATTTCAAAGCAGCATACAAACACCAAACATATCAAGCAAACACTGGGGGGCACTAGTCTCCTGTCCTTCTTCTACTAATTGCAATGATTTAATTGTGACTCTCCCCATTCTATTGCTGCTACCTCCCCAACCAGCAGCAACCAAATCCTCCAGAGAGCTCCCTTTAAAACAGCTGCCTCTTCATTTTAACTGCTGGATCAAATCCTTCATTCCTCTCATCTACATGACATGAGGCTAAAACAAAAGGAAACTGTTTTTCCTGTTTAGACAGCCATAAATAAAAAAATAATTTAATAAAATACTAAATAAAAATATTAAGACTTGCCACATCCTCTTTGAAGGGACAGACAGCTCACACATTCTCACTCTGTTCTCCACTGTGTCAGTCAGCACAGCTGGGTTTCCTCTGCCTGCTTAGATCTGATGAGCTTGCTCTCACCTGTTCATGAGATCTTAGGCAGATTTGAATGGATGGCACAACTAACAAAGTCACATTTGAGCAGGCAGTTGAAATCCAGCCTGTGTTGACACACCAATCAGTGTGGAGCCCAGTGTGAGGCCACATTTAACACAGAGCTGATTGTCTCGCCGCTGTCCAAACACGAGCAACCCATGAGGCGGAAGCCACATGAAGCAGAATGTGTGCAGAGCAGAGAGCTGTGTCCAGACCATGATACACAGGGTGGAGGGAAAATAAGCAAGGATGGAGGGAAAGGAAAAATGGAAGGAAGAAAGGAAGGAATCAGTTAAATTTATAAAGCCCAATATCACAAATATGCCTCTAAGAGCTTTACAATATGTAGAGCATACAGTAGAGATAGATAGATAGATAGATAGATGGATGGATAGATAGATAGATAGATAAAAAGAAGAAGGGAGGGAATAAAGTAAGAAAAGGCGGAAGAAAGTAAAGAAGGTGAAAAAAAGACAGACAGATATAGATAGGAAAAACAAAAGATGGAAAAAAGAAATGAGAAAGAAAATAAGGATGGAGGGAAGGAAAAGAGAAAGAAAGGACAGAAGGAAAGAAAGCTGTAACTAATAAAGGCAGGATGGAAGAGACAGACAAACAGACAGAGTCTGATCTCGGCCTCGGTGCAGACTGTGACAGCTCTGTTTTGTCTGACTGCTAGGATACTCTTTGGGGCTTTTGGGACTGGGGATCACAGCGGGGAGTGTTCTGGTGTCGTTGGAGAAGGAGAGATGTAGCCATCATGCGAGTCTCTCTTTCCACTGCATGCAGTTGCAAATTATTGCTTTCCGGCCAACCGGGCCACAGAAGCATTTATTTGGAGAATTAAAATGGTGGTTTGTGTGGGGCCTCAGAGAGCCCCGGTGCTGGTCTGGAGGTCTGTGTCACTACATGCCTCTTCATTTCTAATTTACAACCCTCCTGAACGTGCTAATGTAGCTTTTCAGCAGGATGTATGGGAGAGATCTACAATGACTCGCACTGCATGCTGGGACTGCATGTGTTACTGTAAATAATGAAAGGCTGCACTGTCCAGCTGTGTCAAGCAATGCTTATTATTTCAGTAAAATGAACAATCCCGACATGTTGATTTACTATGATGGCCAAATCAGTGTTGCATTAGTTTTCAAAATGACTTGCATTATCTTGCTTAGCAAGAGTGTGAGATACAAAAGGCCCAGCTGCAGTCAATTTAAGTCAATGGACATAATTAAGTGAATAAATGACTGTTATCCGTAGTTGACTTATGTATTACAAAACTGTAGCGCAGAGCACAAAACTGCAGATTTATCCTTATTAGAGTCAGAGTTAACATTAGCTTTGTCTACAATGAGCACTCTATTACTGAATTATAAATAATCTCCAAGAAACTTCTGCCTAAATATGTTTAACGAGGAGCTTAATTGATTGTGTATCATCATCAACTTGACTGTTGCAGACATACCTAAACCACACTCATTCAAATTGTCCGGGGTAATAGAGTTTAATCTGTGGCTTTGTCACAATTTGTCTCTGAAATAACCATATTAAAGGGAAATTAATAAGTCATCTCTGACATCACTTTGGATCTTTGAAATAAGTTAACTCACATATCCAGTTTTAAAAAGGCTTAATGATATTACAGTGGGACGCCTAATACAGCAGATGTAATACACAGATTCAAGGAAACAAATTATTCAAATATTTTATTCTGTATTTTCTTTTAAAAGAACTACAGGACATAACTTTACTTTCAAAACCCTGGTTCTCTGAGTAGAATGAGTGAGCTGTCAGAAGCCTAGTTAATCTTTACCGGCTCTCAAGGCTAATTAGCTAAACTCTCCTCAGACCAGACCGGATGCTTCCGTCACCAGGCGCTAGTTGTGGCAGATGCTGTTCTGACTGCCTTCATCAGAAATGTTGATATGTCCATTGTGTGGCCTGTCTCCAAACACTAACGACACCGGGAGCGGTTACCCCGTCAGAACTAGGCAATTGTCACTTCAGGTCATTTCTTCTTTAGCACACTAGCTAATACATACAGCGGGAAATATTATGGTGCTTGTCTGCTTGTCATCTGGTGATGACTACTGTGTAGAATCTGGAATACAAGATGGCAGCACTAATCTATATAGTGCCATTCGTTAAAAAATACATTTTAAACCTATTCTAGGACAGGTCAAAGGTGATCAGGAGAAGACAGTGATGCAAATGCACAATATATCAATATGTCTGGCTTTCAGAAAGCTTTTCGTTTTAACTTGTCGCAGACTTATTTTTACTCTGAAGAGACATCAAACTTTTAAAAACTTTTTATTTTCTTCCAAATAAAGCTGTCATACCATTGTGGTACTTTTAACAACAACAAGTGGAATATATAACAACACCCGCACTGATAATGAAAGCCATTATTCATCCACATTGCAAGATAATAAAATAACTCTGCTAGTTTTCAACAATACTCAGACAGCTGAGTCACCAATTTCATTTTCAAGTTATTTTCAGTCTAACACATATGGCTGACCAAGATCCAAAGCTGTGTGACAGTTTTTAAGGCATCACCAACACCAATCCCCTAATTACTCTCCAATTATTTTAACTTGATCTGTTACTTGGATAGATATGTAAATGCTTTGAGATCTGGCTTCCAATGATAAAACGGTTTTGTTAAAATTAGGCACTGCAACTTTAGAATAACTGAATGAATTAACTGCATTTAAATAAGACATCATGTTTTGGGAAGAATTTTGACTGTGCTGACTCAATTTAAAAATAATCTGATTGCATTACCCCTTTTTGTGTTTCTCTGTCCCAACATGAAAAAATGTCTAGGGTTTTCACTGCAGAAGCTAAGCCAGTTAATTAGTCTGTAGACGTCTGATCTAACCACCCCAGATGGATCTGGACTGCTCACTTTTCTGACAATATTAGGATGCTGAGCTTGGTATGCTGGAGCTGAGTCAGAGTTGAGTGTCAAGATGCCATAAATGGATTCAGGGTAAGTTTCTTAGAAGCCATGGCAGTGTCTGAGAGTCTGGGTGCATGCTGCCAGGTCAAATGGAGCAAATGGAGCCTATAAAATCCCTCAGGTTCAAAAGCATGCATAATCATCATCATGGAAAAGTCTCCTCATTCTTACCTATCCCTAAAAATGCTAGAATTTTATGTGGAGAGAGTGTCACCAAAGAACTGAGCAAGACTGACGTGAGGAACTTGTGAAATATTTTGCATAACATATGACAGCTGTGAATGTAGTTTGACCTTAGAAATCAACATTTCTTTACTGGTGTAAAGAAAAATGAAGCCATTGTGAAAGACAGTCGGCAGTCAAAGGACAGTTGGATGTCTTCTGTGACGGGGCCATGTAGCCAATTGCTGTCAGATACAGTAACTGGGCTGAGAAGATTTTAGTTTTGGTCTTTTCTTCCCCGACAGAATGTATTCAAACAGAGAAAATGGATTTCACATAAACCTTGACAACCACAGAACAATAACTGACAGTGGCATTTCATTGCTGGTATGGCTCTGACAGGAGGAACCACTGCTGCCACAATCCACTGGTCATATGTCAGCCTTTCTCGCTTTGCACTTATGTAGGAGCTATAAAAAGAATTAATATAAATTTAAAGCTTTAGTGCGTAAACTGGATATTAATGTATGTGTGTTACATCCATAGCAACCTGGCCAGCAGAGATATCTTGACTGGACAAAGTGTCAGTTGTCAACCACTTATGGATGATGAACTTTTCTTTGGTTGGATGGGAGGGCAGCATCCAACAGGGAAGACAGTAAGGATAAATAAAGTGATGACAAAGGACAAGATTGATCTGTAGCAGAGCAGAAGATGAAGACCAGTACGACTACAGAACAACTTCAGCTTCTAGTCATTCTTTTGTGCCAACAGCTATGTGCCAACTGTGAGCAAACAAAAAGCAGGACACCTGCAGTGTTCGAATGAACAATCCTGTTTTTTGTTTTTTTTCTTTCTCCAGGGTGATACATAGTATAAAACAGCATGTGTGTACATTCATATTCCAGTAGCCAACATGGCACCTCCTATTAATTATGGTATGAGGACAGCCACCAAACACATATATTCAAGTCAACACAATCTTGTTTGCATCTGTAAAGTAAATGTTGAAAACTCAAGGCTAATTTTGCACATACGTACCTGGTTCCTTTATAATTGCAAAGCCTAAAAGCAAAGACATTACTGTACATCTGTGCTGATATTTTAATACCACTATTCACACTACAGATATTTATATTGTAGTATATAATATCATTTATTGACATTATGTAACTCTTTCTTCATGTCAGATTGTTTTGCAGTTATATTGCCAGCAATTGGGGGCATCTCACTAAAGACTGGGATTTTCATGCTGTATTTACTGTTTTCTTTTCATTTAGGAACAGCTGATACATGCTGTACTATATTAGAATTCAGCTGCAGAAAGAAACTGTAAATTCTGATTATGACATTGACTTTAAATCGTTTTCAAGTGACCTTCATTATATGGCGTCAATTGTGCAAATCGATAGTAAATGGTGCAAAACCAGACAATGGCACAAATCTCAGGAGTGACCTCTCGTTCTTGGAAATGTTGTGGCCAGATGCCAAATGCTTAGCAACAGGGAATGGACAATAACAGGACAAATGTTAGTCAAAGCCAAACAAACCATTCTTTATAAACCAGTGAGCTCTGATAATTTGTGACATGGCTAATCTGTAGCCGAAGCAGATAAAAGGATAATCCAAGAAGAATCCAATGCCCTTGTGTAGGACTGTCATAAGTCAACAGATTTGTGCTCTTATTGAAATTAGATTGGTAGGAGCTTTCACATGTTCTTACAATGTTGCTCTGTTCCAAAGAGACGGTTCAACAACATTTAGCTAAAAGCCAAACAGAACTGGCAGCAGACTGCAGGGACAGTTTGGGTCATCCATCAAACATTGTCTAACATCTAAAGAGAATGTAGCCGCCCCCACACTCCCCACTTCATACATTATGTTGCATACAAGCACCATAATACAGAGCTATTATGCACAGTAAACAGCTTGAATGAAAAATGCTTAAAGTCTGTTTTACCGCATGAGTGACTTGGATATATCTACTTATAGATTAAACCTGCCATATTATCCACAAAAAGATTGTAAACTAATGTGTTTTTGAGTCCAAGAATGCAGCTGTGCCTTCGTTTTTGTGCCATTTTGCAACCTAGCCTGAGCAGGAGGGCATACAAAACACACCAAAACTTGACACCAAAATTGCATGTCACCCCTTACTAGCTACTCACACACCACATCTAGTGCCTCTCATCCCATCTCATTGAGACGTAGTGAAATTCACATTTAGTTGCAAAACACTAAATGGAGTTAAAGAAGGGAAAAGCTAACTAAATACTCAAATAAATAAACCTGTGCTTAGACTTGACACAAATCCCTGCCGTGCACAGGCACGAGTTGTCTCTGTGTGGTGTGTAAAGGACAACTTAAGCTGTTAAGTAAGAAGGCGCTGCAGGCACCACTGTGCCACATTAACACCAGCAGAAGCCCATGTGATTATTCCTTGCAGGACAAATGTGCAATAGCATCACATGTGGCATACTTTCCTCTCCTATTTTATACTGAAATGAGTTGCACTTCTTGCAGAGCATGCATGATAACAAATCTAAAATGTCAATGTCCTGTGATTTATAACACAGGCCTTAACTGAGAGGTTATACATCATGCCCAAACATTCATTGAAAAGATGAAATGTCTCATATGAAATTAAGGCTGAGAACTGTAGACTTTCTCTGCCTGTCTCTTTGGAAATGTTGCAGTATCAACAGTCTGATCAGTGTGTCCTTGTGTGCCAGCTACTATACACAGGTGGGATCTAAAGGGCATATTATCATATATTCAGACAGAAAACCATTTGTTGTGTTAATTCATTAGAGAGATAAAAACAGACAAAACACAGGAGAGTGAATCACTGGTTTCTATCCATTTCCTTCTATCAGGTGAGTGTTTAAAAAGTTTTTTTTGATTGCATTTTCTGTTATGTTCCTGGTTTCTAAATACAAACGGTAAGAGTGAAGACACTGTACAAATGCAAATTTTCCTGTAAAATTGTATGCAAAATAAAAATGAAAAATTCAAATTGTTTCTTGGTGCACCATTTGAAGTGCCTTTTAATATTACTGTTCCACATAAAATGAAATATTTTTTTGATTTATTAATTAAAACATAAGTCAAAGAAAACAAGGAGTGCAGAAATGCTGAAATATTACATGGGCTGTTTCAATTATGAAGCCAGATTACTCACTCAAAAGCCGGAGTGATCATAAGCAGGCTGCTCTGGTCTGCTGTGTGGTTTCTTTTTTCTGGATTTTTCTTAGAGGGAGCGTAGGAGTTGTTTTATGACTGCAGTGATTGAGGCTTTGAGCGCTGATAAAATTACACTATTGCGCCGTGTGTTTTTTAAACTGCACTCATGTCCTTTGTAAGGCTCATCCTCCAAACATTACCAGCTACAATTTGATGTCTTAAGGATTTGCCTTGTGGGAGAAGTGATTTTCCGCAGTGAAAAATGTTGGATGTGACATATGCGATTGGCTGGTCAAAAGTATTTTTTTTTCAAAGAACAAGAAAGAATCTGTTGTGTACAGCCGCTGATGTCACATCAAACTGAATCTGCCTCCTTCAGGAGCGTGTCACAAGGCATTAGAACTTAATTTAGAACATTTCCACAATTAATTGATGAATACGGGGGGCTATTAAATTGGACACCCTGTGAGTTATTAGATCAAACTTGTCATGTGCCAAGAAGAGCTTTAGAGTCACACTGTTTTTGTACAGTATATCAAGGTCCTTTGGACTTGACTCAAGGCTGGAATTTGTAATTTCCCTCCCAGGTATGTGTTTTCAAATATTACATGTTACTATCTAATCAAGCCTTAAGCTGTCAACCTCTCCATGTTTTGAAATTATTTTTAATATAATGTAATTTTGAAATGATTTATAGTATGGTGTAATATCAATAAATCTCTGCAGGCCTATATAAAAGACTCCAAGGTACAGGAATGGTTTCCCATTGTGATTGATTCTGATGTACACATGATGTCAGTGATGAAGCTGCGATGCAGTGGTTGGTACACGTAACTTATTAAAATGTCATTTGTATTGGCAGCATCACCTGCCATCCACACATCTATTGTGGAGCCTAGTTTTTATGATTTACACACATTTACCTACCTAAGAAATCTAGCAACAGATTTGCATTTACTCTCTCTCACACACACACGCACACACACACACTCTTCCTCAATCTACTGTAGGCTATTTCCCATTGCCCATGTGATTTAACTGTGGGTTAAAAATGTATTTAGCTAAAATGGTTATGGAGAAATTTACATTATTTATCGACATTAAGATGAAAAAGGGTATATTAAACTGTATAACTCGTCATGGTCCTGCTCTCAGAAACTGTTCCGCAGAATATTAAAATCTCAGCCTCATTTTCCAAGACATGAATTTCATTGTTAGAAACTGTGAAAATGCTGTCACTTAGTGCACAAATCATTAGGAAAGTGTGCTCTTAAAAATCTGCCAGATCAAAATTTATACAAAATGTATTTATTAAAAAAATATGGACCTGTTTTTGTAAGTTTTTGTAAGTGCTGAGATAATTAAGACATGACATAAAAATAGGTTTACCTGCATTTAAGTGTGTCAACTGATATGTCCTGGGATTTAACAGCTTCCCATCTATATCACGCAGAGTCCACCACCCTGAAGACATCTCATCTGGCCAATGAGAGCAGAGTGGTGGTAAATGGCTCATTAGTGAAAGACTAAAAATGCAGCAAGAGAGAAGCTAGTTAGCCAACTAACAAACCATCATATTAGAGCCAAAAAATCCATGGAAGCACACACACAACTCATTATGCTTTGACACACGTGAGGGTGAAAAACCAACAACACAACTCCCGCTTCTCTTAGTAAACACAAGACACTGTGAAATACAGGGACGAGGAGTAAAAAATTCCACTGATAAGAGTCTAAACAGTGGAATTTTTCACTCCTCGTCCTAAACTTTAGAGGTTTCTGGCAACAGTGCTTATTCAGATCAATAAGAGTCCATGTTTTATGCAATGAGAACTATTGTCACGTACAAATTGTTATGTACTGCTTCCATCTATCATGCAATGTCAATATTGCTGGCTGTTGATATTGTGTGGTGTAATTTCACAGCACACATTCAGCCCCTTGAAGAAAATGCCACGGGGTATCTGAACATCAGAGGCAGCCAGTAACATCCCTTCATTGTACCCAAACATGCACCTCTGCAAATTGATTTTCTCCAGCAGGCACAAGCCCACGCCAACAGACCACAAATGCCTCCATGAACAGGACAGTGAAATCAGCTTACTGCACTAACCTGCTCAGTCACCAAATTTCAAATGAGAATTCATAGAATGACATGGTACAAACAGCAGCAGAGGCCCAACGCTAAACACCAGAGAGGTTCCACAAGGGATTTTCCGACACAGAAACCAGAGTTCTGATGAAGCCATATGCTGTTTTAAGAGCAAACAGGGGGTTCAAGTCAGAGTTTAGAAGTTCTTGCTATTAGTGTATTACACTGAGCATAACACCCATGCTGAACAAACACCCTGAGCTTACTTGCCTTCTCAGCCTAGCACCAGCTTATATTACATCATCACCCTTTGGGTGGACTCTGCTTGATGAAGCTTTGGAGTAACTTCAATGGAAAATCCTTCTGGCAAATATTTCTAATCCATACACAAATCCTAGGCTTAGACCTGAAAGTATATGCTTAACCTAAGTCTGAAATCAAACCTGTTACTGCCAGTCAAGTGCATGTTGTTTGATTTTTATAGGGGGGGGGGTTGGGGCTCTTCATACTTTCTTTGAGTGTTCAGTGATGTCGGTCACACTCCCTTGGTGATTGTCCCTACTTTGATCACTGTAATTAGCTTCATCTTGGTCAGTTACATAATGCCCTGACAAACTCTCACCTCGTCATGTTGCCATTACTGTTGCAAATATCTCCCTATTTCAATCCAGTCCATCTTCCAGCTAATGATGTTCCACTTTCTAAATTTTTTGATACTATACTTTGATTAGTTTGAACACTTAACTTTAAATAAGATAACGTCCACAAACTCTTTTCAGACCTACCAATTTTCTACAATCATACAGTTTCAGTTACAAATGCACATACTGTAGATACCAGGTCATGGTAAATTCTGTTCTTTGTGCAAAAAAACGGTTCCATGTTTTCCCTCAAATACCGCAACATTCTTTGTAAAAAAATCTGCTTGTTTTTTGGCAGCACTAGCTGTACCTCTACCAGAGTCCATACATTTCTTATCATCAAAAAAACTTACTAAATACTAGAATTCATCTTATCTTGTGACAAAGATAGGCAGGTTAAATGCGACTCACATCACAGCAGAGATGAGCTGCTGTTTGACTGCTCTTGAATGTGTGAAGATGCAGATGATGGAAATTATAGTACCATTTTAATTTTAAAACCGGTTTTAAAAGTTGAGACTGAATTTCTGCCCACACCAGGTGCTAATGTTAACAAAGATTACTGACCACAATACACTGTTACAGGCAGTCTTTAAATATATAGTGTCCCTTCGACAGAGATATCATTGCTTATTTTGGCTGAAGCAAGCAGGGGTCAGCAAGTGGAAAACTCATTAAAAAATCTGTGAAAGGTGCAAGGGAGAGAAGCAGCAGACTGAATAATAAAAGCTCACTGCTTAGTACAATGCAACAGCTTTTCTTGCACCGCAAAAACTGGAGCAGAGTTTCATATTGGAGACTAAACCAAGCCATGGCATCTCTATTAATAAAAGAATAGCAACATTGAACTTCATTATTTAAAATTTTATATATAAATTAAGGATTTATACATTGCTGATAAAGAAAAAAAATACAAAACATTTTTGATCTTACATGACATTTACATGTGAAATTTTACACAACATATTCAATAACTTACAAATGCTTTATTTGCATAAAAAATATATCTCTTTACAAAACTTTTGTAATATGTACATATTCATATACACAGGTTTCTAAATAGGATAACAATTGTGTGGTACATTTAAAAGC
The DNA here is from genome assembly GCA_026937815.1 of Etheostoma perlongum. Lineage (NCBI taxonomy): Eukaryota > Metazoa > Chordata > Actinopteri > Perciformes > Percidae > Etheostoma > Etheostoma perlongum. Next base: position 21,528,628 of record CM049376.1, read on the forward strand.
ATTCTACTCTACTTCAGAGTCTGATGTGAGACTGACTTGCCGTATATAGTTTTTTTTTTTACCAGATGCATATCTTTTCTCATCCATAAGAAAACTGAACTCGCAAAATATATTACATGTCGATAACACAAGACATCTTGCCAATGATGCCATAAAGTATCAAAACTGTATAAATGTACAAAATGTAACAGCAATGACAGGAATCAACATAGTGGTACAAAGTACTTTAGCAGCAATTGCTATACTGGATCACTTTTTGCCAACATGCACAGGTATGAAAGTATGAGCTGCTTTTGCAAACACACCTCTTAGATAAACCACCAGAGCTGACATCACTCAGCTAAATCATTGCAAACTGTGCAGATAAATTACATTGATGTACAGTTCTACTAATGCAATAAATGTTGTGTCGTCCTTAAAATGTATGCCCATACAGTATTCAAGGCACTGCAATGATGTAGAAATGTGATGACAGTGGCAAATTCATTTTTTTTTTTTTTTTTTTAAAACACAGATGGACTTGGATGATCGTACAATACTGATGGTGGCTTATGTTAAATGTGCAAATTGTTTTCATTTATACTATACATTTGTTGGCAGAAGCTGATGGTTAGACAGATGGACAGTAAGACATTGAAATAACCATTTGTATCAGTGTGTGTCAAGGAAATAGGCCAGGGCTGTGTATTCACAAAGTGTCTCAGAGTAGGAGTATGGATTAAGAATTTACTAACTAAGGCACGGTTTCCCAAAAGAATAAAGTTTGTACAGAAACACAAACACTTAGTTTATGAGAAAACAGATATGGTGTGGACATTGCACTTGGAATTACTCTGAAGTAAGGCGAATGCATGTCAAACCTTTTAGCAACATAAAACAAGACATCTAGTTTCATCGGACCTCAGACTGCCCACTGACACATCTTTGCACTTAATTTACCAACATCCAGGCTTAAATATACTTCTGGGAAACCTGGCCAGCTGTAGGTAATGTGCACTGTAGGTATTCTAAACTTTGTCCTATAAAACCTGAAAAACTAAGCAAGGAACTCCTACTTTGAGATCTGTGATATATACAGAATCGAGGCTGGGGTTAATTCACACCAAATTCGGTTAATTTGGGACACAAAAAGAGCTGGAAAATCATAATAACAAAAAAATAGCTAAAAATAAATCTGTTTTCAGAACAGTTGCATTAACTTAAGAACATGTTAAATATATGGATGATTTGAGTACAGCCCCACACAACCAATATACTGAGAGGTACAGTTTGCCTTGACTAGACTCTAGTCAGCAATTTATTTCTCATTCTTAAACAATATTTCTGTCAAAAACTCATTCAAAACAATTAATTGCACACAACTTGATAATAAACCCTTTATGTTGACTATATCTTGTGTACAGAACCTGAACTGTAACAATAAAGCCCAAGCATTCCCAATGGCACTCAAAATATTTTACTGCCCTTCAGTAATTAAAACCCTGGCCATATATTTCGTAGGAGGTACCATCCAATTAAGAGGTATAATTGACCATATAACTTTGAACAGGCTACAGCACAGCCACTATTGAAAGAAAGCCAGTTTCTTCTCTACTTCCTGATCTCCTTTTACACACTCCACTGCTTGAAAAATAGACTCTAAAGATATTATTGATCAACAGTTGAGAGGCTCCTTACCTCTATAGGAAAAACTAAGTCATTAGGATTAATGCGAGACTAAGACAAAAATAAAAATATATGGTCTAGATTTGGGCTCCTTTCTTCAAAAAGAAAAAAAGTTTAACTTTTTTATTTGGCATTGTGAAGTAACCCCTCTATTTTTATACAACAGAGCACACAATATTCTATTTTTCATCTTAATGCCAGAGGCTCTTTTATTCATGAAGCCAACACTCACAGAGTGTAAAGAAAACATCTCTTCACCAAACTACGGGAAGATCTAGAAAGGCGTGGGACCTCTCCTTTCTCTCTGTTTAATCTTTGACCTTTTGTATGCGATCGATTGCAAGTGTTGCTGAAAGTGTGCTTTATATTTTTGAGCAATTCTGTGTCTTTGTTGTATCTCATTAGAAACAGAGAAAATATAAATATGTTGATTATATTCTTGTTAAGCAAACAACTAGAAGTTGTATTCTCCCCTCTATGTGTGACTCTCTCTCCCCTTCTGTCTTTTGCTCATACTCAGTTGACATCAAACCATGGTGCAGATGGTGTTAAGATTGGGGTCAAAGCGGACAACTTTCCCCTCAGCGGCTTTTGTGTTTGTGTTGTACATGGGATTCTCAAAAGTGGCCTGTCCGTTGTTGTTCTCGTGGACGGAGCATCCTGTGTACTGCGCTTTATCTGTTTTCCTGGGGGGAAAAAGGCGGGTGCATATTAGTTGAGACACAGTATCCCAATTATCTCACCTCCTTCCAATCCAATAAACATGTCTCCATTAACTTGGTGTGGACAGTTGCAATAGGTAAATGAGGCTTAATGGTAAATGTTGTTGAACAGATGAGTCTGAGGAGGCCATACCAGCTCACTGATTACTAATATGAGTGCAGAATTTGCATTTCACAGGTCTTGCGTTTATGTAGCCTACTGTTTTGACTAAATCCACTTCTCTACTCTACACACAGTACATTTATACAGTGCATTTGCATATGGACATACATTACATATCACATTGAAGTTGTTCTCATTAAAAAAAAAGTGTGCTTTATATTGCACACTGTGTAACGTGGTTTGGATGGTAACCAGTTGACTAATATTGCATCATGCTTTGAAGCCTCTCCCAAGTAAGCTACTGTTTCCAGTAAGGAACCTTACTGCAGTAAAGCAGGCTGTGGAAGTGGGCCACAGTGTACTATCTACCTCATCTTGATGTGCACTTCCTTTGGCTGCAGCTGTACAAACATCTACATAAATCTGGGTTTCTAAAACTTTTTTTTTTAACATTAGAAAACTGTGTTAAATAACTTTAAAACTCAGCATGGGACACAGACTCATGAAAAAAACAACTTTTTTTCTCAAATGGGAACAAAAAAGACAGACTACAGTAGCTACTGAATTTGGGTTCCGAGCTTGTGTGAAAGACACCAGCATACACTACGTACCGCTGTTTGTAGAGATAAAATCCAAGGCCTGCAAAGATGAGGGCAAAGAAAGGCACGAGGATAGCGACAGCAACAGAACTGCTGCTGGTGGAGCCGTTGGTTTCAGGGTCAGTGAGTGTAACATTCTCTCTTACACTCAAACCTGGAAGAAACATATTTATTACATATTTATAAAAATAAAATAGTCATAATACAGAATAAGTGAATGAAGAACATCTAAAATAATCAATTAACAAAATGGCACAAACACTGGAGAAACTAAATGGAATAATAGAAAGGTACGTATCATCTGCTGCTGACGATGACGACGATGATAATGAAGAGGAAGATGATCACAATGACAAGTCGGAGACGCAGCAGCCAGTTGATAAAGACGCCAACCATAATGATCTTATTGATAGCGATCGCTGTGATAATCTTGTTGAAGACAATCATAAGATGATGACAACAGGAATGATGGGCACAAAGAAATGAAGGACAATGATGTGGTTGACACACTGTACATGTATGCTGACAATACAGAGGTGTTAAATTCTTTACGTGATTTAACTTAGACTGATTAAAACATAACAAGGAGGTGTTACTAGAAAGAAATGTAATGTCCATTGGGTTTCAGTTTTATTTTAAAAATGTGTTTAAATAAAACCAAGAAAAGCCATCAAAAAGTCATAATATTGTTATCTTAATACCCCATGTTTGTGTGATCTCACAGTGGCAGTGAACACTAATGGATGAAATACAGTATAAACTGATCATGTTTCCACATTTGCAACATTTCTGTGTTTCACAACAAAAATGTGTTTCCACAATAAATTAAATAACGTAGTTGAAAAGTCTTTACATCTATTTTGTCTCCCTCATTGAAACATTTAGAATCATTGAATATGAAAAGCTTTTTTTAATTTCTAAAACTGTTGGACTCAAGATGCCTCCTACTTCAATGAGAAGTTATTCTCAGTGTACTGTATGTGTGCCGAAGGTTTCCAGATCACAGTTGTGTAAGCTGCATATCGGAACTAGCTGTGATGTCACAACTTATACTTGTATGTATAAGCCTGACATCGCCAGACAAAATCTGATGCGATTGGAAAGACCTACAACCAATCAACGCAATGAAACGTGACATAGCGCTGAGCGACCGAGAAATGTAAACAGACTACAATGTGCAGAGATGAGCTGTGTAGCATCAACATGTCTGTAAAGGAGAGTTACCATTTTTCCCATCAGAGTTTAAAAATAGTACTTCAACAAAAAGTTCCACATCAGCTGCAAGCACCTTGGTTGTTTTGTTTTAGTTAGTTAGTCATTAGACATTATGTAATTTGCATGAAGGGCAAAGGCTCCACAAGTTGTCAGTCATCGTATCAAACCTGCCCCATATGAGATAACCAGTTGTGATTGGCCAGTGCCTGGTCAGAGATCAGTCTGAATGGGAGGGGGACCAAATCTATCTGCAGGAGCAAATCAAACTTGAGCTCTGAGATTCGCCTGGTGCCCAGGCAATATATGTATGCATCTAAAAGAGAGAAACTCCGGTTACACTTTATTTAAAGGTATCTACATAAGAGTGACATGACACCATAGAATGTATGTCTATGCATGATACTTTCATGAACGTGTCATAAACATTATAAACAAGTCATAAATGATGACATGAAGCTTCTTTTAGTAAGTGTCATTTGGTTAAGGTTGATGTGTCATGACAGTCATGTCACTCTATGTAGTTACCTTCAAGTAAAGTGCAGAATAATGTGAAAATAGTCTTCTAATGTCAAATTCGGCTACTGCATCATTCATTCACGACAATCAGAACACATTCTGGAGGAGGGCTTTAAATACCATCTCTTTCTTTACTTTTATTGTGAGAATGAAAGATGAGGGAATGATGGCAATGGGATTCATTGTATTTGGAAAGGCACATACCAAGTCTCTGTAGTCCAAACTGTCCGTAGTCTTTACCCTGTATAAAGCCTTGGAACACAAAGCTGCCACCCTCAGGCTCAGCTGAAACCTAGTAGCAAAAAAACAATGACAAAAAGCTTGAGAAACGGTACGTTTTGTTTCAACTGCATTAATAAAATCTGATTTTCCAAGGCACCTAAGAGTGTCACATCTATTCCACACTACATCAAAAACTATCTACGGCATACTGTATTTAGTACGTTAGTCAACACATTCTGTCATGTTAGATCCTACATTCCAAAATAACATCTTTGTTTTTCTAAACCAGCTTTAGAAGCTGTGCAGTAGGCTATCAATAGCTCAGCGGAGTGCAGTTAGCTGTCACATGCTCTTATTAAGTGGACCTTGAAGCTTATTTTAGCAGAGGAACTTCAATTCCACCAAGTACAATTGCTTTGCAGTCGTTCCAGGTCCCTTAGATGTTAGGTGTGTGTCTGAGCTGATTCAGCAAATTGTCAAAGCGGGAACGCTAATATGGCTCATACAAAGCCACTGGTGCATTAAATGTACAGCCAGAGTAAATATATGGAAACAAATAAGCCAAGAAATGACAATGGTAATGCCTTGTTGTCACAGTTTCTTTCTTAAAATAAAAGTTTAGTTCAGTTTTATTTATATAGTACGTTAGAAAAAAAAGTGCTTAACAAGCTAAAAAACCAAACAAATGGATAATATAAAATACCCAACAGTAGTTGTAGTAGACACAGCTCTTGGTTATTTTTAAAAGTCCAATGGCCAGCTGCTTACACATTCCTGTGTATACTTACAAATCCATCCATTGCCCAGGTCTCATCAGTTATCCTGCTCAAGGAGCTGTGGGCCAGCGCTGTCATCTGGTACAGCAGAAGCATTAACCGTGCCTCCTGGCGCTTGTACACTCCTACAAGGTGGAAGAGGCAATACAAGGAAGGATGTGAATAAAGAGATGAAGTAATACGAGTGCGGGGAATGATAAAAGAAGAAAAAAGAAGAAGCAGAGAGAAGGAGAGAAAATAAAGAGAAGCAGTAAGAACAGCTGAGGGAGGAGGGGAGGAGAAGAGTGACTCTTGAGTGGGCAGTTAGTCAGTCAGTGCAGACTAACACATCCGTCTTTGGAGCCAATAGTTAATTTCCACTCTCATGCATGAGATCATTTGGTGATTGACTGATAGACATGAGGAAACCCTCAAAATAAATGAAAGTGACATACAGCTTTAGAGAGAGGAGGAGAGTGGAGGCGGGGGGGAGGAAGTAGAAGACAGATGATTAAAAGATTACTCACCAGAGAGCAGAAACTCCATGCTACTGTCAGTTAAAGTTACATTGACTTTTCCTGTTGTGGCATTAAAGCGTGTGACTGTCAGAGTCATTGGCTGTTTCTGGCCTCTGTAATCATAGGAACCCTTCCACACAAAATCAGGGGCAAAGACGTCGTCAGGAACTTCAGGAAAGAGAAATACATGAAAACTCATTAAATAATAGCATAAAAGAACTATGGTATACCAAACCAATATATATGGTATACAAAAGGTATGAAAATGTGGAAGTTATCATTCCCAATATGAGTCTAAAGTTTTATTTTATTTTATACAAAACATCAAATTAATATTGTCTTACTGCAAGCTAAATACCTAAACCCAAGCAGCAAAATGGTAATTAGATATGCAGTAGAATCCACATATCAAACAACTGAAACCAGTCTTTTCATTCAGTTTGAATAATATGTTCCTTGCTTGCTTTGACAATCTCAATTAATGATAATTAAATACATTCTGAAAGAGATAACTTTGGAATCACTTTGTGAACTAGAACAACTTTAATAGTCTTGCACTGATTAAACTTTTTGTAGAACTTTCACAGCATCTACTGATAATTATTTACTAGGGAATTATGAGTAAATCATCCTTTCAAAAAGGTGACTGCTTGTAGTTCATAACTGGAGCTAAATTGGGCTAGCTGGTTTTAAGGATGTGCTTTAGACTTGGTTGTATCATAGGAATATCTCTGGCTTGCATATTTGTGTTTTAATCCCTTCATAGAAACAAAGAGTATATAGCCATGCTAGTGGCTCTGTGAAGTTGCACTTTGAGCTAAATGCTAATGTCAACAAGCTAACATGGTCATAATGACAATACTAACATGCTGCTGTTAGCACGTAATATTTATAATGTTCATCATCTTAATTTAGCATGTTAGCAATATTACAAAAGCAAACCAATTGTAATATGTCTTTTTTGCAATACAATGTTCATTGACACTTAAGGCAGATTACGTGCCTTTTGAATATTTACATCAGTTACATGAATGTATGATGGTACAATCGGAAAGTCGTTACCTTGTTGCCCCAATCATTTCTAATAATTTCATACATTTCTAATACAAATTACATATGTATTTACTAGATTCTGGGATTTCTTACAGTGATATGCCCTAGTAATAAATACATTTATTACATTTGTATCAAATATTTACTCTCAACTCTTAGAATGTACTGCATATGCAAAAGAGTGGTAACAGACAAACAATACACACCAGCTTCTAATTTTCCTCACATATTAATTATTTTTCTCAACTGTAAGAAAGAAAGACTGAGGTACAGCACTAAGAGCTAAGGGCTTAGTGTTACTACAGTGAAACCCTATGATTTAGAAACTATATAAGACAGTACACTAATACAAGACTGCTGACTTCTGTGGTTACCAGTTGAACAGTTTGTGCAATGTAAAACTCACCATTTATTTTAGGGCTCGGTGTCCCTGCTATGGGTTTGACAGTTTTTTCATGTGATTTGGAACCGACTGTAGAAGAACATAAATGTATGTCACAAAGATGTAGTGATACACAGCAAGGCTTACCAGCTGGAGGATGTAGGAAAAGTAAACATTGCTCAACTGAAACATGCCACCTAACTTCAACTCTTCCTCACTTTGGTAAAATATCCAGTAACTCAGTTCATTCAAACATTTATTGTACAAATCAACTGTTAAAACTTCAAGTTAAAAATTAAACCTGAACATGTACATTGCTAGTAGTTGACAGTACAGTGACACAGTGGGTTTACAGAAAACACAGAAACCAAAAATGTTATTTTATTTGATTAGTGTCTTATTTGAATTAACTGTCTGAGCAGTAGTGCAAATGTCACATTACACAGCGTATACACAAGTACAATATACACTGAATCTAAACCACTCTACTCTCAACCTTTATGCACTTGCACACTATTCCCCTCAAACTTATTTTTTATATCCCTCCGTCCCACCACCTCCATCATTTGCCCAAGCAGACCTCTGCCCACCACGTACCTCTGCACACAGGCACCTTGCCAGTCCAGCTGCCATCAGAGCGGCAGACACGGTGCTCTGAACCCCCGGAGAGGAAATAACCTGGCTGACAGGTGTACACCAGGGTGTAACCGTAGGTGGGAAGGTCTAGACCCACTACGTCAGCGTTGGCCGGGCTCCGCGGCTGCTTGCAGGAGTGAGCTGGAGAGCAATCAGAGGGCAGACACGTTAGTACACACACATACAAATGAAGCCAGGTGCACACATTCATGCGCACACACCGACATAAAGATAGACAGGAAGATAATTAAGCACTCGCTGGGGGGAGAGACAGAGGGAGATGGGGGAGCATTAAAAAAAAAAAGATGATTAATAAAAGTAGACACATTTTACATTTTGAGTCCAGGGAGCTATTAGGGAGCATATTGATACTTTAATATATCTAGTTTCTTTTCTTATTATATGAATATGGACACTTGTGACTTGGGAGATATACTGCCTAATTTTATACTGAATTAGCCTGCAAAATGCAAATGACCTTACCTTAAATCAAAACAATAACTGTGTGAATTGACATCTTAGCTTATAAAATAATTCTGTCTCAAAAAGCACAAAGCTAGTGACATGCTGATTTTGAATAGAGTTGAAAAGCTTAGTTTACAAGCTTTTGCTGAATCAGAAACTAGGGAGAAAAGCAGTTATTGCTGTGTTGCCAAAACAGCAGCTTCTTATAGACCATATTAAATACTTGTATTCTCTCATGAGTAGGTTGAGCATACGTAGTTAATTTTTCACATCAACAAACTCTCTACAAAACAAAAATGTATGCAAATCACACCACGCCACCAAAACACTGAGGGGTAGAACATTCATGCTCAACAATAATGTGAAAATGGCTAAATAATATTGCAGCTTGTGAGTGAAAGAATACATTGCCAGCTGTCAAATGGGCGGCAGCTGCAAGTGAGTCACAGTACCAAATCGGTCCTTCATGGCATCTTAAAGACATTAGTGGTAGTAGAGTGTGAAAAGGATACCAGGATGAAAGTTTCTGAGCTTTGTGAAAGACGAGGAGACTGCAGGAAATTCCTCATTGGATATTACTTTTGCTGGTGTTTGATACAGTAATATGCATGTCTGAACACATAAATCTCCTCAATGCTCGAGTCTAGAAAGTAAAACCGGAGCATCAAGGTGAAAGTCAAAATCCAGGAGAAAATATTTGAAAATAATTCAACATACAGACACACTCTGCTACACAGGGGATATAACAATTTATTATACATTAAGAAAGCACTAGGACAACAGTCGTCTGTATGTGCCACCCAGAGCTTTTTCAATGAGTTGATAAATCTGCCTTGAGGAAACCTAATGTGGTATCTACTGTATTTACAATGCAAAAAAGAAGGAAAACGGCCCCATACAGTAAGTTGAAGATATATAGCCTGGAGACCTAAATCAATAAATAAACAGATACATAATTAAATAAACACCTTTCTTGCTGCCTAAGCAGAAGTCTCTGTAACCCATTTAAAGTTACAAACTGTCAGAACATGTCCAGGATGGTTGTAGAGTTTGTAGACCGAGAATACTGAAGACACTTACAAGGCCAATGAATTGTTGTATTAAGACACATCACATCCCTCATCAAGTTCACCCGACAGTGCCATGTTTATTTACACTTCAAACAGCACAGCAGGCTTTACTCCTGTGATTATACAACGCCTCAAAAGACACTTTTTCTGTCAACATTTTATGCTAATAGTTCAAAGTTGGTATCTCTGATAGAGACTGAGTGTGTTCATTAGGAACACAGGCAAACCGCAATAGACACAAAGAGACAGCCCTGCCGATGGATTTCTGTTAAAGCCAAGGAGATTGGCCAGCTACAGACAGCAACAGCAGGTCATAGTGAAGAGACCCAAGTTAACTTTTGAGTTGTTACAAGGTTTTTCTCATAGTCCCCCGACCCCCCCCCAAACTAGCAGCAGCTGGTCAGAAGTTGGCATGCAGGTTTGGATTAGAACCATGTTTAGATGGCCCCCTTAATTATCAAAATGTCATTGTTAATGCTTCAGAACTAAACGCCAATTCATTGCTGTTTTTAAAAACATCAAAGTGGGCTGGGAAAGAATTTGGGGATCTGGGCTGTTTACATTTAAGCAAACATATTAAAACAGTGAGGAAAATAAGTATTTGAACACCCTGCTATTTTGCAAGTTCTCCTACTTAGAAATCATGGAGGGGTCTGAAATTGTCATCGTAGGTGCATGTCCACTGTGAGAGACATAATCTTAATAAAGAAATCCAGAAATCACAATGTATGATTTTTTAACTATTTATTTGTATGATACAGCAGCAAATAAGTATTTGAACACCTGAGAAAATAAATGTTAATATTTGGTACAGTAGCCTTTGTTTGCAGTTACACAGGTCAAACGTTTCCTGTAGTTTTTCACCAGGTTTGTACACACTGCAGAAGAGATTTTGGCCCACTCCTCCACACAGATCTTCTCTAGATCAGTCAGGTTTCTGGGCTGTCGCTGAGAAACACGGAGTTTGAGCTCCCTCCAAAGATTCTCTATTGGGTTTAGGTCTGGAGACTGGCTAGGCCACGCCAGAACCTTGATATGCTTCTTACAGAGCCACTCCTTGGTTATCCTGGCTGTGTGCTTCGGGTCATTGTCATGTTGGAAGACCCAGCCTCGACACATCTTCAATGCTCTAACTGAGGGAAGGAGGTTGTTCCCCAAAATCTCGCAATACATGGCCCCGGTCATCCTCTCCTTAATACAGTGCAGTCGCCCTGTCCCATGTGCAGAAAAACACCCCCAAAGCATGATGCTACCACCCCCATGCTTCACAGTAGGGATGGTGTTCTTGGGATGGTACTCATCATTCTTCTTCCTCCAAACACGGTTAGTGGAATTATGACCAAAAAGTTCTATTTTGGTCTCATCTGACCACATGACTTTCTCCCATGACTCCTCTGGATCATCCAAATGGTCATTGGCAAACTTAAGACGGGCCTTGACAAGTGCTGGTTTAAGCAGGGGAACCTTCCGTGCCGTGATTTCAAACCATGACGTCTTAGTGTATTACCAACAGTAACCTTGGAAACTGTGGTCCCAGCTCTTTTCAGGTCATTGATCAGCTCCTCCCGTGTAGTTCTGGGCTGATTTCTCACCTTTCTTAGGATCATTGAGACCCCACGAGTTGAGATCTTGCATGGAGCCCCAGTCCGAGGGAGATTTACAGTCATGTTTAGTTTCTTCCATTTTCTAATGATTGCTCCAACAGTGGACCTTTTTTCACCAAGATGCTTGGCAATTTCCCCGTAGCCCTTTTCAGCCTTGTGGAGGTGTAAAATTTTGTCTCTAGTGTCTTTGGACAGCTCTATGGTCTTGGCCATGTTAGCAGTTGGATTCTTACTGATTGTATGGGGTGAACAGGTGTCTTTATGCAGCTAACGACCTCAAACAGGTGCATCTAATTTAGGATAATAAATGGAGTGGAGGTGGACATTTTGAAGAAAGACTAACAGGTCTTTGAGGGTCAGAATTCTAGCTGATAGACAGGTGTTCAAATACTTATTTGCAGCTGTATCATTTAAATAAATAGTTAAAAAATCATACATTGTGATTTCTGGATTTTTTTTTAGATTATGTCTCTCACAGTGGACATGCACCTACGATGACAATTTCAGACCCCTCCATGATTTCTAAGTGGGAGAACTTGCAAAATTGCAGGGTGTTCAAATAATTATTTTCCTCACTGTATGATAGAAAGGTAACATGATTAAGTGATGTTAAACTCTGACTTGCGTCCATTGCATCTATTACGTTAGTAACCCTAAACGTTTTTGCTTTCACTGGCAGTGCAAGATTGGTTGGCTTCACCTTTAAATCCATTTAAGTGGCTTCATGGTAACAGAAGACCATTTAATCACAGAGAAAGGTATTCTAGAGGATTTATGACCGAGGATCAACAAAGCGTGTTGGACCCATACAAAAGCATTCATACCCAAATACATATACATAACCACAGTTTTCCCCCAATGTACCCTGGGTCTGTATGTCCACCTAAGGGCTGCATGTGTGAAAATGTAATTATAACAATGTCATACATCAGTGGGCTTAAAATAATTTTTTCGTTTTATTTTAAAAGAGAAATACACAGTGACCTTTTGGTTTATGTTTTTGAAACCCTGATTATGTAATAACTACATTCTTAAATCAATTCACAAAAAAACTGAAAATAGCAGGAAAGGTATATAAATGGGCTATTAAATGACATTATTACGGTGTAATTTACAAATTTCATGCTGCCAATGCTGAATGCCAAAGTAATATAATGTTAAATGATGTATGTGCAGACCTGTAATATAAGGATGGCTTCTTCTTTTTATAAATAATGATTTATTCATACAACAAGCCAGCAATTTTAAAGTTGGCAAGTTATTTTAATGACAACATTCATTCATCATCGAAAACAGAGCCTGCAGTAAGATATGAATGTTGAACATTTACTGGATTTTACCACATATGAAATGAGTTAATGAGCTAATGTGTTGCAAAGTTACAGGGTAAGTTTCAAACGTCCTTTAATGGGTACCAATGTTTGTGTACAATGTAAAGGTTTTCTCAGTGACAAATGTGATACATTTTAAAATGTATATATAAAAATATGGGGTTCTAGAATCTAGTGACCATCAAATATATTTATCTATTTTAATTCTAGCGGTAACAATGACAGGACGAGGGCAGAGGAAATTCAATTCATTTTCCAGCCTCCACAGGTGATGGACCAGAGCCAGAGAGCAGCTACTGAAACTCTGCAACCTCAACAGAGACAGACAAACATGGCTAAGAAACTGCACCTGCTGAACATAGTGGGTCAGGAAAAGTTAAAAGCCTCAAAACATGATGCCTCTGAATGAAATGCAAACTGGTTGTCCAACTGCCATTTCAGTGGTTGGCTTTAAAACAGCATCATTACACAACAAAGGGTATACAATATGTTATTTTATATTTACCACTGTGAAAGTAAATGTGGCTGCTGGAATGTTTTGTATTGAAATCCAAAAACTCCCAGAGGCCATACAATGTACCACAGAATAAGAAAGACATTAACAGCGGGCGGCCAGATAGCTCAGTTGGTAAGAGTGGCCGTCCATATATAGAGGTTTACTTCTCAACGCAGCGGGCCCAGGTTCGACCTGCTGCATGTCATTCCCCCTCTCTCTCCCCTTTCATATCTTTAGCCGTCCTGTCAAAAATAAAGACTGAAAATGCCAACAAAAAATCTCATTATGCTATTGTTAAATGTTCATAATAGGTAATAATAATAATCACTGAATAGGTTACATTTCTGATCTGCTGCTATATTATCAACCATCCAGACCACTGTGGTCGTCTGGGACAGGTCTGCTTTCTGGACCCAGAGTCAGAACTAAGCATGTGGAAGCAGCGTTTAGGTTTTATGCAGCACATATCTGGACTCCTACAAAACTGCATTTGTTATATATATGGTCCGTCCTGCTGTGCCTTGCAATGCTGCACAGTGCCCTGCTATGCCATGAACTACTACAAAGAACTACTACAAACTATTTTTTGTGACTGTTATTGCCACTCTTCATTTAACACCAACCGGCCTGTCAGACACCGTCTACCAAGAGCTTGGGTCTGTCTGAGGTTTCTTCCTAAAAGGGAGTTTTTCCTCGCCACTGTTGCGCTGTTGCTTGTTTTGGAGGGAACTACTAGAACTGTTGGGTCCTTGTAAATTGTGGAGTATGGTCTGCTCTATCTGTAAAGTGTCTCGAGATAACTCTTGTTATGAATTGATACTATAAATAAAATTTAATTGAATTGAAATTAAATAAATTGTCTACTTCTACTGTTCTATTGTTTTGTGTACTTTCAATTGCCTTGTTCTGAAATGCACTATATAAATAAACTTGCATTGCCTAAGTTGTCTGATGTTTATGTTCATGTTGAATTTATGTTAACATACAGTACACTTCCATGGACAATGTGGCATCCATTAACCCTAACTCTACAGTTCTAATTATTATATCTAGACATGTAGCGAGTTAAATATTAAGCACTGTCAGTCAGGAGTACAGAATTAAGCAATTGACTGCTGACCTCAGCTTGTGTCTGTGCATTTTCCAGCACTAGAATGCTAAGATGCTGCTGTTGAAGTGGCTTTTTATTAAGACCATTTCAACAGCATCTGTCCAGTTGGGAGGAGGCCTCAGGGAAGACCCAGGACTAGGTGGAGAGATTATATCTCCAACCTGGCCTGGGAACGCCTCGGGATCCCCCAGTCGGAGCTGGTTGATGAGGCTCGGGAAAGGGAAGTTTGGGGTTCCTTACTGGAGCTGCTGCCCCCGCGACCCGATTACCAGATAAGCGGATGAAGATGGATGGATGGATGGATGGATCAACAGCATCTGTAGAATCATGTATTTCTATAATAATGAGTTACATAATGATGTATAAGATGTCCTCAAAGGAGAATCAAGACGATTGGTTTGTGGACTTAAAAGTGACTAAAAGAAAATTTAATTTCAAAGCTTAGAAGTCCATCTTCTTTTTTAGTGGTTTATCTTCTATTTTTGTTGAATTACTATGTATATTGCTATTTTCCTTTTCCTTAGAAGCTCCACAAAACAGACAAATGAAAGAACACCCCATCTCAAAGATTTTGACAGCAGAGCATGCAGCCCTTGAGAGAAGGAGACTTTGTATCTTAACTGCATGCAGATATTGCTCCTCACCTGACACTGCTGTCAAAATGTTTCCAGAGACAGGGTGTTCAATTGTCTGTTAACAAAATTTGTAAGTGCCAGTTTGAGGAGATGCTGGAGTTTTAACCTATACTTCTGTTGACTTAAACTCACTCTGACTGCTCTTTTATTTTAAGGGGCATGTCAAAGTGCTGGCAATAAATGCCATTTAGGGGCCAGGGAAGCGCAATCTCCTGAATCATTCCTTAGTGAGCGGGATGATGGGGTCAACAGTTTGAAGGTACAGGTAAAGCAGGAAAGGCCGACGAACTGTCGGGTGACAGAAGTCTAGACAGGAGAACTTTTTGGATTCTTTTCTGCTGTCAGCTTTTCTAATGAACATTTTAATTAGAAAATAAACTCCATGAATGATAAAGTGACAATTCTGTGAATATTTTGTTGCTGTGCTGCACTGTAAAATGCAAATTATACTGTTGTAGATTTGTCTATCTGTAGCTTATACATTAAACATTTTAAAATATCTATTACATAAAGGGCTGGTGCCTGCAACCTGTCACATGCATGCATCATTTGTCTCAATAAGGTGAGACTAAATATAAGAAACACCTCTTTATATAACGCAATATAATTTGACAGCAACATAAACTACATTCTCCAAAATGACCATAAAGTCAAATCAACATCTCACAAAAACAGTTAAATACTGAACATGATAAGTCTCATGACAGAAGGATTTAATGCAATGATCTTGTATTAGACTACATTTGCTTAAGCTAGGTGTAACACACACACACAGCCGTGCTGCAGAGTAGATCAGGCAGAAAATGAAGGGTAGGTATTCCAATATTTCTGCTCCCTCAGCACAAATGTCTGGGTGTGGGTGTTACATCTTGGGGTGGTTATGAAATCAAGATTACAAAATATCATTTGAATTACCTCAACACACAGCTCAAGTCTTTACAATATAAATGCATAGTAAAATGCAGACTATAGTATGGTTTGTATTGGGAATATTTCCATGAATGCCAGTGAGATATTGGATTACATCACAACATAGATAAGTGGCTTGGCTAAGCGAGTGTGCTGAACGGCACAGGCCTAGGTTGGTGCTGATTGGCAGTTCTAACAGAATGACAGTAATCACGTACAACACCTCAGTCTCAGAAAGACTAGGATGGCAGGTTGATTGAGGATGAAGCAGCAATCTACTGGAGGGCAAAGGTTATGGCAGGATTGAGCAAACAAAGAGAGAGAGAGAGAGAGAGAGAGAGAGAGAGAGAGAGAGAGAGAGAGAGAGAGAGAGAGAGAGAGAGAGAGAGAGAGAGAGAGAGAGAGAGAGAGAGAGAGAGAGAGAGAGAGAGAGAGAGAGAGAGAGAGAGAGAGAGAGAGAAGGGGTGTTGAGGAAAAGTAAAGAGTGTCTGAGTAGCCAAGAATGCAGATAACAGTGACAAGATGCCAGAAGGGGAAGTGAAAAACAAAGACAGGGTGAGTGATAAAGATATTGCGAGAGGAGCACTCACGGATACAGCTAGGCTGGATGCCGGTCCAGGTGAGATCTGGCAAACAGAGCCGGGTGGTGGAGCCCTGCAGTAGGTGTCCCTGTTGGCACTGGAAGTCTACTATGCTGCCCACCTGGCCACAAACAGACAGCACACAAAGTGGAGAGCGTCAATACACTGATGCAAATGCCAATAAGCTCCCAGCATAAAATCTAAAGAGCTTGGTAAAGAACACTGCACACTAAAGTTTTTTTCCTTTTTTAATGATTATATGTAGTGTGTGGAGGCAGATGAGACTATTCTTAGAGGCAATAGCCCATGTTTGTGTTCTTTTAAAGATTAGTTTTTGGGCATTTTTAGGCCTTTATTCAACAGGAAAGCTGAAGGCAGGAAAGGGGAGAGTGAAAGGGAATGACATGCAGTTATGTGCCGCAGGTAGGAGTCAAACCCGGGCCGCTGCATCGAGGAGTAAACCTCTATAAATGGACGCCCGCTCTACCAAGCTATGTGGGAGTCCAATAAAATACCATGTTTATGTTCTTAACTGATGCACTGACATTAGCAAGTGAGGGAGCTGACTTTCTGTTAAAAAATATAGAAGTTTTATTTCATCTTAATAAATGACTGATGTTCAGCCACCAATCCAGTCGACTGTTTAAAGACGGCATTGAAACAATGTTTCTCATGCGATGGCGTCAAGATATTGGTAAAGATGTTCAGTAATGCAGAAAAATGAAAGAGTACAGCCATTACAAGCAGTGATCCAAATAATAAGCTGCTTCTGCTTTCATTTGGGACACATTTCATTTCAGATATTCAGCTGAATGTTGTGGAGAAATTGTTTGTACTTGACACTCTTAGAGCAACAGGGAGGAAATTAAATGAAATACATTGGCTGAAAGCATCTCAAGGGAGCTGCTGAGAACACAACATTGGTCATGATGTTAGTTTTTTTCTTGACTATGATGCATTCTAGCATTGCTTATTTTACACACACACATGGTTAAACTGCATAAGGTGCACATTATTATACATTTGTATAAGCACCATGTCTTCACACATTCACAGTGGTAGAGAAATCTAGTTGGCTTTCTTCAGTGCAACCACCTGGGATGGATACACACATGCATCACTGCTCCATCCTTGCAGCCACATATCATCATCCAAAGGAAAAAATTATGATTCTACAGGGAGCATCTGTTGAAAACTGGCCATTTGAAAGAGGATTAATAAGTACAGGTAACACAGTAGAACTGCAAGCTTTGAATGGTACTTTGCTTCTTGTGCATCTGTAACAGGCTACTTCACATATTGATCACATGGAGGTTTGTTGTTGAGCTAAATTAAGCAAGTATATAGTAAAGTATCATATCCACACAAAATCAAACATGTTGTGCTAGTTAAGTCCCCTGTTGAGTTGAGCTAATTCAGTACCCTTCATCTGTTTTTAAGCTACACACCTGTTCTGCAAACCTGTCTCTAGGAATGCTATTTTTCTGGTCCTGTTTAAAATACATTTTCTGTTACAAATTGACCTCAGAGTGAAAGAACATAACACCATTTATTTATAAAATGTGTCCGTTTTACCTTAAAGCCGGTTGTGTAATTCATGAAGCCATGCTCAGGGGTCCCTGGATTTTCACAGGTGGTTCTTGTGGGCTCTGGAACAAGAAATCATTGTCATGATGAGCAGGGGAATTGCAGGAGAGAAAAGATGAGAATATGACAGAGGGGCAATCATTGATAATGACGAAGCAATTTCACTCTGGTGTACAATGTACCAGAGGACAATTACTGAAGTGGTGTGGTAACATGAGCAGAATTGCCCTGCCATCTTTCAGCCTCTTTGATCATGAATTCCTCAGCTTTTACTCAGGAATATGGACTTATTGAGACATTTAACCATTAGTGAGACTAAATGCAAATTAAGACATCCATTTGGTAAAGCCTTTTTTTAGCAGTTTATTTCCAGCAACACTAGGCTGCAACTATAAAGCATCACCCCTGAGGTAACAATATCAATGATGTAATTCATTCTCATGATTGAGTTTTACATCAGTGCCAGATGGCAACACACTGATTCTAGTTTACCTTCAACTGTGTTTTGATATGTATGTTAGCTGCTTCAAGAGAACCAACAGAGTATGATTTTTGGAATGGTGGGATGGGACCTGGCAGATCTCTTCTATATCTAATTTCACTACCTTTGTTAGTTCACTCTACAAATTAAAATTGTCATCTTTTGCATGTAGAAAATTCTGGGATAACATTATTCAGATCAATAATGTAAAGCCATGGAAAATTAGGAGAAATAAAGCTGACCATTTCAAAACCAAAGAACTACACCCCAGTCTAAAATCCGATTTTTTGTTGATTAGCTGATTCAATATACAGGCTAATAATTCAGTACCTATGCAACGAGGCTGAGATCCGCTCCAGGTGCCATCCTCCTGGCACATGCGTGTTGTTGATCCAACCAGCATATAAGGGGTGCTGCAGCTAAACACCACTTCAGACTTGAAGATGAAACTGCGCCCTTCTCTCCGTCCTTTGGCAGGCATACCAGGGTCTCCACAGAACTTGGCTGCAGAAGCAGAAATGTGGAATGTGGATTTTTGATGATGTGATAAGCTGGGGGCCAACAAATCCAACACAGATGTTACACAGTTTCTTGCAAATATTCATCCAGTTTATGTCAGTGCTGATGCACTATTCCTCTGCCCCATTTATGCAATTCAAACATTCATCTATGTTTAACCTTCACATATGGTCATAGTCAATTGAATGCAGCATTGTGTAGACTATTCAGCATTTAATTCACATATAACAACATGTGTGGGCTGCTGCTGCACCTGTACAAGATCAGACCATGATGAGGAGTGTCAACAGTGGTTTCTACTGATGCTGTAAGATTTGACATTTTCAATGGGCTTTTTTATTATATCCGATTTATTTGAGTACCTCAATGTGAATATGATTATCTTTTTATATTATTTGGAACGTCTTCATGAGGTGAATTATTCAAATTGCAATGACATTATGCTTGTTGCAGTAATTCCTTTGGCCATTTTTTTATTTGCATGTGGGCAGATGCATTGATGCATTTTAACATTGTTTTGTTTCCAACAATCAACCTTCCTGCTGTGCGGTTACAGTAGGTATGTGAATATTCATCTTGGCTGCAAAGAGGGAGGTCATGGCACTCATTTTTAGATCAAAATAATTAGCAAGTGAAATATAAATTTCTTTGACAAGGCCTTGGGGTTAACACAACTAGAGCCATCTGCTGCCACTGTTGCTCCCCAAGCCTCTGGTATGATATCGCCTTTTTAATGGACTCAAGCCACGACCTTAGCAGATGAAGCCATGTTGCATCATCACTGCTGCTCCTCCAATTTATTGCTCATAGAGATCTAATCAAATTGACCAAATAATTTAGGTTGAGTGGGTTTGATGGGAAGAGAAGTCATTTTACTGCCTGCCAATGTATCTTTCTAGCCCTCTGTGTACACATATAGTACATTCACTATAACCACACTGATCAGTAAAAGTCACTTGTTAATGTAGGAGGTTCATAAAAGCTCAGTGTGTGAGAGAGCAGAGGAGAGGACGAGAGTCAGAGCATTCAGTCACACAGCCAGAGCACTGTGGGATCAAGCCAATAATAAGGCAGGCTGCTTCTCTAGACTTGACATGTGCTGCTGCGTGGAGTTCTGGAGACAGAGATAAGTTCTCCTTTGCTCTCTTCCTAAAAGTCAGGAACCAACAGGGGGCTTCCCACAGCCAATCCCTGACATAATATAAAATATAGTGTGTGTGTGTGTGTGTGTGTATATATATATATATATATATATATATATATATATATATATATATATATATATATATATATATATATATAGAGAGAGAGAGTAAAATAGGAGATTAAAATCCAGCCATTTCTGCAAATATTGTTATCTCAGTAACAAATCCTTGTATTCAGAGACATATTTTCTCCAAGAAAATAGGTTTGCCTATACTGCAGGTCCCACCTGAAAATGATGCATTGTAAGTTTCAAACCCCCCAGCACCATATAGTAAGTTTGACCACGTTTGATATTTCAACAAATACAGATGCAAATCTGAAATTGACAACAGGCCAAACAGGTGACATGCACATCAGTCATAAGCTTCCATCTGCAGGGAAATAATGTACTGTTTTATGGATATATAAGAGAAATGGCTGCGGGCAAAACCAGGCTCAGCATTTTTGAGGTGTGTGTGTGTGTGTGTGTGTGTGTGTGTGTGTGTGTGTGTGTGTGTGTGTGTGTGTGTTGTGTGTCTGTGTGTCTGTGTGCATGCGCGTGTGTTGGTGGATGAGTTAGAGAGTGAGTCTAGTCAAACTTTTTCTCACTCTGTCTTTCACAGCTTCTCCCCTTCCTTGATGAATTATCAATGCTTTGAAGTAATCAGTATGTAGAGGCCAGATTCAGATTCAAAGTTGGGATCACAGTCTCATCCCTGCAGACACATGAACTAGCATTCTCAGACACTGCATTTTACTGCATTTCTCGCTGTTTCACATGTGTTGTGATAGGAAACATGCATCTTAATTGTGTTTGGCTGCAAGTCCTCACAAAAGAACAGATTTTAAGAAATGCACAGATGGATTTGCTTCTGCAGATGCATGGCATCTCCTGCAGTATTGGTGAACTGTAATTTAACTAAAAGCGCTGAGTAGGAAATGCAATCTTATTTCTAAAGTATACAACAGTGCAAGCCTACTACACTATGCATAACTGCCTGTGTGGATTTACAGATGTTCCATTCATGACAAATGTATGTGTTTATAAAGTAATGCAGAATATGCACAGTAATGGTCAGTCCGGTGACTACATTGTGAGCGTTGACACCAATTAAGGATTTACCTCTTAAGAATGACGTAACGATTTATAGGGACTAGCACCTGAGATTGCGGTAGATAGTGCTGTGCTGACATTTTAATGCATAGATAATACCCTTTTCCACAACAAATATGATCAGCACTTTCTTCCCTGTTGTCCCCATTTTCCAGAATCATTTATTTGCCTTAGTAAATCTCTGTGATTTATCACAGACTTCCTTCCGCTTTGAGTACTGTAGTGGGCTACCTATAACAACATGTTTAGGAGAGCCTGGTTCTTTACAGAAGCTGGTTATTGATCACACTAAATGATATTTATAGTCTATGGCTCTCATTCTGTGTCAATTTTGCACAAGTATTGGAACCTGCATTCTAGGTTGCAAGTCATGGAGCTATTCAATGCAATTACAACATCAAAAAAGTCTTTGCTGAGACGCATTAAACACCAACATGGAACATAAAGGTTACTTGCTCACATAGCTGCAAGACGTTATATTGGGGGTGCCGATGTGGAAAAATGATTGTAGTGTATTGAGGAATGACACTGCTCATAATAATTTTGGTAGACAGCAAGTAGACATTGTACATTTACCAAGTGGAACCCATTGTTTATGTCCAGATTACTTTTTTTTTTACCTATCATAACAACTCAGGACCAGAACAAAAGATATACCAGTGCAACTCAATAAAACAAGCAGTTGGTCACTTAGCAGTGATCTGATTTTAACAGACAAATACAATCATTTACAGTTAAGCAGTGTGCACATTGACATGCAATAACTACAATAAAAGGCTGCAATGTGGCAATTTAGAAGAGCAAATGGCTGCACAAGGAACTGTGCTTCTAGTTGCATGGTCACAAACACTAGCAGTCTGTCAGCTGGATCTCAGATGCTAAATACCCATATGGGACCGTGTCCGCCTGACTGAATACGGCACAAGCACCAAATTCATTCATTAGCATCAATTACAAAAGAATACAGAAGTGAATGTAGTTCTTTTTAAATAGGCTCATGGGTCCTAGACTGTTTTTTTCATGATCAAAAATACTGCAAACGATCTTACCTTCTTCCTAGTCATAAACTCTTACCTAAACTTAGCAATCAACACAGTGTAGTTACTGTCTGCACAATTAATGCATGCAGCCATCAGGCAGCAGAGATTCCCTGCAAAAGACGGCTGTAATTATTAACCGATTTGATGCAAAATGCAGCACTTTAGCAGTCAAAACCAATTAAGTGAAGGTGTTTTTAATGCAGCATGGCTGTCAGAAAACAACACTTGGAGTGTTGTGCATGAATATTTTTTTAGTGGCATTGGTTTCTGTTCCATTTTTTCCTGACTAACATTCAGAGAGAAACAAACACATGCATGTACTTTACCCTTTCATCTCTGTCTGACTGATATAATGTAATTGATTCTGATGACAGAGAGACGTTCTTGAGCAGTCATGCATCCCAGGGGTTATTATAATGCTAGCAAAGATGATTCTGAAAAGGTCTCAATGTACTATCAGACACCGCACTTGTGGTTCCACTCACATCATCATGCTCATCAACATTGTAGCTTTGGCTCTTAGGCTCAAGGTCAATTTACTTTTCATTTAATCAAAATGTAAATTGGAGGTTCCATTTTATGTACCAATGACAGAATATTAATTTGCATTTATGAACAAGTAGGATACAATTACCTCCTCATGCGTAGCATTTTCAGGGTTTGATTAAAGAGAAAACCATTGTGTTGCCACTAGTTCTTAGGAATATATCTCACTGCTTACGAAAAAAGACCCAGGGTCTCATTTATAAAATGTGTGCGTAGGATCTTTACTAAAAGTGTACGTGCGCCAAAAAACATTCAGATTCATAAAACCGTACTGTAAGTAATGTTCCCTTTATAAATAACAGATTACCCAAGTACTTCAGTAAATAGATCTAAAAGCACAGCTTTAGGGAATCTAAATCTGCATATTAGCCACTTATCGTCATGGTCTCTCGTGATTCTTCCATTGGCGTAGTCCTCTTGCAGTGTTGTCATCATGCAGCATTACGCACGGGGTCACCGCAGCATTTATATGTTTACAACAATTAGAGTGATTGTTAACACCTTTACAAAATCACAGCGTTAACTAGTGGTACCCCCCCGAAATACAATTTCAAGACAAAAGTCTAATAAGCAAACATACTTTTCTTCATACAGAGTTTAACGGCTGTACTTCCAGACACTGATATTTGATGATATAAGCACAGTATTAAAGACATATTTGAGTTATTTACACTGTGTTATCTAATGGGAGAGTATTTGATGCTATCCTGTATTCCATGCCGTTGGGCCATCTTCTTCTCCTGTGCTCCGTGGCGGACAATGTGACGGTGACACAAATATTAAGATCAATACGTGAAAATATTGATGAAGCTTTTTTTCATCAAGTTTGTTTTTTATAAATCACAACCTTTGCTTTGAAGTGGCGTACACACATTTTCAGCCACGTTTGTGCTTACGCAACGTTTATAAATGAGACCCCTAGACGTTTAAACGAAGTGCAACACTAATAATCCCTGTTCTGCATCTCTGCAAGACTGTATTTAAATCGTAATTCAGCTTTTCCACCTATAGTAAGCCCTGCTGTTAAAATCCATGACTTATTCATGACTTTCATCATTTTAATTAACTTGAAATAGCCTCTAAAGGGGCAAGCAGTAAAGTGGCAGAAGGTGCTTGCTTCAGAGAAAATAAAAAGCTTAATACAAATGTATTGAATGTATGAGCAAAGTTGTAAAACATGCATGTCAGGTTAAGAAAAAGTACCTGTTATTTTATGACTTCCCCAAATGCATTTGTTCACTCTTAGAAATTTGTCTGACTGGAGTATTATACCTTTCAGAATTCCATGTTTTCCACACATCAATGCACAGCGGTGATTTCACAGTCAAATAAATGAGGCAATCTTTTGGCTTTACTTTCAAATGGTAATATGTATGTATGATGAATCCATGATCAAAAGCAACAGGATGCCATATTGTAATTATGAGTTCAACATTTTACTTACCTTTTTTTCCAGACAGCAACAGAAATGTCACTGAGACCATTTCAGTCTAAACATGAGAAGACTTCCTCTGGAGACCTCTTTAATTATCATAATTATCAAGGAAGTACAAAATGGTGACTTACGCAAGCACTGAGGCAGATCACCGCTCCATGTCCCATTGCCTGTGCAGGTGAGCACAGCGGGGGAAGGACAGCTCATAGCCAGCTAGACAGCTGTAGCTCACGCTGGTACCCCACTCCAGGACTGAGCCCTCCAGGAGGCCATTGGGTATGGGTGGAGGTGTAGGACATGTCACCACTGTGGGGGTAGTGAGGACACAGTCACAGTCAAGATAAGCTTATTGGAGTACAATCGATGCACAAAACAGGTCGAGTCAAGTTTGAATCAAGACCAGGATACAAAAGATAGTGGAGCTGAAACCAAAAACAGACATATCAGAGATATCCGGCACCCCCCCCCCCCAAAAAAAGTTGAATCTGTAATTGCTGCATGTTGTTGTGGCAGTGGGGTCGACAGCAATCATGAAGGAGTTAGAGTTGATTTCAATCCTTGATAGTTTTGAGCTACTGTGCATAGACAGTACTTTGTATGGCGTCCCACCCAAAATATCTGTTGTGGGAATGTGATCACTTCAAGACATGTCCAAGTCAAAATAGGAATTAAAGCAATTCAGTGTTCTTGAGAAAATGCGGTTCTACAGCCTTGGACACAAGCATGAAAGATCAGAAAAGATCCTTAAAAAAAATGTTGCTTTGTACAATTAAAACAAAACAGCTGTTGGGTGTAACTCTAGAACAACAGACAATGTTAAAGCTTGGAGATAATTACTAGGATTTATGTGGATTTACAGGGATATGGCTATATCCTGGGTCTTTCCACTTCTAATCTAGTTTGATAAATTGAGGTGGCGGTGATAAGAGGGTGTAGTGGTGTATTAAACATTGTAATGAAGCCACTATTAATCCAAATAAATTGTCATTCTACAGGTTTTATCTTTCCATTTATATCCAGAATGATGAAATGCCCGGAAGGCTTTCTTTTTTTCAGACACAAAAAAAGAGACTGAAGATAGCTTTTTCATGAAGGTTAAACATGAACATGTTTTGTCAAATCTATTATTGCACTGGATGCTTCAAATTATAGTGCTAATTTACAGATAAGAGGCAATAGAGGTGGCATAAATTCACAGTTCGACATAATGTGGATTATGACAGAAATGGTTTGTGTTTTTACTGTGACTGCATGGGCATTTTTTGCCGTTTCTGTTTGGAGTATACTGAATTATTTCTGTGAGAAATCAGAAGACATCTTGTGTCTGTGTAAACCATAAACTTTTCTGTTCAACAAATGTAATAAATGAATGCATAATTAAGCTTGGAGTTTGTTGTGACACACTTGGAGATGAACCCGTGGGAACGCGGATAGGTTTTAGGGATGTGAATAAATTAGAGCAGTTGTTTTATACCATTACTCTCCTCCCTCAACACCCATCACTTTCCCAAATCTTATTTTTTTTTAGACATACATATGCATGCCAAAACACTTAAAGATCTGCAAATTGAAGTCAGGTTGTCTGGCAAGATCAGATGTTGAGTTTACAAATCCAGTTACTTAAAATGTTAACATTCTGGCTCTCAAATTAAGGTTTAGTGTTTAGGCAGAACAACAACATAGGCATGACAAAAATATAACATCTTGACTTTGTGCATGACAATGAAAAGAGTCACAAGCACCCACAGCATTCACAGGCATCATTAGAAAGACAAAGACTTGGCTAAAGCAGGTTGGACTAGCTCCCACCTGGGGTACAGATGTGAGATTACCAGACCACTGGACACTTCCATGACCGCTGCCTTCTTCAAACCTGCTTCAATTTACCTTTCTTTTCATTTCCAGAGCACCAGTCCCCACCTCCAAACCAGCACTGTTTCTAACATTTATAATTTTAAAATATAGTCAGTCAATTAACTAAAACACCATTGCTGACGACCAGAATAAGACATATTTATGAAATTTAAAATGATTTTATATATACAATTATATATAAAAAATTAGAATAAAGGCAACTAATTTGGAAGCAACGTCTCAATATTAAATAGCTGACTAACAGTTAATGACAATTAACTAAAGATGAATTACAATTTACCATTTATTAATGACGGTTATTATAAAGTGTTACCGATTTCAGTTCAATTTATAGCTAAATTTAATTTAAACTAGGATTTACACTGTATCACTGTAAAATTTAAAAATAAGTATGTTTTCTTGACAGTGACAGTGTTAATCTAAGGTAGGCACATAATGGACAACTTTCTTGCCTTGTAAAGTTTAGATAGATTTTCTTTTTCCACACAACAACTTACAGTAAATGTGGAGCAAGCCACTGTGGAATATTCACACATACTCTCCAAGGTGGAAGCATCTTTTGTTCTTGGTTGGCAGTGGATCCAAAAGGATTTCCATATGGACATGTTGCAGCAGTATACAGTATATATGCTTTAGATGTATGCTATATTTGGAAAGGTATTTAGGCCATGATGAATCAAAGTTAAAGGCAAAACCATACTGATTTTGCCATCTGTTTTTTAATGTTTGGTTTGGTAATGCAATTTTCTTTCTGAAGTTCTCAAGGAGAAACAAGTTCACTTGAAATGATTTCTCTTTGATGGTAATGAGTTAGTAAAGAGTGCCTTCAATTTGGGATTTTCATGTTGCCGCTCTGGAGCCCCAGAAAAAAAAGGCACTTCATTCTGAAATACCTCTTTAAAATGCCGAGCTTAATGTTGTAAAGTAGAAGGTTGATTTTGGTGTGTATGTGTGTCTCCTACAGTATGTCTGTGTGAAAGTAAGAAAGAGAGAGGGAAAGAAAAAGAAAGAGGGAGGGAGATTGTGTGAGTGCACATGTGCTAAGTACTATGGGCAAATTACACTGATTAGAACAGTAGGGCTACTAATCCCATAAGAACTGCATCAAAAATTACTTTAAATAAATGACAAAATAAAAATAAAAAAGGCACGGGTGGCAGGCAGAACTGAATGGGACGAGTGAGCGTGTCCTTATTTTCCTAAGTAGTTCTAAGCAGCATTAGTGCCTCTTAGCTGAACACACCAAACCTGGGATTCAAACTGAATCCTTGCCGGGCAAGGCTTAGGATGTGTCATCGGCAGTGTGTGTACGCAGGGTGGTGAGCACTGATGCAAACACATTATGTGCAAAATTATGCAGTGTCGGCACACATAACCCCCCCCCATATCCATGCGGCACATCATCCAAATCTATGAAAAGATCACAGATGTCGCGCATCATGACAATTTCAAGCAGCTCATGCTGGCTGAACCGCTGCACCTTCAACTTGAACCCAATCATTCAGAAGAAAAACGCAACTGATCTTATTGGAAGAGGCATTGTTTTTAGTTTCAGATGCGAGAAAATAGAAATGTTCTCAGTCCTTTAAGATCTTTTGCAGTGTAGGTTGTCAGCGACAGTTACAAGTGCTGCTCTATTGCTTGTTCTAGTCTTAGAATTAGAACAAAGAAGAGGAAACCGATCAAAAGAGGAGAAAGTAAAGTATAAAACCTCTGCACTCCTTCTCCCTCCATCCACACTGAGGAATCATAAAAATTAATATAGAGCAAACACTCTTAGTAATCAAACTCCTCTCTCTTGCCTTTCTGTTATTCATTAACCCCATGAGACAACTAAGTACAATTGGAAAAGGGAGAGCAGTGGCGAGAGCAAAAGGAGGCAGGTGAGTACGATCTGACAGCACTTAGGCAGTGGTGGTGGGTACAAACATGAAGGCGTGTAAGCATCTGTGCCTATGTATGCATGAGAGATACATTTGTGTAATTTAATGCCCCCATGTGAATGTATGCATGCATGATGCGGGTGGGATGAGGACGGCTAAGCTCTAGAGTTTCCCTCCTCTCCACACCACACCCATCAAGTGTAGCTGCACCAGGGCTGAGTGCCTTAGCTGTTGCGGTAGCTGTCAAGGATTAGGGCTCGGAGGTTAGGCGCTTCACACACTTTTATGCACACATGCATGCACATATACACACACGCCCGCTGTCTCTCTCTCCGTTTAAACTGCCTTGGGTAACAGTTGTGCAACCATCTATTCATCCAACAACTTCAACATACCACAGAACAGGGAGCGTTAAAAATGAAACACACCCATGAAATATTACCAATCAGTGTCAGTTTGGATGTTGTAAACTTCAAGGTACTACAGGGAATTTTGACCTCCAAATTCCACAGGATGCGGAACGGCTGCGGAATGGCTCCGCTGCGTGTCGGCTGCGTGCTCCGCCGTCCGTTAACACCCACCAGGTCCGGATTTGTTGTGGAACGGCTGCGGCCACGACTGCCAGCTGAAGTCTCGAGGACCCACAAGATCTCGCAAATTCATGAAGAATAGAACCACAAAAGCAACAACAGTGTGTTTCCATCCAGAGGAATAGAGAGGAAACAACTCTGTGCTGTCTTTTCAAGGTGTAGTGCAAGGAAATATGATCCGCAGTGAGCACAGTCTATTTTATTTTGAAAATTAACTGGATGTTTTATTTTGTTTCTGTGCTCGACTTCCTGTCTCGCACTACTGTGTGTGAAGTGTGCAGAACACACATATTGCTCTGTGTATCTGCTGCGGATTGCCGAAGCTGGGACGCAACTGTTCCACAGTCAGTCAAGTCACACATTGACTTTAATGGAAACCAAATGACTCCGCAGCCGTCCTGTGGAATTTGGGGGTGAGGAGGGCAAAAAGCATGCAGCTTACAATCACAGCTCCCTGCGGATTGAACTAAGGAAAAGCAATGACAGACGACTTCTGGTCAATTTCAGCATTCTATATATAGACACAGACACAGCCATTATATACAACAAGCATCATGTTTATACAATCCCGGATACTCATTCCCTTTCAAAGAATGTATGTGTTTGCCTTTCTCTAACTTTGATGTGCATATTTCTACCACCTGTTATGTTTGTTTGTGTGCATGTCAGTCTCTCAAACTCCCATTTTTACAAAAGGCAAATACAACGCCAGCTTTCCTTTCTGTAACTGAGACAGCAGCCTGTGAACAGTTCCTTAGCAACATAAGCCCCCATTTGCCTTGTGGGCTCTTCCCTTTCTTGGTTTACTTTTGAACTGTTTGCGGCACAAGTTAATCTTCCCTGCAATACGTACTTTTGGGTGTCAATGGCAGACATGCTAATCTATGCTTCCACTTGAGCGTCATAAATCATATAGTGATGTAGTGCTGATAGGCATATAACAACTAAGTCCTCTTAGTGGATTTCCTAACTTTGATGTTAATCAAGCCAATAGAGTGTGCACAAACTTTTAGAAAGAGGCAGCCAATGATTAACTGTTGGGAGTACAATTAGAGGGATTGTTGTTGTGATGAAAAGGACTTGTTAGCCATCCATCATCAGGTGTCAGTAGAACTTTAAGTCTTGGCTCTGTGCCACCACAGGTGCAACTGTAGATGCAAGTGTAGGTGGAATAACTGACCTAGATCAAGGGCTCTAAATGTTTTTTTCAGAAAGCCTACTTTTGTAATGTAGGAATGCACTGGACATAATTCAGAAAAAACATTGTTAATGTGTATGTTTATATGCAATATATGTGCCTGAATATGCATTTGTGAGGGTGGGTGTCTGTCTGTAGACATTCAACCTTATGTTTTGTTGGTACTTACGTTATCAGCACACTGACGTGAACAATATGACACTATCTGACCACATAGGAAGTTCTGTGTCACCTTGCTTGCAAATCTCATTAGATCTCAGGCTGTAAGCATGCACTCTATAGCGTACGTGACAGTGTGCTAGCGTGCCAAGGTTGTTACAGCATGGTCTGATGGTTATCAAGGTTGACTGTCTACTGCAGCATGTGTACGATGCAGTGTATGCGTCTGTGTGCATTTGTGGTTGGTACTTACCTTGGCATACTGGCATGGTGCCACTCCAGGTGCCATTGTTGGTGCAGGTCCTTGTGACAGCGTTGTCCCCTCCTATAATCACATACCCCGGCTGACACATAAACGTCACATTCTGGCCCACCATGACGTCATCACCGAATCTAAGTCCATTCGCTGGAATACCAGGGTCTCCACAGGTGATCACTGATATTGGTGGTCAAACATAAGGAACTTGCATCAGAAATCATCCTAAATGGTTTAAATGGTGAACAAAACTACTGAACTGAAATATGAAATATACTGTTTACTAAACAAAATGTACCTGAGCATTTGAAAGAAAGAGGGGTGTTTAAGAGGGGTTCTTAAGTAAGCACAGTGTGGGTGTGATTAATAATTATACTCTTAGCCACATATTTGGTTCAACAATGTTAAAAAGCGGTGCTAATTACAGTTGGGCATTATGAAAATGGCTCACCAAATAAGAGCATTACAAAATCATAGGGTGCAACCGGACCTCAGCTCAGAATCGTTTACCAGCAGTTCTTAATTACTATTATAGTAAAGTAATTGTCTTTTACCTATGCTAGCTCTTACTTTCAACAGTTGCAAATTGTGTTCAGTGCACAGTACAGTATTTTAACCCTAACTCAAACAACTCTTTGTCTGCTTGATTTGTCCTGTGACAAAAACTCACAACAGGCTTGCTATAAGCTTTGTGGTAATGCATTTGTTAGATAATGCAATGGGTTTTTAGACGGAATTTGCCTAATACAAGAGAATTCTATGAACATTTATTTAACCAGAAAACTTAAAAATTCCCAAATACGAGAATATCACGGTTTTCCCTGGACAGCATTAATATACATACAATTGCTCAATCTGCATATAAAAAGCCACTGGACATTTCCATACAAAATGTAACACAAACTGCGTGACACACAAAGACGTGTGTGGTTATTGTGTAGCAACCTTGTGTTGGTTGTGCATAATTTTATCAAGGTAAACACAAGGAATCATCTGTGCTTCCGTGCATCATTTTTTCAAATTAAATTGCCCGTATTGTTAGCAATTCTAATAATAATAACCATGTTTTATTTTCATATACCCCTTTCTAAAATGCACCACTGTCATTATTTTGAGATTTTGGTTTATTATTATTTTGGAAACCCAGTCAAAAGAATTATGTTTGGGGGGGCTTCTCTCCCTAAGTTATTTTTGTTCAGTCACTTCTTTTTACATGAATGTTCTTGGCTATTTCTCATGGCAGAATTTCTCGAAAGTAAACAGATGGTTGAATGCTGGCCCACTTCAATTTCAGGTCTTAACCTAGTGCAGTCTTTGATGGAATTGTAAGTTGCCAACCTCTATTTAATTGCTTTTTCATGAACATCTTTTTAATCTTACAGCCCTAATTTGTGACTACTTATTACAGAATCATTCCTGACTTTTTCACCTTAATGTAAGACGCCAGTTTGATGCATATTGCTGTCCCAGCAATTCCCTTAAATTAATTTCTGTTTGTTTATTTTCAGCAACTGCCAAGGACCTCAACACTTGAACATATTTATCATCGCTGGGTGACACTAACTTTGAATCCTGACAAAATACATCAAGAGAGCTGCTAGTTGTGAGCACAGAGAATACCAGCTGAGGTTTCAAGTTCGTTCTCATTTCGTTCTTGCTTGGTTGTATAATTAATCTAATCCTAGATGTAGCTTTTTTCAATTCACACACACAACTTCAACACTAACAGGTAAGGTAACTTGCAGGAAATATGGTGAAATATATGGTTAATATGTATTGGTTAGATGTGAATCTGATGGATGGGACAGGTTATATGGCTATTACCGTTATCTGTTATCTGAATTCCATACTAGATTCTCCTCAGAGGTTCCTGCACCCTGTATCTTTGTCAGATGATTTATTTGCAGTACAGTTGCCACTGATAAATTTGATGTTTGATACACAGTGACTCATAAAAGGAGTCCATGATTTTTATTTTCCTTTTCTTTATGTCTGCATTTTATAAAAATAGTATGTGTAATACATAAACTGACCTGTCAGCCTCATCTAATGTCTTGGACTTTCTTGGTCTTGTGGGTACTGAACTCATGTTTTTTGGGTCAGTTCACCCAATCCATACAAGAACATACTTTTATACTCACACGTAAAGTGGTATCTGCCCATGCAGACAGTAGTAGTAGTTTATAGTCTATTTATAAACAATATCCTTGTTACTTGGTTTAATTCTGGTTTCCAGTCAGATGCATTACACACCCATCATTCCATACCGACTTTAGCCAGAAATATTAGAAGATTTATAATTAAACGACCATATATTTTTTTTCCGTAAGTACAATTATTTACATGACATCTATTTTTTAAAAGCTTGTTGACCTCAACCAAAATATTTCTTTGGGATCAAATTTTATTTTATTTTTATTTTAAAAATTAAGAAAAGTCACAAATAAACCACAGGCAAAACACTGGAACATAAAAACGTGTCACTTCAACCAAAACATTTAACTGGTAAAATCCTCACAGCTATCCGCCAACATTGGTTGTGAATAAATGTTCAATTAAAAGCAGGCAGTGCAGTAGAATGATAGCTCATTTAAATCATGACTGCAGTGACAGACTAAATATCACCTTCACCATGTTTATATTTGTCCAACCAACAGTCAAGTTGTTACTTAAACAATAAAGTTTACAATTTTTTTGTCAATCGGCTAATGTATTAATCAACTAATCGTTTCAGCTGCACTTATATGCAAAAATCACGTGGTCAGATGAGACCAAAAATGAACTTTTTGGTCATAATTCCGGTAACCGTGTTTGGAGGAAGAAGAATGATGAGTACCATCCCAAGAACACCATCCCTACTGTGAAGCATGGGGGTGGTAGCATCATGCTTTGGGGGTGTTTTTCTGCACATGGGACAGGGCGACTGCACTGTATTAAGGAGAGGATGACCGGGGCCATGTATTGCGAGATTTTGGGGAACAACCTCCTTCCCTCAGTTAGAGCATTGAAGATGGGTCGAGGCTGGGTCTTCCAACGTGACAATGACCCGAAGCACACAGCCAGGATAACCAAGGAGTGGCTCTGTAAGAAGCATATCAAGGTTCTCACGTGGCCTAGCCAGTCTCCAGACCTAAACCCAATAGAGAATCTTTGGAGGGAGCTCAAACTCTGTTTCTCAGCAACAGCCCAGAAACCTGACTGATCTAAAGAAGATCTGTGTGGAGGAGTGGGCCAAAATCCCTTCTGCAGTGTGTGCAAACCTGGTGAAAAACTACAGGAAACGTTTCACCTCTGGAACTGCAAACAAAGGCTACTGTACCAAATTTTAACATTGATTTTCTCAGGTGGTCAAATACTTATTTGCAGCTGTATCATACAAATAAATAGTTAAAAAATCATACATTGTGATTTCTGGATTTTTTTTTTTTAGATTATGTCTCTCACAGTGGACATACACCTACGATGACAATTTCAGACCCCTCCATGATTTCTAAGTGGGAGAACTTGCAAAATAGCAGGGTGTTCAAATACTTATTTTCCTCACTGTATGTTTTTTTTGTTTGCCATATTATAGTTCCTCAGTTCATTTTGACTCTGAGCCTCTAAAATTACACTAAAACACATTATCTTGAATTACAGTGCATACGGAAAGTATTTACAGCGCTTCACTTTTTCCACATTTTGTTATGTTACAGCCTTATTCCAAAATGCATTCAATTAATTTTTCCTTCACAATTCTACATGCAATACCCCATAATGGTACAACATGAAAAACTTTTTTTTTTTAAATGTTTGGAAATTTATTAAAAATAAAGTATGAAAATATATGTACATAAATATTCACTGCCTTTGATCAATATTTTGTTGTGGCACCTTTGGCAGCAATAACAGCCTCAAGTCTTTTTGAATATGAAGCCACAAGCTTGGCACACCTATCTTTGGCCAGTTTCGCCCATTCCTCTTTACAGAACATCTCGAGCTCCATCAGGTTGGATGGGGAGGTTGGTGCTCAGCCATTTTCAGATCACTCCAGAGATGTTTAATGGGATTCAAGTCTGGGCTCTGGCTGGGCCACTCTAGGACATTCACAGAGTTGTCCTGAAGCCACTGCTTCGGTATCTCGCCTGTGTGCTTATTGTCGTTGTCCTGTTGAAGATGAACTGTCACCCCAGTCTGAGGTCAAGAGATCTCCGGAGCAGGTTTTCTTCCAGGATGTCTCTGTACATTCCTGCATTCATCTTTCCCTCAATCCTGACAAGACTCCCAGTTTCTGCCGCCGAAAAACATCCCCACAGCATGATGCTTCCACCACCATGCTTCACTGGGATGGTATTGGCCAGGGTGTCCTCAAAACATAACACTTGGCATTCTTTGTCTCATCAGACCAGAGAACTCATGGTCTGAGAGTCTTTCAGGTGTCTTTTGGCAAACTCCTGGGTGGGCTACTATGTGCCTTTTACTAAGGAGTGGCTTCCGTCTGGCCAGTCAACCATACATGCCTGATTGGTGGAGTGCTGCAGCGATGGACATCCTTCTGGAATGTTCTCCTCTCTTCACAGAGGAACCCTGGAGCTCTGAGTGACCATTGGGTTATTGGTCACTTCCCTAACTAAAGCCCTTCTCCCCCAATCACTCAGTTTAGAGGGACGGCCAGCTCTAGGAAGAGTCCTGGTGGTTCCAAACTTCTTCCGATTACGGATGATGTGCTCATTGGCACCTTAAAAGCCGCAGAAATGTTTCTGTACCCTTCCAGATCTGTGGCTCAAGATAATCCTACAGACAATTCCTTCGAATTGATGCTTGTTTTGTGGTCTAATGTGCACTGTTAACTGTGTGACCTTATATAGACAGGTGTGTGCCTGGAAACAGAATGCACCTGAACTCAATTTTGAGCTTGATTGCAAAAGCTGTGAATACTTATATCAAAGTGATTTCTTTGTTTTTTTAATTTTTAATAAATTTGCAAAAATCTCAAACTTTTTTTTAAGTTGTCATTATGGGGTATTATGTGTAAAATGGATTTTACTGGAAAGGAAAAAATACATTTATTGTTGTTGTTATTGATGTTTGAATAAAGCTTTAACATAAGAAAATTTGGAAAGAGTGAAGCGCTGTGAATACTTTCTAAAAGGTTGAATATTGCTTCTGCATGTATCCAAATGTATTTTCATATTTTTATATCTTCTCTAAAGTATTTCATGAGAGGGACCTTTCTTCTGGGAACTGAAGGTTCAGTGGGTACATGGGAAATGGGCCCGATACGTGAGAAGATTGGTCAGGATCCAGATGTTGGGGAGTCTGAGATCATGACAGGAAGAGGACCTGATATAGTAGCTGTCATAGAGTTGGGAATAACACCTAGGTATGTTCATCCATGACCTTAGTCAGAGGCCCACAGGACAGTGGTGTCAGACTGATGATAGAAACCTTACCAGTCAGGATGATGTCATGAATAAGTGTGTCCAGAAGGGAGGTCCTATCGACTATAAAGTGTATGGGTCTTTCTTAGATTTAATAGAAGCTTAGGGGAGTGCATCTGATTGCATGTCAACGATTTTTCCTTTCATAAAAGTCTGTTTGAATAAAGCTGCATTTAATCTAAAGTCACCGGATTTGTCATGTATGACGTCTTCTCCATCATTTCAGAGTGTCACCCTACATCACTTTCCATATGCACTGTAAACATGTTGTGTCTCAAACATAAGCCAGAAGCAGCTGGCGTGAATGAAAGACAGCAGATGCACATTTTAATTGATATTCGTGTGGATGTGGAAAAGTGGTATTATTAGAAGAGAGACAAAAAAAGTATTGTGTGTACATAAATGTTAACGTGTGCCTGTCTATCTGTGAAAAACCCAGTCTGTCAGCACAATGCAGAGAAGCTGCAAAATCAACTATACAGCTTTTTCATTTTGTACATTTACTTGCTTCCAAAAAAAAACTGGTTACTAGGAGAAATCATATTAAGGCACACAATAAAAGAAGTTTACATGCACTGCAATAACTTGCTCCCAGTAAAACCTGCATTTAATCCATTATCCACAACTGGATCATATATTTAAATCATGCTGACACATTTCAGGTGTGTTAGTGGCATACTACATGTGCAGCATAATTACGAGTTTTTTCCTTTTTCCATTCTGTTTTAGTCCAGCTTTGGACTTTTTTAAAACTTATTTTAGATGCAAGAATTAGGATAATGTTTTGCTCATTTAAAGGATGTTTGAGAATCAGATTATGGCAGACATCTAACTGGTTACTTCTAAATGCATTAAGTGACATTTTGCTCTGATGTCTTCATATAATACTTTCCCCCAACCCCACAACCACAAGGACCCTTTCAACTGGAGGAGAGATGAAAGAAATTGAGAAGAGAGAATACTAAAAACTAAGAAATTAGATACGCGTCAACATGTTACAAGGAAAATAGTCTTCCTGAATAATCAGTGTTTATAGTTTATTTTATCCATGACTTTATTGGGCAAGTCTCTTCCCTAGTAAACTTCTGGTAATTCCTTACCCTCCCTACACGCTCTATAAATTTCATTTATCAACTATCAAGAGTGTTGAAAAATAAATAAATAAAATAGGAACTTTTCTCTCTCCTCTTGAGAATGTTGTGTGACTTTGATCCGGTAACTTACATGATTGATTACCCATGAACCGTGAAAATGATTACCTCCTTAATGAAGGCACACAGAGCCAATCTTGGCATCTTGTTGATGTTGATGGCGTTTTGATGGCCCTGGGCTGACCACTAAAATGTAATGTGAAGTGATAGCACACAGGAGAATAACTAACACGTTTGGTGATAAGTAGGCTTAAAAGTGGGGAAAAGAGCCAATAAAGCTTTTTTGCCTTTCTGCATGTTTGATCATTATTATTCAATCCAATTTTTAATCTTGCTCGCCTTCTCCATCCCTCCCTGTGTATATCTCTGCAGACTTGTTCATTCCAAAAATTATTTCTCATACCATTTCTTTTCTTGTGATTCAATAACATGCAAAAAGAATGAGGAAGAGAGAATATGATGATTTTCATAGAGAAAAACAATGTGTAATTTTGTTTGATAGTCATCCGTGTGCAAATTGAATATAGATTGGCACACTTCTTAATTACTGCAAGGCTCATTTGCTGAGATCCAGACAATAAAAAACTGACTGTTTTGACGCTTGGCAGTGAGAGAAGGCTCGAAAAAGATTTATGTGCTATTTGAAATCTTATACGCCATTTTGGCACTATTGTTGATCATTCAGAGTGCCTCCTTTTGGCAGAAATAGGGAACAAAATCATCTTCAGTCCTGTCTGTCTTCATTCTTTTCAAAGGTTTTTTTCTGCTTTACAGTATGAATTACATGTTTAATTTGATTATACAGGATCACAGCCGACAATTATTGTGATTGGCATACATGGACATGTGTAATTGGTCACCAGCGACTCACTACCATGCACCAACTGGAGTTGCCCAATCTTCCTCATCCAATCTTTATTTTTCTTTCTATTTCTGAAACCGACCATAAAAAAATCTGTGACTGCCAATGTAGGTGTGAGGGTGTCTGAGCTAAATGTGATCAAAAAAGAAACACTGAATTGTGCTCTGGTATTCTGTGCATGTAAAACTCACTTGTGCAATTTGGAGCCGATCCAGACCAAGTGCTATTTGCCAGACACTGGCGTGTGGGCGCACCAGTGAGAAAATAACCCTCCATACAAGAATACACGATGGAGTGAGAGAAGGTTGTGCCATCCACACGGGAAATACGGCCATGAGCAGGTGTGGCTGGGTTCCCACACTGTATTGCTGCAATATAAAAAAGGAGAAAAGAGAGGAGGTGAAGGTCACAGGTGTAAAATAGTAATGGATATTCTATTTCCATATCAGCGATTTATAATCCAAGGGCTGGGAGCCCCCAAGGTGGCTACAAGATGACTTCTGAAGGTCTCAAGGTGATTAAAGGGCTGTGAAATACATATATTCTTTCCATATTGTGTGAATAGTAATATTTATTCATGAAATAATTGCTGTTTTGCTTATGACCCAATATAATATTTGTAGTTTCTTGACTCTTGACAAGTGGAACAGTCTGAAAAGGGCATGTAGAGTTCTCGATTATGCGTTTGTACCTCACATCACGAGATGAGAGGAAGCACAGTTTTTTGTTGTTGAAAAAGCTGTGAATCAAATCAGTGAAGAACCACTAATCTATACAGCAGCACAGCTTTATTAAGAGAGGCTAATGAACAGTAGCTGATGCAGTGGTAAACTAATCCCCATCACGCTATTGATGAGTCATCAGTAAATAAAGTGCAGTTTGTGTATTGTCAAGTCCCATAGTACATCTACGGTAATGCCATTTTGTGCTGTCTAAAAACAAGAAGAGGATCGTGGGAGTAATGTACCCTGGAAATCCTTCTCACGAGATCTCACGAGAGCACAATTTGAATTTACTAAGCGAGTTACTCTGGCATCAAGTAATGCTGCTCATTAACTACACCCTTGTAACCAAGCTGCACCAATCACATCGGTGTATCTGATATAGGCAGGCCAGAGGCAAGCTAAACAGATGGCAACAGTATAATCTACCAGTTAGCTCCGCTGGTAGCT
The DNA here is from genome assembly GCA_026937815.1 of Etheostoma perlongum. Classification (NCBI taxonomy): domain Eukaryota; kingdom Metazoa; phylum Chordata; class Actinopteri; order Perciformes; family Percidae; genus Etheostoma; species Etheostoma perlongum. The sequence goes on from CM049376.1 coordinate 21,567,689, forward strand.
AAGCGTATGGGGCTCTGGATACGTCACCCAGTATGTTGTTGTGATTGGTCATTGTGTTATTCAATTGCGTGCAGTGATATTTTCAAATACACACTTGGTGCCGCATCTTGAGATGGCCGACTTTCATTACTCAATGCCAGACCCTTAATCTTTCGTATTTGGGTTTGGATTTTCAGGCTAGGAGTAATTTGCACCTGTGCTCTAACAATAACACTAACTTTTGTTTATGACATTTTCCTAAATAATGAACAGATGTTGAGTCATTTTCAAAATACGAAATATGACTCCTGACAATTTAAAGCACAAATTGAACTGAGGATGAAACTGAATTTCATGCAGAATGTTATGTTAGATGTACAATCACTGGGAAGGAAAACTTTCTGTAGTAAATTGTACTGAAGGGTTGGGCTTTTCACACTGATAGCATTGCCGGAATACGCAAAACAAAATGCATCCCTGAAGAGGGAAATGGACAGAGTTTGTGTCATGTGTTTTTCTTCTGCTCCAAATCATGTCTCATTACGAAACTGATTTGCTCTCTCAATCACCTAATTGCCTGGAAAATCTGAAATAGTGATTCTTGTAAGAGACAGACGTGTTGTAGATGCAGAGGTGATTTCTCGATTAATACATGTGCATCCACACACAAACTTATTGAGGTGCAAAGGCATCACTCAGGCACATATCCAAAAACAGCAGGTGCCATCATGCTCACATTATTGTACTGTAAATGCACACAAACATACGCACACATGGCAAAAACAAAGTATGGTAGACTCTTGGGCTCCTCTCTTAATAATTCAAGACAGACATTATGACAGACACATGAAACAGACCTTGATGGTTTTGTGAGATGGATATTAAGCTGAATATCCACAGTGACTGTTTTCCAGAGACTGTAAAAGGTTGTGGATAACGGATGGATGGGCTTTAACAGTAGACAGGGACAGTAAATCACAGGCAGACAGCACTGAAACTCATTCAGGCTCCAGTGAATTCCTGCCCCATCCCTCCTGAGATGGAGGGATGGCTAAAACAATCTTTAAATCAGGAGTTCAGCAGAGAGATGAAGAGATAAAAAGTTAGTGGACGAGAGATGTAGGGTAAAAGGAGGGGAGGGAGGTTAAGGCTGAGCAATAGAGAGATAAAGAGAAAGAGAAAGACAGGAGGGACAGATGGACGAGTGGACAGGGACGTAGCGATAGCCCTCCAACGAGATTAAGACAGAGAAATAAGAAAGAAAGCAAGAGAAAAAGGCTGACAACAGGGAAATGAAGGATAGATAGAGTGAAGAGAAAGTAAAAGAGACAAACAAGAGAGTTGGAATAAAAGAGAGCTATACAGAGAGAAGCATCATTTTGAAAATGACACTAGCAATGTGCCAACCTGGCAGACAGTAAGTAGAAGAGAGCAGAAGCAGTCAAACATTTGCCTCAATATCCGGTTGACCCCTGGGGGTAATTTATGCAAGATGTAGAGCTGCCGTTCTGTGAACTAATATCTTCAAAATCCACAATGATTCATTTATCACAATCCACAAAGAACTTGGCTGTAGGTGTCTAGAATTAATGAATTTTTTGGTTGCAATCTGGAAGCTAGTCAAAGCACCATGTGCTGGTAGGAAATACCAGACTGCAGCAGAGAGATACTTATCCATCTGGTGCAGTACTTTGTTTGTGAGCTTTCGCAATCATATGTGTGTGTAGGTGTGGATGCACATAAGCACCGATCTGTACACTCTATGCACATTCAAGCCTGCATGCCGCCCATGTGTTGAATATAATATTTGTGTGTGTAAGCCAGGGCTGGTTACTATTTGAAACCTTCCTATATGACAGCTGATGAGTTGTGTTATTCAAGTCAAGTCAATTTATTTATACAGCACATTTAAAACCAACCTAGGCTAAACAAAGTGCTGAACAAAGTTATATCATGTTATAAAAACAAAAAAAGACAAAATATAGACATAAAGAACATCATACAAACAACACACTTCTATACAAATGTCCCTAAATAAAATCATACGCCAAAGAATAAAAATGTGTTACTTAAAGAGCTCAGCAGTAGAGGAGGACCTAATATGAATGGTCTCTTTGGTTCCTGGAGGAGTGATACAGGGTAAGGAGATTAGCGATATATAAAAGGGACCAATCTATATAATGCCTTAAAAACAAGTAACATTACCTTAAAATGTATTCTATATTTGACCGGTAACCAGTGAAGAGAAACCAAAATCGGGGAGATATGATCCCTCCTTCAGGTACCAGTCAAAAATCTACCAGCCACATTGTGGACGAGCTGTAGACATGATAAAGACGATTGGCAAGTCCCAGAATACAAGGAATTGCAGTAGTCAATACAAGACGAAATAACAGTTATTAGTAGTTAACTCTAATTTTAGAGGGGTCATTTCAGTGATATGGTATTGTGCTTCCATAAAATTGTGTGACTTGCAAGATTTGAAACTTTTAATTTAAATGTAGGTTAAACCCCTAAAACACTGGATCCACCCTTCCCATAATGCACTTGAATAGCCTCTTTTGTTTCCTGCCTGGTAAATGCACGTCTTTCAAACTATATGCTCAGTTTGTAACAAAGCAGTCGTACAAGAACTTCGCCTAAATGACATTATAAAAAAATATATTTTAAAATAAGGTTTGAAATTGGAAATATCCGATCAAATGAATAAGTAAACAAGACTAGGAATATGACCAGAAATATGACCAAGTCTAATGCCAGCTTTTGCTTTTTGACAGTTTTTAATATTCTGTGCTACGGGCACTTTTGAGTCAGTACTAAAAGGTATTGAGGTTTGATTCCCCTAGTGTAACCATGCATCTAGTATTTGTGTAACTGTTTCATGGTGTATGTGGGCTTGTGTGTGTGGAAGTACAGTATGTGTGTATACCTCTCTCAATGCTTGAAGAAATTACAGTGCAACGCATTTATGGTAGGGGACAGGTTTCGCTGCTCTATTAATTGTTTCTAGACAAGACACCTGTGTCTTCAGAAGATAAACTTAAAAGCTGGAGGCTACATTTACAAAAGGAAATCTCAGAGCTGGAATGGTCTGAGGTAAGCTGGGAGGCTTAAACACAAACAATTAACACATGACAAGTTGCTACAATACATTTGGATTTAAGAACATACATATCACAACAACACCACATTAATCCTAATATGCCACACATGTATCATGTAACAATGTAAATGTAACAATGCTAAAGGGATACTCTTTCATTTGGAAGGAGGTTCTTAACATACTGTAGTTAGCCAGATAACATATGTAAAAAAAAAATCACTTGTTGGCCAAAGTTGTGAATCTTGGGTATTTATCCAAGTGATTTGATCATTGAGAAAAGTGATCGTGAACTAATACATATACATTGTAAATACTGTAACATCTGTATTTCTACCTGTTTTAATTACTATGTTATTATTTACTTGCCTATTCAGTTATTGTTTAAAAAAAGATGTGTGTCTTTGTATGACTCCTATGCACTCCTCTCTACTGTTTCAGACGTAACATGACAGAGACATTTGAAAGATTTCCCTTACGTTTGCAGAAGGGCTGTCTGCCCGACCAGGTCCCATTAGGGAAACAGATCCTCTCTCTGCCGACCCGTACAGTGTATGTCCCACTGCGCAGGTGAAGCGCACCTTGCTGCGCACTTTAAAGTTGCCTGCCTCCCTGGTGCAATGGGCAGGTGTGCCAGGATCCCCACAGGTGCCAGCTGAGTCGCCTGCAATGGGAGATAACCAGAAAAAAAAATAAACTGAAGATGCCATTCACTTTGACAGTCAATGTGTGTGTTCACAGATAGACCCTTTTAAGTTGGTATGACAGTAAACTACAACACTGTGTTCCTTACTGTTAAGCATAGGGTCAATACAAAGAAAACTTAGACTCAAACTGTACATCTCTTGAGTCCTCCAGGAAGCAGCTATAAAACACACAATGCACCAATAAGCAGTTGTCACCATGCCAACAACCTGGACGACAAATACCTTTCACTGCTTTGACACCAGGAGCTTTCTGTCCATAAAAACAACGGGCCTGCATTAAAAGGCAACCAGCTGTGGTAATGAGAAATGATGAATACAGTTTGACCTCTAAAGCAAAATACATTTTTATTACTGTGAATTATCTCTCCAGTCTTTTGTTCTGTGGAGGAACATACAGTACGTTCAGTGTCTTGCACTACCTGTCTAGTATATCTATAAATTAACTCATATAAAAAAATGCTGTGTCTCTGAGTCATAGGAAATGCAAGAGAGAGAACAGGTATGGAGTCAGGGCAGTCCCATACCTACAGAACATTTTATGTTGTGATACAAGCAAAAGTTGTGTGCACACACACAACACCAACCAATACTTCCACTGTCGCTTTCCAGAAAAATACTTAGCCACAGAACAGTATCACAGAAATAGAGATATATCACTGTGTTAGGAGAGATCCTTGTGGCTGTCTGTACAGTTCAGTATGTATTGTCTCTTTCTGAAGGATCTGTGCTTTATTGGCTGTGAGATCCTGTTCCTTAAGCTGTGCACACACCCTGTGCATCATTTCATGTGTGTTGGCAGCTGCTTTCAGTCTACAGAGCAGCAAACAGCTGCAGTAATACTTAACTTGTTGACAAAGCCTTACTGCACAAACACCAAGCTCATATCTTCAACTGTACACGCATCTCACTGCTTGCATGTGCACAAACTGGATTTGTTAGGTTAGGGGCTCACAGCAGGAGATAATTAGTTTGCGTGTGGCTATGGTTAGCAATGAGTATGTGCGTGCAAATGTGTGTACTTCTGCCTGTACTTGCATACATTTTCCACTGTTTGCAAGGGCTTTTAGGTATGTATTGTATACTTATCTGTTGCCCGTGTGTGTGTGTGTGTGCATGCATGTCCAGCTGCGTGCGCATGCAGTATATGTGTGTGTATGTCTTGCAGCAGCCGGTATTTCATTAGTCTTCTTCGGTTAGGTAAGATAGTCTGGCTCGGCATGCACCGTGACAGAAATAATCTCTCTAATTGGGATGGTGGTGGATTTTGTTTGATTCTGAGTTTATGTCCGTTCACCATGCTCCCTTTGTGAGGAAATAATAAGGCCTTCAACGCAGCCATGCAACAGACGAGGACAAAAGAGGAATGGCTTTGCAAGCAGTTTTTAGCCCCCTCTTACTAATTAACAAAGGACAGATAAGAGGAAGGATAGATAGTTGCATGGATGGATACATGAATGAGAACTGTTGCTGATGCTGGGCTGGACTTTTGAGGAATTCATAGCCCAAATTACATTGAACAAAATTATAGACGCAACACTTTTGTTTTTGCCCCCATTTTCCATGAACTGTACACAAAGATCTAAGACTTTTTTATGTACACAAATATTCTATGTTCTCAAATATTGTTCACAAATCTGTCTAAATCTGTGTTAGTGAGCTCTTTGCCATTGCTGAGAAAATCCATCTACCTCACAGGTGTTGCATATCAATATGCTGATTAGACAGCATGACTATTTCACAGGTGTGCCTTAGGCTGGCCACAATAAATTTAAAATAAATAATCCTACATAAAAAGAGTTCAGCTCATAAAAATGGGGGCAAAAACAAGTGCTGGGTTTATAATTTTGTTGCTATTGGTGATGAACACACACTTAGAATACAAATGTGCCATTTAAATATGTTCTAGTCCTGCAGATAAAGCTATAGGCTTTGCAGCAACCTTTCTGCAAATGCACTTTGAAATCATTGCAGAAGCATCAACAGACACAAACACTTTCCAGATAGCTCATTTATTTTTGCTAACACTGCAGTACTAATTGCATCACATCAGACACTTTTGCTAATGTGCTGTATAAAACTAGGTGTTAAAATGTACACTCACACTAATTTAAAACTCTTCAGGCATTTGCTGCATCACAACTTTAGTTACTGTAAGCGTTATTAAGCAACAACCCAGTGACAGCTGTGTTGTGGTTCTAAGTTACAACTGTTACAGTTGAAAGAGATGTTTACTGCCATGGATTTGAATTCATCAAACCTCTTAATGATGAAAAAGTGATCTACAAAGGTGTCTTATTTCCATTGTAAGTTGCTGATTTGATGATTAGAAGGACTGATGCAGTACAATCCTGCGTGACAATGTGAGGACAATGCATTTGCATTCTAATTAGCATCATATATAACCATCATTCATAGCAATATTTTAATATTTTGAGGGCTAGATATCACAAAAATTAAAACTGCTTTATTTCTGTACTTGTAATGTTTAAAGAAAATACAATACTACTACATTTTCCTAGTGGCATTTGTTACAGGAACGCCTTACTCTGCTCATAACAATGAGCATATCTCAAAAACTAAAACCTTTACAGTACATAGTTAAAATAACTATGTACTGTAAAAAAAATAAGGTTGATAATATAATACTGGACTTTACCTGCTTAATTTTTCATTACTAACAAAGTATATATATCTTTAAGTAAGTATATATAGTATACATCAACACTATCCTATCCGCAAATGTAAAAAGGATGTGGATGTCAGTCAGTTGTTCCTTTTGTGCTATATGCCCTGAAGACATTCATCATTTATTTTAGAACTGTTCTTATGCAAACAATTTGTGGACATACAGTATATTGTTTGGTTTAACCAATTACATTTCTCTTCAAACAAACCAGTATTAAACCTTATTTATCTATTTGCCAAATGGCATATTTATAAATGTAAGTACTCTATTAAACCATTAAAAAAACATTAGTCATTGTGTTTGAAAGTGAACCATCATACATCTTTTAATTAATGTGATGCCATGTTTTTCTGGCCCCTGGCTGTTATTGTTAATGTCAACTGTCAAGAAAGTAAATTTTAAAAAGCCTCAGATAAAATGGCTTAATTTTTTAATAATTAATTAATTAATATTTTTTTCTGAAGCTGTTTGGTCTGAGGCTGTTTCCTCTGAGGCTATTTGCTCCTGTTTTGTCTGAGGCTGTTTCCTGAGACCCAATGCCTTTTTGCCTGAGACCGTTTGTCCAGAAATCTGATTTAACCTGAAAACTGACACCTTCCATCTTATGTCTGAGACCTGACTCTGATGGCTGAGGATGTCCTAAATGTTCACTGTATGCTACAAAATAAACTGAAGTTGTTTTTTTATATTACATGTAATCATATACTGTATTATCTGCTATAGCTCACCCCTGTACATCCTTTGTCTTTAGCTTTGTAAGTCACAGTGTGATTTATCATGATTAAATCCTCTGGTCACTGACCCAGGACTCTGCTCCACAAATGCCTCCACAGAGGTTTACTCTTGAAACAGCTCTTAGACAATTTAAATACTTTGCAACAGATTCATGTTGGCTTTACTTATCTCCTTTTTCAAGTGATGAGTTGATGCCGATTAGGTTTTGGACAAATTAAATTAAATGTACTAAATCAAGTTTGGTATTACATTTTATTTTGCCCAGATTAAAGCAAAGTTTATTGGCTGGGTTTCTTCAGACAAACACAACGTGATACACAGCTCAGAGTGAGTGATGAAATTAAATATAATACAATATTGAAAATCATCACTTTCCAAGAGGCCTGTTTGTCATAACAGCAGGGTGCTAATCAAATCATCTCAATAATTGATGGCAAATTGCTTTCAAAGACTAGTCTGATGAAGGAAAAAATTTTTTGACCATAAGCATTACAATTATATACTTTAATAGATTATATGGCTTTAATTGCTGGCTTAAAACAGCTATTAGGCTATAAAAAGAAGATAATTATGCAGGTGCAAATAAAGAGAAATACCCAACCACACCTCCATGGCACTCAATCACTTCAATTGTTATGGAAAATTACATTGAGATAGGTTTGAGCCTCTGCAATCATGTGCCCCTTCTTACTATCCTAGAAGTCTAACTTCTCTACCGCCTCGCTGATTCCTAACTGTCTCAGTAAATACTAAATATTGAAGGTGAGTAGAAAGGTTGCATTCCCATTTAAAGAAGAAAAACACCATCATACAAGTCTGCTTACAAACATTACTTCTGGGTCAGGGAGTTGAACAAACCAAGTGAACATTCAGTAAAGAGAATCCACTTAAATGGTCAGGAATGCTAAAGTGTGATGGGAGGAAAGAGCACACAGGGATTAAGGGTGGAAGTTTGTATTTCAGCAGACATTCACTATAGTACACTTTCTTTCAGGTTTTCAGAAAATGCCAAAAGAAGAGTCTGCAAATAAATGTTATGATCACTGGACACAAAAAGTTCTGGTAATACCTTTGATTACCACAGTCTGCATTTCCGTTATTTATGTTAAGGCTGATATCTCTCACTCAATTTAATTGTGTTTATTCAAGAAGCAACATTTGCTTCTATGCATTCTTTGGCTAAAATGTGATATCTAAATTTCTGATCACTGAATGGAAGAGCAATGAAGGGTAGGATTATTTGGTACTGGTCCACCATCATTTGCTAACATTCATCGGCCATTCATTCTGTAACTGCTTTTCAGAAGATGGGTAACAATAATGGTCAAATATTTTGGAACAAAATAAAACAATTTAAAAAGACAATCCTGTAGGAGCTCCATAAAGCTCTAGTTTGAGGGCAGAAAATAGGCTTGGTCAGCTGATAACTATAATTTACTCACAAGCTCTAACAAATTATCCCTTTAATGCCACAACTCCCCACTACTACACCATTTTGGGGTGGTGTTCACTACTAGCCTTACAGATAGTTTTGGTTTTAGCTATATTTAAAAAATACACAAGCCTGGCACTAATACAGCTCTAACTGGTTCTAATACAATGGGTTGAATTGTTTGTGGTGCTTAAATAATTCAACATCAACATGTGTCTGTCAGAATGTGTTTCCTGATTAGTCTTTATAATCCACAGACATTGCTGTGAACTGTTTTCATGGGACCTACTTTATACCAGAAAAATAGTACTTCTGATTAAAATCTAGAACATTGTGGTGATGGCAGTAATGTCAGACATATCTCAAAGCCTGGGCAAATAAAACTGTGTGTGACATATCAATTGAGGTAAGTGAGAAAATATGAGATATATATTAGGGTAAACACAACTCTTGCCATTCATTTGGAGAAGCTTAGCACAGACTGAGTTAAAATTCAAGGATACTTTAATTTTAAATCAAATGACTACCATTCCCTAATATGATACTGATATCATTGACATAATGAAGATTGAAAGGGAGACTTGTGAATGTATTCAGGAATGTTTGTGCATGATTATATTTGCTTACCTGAGCAGTGGGGCAGTGGCCCACTCCAGTGTCCATTCAGTTGACAGGTGAGTGATGAGTCTCCTATGAGCTGGCGGTCTCCAGAGCAGGAATAGCGCACAGTGGAGCCAAAGGTAAACTTCTCCCCACTCATTACTCCATGTGGAGGAGTACCTGGGTGGCCACAATCCACCTCTGCATGACAAATGGAGTGTGAGGAAAGTAAATATGAGTATTAATGGATGAGTAGTCTCGCATTGCCAGACCTATCTCCACAGCGCTGTGGAGTAACGCATGAGTGAATGGATAGACGGATTAGTGTTGCATGCTTCAATAAAATGACCACTTATACTGGTGAGAGACTCCAATGTTTTCTACTGTTAATTAACGGTATGATGAAACTGTAACATACATATCACATGGCTTGCTGCTTCATCAAGAAACCTTTCCAAAACCAACAACCAGTCCAGTAGCATGTTGAGCTACACTGCTGTGAACTTTCAAACTATAAGTATCTCAGAGAAGCTTATGTTTAAAGATAAAAAAAATAAACATCTAAGACTTCTTTGCTTTACTACTTAAACAGAAATCAGTTTGCTTGTCATGATCATGTTTCATAAAAAAGATCATTTGAAGTAATATTGTATATACACTTACTAAAATGGCCACCGGATTGTTTTCAGATGTGGGTGCTGCCTACTTTGCAAAGCTAATTTCTTAACAAAGAACTTCGACAACAGGAAAGTACAAATATAAGAAGGGGCACGAGAGGATTGAAGGATGGGTTGAAGGAAGGTTAATGCAGATAAATCTTCAAGAAGGAAAACAGTGTAACAATTTATGATACCAATTATACCAGATGAGAGAGGCTTTGTTTAAAGTTTTCACAGAATGGAATGTAACAGATTCACAACAGTAAGTGATGCCTGGAGACGTGAATAAAAATTTAGACACTCCTGTGTATCTTTTAAATTTTCCATCTCTGATAAAAGTAAATGCTGTGCATCACCTCTCTTTAATGAAAAGAAGTGCTTTCTGAGCTTGTGTGCAAAATGTAGAAGTTTCCTTTACATAACTTCACTAGAAATAGGTCATTATGGTTGGCTGCCTTATACAAAAGTAGAGTGTATGATGAGCCAGGTGTTTGAGAGCATCATTACAACCTCAGATAACCCCTACAGTTCATAGACGGCTGTTAGAATTTGAGCGCCTGGTTTTGAGGGAACATTAGCTATAGCCTGAACAACTGGCCTTATGACAGTTTCCCCATTTCTCAATTAGGCACAGTGCAACATAACCATAAGCCACTGGGGCATCAAACATTACACAGATGCTCTCAGCCACCACATTTAGCAACTTGTACCATTTAAACTCTAGAAACAATTGAGGACACAAACAAGGTTGTGGACACTTAATTGAGAGTATTTGTATCTGCATCTCTTGTTAAGAGTATTAATTCATTAGCTTTTGCATAAATGCACAAATTACACAGAAATGTGGATAGGCTGATGCACTGAACAGTGGACATGAGACAGACAGATAAACACAGTTAACAACATCAAAACAGTTTGCCAAATGATTGTCAAGGCAATATTTAAAAAAAGGTAGCCACTGTACCGATGCATTCTGGTAGAGGTTTTTCCCAGTGGCCTACTGGCAGGCAGGTGAGTACTGATGAGCCGAACAGGTAATATCCTGGGTTACAGTCGTAGAAGACCACACTGCCGAATGTAAAGTTACCGTGCTCAATCTTACTCTCCCGGATAGAATTGGCAGGGATGCCTGGATCTGTGCAGTTTACCACTAAATGAAAAATAAAATAAAAATAATACAGTAAAACCACCATGAATTATTCAATTAGTTTAATAATGGGATGGGAGAATACAAACCGCAGACTATGACAGCAATCAAATCAAGTTTTATTGCTGCAAGGATATTTCAGGCTATAGACGTTTTAATGTAATTTCAAGCAAATTACTGTTGGAATTGCATAGTTTTTGAACTAAAGGTTGAAAAAATACCTTTATTTCTGTGGCCCTGAGTGGAGTCATATCTTCATTATTTATCATAAACGTGCTGTGATATTGTAATAATAGTTAGCAGAACTGTTCCTGGCAAGGTTTCATATGCATCAATTTATTTAGATGTAAAATAACTATTGATGTACAGCACAGGACAGTAATGGTTACTTGAGCCAATGTGAATATTCACTTCTTGGCAGCGTTTCCAAACCCGGTTCATGAAAACTGTGTGTACAATCATCTCTATCCAGATGGTTGCTATGGCACTAATGGTAGTAGTGCATAGTGCAGATCACACCACTGAATAGCAGGAGATTACATATAGCATGCAGTGGTTATTAACTGAATTGTGATACCATAAATACTTTACTGTACTGTATCGGTATTTAGATGATTTATGTGTTATAATTGCCTTTGCCTGAATAATAATACTTATAATAATAACAATAATAATAATAATAATAATAATAATAATAATAATAATAATATAATAATAATAATATATACTGTATCATTTAATTTTACCTCAGCATGGCAGAGTTGTGCACACTCCTTTGGTCGGAGCCTCACCAGCATACATGCCATCTGTCAGCACATTTACTTGAGTGAGTTAATAATAAAACTTTTGACATGACCTGATCAGAGGCTTTTTCTGTTTATTCTACAAACAGGGAGCCCAGGCTATATTTAAGCATAGTCAAAAATAATATCACCTGATGATTCCTCCTGAAAACAGAAGAACCAAATGGTCATAAATGTACATGCATCCATTTAATAAGCAGTGGAAGTCTCCGAAAGCACTCCGCTGACAAAGTGGTTTAGACAACTGAAAGTAGATGAGGGTGAAATTAAGTTCAGAGAAACATCAAATTAAATATATAATGCAAATATGCAAAAAAGCTGTGAGAAAATGTAAGTGCAAAAAAATGGAACAATTTTGACAAAGAGAGTCATGGCAGTTTAATATGATTTTACTCTTGATCTTTTACCAGGTCTGTCTCTACGGTGCTATTCAGAGTAATGAAATCTGTGTCTCTTCACATCTGACTGCCAACAAAACTCATGCCAAGAGAAGAGCTATTTTTAAATTGGCAAAGTCTGGCAAATGTAGTCTTGGCCAACTAGATCCAGAGGTAGCAGACCAATTAAAGCCACAATGGATATCACTTATATGCATTTCTTTCATTGTTTGCTGCCCGATTCGTTACCTTGTTCTATAGAATTTTTTAAGCCAGTTAAGATCATATGTACCATTTATCACATATTACAACACCGCAACAAATGTCTGTCTAAAGTGAGAGGCATTCAAAGGCAAATATGAAAGCATTTTAGAAATAAAGAGCTTTCATCATACAGTGCAACACATCTATTGCCTCTTTCCATTTTATTTCAGTTAAAATAATGGAAAATATTTTCAGTACAAATATTGTCAAACTATCAAAATGATTTTAAGTAAATATTAATTACATGTCATTTAGCTGACACTACTCCAGAACATTGATGTGCTGCGCGATCTTCCACAGTGTTGGCCTTGATAGGCAAAACACAGAAACTGTCTTCTGACGTAGAATAAGTACATGAACGTAGGCATCCTTCAGGCCTATGAACACAAATCACTTGACCTGAGTAACCACCGTAGTTGAGTTCACTAAAATTCACAATTGAATCTGCCGGTCTTTTTTGTGATGAGGTAGTATGTTGAGTAGTAGCCTCTGGGGTGCGACAGAGGATCTACAGCCTCAATGCCGTTCTTGGCCAGGAGGGCGGAAAATTCCTGGTCCAGCACTTGGGCTTTTGCCAGGTTGCTGATAAAGGTAATTTTGACCCAGCGAGAGGCTGGGAGCCGACGTCGGGATTGGAGCCTGTACCCAAGGGTTAAGGTGGTAACAACACAGAGGTCCAGAGCTTGAGCAGCCCAAGAACCCACCAGCTGATGGGAAAAGTAACTTATAACCTGCCCAGATGCCCCCCCCATCCCCTAGGGGCCTTGGGCAAACAACGGACAGGATCTGGGGCTCGAGACCATATCGAGGGAAAGTGGGTAGTGTCACAAAAGTTCCTGGCTGACTGCTGCCCAGGATGCTGAGGACCACGACAGCCAACGTAGCGAGCCATTGGTAGTGGATGGACCCAAGAAGCATTTAGGGGGCCCCTAGGTCTGCTGGGGGGAGGCATGCTCCTGCTGAGACTGGAAAACTGCTGCCTGGTCTTCCGAGCTTGAACGGTATGCTCCGGCGCCTCCAGCGCAGCCCAACCGAACAGCTACAACAGGGTCCTCCTACATGCCTCTGTCAGAGGTGACTGTGCAAGCCATACCTAGCACCTAGTCTGCACCAGGAAGCCCATCATCCAGGGAATTGCCAATACTGCTAGCACCAGCTCCCGCATTGTAAGCCCTTGTGTCTGTTACCCGACATTGGGGTCGATGGAACCTGACAGACGCAGTGTCTTTTTAGGAGACACAATGAGGGATGCAATGCTAGGCTCAACTGCAGGCATATGATGCAGTCAAACTCTTGCCGCATTGTACATGGCTGCTGTAGCAGTAGCTCTCCAACAGCATCTCAAGTATTCCTCCAAGACGGGCACAGAAAAGGCAGTACGGGTCCGCCTGTACCTGAAGAAAGAGCTCTAAGGGGCGGATTTGGCCTGCTGTGGTACGTCTAGCTGCAGGCGATCCAGAGACATGTGCATGATGGCCTGCATAGAGGTATCCCCGTCTCACTCAGTGAGCTCTGGCCCGAGGAATGGAAGCCTGCAGAGGCTTGAAAGGCTCAATCCCCATCATCATCATTATAGAAAGGAGAAGCTGAATCTGCCACAGAGAGAACAATGTCCTCTGTGACCAGCATGGGCATAGGTGGAGTAAGCACCTCTTCCACTTCCGAAGGAGCATCAGCGTGGCGAACTTGGAGAAGAGACCTCATGTCGGCCAGCTCGGCAAAAAGGCCCACTTTTGAAGAAGGGAGAAGGGAGAGGGTGCAAAACGACTGCCTGTACAGCAGAAGTGTGAGTGGCCAGATGTCAATATGGCACCAATGAATATGATCGCCAACTATACTAGATCTTTAATATTGTAAGCTGAGGGAAGGAGGCGTAGCCTAGCGTTGGCAAGACAAGAACAGTTAGTCAGCCTGCTGCTAACTAAACTTTGACTCAGCACCGTGTAACTCAGCAGAGCATACGCAAATCGGACGTTGGAAAAATAATAAGTAGTGACAACTAACTAACTTATGTAAAAACTAAATCTAACCAAAAAATACCAGAAGATGGGGGCGTAGATGTCGATGGTTGCCAAACCGCTGGAAAAAACGATAGCTTCGGAGAAAACACAACCACTAAATTAGTGAGTGGGAAGTTAAACAATCCCTTCACCGTCAAGAAACTCTAGAAGAAAAAGGAACAGATCCCATGATGACACCAGAAGATAGTCTCTCCCAAGTCATCCAAGGGTCATAATTGACAATACTGGTAAACATACTCAAACTGCGAATGCGTAAAAGGGAATATTCAGTGCTTTAAGCAACGCCTCTGGCGGTCAGCAGGGATGAAATAGAACACCTTTAGTTGTAGAGGTAAGCTAAGAGGTACCCTGTTCAGAAACGGATCATTGCAGATGGTTAATGAGATGCATTTGATTCCCAAATTCATGTCATAATTCTCACTTTTTGTTCCCGTTCCTCTCTTGCATCCTGAGGCAATGGCTGTGGTTTAAGCCTTTGCTGGCAGAGACAAGCAGCTTTTTAGTTAAACTGTCAAGATGTATCTGCATCCTTCTGATACTTTACGTCAGTCCAATGCCAATCATTTATCCATTCTGCAGGAGCTCTGTAGCTGGACCTTACCTCTGCATGTCGGTGGCTGCTGGCTCCACTGGCGGCTCGCCTGGCACTGAGCTGTGGAGGGTCCTTCCAGTGTGTAGCCTTTGTTGCAGGAGAAACGCACCCCATCATTGTAGTTGAAGCCATCACCTGTGGTGCGGCCGTATATAGGGCTACCTGGATGGCCACATGTGACAGCTGAGATGTGTCAGAGAGGAAGAGGAAGAGAGAAGGATGAAGAATGAAAGACAGCAATGGGAAGGTAAAGGGGTGGAGGAGGATGAGAAAGATAGTGTGTGGAAAAGAGAGAATAAGGGAGAGACAAAATGCAATAACCATGATCAATATAAGTGACGTACAGTGTCACCAATCATAGAATCATCATTATCATATAATTACCTCAACAGGCATTGGGGTAATTAGGAATCAAGACATGATCTCGATTGGGAAAGGAAAAACAGCATATTTTACATTGCATCAATAAGTGACTAGGAGATTGATGATCACATTATGAGGATATGTATCAGTTATTGACTTCAGCACATATCAAACTAGGAGCAGGAAGCTTTGGAAATTAAGCTTTTAACAGTGACTGCAATTTTTAAGAGTGCTTAAAACATTTGAATTTATTGGTTTAATTTAACAATGCAATCAAATCATCACATTTATTGATTAACCCTTTCTTTGTTGTGAATACAAATTTACATATTAAAGTCTTCCATAAAACATTATGTAATTAAAATCTGGGAATAAGAAGCACAACAGTTTCCATCAGCTCTTTTCCATTTGAACAGTGGTGTCTATTGTGGAAACTCAGATATAACACACACACACACACACACACACACACACACACACACACACACACACACACACACACACACACACACACACACACACACACACACCTGTGATCTCTCTTTCAGTCAATCAGGCAGTCAGAATTGGTGTTAAAGTACTTACAGATACAAATTGGTAGCTGTCCAGACCAGTTGTGGTCCTGCTGGCAGATCCGTACTGAGGAGCCAAGGAGCCTGAACCCGGGGTTGCACTGGTAAACCACTGTGTCTCTATAACCAAAGTTTTCCCCAATCACCTGCCCATTTACGATCTGCTCTGGAACACCACAGTGACCGGCTGTGGGGGAAACATTCAGTATTGTAAACATGTTTTCCTTTTTCTTAATGTTTATCTCTCTTTCTCAACAAGACTGAGGATTTCTTTGTAGCAGAGACCCTGACAAAAACAGCACACACCCTGTAGTGTTTGTAGTGTATAGTAATGCACTTTGCATTACAAGTCAGAATGAATTATCACAACCAATCACCCATGATGCAATACTTAAGTTCAGCTTTCAGGTTTTTCAGATTAATAGCTTGCAGTGGTGTCCATTGTAATAATGGACGATAGTTGCAGGGAAGAAACACAATTTTGATTGTGTTATCACATTGAATAACTTTGCATTTTGACAACTGTATTATGAAATGAAATGAGGAAACTGGTGATTTAAAAGGTCTTGGAATTATACTGCTTGCAAACAAAATTAGTGTATTCATGAAACATATTGGATTTGGAAAGCATTTTTCAGCTAATTTCTCTAAATTATTATTTCTAAATTCATATGGACTTCAGCTTCTTTTATGGTGATAACTCGGCTTTTCTCATCTACAGGAGACAGAGACACGCATGCTAAAACCCTCAAAACCTGTGCAATACGCTCACACACATAATCATGGTACTTTTAGCTACAATACAATTTCAGAAAGGAAGAATCTTGCAGAGATTTCCACTGCCACTTAAAACCTGGGAAATTACAACTGACTATGAGTCTGATTTCCCTAATTTACTCATGCAACCAGAAACTCAGCTGAGCTCCACTCTAGTTGAGAGCAGACAGATTCTATAAAGATAGTGCTGAAGTAGGCAACTATACCAAGAGGTCCCTGACTATGTTAACCCTGACAGTCATATTACTAAACAAGAGAGTGGTGCCCTTCTTTTAATGAAGTCAACCAACTTCAGCGAAGCTTGGGGTGCTGGTTCCACAGCGTTGATAAACACACTGCTGCATCTGCCAGGGAAACAGTCACAGTCTGTGGCTGCGTGGATTTGAATGTGGCTCAAGTAATAATGTATGTTTCTTTTTCTTCCAATGAACAGAGCTGAGATGAGCTGTGGAAAGCTATGCAGTAGCATATTTTCTTGTTTATCAATATTAACAGCTCAAACTGTGCTGGTATAGCTTGGTGAGTGTCTCATAGTTTGAAGTCAGCTATGGCTCTGTAGCTCTTACATTTAACATTTTAGAACACCACATCACACTGACTCGGAGGATTTACTGTACAGCAGCGTGCTCCAATCAAGCAGAGGCAGTTGCCAAAAGTGATTGCACATTTGCACACCAATTGTTAACTTATGATTGCTACACTGTCTGAAACAGTATAGCCAGTGCCAGCCCAAAGGAAAATATAAATTGACAGCGTTGAGTACCAGTGTGATGTCAGAACCAAACAACCAAAAACTGTACATCTTTATAAATGTTACTAATTGGAGATACACACTTGGCAACAGAACCAATTATAGCCACCCTCTGCTTCCTCATCTGGTTCTATTCTGGGCATGTAACTCAAAAAAGCTTATGCCTGAACAGATTGCCATCAGTGTCTGACATAGGTCAAGGCTGTCCTTTATAAAGTTAAAGAAAACATTTAGACCCTGCTTACCCAGGCAGTGAGTCTCCATCCCACTCCATAGGCCAGATAGGAGACACTCTCTTACTGTAGATCCAGTTAAAACATAGCCAAGGTTACAGCTAAAAATCGCTGATGCTCCAAAGGTAGTTTGGGTCCCAATTTTCTTCCCATTTGGAGGAGTGGTCAGAACCCCACAGGAGATGACTGCAGAAAGATGAATAAGATAGTAAAAGAAGAGGAAGGAGACAGAAGGCCCAGAATGACAGCACGAGACACCAGTAGAGTAAGCAAGAGAGAACAAGAGAGAAAGAAGAGATGGAAGTTGGATTACATTTTCAGAGTCAATGGGAGAGCACAGTCATTTACACCCATCTTACTGACCTTAATGTGATAAAAGAGTGACCTGTACTATTTCATGGAGAGGATAATGATGGTGTTTGCCTTCGTACCAACATCTTTCATTATGCTGGCTGGCATTCCCCTTTGTCATCACACAGGCTATTCAGCTCTTATGCTCCTCAAAAAGTAGTTCCCATGGCAGCATACAAAGCTTTTATTTCCCATTGATGCAATAAACAATATCTACCCTAGGCTGAGACAGTAATAGCTAAAGAATACAAATGTGCATCATTGAGCTGCTGATTAAGTGAAAGGTATTCACTCTTTAGGTCATGTAAGGTTACGATCTATTAATCTAGGGTTCCTAAGGCAAGGCAGGACATTGTTCTTTCAATGCATGTGACATGTGCATCCTCTGATGTTTTATTTTTTATGATAATGGAATGACAAAATGAAGCCAAAGATTTAACTTCTTGGAACATTATCCTTTTGGTTAAGTTCAATTTCCAAATTAATTTGTGTGATCAATAAGTGTTGTGTGAGATTTTGTGTGCTGCTGCAGCAGAAGTCACCTACTTCTACAACGAGGCCTCTCGTTTCTCCAGCTCCACACACCGTTGGCCAGGCACTGGATGTGGGTGGGGCCAACGCGGTAGAATCCAGGGTTGCAGGTAAAGATTATTTTAGTTCCATACTCATAGTGCGAACCATTGACAATCCTCCATTTCCCATGGTCCAGAGAGAAGGAGCTGAGACTAGGACACATAATGACTGTGCCAAAAAAAGTAAAAGGGGGTTCAGTGTTTGATTGCGGGCAATGCTAGTTTTGGATTATACAAATGGACTGGTTTCAATTCACGTATCTCTTGTACACACACTGCTTAGTCAAAACGCATAAACATATGTAATAACCCAGCAGTGTAGAAGAAATGCAAATAGCTGCAAAGGAAAATCCTAATCAGTATAATGTAAAATGTAAATAGCAACTTCTCTGCATTTACTGTATACAAATGTTCTTCCACAACAAAGATGTTTATGAATCGGCACTCTCTAAAAACCAAATGAGTTTCAAAACAAACTCAGTTTCCCTTTTAGCAGTGAGAGACATATACAGCAGGGAATAAACATTGGTCTCAATAGTAAACAAGGTTGTCAATCACTTGTTACACTGACTTTCAAACTTAAACAAGTTGCACTGGTATGTAAACACTCACCCCAGCGCCAGCTACAGATTTCCTCTCAGCGATTATTCTCCCTTTCATCCATCCATCTTATCATAAGTACCCAACAAGTTAGTGTTTCTGTGATGAAACCACAAAGCGTGGTTCTATTGGGACTGCAGTCCAATTTTCATGACACCTTCGATTACAGTACAGTGTTTTGTTATAACTGTTTGATAGTCCACCACTTCTCCAGAGGATTTTTCAAACTGACTTTTTCTATCTCCAACAAAGCTGTCTTCTCAGTAACTCTATCCTATCATCATCTCCTTCCCACTGCTCAACAGTGTGATGGGTTCTTGCAGTTGCCCCATCCCTCTAAATCACTCACCCTCCTCACCTACATTCTGCCTCTTACCTGAACATCGTCTACTCACCGATGCATCTGGGTATCTTGTTGTGGTTGCTCCAGGTGCCGTCTGGCTGGCAGACTGTGGTTGTCAGCTCTTTAGAGGAGAGTCGGTAGCCGCTGTTGCAGAAGTAGGTCACCCTTGTGCCGACAGAGTAATCAGCAGCGAGCACACCTCCGTTCACTGGCGCGCTGGGCACACCGCATGACACAGCTGCAGGTGGCAAAAGGACAGTTGTCGACACACGTTTTGTGCAATACAAGACATAGGCTAGAGAGATTTACAGAATGTGTGGGAAATAGGCATGGTAGGTAGGCACATATTTACTTAAGTGTTAAATACACATGTATATGTACTTCCACCAGTGTTGTGAGTATAACTTCTCACCCCCAAAAATAGATAAATTGAGTTTTGTAACAAATTGTAAAACAATCGTGATACGAACCTAATCCTTGGTTTGGTGTATCGTTACAGCCCTAGTAATGTTCCAAACAGGTGTTTTTGAGTATTCCTCAACTTATTGTTTTATTATAAAATATCTTTAGTTGCCCCTGTCCCAGTTTTTATGGAACGGGTTGCACTATAAAGTTCATCACTTTGAACAGGAGTTGTATTGTAGAAGTTGAAATGTTTTACACAATGTTTCAACTTCATTAGAATTTCTATTATTTTTGTTTTGTTTCAACAGTAACTCCTATGAAGCATTCACACATAGAAAAAGCAGAACCGTCTCTTTGCCCCTATACAGAGTAAATCTGGGTTACTCTGCCCTCAGAGCTTTAACCAGACAGAAAGCTCAAGCTAGTAGGTTTCAAGGTGTTTATCATCAGAGCCAAGTCAGAGGGAGTGAGTCAAGCGGGGAAACCAACATCTGCAGGGCCAGACTAAATGGGAACGGTTATGCAAACACACATATGATAAAATGGAGCAGCAATGCTAGCTGCACACTGTGAAACATCAAAGGTAAGAATCTGCCAACGTGGCCTGAAACCATTATTTTGCCCCTCACCACACCATGAGAGAATCAATCAACATTCATTTGTGATTACTGCTAAATCACAATCTAACAGCTGCTAATCACAAGCACTAAATGCGTTTCTACACTGCAGGTGGAAAGTTTCAACTTTAGAATGGTGAAGTATTTAGCTTAGAAGGTCAGTGGGCCTGTAACATTATTTATTTAAGTTCACTGCACTTTCTCTGAGATGCATGAGCAAAACTGATGGATGAATATACTGTACATTCTCAACATGTTCAATATGGATTGAAAAGAATGACAGATTGAACACACTGTAATGAAATCTCCCCTATCTAGCAGACAGCAGATGGATAGCATCTGTATGAATATATTAGTTAATTTTTTGCCAGTTGGGTTTATGTTCTTTGGAAAAGCTATCTGCAATTACCAAACTGACAGAATTAATCACAGGTGTGAAGTGTTTTTAAATCATTTTAAAGTACATGACATACAAATTTTATTCCACTGTATCATGATAAAATGCAATTGAGCATACCATCTGTTGCCGTTTGCTGTGTGTGTGAGAGTATGTGCTAGTGCATGCAATCATGCGCACGTAAATGCACACATTTCATATGTGTGCATCAAACAACCCAATTAGTTGTTTGAGACCCAAGAGCAGCAGACACTGCATGCTAATTGTAAGTTAGCCAAAGTAATTTGAAGAAGTGGAAATTGACAGAAGAAGGGAGGATTGATTATTGTTTCCTTTCCACCTGACAGGGTACTGGCTCTCAATCAGGCTGGATTCATTTCAGCTGGTAACAACACAGTAATAGGGCTTGGGACACACTCCCATGCCTTAAGCGCCTGCCTGCCTGCCTGCCTGCCTGCCTGTCTGTTGAGCATAGACACAGTGACCACAAGAACAGGGAAAGAGGCAGGCTGAAGTTAGGAATAAAGGGCTGCCAGGGTCGATGTGCTCACCTTGACATGCGGGAACTGGTGCGTCCCAGGCAAAGTAGCCGTAGGTGGTCTTCTTGCACACAGCTGTGCCCTTTCCAATCAGCTTGTACCCCCTGTCGCAGGCCCAGCGCACCATGCTGTTAAGATGACCCCCAGTCTGGCTCACTACAAAGCCGTGTTGTGGGGAGTCTGGGGTACTGCAGTACATCGCTACAATAGATGGAGCAATATAGGAACCGGGGGAGAGGAGTGACATGAATGGCAAGGGAGAGAAACAGGAAAGAAGGTGCGAATGAAGTCAAAGAAAGGCAATAAAGCGACGCAGATGTTAACAGGGAAAAAGAGAAATGAAGCGGAGAAAAGAGAAACGGATGAAAGGCATTAACAAAGCTCCGTTAGAGAAAAACTCAGGTGAACATTTTAGTCACAGTAAGGCTCCATTTTAAATGCAGAAAGATAATGAGGGAAAATGCCTGAGGAGTGTCACATCAATTTAGCACTCAGGCTGTGTGCCACACAGCAAAGGAAGTCCTCAAAATCACATTATTACTATTCCTCTCCTGCCTATGGGCACGCACACATTCAAATTGAATTAATACATGCAATAATGGTGCATCCTCCAGTTATTTATTTCATAGCCTTCCTTTCCCTCATCTTACAGCCCATAGAACACTAAAAGAGCACATGAGCATATGAGCACCAAATAGCCAATGGGACAGAAACAAAAGGGAGGGCTGTGTGCTTCACAAACACTGTCAAACATTCCTTCAAATCAGCCTGACTGGGAGATAACAGATTTAAGATGAAAAGACACACAGTGGGATTTAAGTCAGTTGCCTGTTCAAGTCAATCAAGTCAAGGAGTTTTCTTTACAAAATTCATCACCCCAGCTTGCTTTCACAGTATCACTCTTGTGTATTAAATATAATGGAGACACTAACATGAAAAAGAAATGTCTTGTGCTTTCTTCATTATTATTGATGCATTTCAAATGGAAGAAGATTCCTATACTGCTCCGGCTTAGCACCACTTGCTTTATTAAAGAAAATTAAGAATTTAAAAGCGTTTTTAAATTAAAGGAGTGCAAAACAGCATGGAAGCCTTACAGTGACTTTCCTCCTGCCTCATGGTTTTTGCGTTTGAAAACATCTATTGTGAGCCATAATCATTCTGTAAAAAATAATTAATTAAAGTAATTTTGTAAATTAAAGGATATTTAAAAACTCAATAAATAATACCCCGAAGCAATCAGAGCACACTGTGATAAAAATCATGGGGTCACATTGTGTCCACAGTAATATGCAGTAGCTGCAGCACAAGGAATTCAATGAATTTGTGCTTCTCTGATGAGTTATCACTCATTCAATTGAACTGTCTCTTCACGGTGCCTACAACATAAATGCCAGAGTTGAAACCCATGACTTGTATCACTTTTCTGTAGTTTAGAGACAAAATATATTCATATAGCACTTATAAAAAGAGAATATGATTATAAGTTGGATACATACTTTGATACTCACCCACGTATCTGATGTGGAAGCCACGCCGGTTGGTGCCGTGATCAGAGGACCAGCGCAGCAGCAGCTGGTGGCCCGTGGTGGTCATGCTGAAGGGTGTTTCAATGTCTCCACTGAGTGATGCCAGGCTCTGGCTGTAGATGTTGGGACCTGAACACAGATAGATGACAGACATTTTCCCAGAAAAAGATCCATGTCAAAAACAAGTATTAACGTAGACAGACGTGAACATGCATCATACATTTTTTGTAATAAATAGCATTATATACAGGTATGGTAGTGAGAACACAAGACCAAATATTCCGTAACAATGATTAATCATGGCATCAACTATACAGTAGAAGATAAAGTATTAATGTTTTACTGGGATACACTAAACGTCATAGCATAAA
The DNA here is from genome assembly GCA_026937815.1 of Etheostoma perlongum. Taxonomy (NCBI): domain Eukaryota; kingdom Metazoa; phylum Chordata; class Actinopteri; order Perciformes; family Percidae; genus Etheostoma; species Etheostoma perlongum. The sequence continues at coordinate 21,591,211 of CM049376.1, forward strand.
ACAAAAACAATTATTTCAGTTAAGTAAAATTAGTAGTAAGTAACACAAAGCCAAACAAAACTTCCAGCAGAACCCACCATCAAATATTTCCAAGATGTCAAACTCCTTCTCTGTCTGGAAGAGTTCAAAGTGCAGAGTCATGTTGTAACCTTTCTCCACGTTGATCAGCCAAGAGCACATCTGGAGATTGGGGTAGTTATCAGGGTAGCCTGGACTCAAGATCACCCCCGTTGAGTCAAAACGCACCTCATGGGCTGGACATTGGACTGGAAGAATAAAAACAGTATAAGGGCAAGGGAGTGCCTGAGGAAGACAAAGGGACAGAGGAAGAACAACAGAGACTGAGAGAAGAGAGGAAGGGAGGTTGGCCAAAGAAAGAGGTAAAAGGGAGATAGAAACCTATTTGAGGCAGAAAACAGAAGAGATGAAGAGAAGAAGATGTATAGGAGAGGGGAGAAAAGGCACAATTAGATAAAGCCAGAAGAGGTGAGGGAAGGAATGAATGCTCATTGTGACAGGAGAAATTACATTGAAAAAATAACTAGTCCTGAAACAATTACATTTCAGCCACACTGATATTGAGCCTAAGGGCTGAGCTGTTGAGTATGCTGTTGTCAACAGGTTGGCCCGATATCAATCTATAAAATAATAATACTCAGTAGGTGAGACAGTTAACTTTGAATGGAAAAATTGTGTGTGTGTGTGCTAGGGTGGTGGTGGTTTGGGGGGGGGTTGCATTTCCTTAATTTCCTGTAGGTTGTCATGTCTAAAATAATGACAGTTCTGTTTCTTTCCTTTCCTGCTGGTAACAGAAGTTTCTCTTCTTGGCCACTAGTGAAGAAAAATGGCGCATATAAAAGGTCAATGTGAAGAACTGTTCTAGATATAAAGGTCACTGGAAACATTTGGACACATAGGGAAAAAAGGGAAAGAATTCTAAGTACAGTATATGTATCGCCATAGACGTTTTAACTAAAACATTCTTTGACTCAAAGTTAACGGGCATATATGATCTCCAAAAAGTCAAAGTCCGTGATTTTCTAAATGCCAATGCATTTCTTAAATTACACAATACACCAAAGGCTCTGTGGGAACCAAGGTCAAGAAAATACCTGAATCAAAGAAAAATAAATGAAATACAGAACAAAGCATAGGATTTAATATTTATAGAAAACACTGTATGATATTCATTCAGGAGGCAACAAATTTCAAATCGATCGATTTATTAAAGCCACGCCAAAGATTCTTTTGTACCTTAAAATAATGTTGCCAAAATAGTTTTAGTAGTTCTATAACTCACAACAGGGTGAACAGCACGTCTACATTCGCTTTGCAGCTCTACCGGCTATAACCGCACTATGCAAGTTTGCCAGATTGGGTAGCGGATCTGTAATTCCAATGAGACAGCGGGAATGGACAATTCCGCTTCCAACCTGTAGGGGTACTGAAGAGGAAAAGTGCTTTGGTGTTGCTTTAACATAGAAATGTAATATAAAATGGCAATATTTTTCACTACCATTACATGACAGTTTGTAAGAATTTCATTACACTTTTGCGTTTGTGGAAATGATAAAAATGCACATGTATATGTTTTACTGGCCACAAGGGTAAAACATGATGGAAAAAGTAGAAACTTGGAGTCATGCCACCTAATAGCAATTGAGTGGTCAACCAGTGGTCAGTTGAATTTCTAGCAGTTTCAGTTTTAATTATATAGTTTTTTTAAACGGTTACTTATTGTTTGCTTTCTAAAGTCCACACTTTTTTTTCAAAAGGAGTCAGTGCTTTTCTTTGTAGTCAAGAGACCTTATTTTGCATTTGAGATGAAAAAGAAGTCTGTAGCGTGTATCTTAGTAGGAGAGTTATGCCTCTCCCTGGTGATATGATGGAGTTCAGAATGGGTCTTCAGTTGGTGAAGTTACATCAATACACACGGCTGCTTCCTCAGTTCTGTCGCTAGCAGCGCCTCTGCTTCTACTGATGCCAGTGGGAATATTTGTCATAGAGCCAGCACATACAGTGAGGAAAATAAGTATTTGAACACCCTGCTAGTTCTCCCACTTAGAAATCATGGAGGGGTCTGAAATTGATATTGTAGGTGCATGTCCACTGTGAGAGACATAATCAAAAAAAAAAAAAATCCAGAAATCATAATGTATGATTTTGTAACTATTTATTTGTATGATACAGCTGCAAATATGTATTTGAACACCTGTCTATCAGCTAGAATTCTGACCCTCAAAGACCCGTTAGTCTGCCTTCAAAATGTCCACCTCCACTCCATTTATTATCCTAAATTAGATGCACCTGTATGAGGTCGTTAGCTGCATAAAGACACCTGTCCACACCATACAATCAGTAAGAATCCAACTACTAACATGGCCAAGACCAAAGAGCTGTCCAAAGACACTAGAGACAACATTTTACACGTCCACAAGGCTGGAAAGGGCTACGGGGAAATTGCCAAGCAGCTTGGTGAAAAAAGGTCCACTGTTGGAGCAATCATTAGAAAATGGAAGAAGCTAAACATGACTGTCAATCTCCCTCGGACTGGGGCTCCATGCAAGATCTCACCTTGTTGGGTCTCAATGATCCTAAGAAAGGTGAAAAATCATCCCAGAACTACACGGGAGGAACTGGTCAATGACCTGAAAAGAGCTGGGACCACCGTTTCCAAGGTTACTGTTGGTAATACACTAACACGTCATGGTTTGAAATCATGCATGGCACGGAAGGTTCCCCTGCTTAAACCAGCACATGTCAAGGCCTGTCTTAAGTTTGCCAATGACCATTTGGATGATCCAGAGGATTCATGGGAGAAAGTCATGTGGTCAGATGAGACCAAAATATAACTTTTTGGTCATAATTCCACTTACCGTGTTTGGAGGAAGAAGAATGATGAGTACCATCCCAAGAACACCATCCCTACTGTGAAGCATGGGGGTGGTACTACTATTTTTTTTGGGACTGTTGCCACTCTTCATTCTAACCCAACCGGTCGTCAGACACCGCCTACCAAGAGCCTGGGTCTGTCCGAGGTTTCTTCCCAAAGGGGAGTTTTTCCGTGCCACTGTCGCACTGTTGCTTGCTCTGGAGGGAATTACTATAACTGTTGGGTCCTTGTAAATTCTGGAGTATGGTCTAGACATACTCTATCTGTAAAGTATCTTGAGATAATTTTTGTTATGAATTGATACTATCAATAAAATAGAAATTGAATTGAAAATTGGTATTTGGGGGGTGTTTTTCTGCACATGGGACAGGGCGACTGCACTGTATTAAGGAGAGGATGACCGGGGGCCATGTATTGCGAGATTTTGGGGAACAACCTCCTTCCCTCAGTTAGAGCATTGAAGATGGGTCGAGGCTGGGTCTTCCAACATGACAATGACCCGAAGCACACAGCCAGGATAACCAAGGAGTGGCTCTGTAAGAAGCATATAAAGGTTCTGGCATGACCTAGCCAGTCTCCAGACCTAAACCCAATAGAGAATCTTTGGAGGGAGCTCAAACTCTGTGTTTCTCAGCGACAGCCCAGAAACCTGACTGATCTAAAGAAGATCTGTGTGGAGGAGTGGGCCAAAATCCCTTCTGCAGTGTGTGCAAACCTGGTGAAAAACTACAGGAAACATTTGACCTCTGGAATTGCAAACAAAGGCTACTGTACCAAATATTAACATTGATTTTCTCAGGTGTTCAAATACTTATTTGCAGCTGTATCATACAAATAAATAGTTAAAAAAAAAAAAATCATAAGTTGTAATTTCTGGATTTATTTTTTTAGATTATGTCTCTCACAGTGGACATGCACATACAATGATAATTTCAGACCCCTCCATGACTTCTAAGTGGGAGAACTTGCAAAATAGCAGGGTGTTCAAATACTTATTTTCCTCACTATATCCATCTTAAAGCAAATCAGTGGTTGAAGAAATATTCAGATCCTTTACTTAAGAAAAAGTACTATAAAGTATACCAGACTGTAACTAAACTGTTACAAGTAAAAGTCCTGCATTGAAAATGTTACTTAAGTTAAAGTATGTTTTTGGAAAACATAAATATGGGAAATGTGTATATGCTACTAACAATTGCTAATTTCAATTCTACAACATTGTTACTATTAGATTGGGGTTAACAACATAAAACGTTTAGACACTGGACATATTAGACAGCTTTAAGATGTACATGAAATTGACTCACTTGATAAGATTAAATGCACTATACTACATAGAACCATCTTTCAGACAAGAGTTTGTTATTGAAATAATTGAGCCCTCAATACTTGTTTATTAGGCTAACATTGGCAACAAAGACAATTTTATCCAGTAAGCACAGTTGTGCTTTGCTTCAAACTTCAGGTGCAGGGATTAAAAAAAATAATCACGAGAAGCTTAAAACAGTTCCAGACACCTCAATACTACTACCTTATAAGATGCATTTTTAAAGGACCATGATAAGGATAGGACGATACCCTGAAAGCAGACTAAAGCTTACAATGTATTTATATGGTGATTTGGCTATTATACAAATGCAGACCTCCGTACCTTAGCGTAAAAAATTCAAGGCAGCCAAGGTACTGTTATACTGGTCAAATACCAGCTCAAATACTATAGTATTATAAATAACATAGCTCAAATATTAGGCAGATAAATACAATAAATCTGTTCAAATTATATTTCATTGTATCTTGTAAATACAATCAGCTTTAAAGAGTGAATTAGTGCATTAACAAAGAATCTTTAGTCAGTGACATCCAGGTAAGTACTTAAATCATGCTCTTTGAAGACCCTTACTGTACATATAGTATTGTACAGTTATTTTGCAATGGCATGCATGCCAAAATTAGGTGTTTAAAAAGAACTGGAATTGGCATTTTTAACAAACATTGCAAGACGTATCTCTGCAAACCCCCAATTAGTTATTTTTTTTAGCAAGTGTATGGAATGACAATGCCATGACAATGACTGCTGCATATTGTTAGAGAGACATCATACAATAAAGCTTACAAAAGTATAGTGAAGATAAAGTTAGATCCATATCTTTATTTTTCATTAGATTTTCTGACATGAAAATCAATGCGAATGTGAAAACCAATATTACAACATTTACTAGGTTAGACTCTCAACCTCAACGGCGCAGATAGTTTACCAAGCAAACACAGCAGTCAACTCAATTGTGGCTCTATCCTTGATCAAAGTTACTGCATAACCATTCCTCATAGGAAGACAGAGCCTAGGGGAAATATCTGAAACACCAGACGTATTTGGGGGTGAAATTGCATAACCATGCAAGGACATTTCAGTGTTATCTTATAAGCATAAAATGACAATTAACACAAGGGTTGACAGCAAACAAAAGCGGAATTGAAGAACACAGGAGAATTCTTTTTCCTGCCATGTCGGCAAGCTGCAGACAGGAAACGGCCCTTTACAAGCTTACTGTAGAAATCTCTTGGATGTGAATTACAGGTCAACTCAAATCAGTTAAATTTTACATGTCCCCAGGATGTCAAGGAGCGCGATTAGTTTCATGCTAAAGGTGGCACAAGGACATATTATATCAAACACAAGAAAACGGAATTAATTCATTACTACAATGATATGGTGATCTATGGAACTGTCAAACTAACCAAGACGTCATAAAATACTACTAAAATAGTACTAACTATGTCAATTTAATGCTCAAGGCAGATTGTAAGGAGCCGTTCGATCAAGATATACACTACCGGTCAAAAGTTTGGGGTCACTTACAAATTTCCATCCCACTCCATTATAGACAGAATACCAGCTGATATGAGTGGGTGGCTGATCTTTGATGCGATATCTACATTAACCATTATCAGCAACCATTCTGTTTATTAATCTGATAGCCTTTAAAAAAAACAAGAAAACATTGGAGAACCATTTTGCAATTATGTAAGCACATAATGTAATGTGAAAACTGCTAACCTGGTTAAAAAAACAATGCAACTGGTCTCAGCTGGTAGTCGTCTATAATTGAGTGCAATGGAAATAAGTGGGCCCAAACCTTTGACTGGTAGTGTATATCATGCCTGGCATATTTTATATGTTATATTTTATATAACACTTTTTATTTATTTTTTACATTTTAAAGATTATTTTTTGGGCATATTAGGCCCTTATTTCCACAGGACAGATGAAGAGACATGAAAGTGTGTGTGTGTGTGTGTGGGGGGGGGGTCAATCTCGCAGCCGCTGCGTTGAGGAGTAAACCTCTATATGTGTGCGCCCGCTGCACCAACTGAGCTAACCTGGCCACTAGTTGCACACTTTAAATATGCCATACAGTACTCCATTCACTGTATTTTGCCTGATATCCGTTCATTTGGTATGTATTTATAATCAAAGACTATATTTAAAAAGGGGACATAGCTTCGATTCAGAAGTGCCTTAAGTGTCTTGTTACAGGGTTTATGCTTGGCCGACAATCTTACCACAACACTAGACATCTACTTAACATCATCCACAATACCCAAATATCCATCCATCCATCCATCTTCATTCGCTTATCCGGAGTCGGGTCGCGGGGGCAGCAGCTCCAGTAAGGGACCCCAAACTTCCCTTTCCCGAGCCACATCAACCAGCTCCGACTGGGGGATCCCGAGGCGTTCCCAGGCCAGGTTGGAGATATAATCTCTCCACCTAGTCCTGGGTCTTCCCCGAGGCCTCCTCCCAGCTGGACGTGCCTGGAACACCTCCCTAGGGAGGCGCCCAGGAGGCATCCTTACCAGATGCCCGAACCACCTCAACTGGCTCCTTTCGACGCGAAGGAGCAGCGGCTCTACTCTGAGCTCCTCTCGGATGACTGAGCTTCTCACCCTATCTCTAAGGGAGACGCCAGCCACCCTCCTGAGGAAACCCATTTCGGCCGCTTGTACCCTGGATCTCGTTCTTTCGGTCATGACCCAGCCTTCATGACCATAGGTGAGGGTAGGAACGAAAATTGCCCGGTAGATCGAAAGCTTTGCCTTCTGGCTCAGCTCTCTTTTCGTCACAACGGTGCGATACACGGAATGTAATACCGCACCGGCTGCTCCGATTCTCCGACCAATCTCACGCTCCATGGTCCCCTCACTCGCGAACAAGACCCCAAGGTACTTAAACTCCTTCACTTGGGGTAAGGACTCACTCCCCACCTGAAGAAAGCACTCCATCGGTTTCCTGCTGAGAACCATGGCCTCAGATTTAGAGGTGCTGATCCTCATCCCAGCCGCTTCACACTCGGCGGCGAACCGGTCCAGTGAGTGCTGAAGGTCACAGACCGATGATGCCATCAGGACCACATCATCTGCAAAAAGCAGCGATGAGATCCCGAGCCCACCGAACTGTAACCCCTCCCCGCCCCGACTACGCCTCGATATCCTGTCCATAAATATTACAAACAGGATTGGTGACAAAGCGCAGCCCTGGCGGAGGCCAACCCTCACCTGGAACGAGTCCGACTTACTGCCGAGAACCCGGACACAGCTCTCGCTTTGGTCATACAGAGATTGGATGGCCCTGAGAAGGGACCCCCTCACCCCATACTCCCGCAGCACATCCCACAATTTCTCCCGGGGGGACCCGGTCATACGCCTTCTCCAGATCCACAAAACACATGTAGACTGGTTGGGCATACTCCCAGGCCCCCTCCAAGATCCTTGCGAGTGTGAAGATCTGGTCCGTTGTTCCACGGCCAGGACGGAATCCGCATTGTTCCCCTTCAATCCGAGGTTCGACTATTGGCCGAACCCTCCTTTCCAGCACCTTGGAGTAGACTTTACCAGGGAGGCTGAGAAGTGTGATACCCCTATAATTGGCACACACCCTCTGGTCCCCCTTTTTGAAGAGGGGAACCACCACCCCGGTCTGCCACTCCTTAGGCACCGTCCCAGACTTCCATGCAATGTTGAAGAGGCGTGTCAACCAAGACATCCCCTCCACACCCAGAGCTTTCAGCATTTCTGGACGGATCTCATCAATCCCTGGGGCTTTGCCGCTGTGGAGTTGTTTGACTACCTCAGCGACTTCCACCAGGGAAATTGACGACAATCCCCCATTATCCTCCAGTTCTGCCTCTACCACAGAGGGCGTGTCAGCTGGATTCAGGAGTTCCTCAAAGTGCTCCTTCCACCGCTCTATTACCTCCCCAGTTGAGGTCAACAACGTCCCATCCTTGCTGTATACAGCTTGGATGATTCCTCGCTTCCCCTCCTGAGGTGGCGAACGGTTTTCCAGAAGCACCTTGGTGTCGACCGAAAGTCCTTCTCCATGTCTTCTCCGAACTTCTCCCACACCCGCTGCTTTGCCTCTGTCACAGCAGAGGCTGCAGCCCTTCGGGCCCGTCGGTGCCCTGCAACTGCCCCCGGAGTCCTCCGAGACAACATATCCCGGAAAGACTCCTTCAGTCGGACAGCTTCCCTGACCACCGGTGTCCACCAGGGTGTTCGCGGGTTACCGCCCCTTGAGGCACCTAAAACCCTAAGACCACAGCTTGCCGGCGCAGCTTTAGCAATGGAAACTTTGAACATTGTCCACTCAGGTTCAATGCCCCCAGCCTCCACAGGGATGCACGAAAAGCTCCGCCGGAGGTGTGAGTTGAAAGTCCGTCGGACAGGGGCCTCCTCCAGACGTTCCCAGTTTACCCGCACTACCTGTTTGGGCTTACCAGGTCTGTCCAGAGTCTTCCCCCCACCCCCTAACCCAACTCACCACCAGATGGTGATCAGTTGACAACTCTGCCCCTCTCTTCACCCGAGTGTCCAAAACATACGGCCTCAGATCAGATGAAACGATTATAAAATCGATCATTGACCTTTGGCCTAGGGTGCTCTGGTACCACGTACACTTATGAGCATCCCTATGTTCGAACATGGTGTTTGTGATGGACAATCCATGACTAGCACAGAAGTCCAACAACAGACAACCACTCTGGTTTAGATCAGGGAGGCCGTTCCTCCCAATCACGCCTCTCCAAGTATCTCCATCATTGCCCACGTGTGCGTTGAAGTCCCCCAGCAGAACTATGGAGTCCCCTACTGGAGCCCCATACAGGACTCCATTCAAGGTCTCCAAGAAGGCCGAATACTCCAAACTCTTGTTTGGTGCATATGCACAAACAACAGTCAGTTTTTCCCCCATCACCCTGGCGTGGGGAGGCGACCCTCTCGTCCACCGGGGTAAACTCCAACGCAGCGGCGCTCAGCCGGGGGCTTGTGAGTATCCCCACACCCGCCCGGCGCCTCACACCCTGGGCAACTCCGGAGTAGGACAGAGTCCAACCCCTATCCAGGAGTACGGTTCCAGAACCGAGACTGTGCGTAGAGGTAAGCCCCACCAGATCTAACTGGTAGCGCTCCACCTCCCACACAAGTTCCGGCTCCTTCCCCCACAGAGAGGTGACATTCCACGTCCCCAGAGCCAGCCTCTGCCGCCCGGGTCTGGTCTGTCGAAGCCCCTGACCTTCGCTGCCACCCATATAGCAGCGCACCCGACCCCTTTGGATCCTCCCACGGGTGGTGGGCCCATGGGCTGGAGGGAGAAGTGCCACGTTGCTTTTTCGGGCTGTGCCTGACCGGGCTCCGTGGCAAACCCGGCCACCAGACGCTCGCTCACGAGCCCACCGTCTGGGCCTGGCTCCAGACGGGGGCCCCGGCCTTCTTCCGGGCGGGGTCCCTCTATCCCTTCCTTGTTCTTCCATCCGAGTCTTTGAACCATTCTTTGTCTGGCCCCTCACCTGAGACCTCTTTGCCATGGGAGACCCTACCAGGAGCACAAAGCTCCAGACAACACAGCCCTCAGGTTCATAGGGACACACAAACCTCTCCACCATGATAAGGTGATGGTTCCCGGAGATACCAAATACAAATATATATTGTGGATGGAAAGGTTAGGATCCTCTGGCCATTTGGATTTGTTCAGAGGAAGGTTTCAAAGGCATCACACTAATCAAGATGGTTGTCCTCCCCAAATTCCTTTATCTTTTCCAGCACATCCCTGTACAAATCTTTTTTCGACAATCTGGATAGGATAATATCAAAATGTTTATGGAGTAGCGAACCTGCTAGGATCTGAAATGCAATATTACAGTCTACTAAGGCTGTCCTACTACTGGGCTGCTAACTTGCAAAAACTCTTGTATTGGATGATCAAAGATTGCGCCTCTCTACCCGACAGGGTACACCTGGAAAGGGCGGGTTCAGGCCTCCCACAACGGTCGCTCCTCTGCTCCCAAGTCCCTTTTCTAACATCTGTGGGTGCAAGCCCGGTTTTCTCCCTCTAGCTCAAGATCTGGAGTGAACTCATGAAAAATGTTGGCTTACAAGACCCTTCCATCTTGACCCCATTGCTTAAAAACTATCTTTACACCCTCAAGTACGGACCTGGCATTTAAGACATGGCACAATAATGTTGTCGTAAGTGTCAAAGAACTATACAAAGATGGCATTTCTGCGTCCTTTGCAGAGCTCTAATTCCTTTATGATTTGTTAAAAAGAAATTTCTCACTTTTTCCAGATAAGAGACTTTGTCAAGAAGACATTCCCCCACTGTCCCCCCAAAACCCTCCTAACTGTAGACCCGAAAGAAATGCGTATCCATATTATATAACTCCTTTTAACCCCACATACCCCCTTTTCAATTTGAGTGTGTGTGTCCTTATTGGTATGCATGTGTGTGAATGCATGGGTCTGTGTTGTTTGTCCGTGTCTGGTTCTGACCTTATTCCGGTTGGTTTGTGGGTTGGTAAGGGAAAATTATGTATAGTCCATTGTTTGTTACTGCTGTATGTAATTATTGTTACATACAAATAAAAGAGTTGGAAAACAAAAAAATATATTCTTTCTAAAAGGCCACTGGTTGCAAAAGTAAGTATGATTGTATCTATCTAATCAATCGGGAAGCTTCTGTGTGTGTGTGTGTGTGTGTGTGTGTCTCTTTGAAATATCTCATGAACCATTCATCCAATGTACTTGGTTTCCTGGGTACCCAACGAACAACTTGGTGTTTGGATTTTGAAGCATTTGGAGCAATTTGGACAACATTGGATATTGAAAAACTAAAACGGCCAAACAATGAAGGTTGAGGAAAAACCTACAACGCGCAGAAGGCTGTTGACAAGCTATGTACACCAGCATGTGGGGGTGATTACTCCACATTTTAATTGAGATATTTTGTGATTGCATTCCGAATCTGCTACATTCTCAGTCAGGTAAATGTAGCAGTACAATGTCTTCCTCTGATGAAGAAGTACAGTGTAAGTTAGTAGTAGGCTATAGAGTGGAGTTGCATATTAAGTGGTTTGGAGTCCAGTAAGTAATTTTGGGGTATAACTTGGTTCTAGAGAATGCTACAAGCAGCAATACCACATGACAAGCAATGGCCCGTTCCATATTTTGAACAGGTACAAACCCCAATTCCAATGAAGTTGGGGCTTTGTGTAAAAATGTAAATATACAATGATTTGCAAATCATTTTCAACCTATATTCAATTTAATACATTACAAAGACAATATATTTAATGTTAAATGTAAATAGTCACTCGTTTTGTATTTGATGTCTGCAACACATTTTAAAAAAGCTAGGCCAAGGGCAAGAAAAAGACATGGAAAGTTGAGGAATGCTAAAAAAAAAAAAAACCTGTTTGGAACATTTCACAGGTAATAGTTTAAGAACAACATTTCTCAATATACAATTGCAAGTTTTGTTTTTAGGCGGCACTGCATTAAAAACATTCAATATGTAAAAGGATATTACCATGTGAGCTCAGGAACACTAGTATGCAAAGCAAAAGCCATATATCAACACAGAGAAACAGTATGTACATTTGTAAATAAATAAATAAATAGAACACTATGGGTGGGATGGGGGTTGGGGGCTTAGTTGGATACACAGCTAGAGTTCAGTAGGGTGACAGCCACAGGAAAGAAGCTTCCTCTGAACCTGCTGGTTCGGGGTGCGGAGAGACCTGTAACACCTTCCGGAGGGAAGTGGGGTGAACAGTCTGTGGTTGGGGTGAGAACATTCTTTATGATGCTGCGAGCTTCACGCAAGCATTGCTTGCCTTGGATGGCATCGATGGAGGGAAGTGAGGAGCTGATGATGCGTTGGGCAGTTTTCACCACCCTCTGCAGTGCTTTCGGTTGTAGGCAGAGCAGTTGCCATTCCCAAACTGTGACACAGTTGGTGAGAATGCTCTCGATGATGCAGCGGTAGAAGTTCACCTGGATCTGAGGACACCTTCTTGAGTCTACTCAGAAAGAAAAGACACTGGTGAACTTTCTTGATCAGGGTAGAGATGTTGAGGGTAAAAGAGAAGTTGTCGGAGATTTGGACACCCAGAAACTTAAAGTTGGTGACACGCTCCACCTCAGTCCCGTTGATGACATTGGAGGTGGGGGTGTGCTAGCTTCAGGCTTCCTGAAGTCCACAATGAGCTCTTTGGTCTTCTTGGTGTTGAGAGCCAGGCGGTTGTCAGTGCACCACGATGTTAGGTGCTGGAGTTCCTGTAGGCGGTTTCATCGTTTTTGCTGAAAACTTGACAATGTTGTTAGAGCCATGTACAGGTGTGCAGTCATAAGTGAAGAGGGAGTAAAGGAGAGGGCTCAGCACACATCTCCGTGGTACGCCGGTGTTCAGAGTGATAGTGGAGGAGGTGTGGTTATCTAACCTAACAGATGGAGGTCTGTTGGTAAGGAAGTCCAGAGGAAGGTATTGGATGCCGAGTTCTCATCTGAGATGGACTGGTACAAAGTGTGCTGTGGTCTGACGAGTCCGCATTTCAAATTGTTTTTGAAATCATGGATGTCCTGTCCTCCAGGCCAAAGAGGAAAAGGACCATCCAGGACCATTATGTTTTACACAACGTCCCAACTTCATTGGAATTTGGGTTTTTATTAGAGGATGGATACCCGACCCCAGCCCGACGGGACCCGACGGTACCCGACGGGTCGGGCCGGGTTCGGACGGATTTTTAGAAAGGATGCTCGGGTTTGGGTCGGGCTCGGTCACATCAGCGCGATAAGGCATTGAACATTTTGAATTTAAAACAGCTTAAAATAAATGTCAAATATTACCCTAACATCCGTCTTCCTGTGTGCTGTGACAATGAAAGACGTGCGTCGTGCGTATTAAGCTACATGTGGCAGCGCAACGATGGAAGATGTTAAAAAGAAGTTGGCCGCAGGAGATTTTAAAACTATTGAAAACGAAGGAAAGTCAGCTGTGCATTGATGCGCTCATCTGTTGATATTACCGAATGCCTTCCTACAATTGCTTAATAAAAGCGGCTTTCCACACAAACAAACGTACATGTGTCATTAGTATGAGAAACAAATGCGACAGAAATATCTTAATGCCTGTCGGGCTCGGGTCGGGTTCGGTTACTGCTCTGTCGGACGCGGGCCGGGCTCAGACAGAAAAATCCGGCCTGATCCGCACTCTAGTTTGTATAAGGCTGTGGTTACCCATGTCTTTTCAATGTGAGACCACATGCCAACTGAGTTCAGATCTCAGTGAGGTGTGGACAACATATAGGCAAAATCCGCACAATATATCAAACTTAGGTTTTCCAATGTCTTCCCACACAGGAGTCCCTCTCCTGAGCAAGAGCACAAGGAAGAAATTTGTACATGGAGGAAAACCGGGGCTGGAACACAGCTGAGACCCGCTGTCGTTTAGCACTGTAGTCACTGTGGTAACTGCATTAATCACATGTCTCCGCTGCGCTCTCCTCAACAAAGCACGTTTTGAACTTGCCCAGCCACCATTAGAAAATAAACAAAGTACAAAGAAAAGAAGAAGGCAAGTTGCATTTGGAATGCACTTGTTGAACGGAAATATATCCTGATGGAAATGATATCAGATCAAAATCAGCACAAAAGTGTCAAGTGTGGATACATATTACAGACACATATTTGCGGACAAAGCTGAGTTCCAATCTGGTGCATTTGATCACAAAAGTTGCATTGAAAAGTGTAACCAAGGCCTGTGAGAAAACGACCCTACTTTACACTCACAAATTACCTCAAACATTTTCCTCATTTATGGACTCAACTGCTAGTTTCACGTACAGCATGAATCAATCAGTATGATGACAGCATGGTGTTTAGTTTGTAAATTCTGCTCCCAGTTGGAATAAAAAAACAAATAGCAGGGAAAGCTTCAGGGTGTGGCTACATTGTGACTGACTGGTCGCTAGCAACGCTACCTGTCAATCATTATAGAGGCTTAGCAATGTGTAGCCGTGGTTTTGTGTTTTCCTTTCAAAACTTTGACCCTTTCACAGCGTGTTTTCAGTTCATGAAAGTTAATTGTAACATATAAGTAAGTATACCCTAAAAGTGTCCTCGTCAGCATCCAATTGTACTAAAAGACACTTTTGAGTCAGCTGTTCATTTTTTCACGCAAGTACATTTAGTTCTAAGCCTGTTTTTTACTAGCCAAAATTAACATTCCGAATTAATCACAGTTAACATCTGGATTTGGCAGCTTAATGTTATTTTAATTACAGTATGTGAGTTTTAGTTGATATGAGCCAATTGGTCTTGGCAGAGCTCTGTTTAACAGTAACACATGAGAAGGAGGTGAGCTGGCAAGATCAACATAGACAACAGAGCTTAAATATCTGCCCTCAATTAGCAAATAAAAAAAAGATCAAATTGTTCCAAGCTATTCCTATTGTTGCTAATTTGAAATCTAGAAAGTTGGTCACTTTCAACCAAACAACAAAATAAAGAATTGGAAAACATTTCACTGCAAATCCTTTAATATGATGATCTGTATGCCAGACATGTATGATGCTGTCTTCAAGTATGCAATGAAGCTTTTCTCTCCTCTGTTTCCCATCTACAGTAAATTTACTCTGCACTCTCTAACAAGCTAATAAAATGCTGCAGGACTTCTTACCTCTTGTGCTTTTATAAATTGATTTAAAAATGCCCAATGCAGCACAAGTAAAGATAAGACCTATTAACACATAATCCCTTTGTTAAAAACTTGATTATGGTATGGCATGAGGTTCATAAACATATTGGTGAGATACCTGTGGTATCTCAATATACACCAATCTGGGGTAACAGCGCTTTTACTCCGGGCAAACAAGATTTAGGTTTCAAATCTTGGACAGATAAAGGCAAGTAAAATTGCAGATTTATTTAACAACATTCTCATGTCATTTGAAGATTTGAGACAAAATTATGACATCCCACCAAAACATTTTTTTTAAATACCTGCAGATAAGAAGCTATATTTTTAAGATACAGAAAACTTTATCTCTACCTACTCTTAGCTGTATTGAAGAAATAGCAACAAAGGAACACCCTAAGAGGAGATTGACGTCAAGTTTTTATGCAATAATCGTGGGGGGGATCAAAGGTCTCCTCAGAGAGTAAAAGATTGGCATGGTGTGAAGATTTAAACTCTGCAATCTCAACTGAGGACTGGCAGAAGATTTGCTTAAAATCTCAAACACAAACAATAAATACACATTTTCAATTACTTCAGTATAAGTGGATAATGAGAACTTATGTAACACCAACTCAGTTAAATAAATTCAGGCCCAATAATCCCGATACATGCTACAAATGTGGTAGAAAGGGCACATTATATCATTGTCTATGGGACTGCCCACAAATCCAGGCTTTTTGGAGTGAAGTGATGGATATGATTTTACATGTCACAGGTATAAGGCTATTATTAGACGCCAAACTGTGCATCTTTGGCATTTTTCCCGTAATCATAATCTCAATAAGGCAAACAAATCTATGATTACTTTCTGCATCTTACAAACTAAATATACCATAGCTACATTTTGGAAATCCTCTAACAAACCAAGTGTTAATGTCTGGCTTACAGGACTGTCAGACTGTCTTGCACTGGAAAAACTCACTTTTACGTTAAAAGGTAAATATCTCGTCTTTGACAATATGTGGAGATCTTTTACGGTCTTCTTAGAGGGGAGGAAAGCATTGGAGGCCTGCTCTCCATGTATGTCAACCATCAACAAATGAGTATTGCTATGTATTAAGTATATGTCTGCTTGTCTTGATGGTGATTTTTAAGGATCTTTAATGTTCTACTGTGCCAACTATCACATGTTAAAGCCCTGTCATGTTTCTTTATTTTATTGATGTGCCTTACTGTGTCAGTTCTGATTTGCACCTGTATTATTTGTTGTAGTGTGATTCTCTTCTCTAAAAATTAATAAACACACTTGTTGAAAAAAACAAGTGTCAGGACTCACTTTACTTCTATTGTACTTCAAAGCAAATTTGATCAAATTGCCACGTTTTGGTCTCTTTGACCTTTGTGCATACAATAATAGAGCTATTCATTGGCAGTGCTGCATGTAGCCTTTATGAATAAAGTATAGGAATGTAAGTAGCTTAAAATACCTTGGATCACCGTTCAGGTCTCTCAACTTAATCTTTGCTATATGTGTTGTTTTGCTTGCGGCACTTTCTATGTACTAAAATGAATTTAGCGAAATTCTTTCTTCTGAGAGCAAAACAATGTCAGCCGCAAAATGCTACAGGGTAAATCGTCAAGGCAGACATCAAATAATAACAGCCAGGGATGAGCAAATAGGTTCCAAATCACTGGTCCTATTCTTAGATGCTTTATGGATGCAAGCTCTGGGTCTGTTGAGCATCTGTCGTGGCTTGATCACATGTCCAATGCAATTACTCATAGTTTCTAGAAATATAAAGACAGAAATGCTCATCAACTTAAGATTAGACAAAGGACTTCAGGGCCCTTCAAAAGATTCCTATCCACAGGGAATAGGAGATTTCAGACCGCTCGGTTGTCTGCGGCAGAGATGTATTGGCACGACAGGCAGGCTCAGGGCATTTGTTTTTTTGGTCAAAACAAAATCTCTGAAGAAAACACCACAAACATGTATTTTCCTTTGCTTCTGTTTTGAAAATCTATCTTTTGAAAAAGCATTGCTACAAAGATATTTTACATCAATTAAAGCCATTGGGCAATTTGAACAGGGATTAAAATAAAAGCTCCCATATTTCTATGGAGTAAACAGCTATGACTAGCCTCCATCTACCTTGTTACATTGCAAAATAAACATATCGATGAACCTGCTGGTCTGTAATCTGCTTCCCACTGATCCCTCACAGCCAAGTACTGGTTCTAGGGGAGTGCAGGTCTATGATCATGGGTCAGTAGTATTCCAACTCTGAGTCTTGACAAATTAGAATAAAGATGCAGTTTGCCACCAAGAGCTTTCTAGAAGGGGCAGCTGGCAGTCTGTTAAATGATGCATCAAAAGTGGGTGCTGCTGACTGCAACCAACCTTGGCAGAGTGGCATCTAGCACACACATAGAGGCACACATAACTGAACATGGACACGCATACACATAAATGCGAGTGCACACAGACATTTGAACGCACATTGAGATGAAACACACGCAAAGATACAGCATTCACAAAGCCACACAGAAAACATATCCATACCCACTCATACATTGAAGAAAACCAACCTTGACAGACTGGTGGGGGTCCATCCATCTGTAGTCGCTCTCCAAGTCGACAGGTCAGAATCTCACTGCCCACCAAGGTGAAGCCTGGCAGGCACGAGTACCGAATGATGTCCCCTGTGAAGTCATTCACAAACACAATCATACAAATGGGTCAAGAGATGATGCGAAAAACATATCCATCCATTCATCCGCCCACCAAACCCCACGCACCCACCCACCCACACCCAGAGACAGAGCTGTTAGTAAAAGCCTTCGCAGCACCAGCACTTGAAACTATGGAGCCCCCCCCTGGGGTCAGCTGAGAAAACAAAACTAATCCATGCTCTCGGTTAATAAACTGTGCACACGGATTCATAATCCATGCCCTCGGTTTTACAAACGTGAGCAAAGTAGGAAAGATATTCACAGATTCAAACTTCTGGGATCAATTACTTACAATGAGCTACAAACTAATTTTTATCAAAATGAGCCATCCTCCAACCTGGAGAAATAAGATTGGTCTCTAGTAGCAGCCTGTGATGCTATTTCATTACGCATCGTCCCTGGTCAATAAACAAGCAAAATAAAATAAGACAAACCTATTTCAAACTCGTCATCATCGGCTAGGATAGTGGCATTGGCAACAGGAGGGGGTGGCTGACATGTTCTCAGCTGGTATGCTGTTGGAGTAAGAACAAATATTAAAATCTGCAACAGTGCATATGTGCACTCAAGTATGTCAAAGAGAAAGATAGAGAGAGAGTGTGTGTATGCATTTTCTATTCAACGGCAACACATTCTTTACTTTCCCACCATGATGAAACTTGATTAGATTATAAACTGCCACCTATCACTGTTGATGATCATCAAAAAACAATCACTAATTTAGTTGAGAGGGGGGACATTTTAATTTTTGAAGGGGCGTTTTAAAAGTGCAGGAGAAAACAGGCATTAGAAGGCATTCATCTTTTATTATTACACACAACTGGAAGCAATACCATGTAGCAAAATGAGAAAGACCAAATTACTCATAAAAGAGGGAAAATTAAAGGCATTCCTCCGTTCTCTTGTGATCTTCAGTACTACACTATGGTCCTAGCAATGAGGAGAAGTGAAGATCAAATTAATTTGAATGAATTCAAGGGTCATTACAGCAGTTCGGGACAAGGTCTTTACTTAGCTGGTATCAAAGGGGAGGTTACCGTAATAATGCAAAACAAAGAAGCCGCTGGTGCTGAAGTCGCTGTGGAATTTGATGAGGATCTGATTGGCAGTGGTGGACACGCCCTCTTGTATGGAGTTGCCACTAAACTGACCGATTTGAGGCGACGCCTGGTCGGGTCCATCCCTGATAAAGACAGGTAGAAGGAGTGGAGGTTGTAAGGCAGGAGAGAAAGAGAGATCAAACAAGTGAAGGGAGGAGAAGAAAATACAAGTTATAACTTGCTGGGATCAAAGAGCAGGCCTCATTCTGAAGACCTGAGAAAGAGTTTTACATTAACTGACAGTGTCAAAGTAGAAGTTGAGTATATGTTAACTGATGAGGCAGTAAAGCACGGAAACATTTGCCTCTTCCAGCCATGTTACATACTGATGCGGAATAAAGTTTTTGAGGGAAACAAATCAAAAAGATAAAGGATACATTAAAAATGTAAAATAATTCAAAACCGTTTTTGTGACCTCTTCTTTACTTGCAAAACATTTCTTTAAATTTAGTAGAGACTTTTAATATGCTTTATGTGTATGTACATAATGATGGTGTATGGTTTACACTAAGCTTCATCCCCTGCGAGCCTAGAAGGATAAAACTGTCTAAAAAATGTATTGATGGTTATCACAAAGTCCTAAAGCCCTTAACTTAACAACATGACATAAGGAACTGTGGCTCTAGAAATCACAAATTAATTTAATCTTAATGACCTTTTGGATTTTCACTCTTTATGGAGATTAGGTTGTTAACTGTGAAGGGTGGGTATTAGGGATGAGCGAGTACAGCATTATCTGTATCTGTATCTGTTTACCACATGAATTCTGTATCCGTATCTGTACTCGGACTGGGCGGGGCCTAACTTGGAAGTGGGCAGATTTAACCCGGAAGTGGGTCGGGTTGTCTTGAAATGGGCGGGGCTTTAACTGGTATGTTATTTTAAGCATGCAATTGATATGGGTTAATCAGAAATTGTTATATTTATTGCTGATTAGAAAACTATTGATCAGTGGTGTTGTCATGGTAACAAACAAACTATATACAAAACAAGTTTTGCAACAATAAATACAACAATGCGGTTGCTATTAAGTAAAATGTAATGAACAGAAGTTTTCATACTCAATAATATAACTTTCTTGAACTTTTAATTTTTCTATGATCAGTGTGATCATTATTATTTTCTTTTATTTTCACACAGTATTTCACAGGTATGTGTGAGTGTGTGTGTTTGTGTGTCTGTGAGTGAGTAAGAGATACAGAGAGAGAAACAAAGAGAGAGAGAGAAACAAAGAGAGAGAGGGGGGGGCGGGGGGTTGGAATGTTTTTGTGTGTGTATCATAATTTGTAATATTATTTATTTATACCGCAACTGCCTTTTATTTTTTTTATAAAACACGGCAAGAAAGTTTCAGACACTCAAAAAAAACTGGTTAGAGCCAACAGGCAGTTTAAAAAAAAAAAAAACTCAGACGGCAGAGATGCAACGCGAGTTGCATTCTACCAAACACTGTCTGAACAAACCCCACGGTTACCAGAAGTCTCCTGGTTAAACTTGAAATTCACAGAATGTCCAACAACATGTGGCAAAGATGTGACAATAATATGTTTAGAGTGATGGTAACAAGTCAATCAACTCCTTAAGGCATAAATTACAAAACAGATAAAAAGAGAAGAGGTCAGGGGCAGTAACAGTCACTGAAATAGTTATTGTCATAATGCCAGTGGAAGAGATTCACCCTCAGATGCTGAAGGCCCTAAATGTTGTCAGCCTCTGAAGCATCTCTTGGACAGTATCCACCTTTGCCAGTTGGGACTGCGGCTTCAAGTGATAGAGTTTAAGTATCTATGGGCTTTGTTCCCGAATGAGGGTACAATGTAGTGTGAAATTGACAAGTGACATTGTACTGAATGTCATGTTGAAAATGGAGCTAAGCCTGAAGGTAAAGTTCTCAATTTACGGATACAAAGAGCTAAAATGAGTTGCCGGGGCAGATTGGGGTCTGAGAGTGAGAAGTGGGATATTTGGGAGGAGCTCAAAGTACACCTGCTGCTCTAGTGCTCCTCCTGAAAAGAGCCAGTTGAGGCCGTTCAAACATCTAATGAGGATGCTTCTGGGAACCCTCCCTGTAGAGCTATATCAGGCACAACCAACTGGAAGAAGAAACCCGGGGGCATACCCAGAACATGCTTATAAATTTTAGCTGAGCTGGTTGGACCTCAGGATCCCTCAGGTGGAGCTTGAGGAAAGTGGCTGAAAATGGATGGATTGACAGATACAGTGCCTTGCAAAAGTATTCGGCCCCCTTGAACTTTTCAACTATTTGACACATTTCAGGCTTCAAACATAAAGATATAAACATTTTATTTTTTGTGAAGAATCACCAACAAGTGGGACACAATTGTGAAGTGGAACGAAATCTATTGGATATTTTAAACTTTTTTAGCAAATAAAAAACTGAAAAGTGGTGCGTGCAAAATAATTCGGCCCCTTTACTTTCAGTGCAGCAAACTCACTCCAGAAGTTCAACGAGGATCTCTGAACAATCCAATGTTGTCCTAAATGACTGATGGTGATAAATAGAATCCACCTGTGTGTGATCAAGTCTCTGTATAAATGCACCTGCTCTGTGATAGTCTCAGGGTTCTGTTGAAAGCGCAGAGAGCTTCATGAAGACCAAGGAACACACCAGGCTGGTCCGTAATACTGTTGTGGAGAAGTTTAAAGCCGTATTTGGATACAAAAAGATTTCCCAAGCTCTAAACATCCCAAGGAGCACTGTGCAAGCGATCATCTTGAAAGGGAAGGAGTATCAGACCACTGCAAATCTACCAAGACCTGGCTGTCCCTCTAAACTTTCAGCTCAGACAAGGAGAAGACTGATCAGAGATGCAGCCAAGAGGCCCATGATCACTCTGGATGAACTGCAGAGAACTACAGCTGAGGTGGGAGAGTCTGTCCATAGGACAACAATCAGTCGTACACTGCACAAATCTGGCCTTTATGGAAGAGTGGCAAGAAGAAAGCCATTTCTCAAAGATATCCATAAAAAGTCCCGTCTAAAGTTTGCCACAAGCCACGTGGGAGACACACCAAACATGTGGAAGAAGGTGCTCTGGTCAGATGAAACCAAAATCAAACTTTTTGCCCACAATGCAAAACGATATGCTTGGCGTAAAAGCAACACAGCTCATCACCCTCAACACACCATCCCCACTGTCAAACATGGTGGTGGCAGCATCATGGTTTGGGCCTGCTTTTCTTCAGCAGGGACAGGGAAGATGGTTAAAATTGAGGGGAAGATGGATGCAGCCAAATACAGGACCATTCTGGATGAAAACCTGTTGGTCTGCAAAAGACCTGAAACTGGGATGGAGATTTATCTTCCAACAAGACAATGATCCCAAACATACAGCAAAATCTACAAAGGAATGGTTCACAAATAAACGTATCCAGGTGTTAGAATGGCCAAGTCAAAGTCCAGACCTGAATCCAATCG
This sequence comes from Etheostoma perlongum, assembly GCA_026937815.1. Classification (NCBI taxonomy): domain Eukaryota; kingdom Metazoa; phylum Chordata; class Actinopteri; order Perciformes; family Percidae; genus Etheostoma; species Etheostoma perlongum. The sequence continues at coordinate 21,613,386 of CM049376.1, forward strand.
AGAATCTGTGGAAAGAGCTGAAAACTGCTGTTCACAAACGCTCTCCATCCAACCTCACTGAGCTCGAGCTGTTTTGCAAGGAAGAATGGGCAAGAATGTCAGTCTCTCGATGTGCAAAACTGATAGAGACATACCCCAAGCGACTTGCAGCTGTAATCGCAGCAAAAGGTGGCTCTACAAAGTATTAACGCAAGGGGGCCCAATAATTTTGCAAGCACCATTTTTCAGTTTTTTATTTGTTAAAAAAGCTTAAAATATCCAATAGATTTCGTTCCACTTCACAATTGTGTCCCACTTGTTGGTGATTCTTCACAAAAAATAAAAAACTTATATCTTTATGTTTGAAGCCTGAAATGTGGCAAAAGGTTGAAAAGTTCAAGGGGGCCGAATACTTTCGCAAGGCACTGTAGCTGTAAGGTTGGCAAATATGACAATACACATACTGTGAGATGATTAAGACTTGGCAACCTCTGATGTTTGTCTATACTGTTTCTACTAAGGTAGTTAAACCCATTATCATCTTTAGCTCTGTCGAGAGCAATGTAGCATGAGCAGGACTAATTTATGCCAATATAGGATATATAGGATTTTTGCATCTATGTCATGATAATTCACTAGATAAGGGAAAACAGGCATTTCCACCTAATCATTATATATACAAATAAATTGTATCTTATTTGATTTCTTCAGGTCATTTACTCTTTATCCCTATTGCAATGTAAAAACTACATTTACTGTGAACATTTCTCCATACACCAAGATGAATAGATGGATGGTTGAATGGCTGTGGGGTGATAATAGAACTTGCCACTTGCAGTGGAGTCATTTATGAGGCATGCATTAGCTGCTGACAGCACAGAACACAAAAGCACCTTTGCTAAGGAGAGCCTAAATTAGGTTTTTGGATGGGATGTAGCATGTAGGAACAAATAACATGCTACTTTTCTCTGAGGATAAAAAGCAAGATTCATGTCAGAAGATAGTGCTATTCGATTTCAATTATATATAAATGCCATTTCTGCCCGAGAAAAGTATTTTATCACTGGCACATTCGGGTGGCTCTAGGCCTATTCACGTGAATGATATACATTAAATGCTTTTTTGTATGTGCGTGTACCTTTAATATGTTATATATTTAAAAAAAAAAAAAAAAAAAAAAAGTCTTATTGCAGTTTCATTTCAGAATGATCAGCAAAATGGGAGACGGCAGTCAAGCAGGGAAATGAAATATTACCATCTGGGAAAAAAATTGTTTATGCGCTATTTCATTTGAAAACAGCAGTGCCAGTAGCTCCCTCCACTCATACTGTGAATAGTAGCCCCATATGCTGGAAGGAATTTCCCTCCTCTCTCACCCATGAGGACAGCTCCATGACTGCCTTAGGCTTACTATACTATACAGAGGCAACAGAAAGGTAGAAGGAGGAGGAAAGAGTGACAGCTGCTGGACTGATAACAGGCAGGTAGTATAAAGTAGTTTACTGCTCTAAAATTATCTGACAAAATTTTGTTTCTACATACTAAGGTATCCAAGGTGATGTTTTCATGCCTGCACATATTTCTGTCTTTTTACGTAAAACTCACTGGGGAAGAGGGGCACACTGTGACTCAAAATTAACGTCAGTTTCTTTTATTTCATCACACACCACAAACTATTTTGTTTTAGCAAGAAACTGTAAGAAGAAAAGGTGTCATGGAAAGAAAAAAACTATCCACGATAGGTCAACATATTCGGATGGCTGTTGTATCAACTAATACGGGTGTCACATCAAAAGCTGTGAGCAAAACTTGTTCAACTGGCCTATTGCCTTAACATTTTGTCAACATTGCATGTAGCTTTTAAGTTTGCTTTTGCTATAAGTAAGGGTACTGTTCACCCCAATACAAAATATTATTCTGAAAATCAAAAATGTATACACTCCAGGGAAAAAATAAAAACTTCAGTTGTTAAAACATTTGGGAAGTGCTCTAACAATGCACTGTATGTAGTACACACTTTAACAGAAAGGTATATTTTGTGGCTCACTGCTCAGCATTGCTTGTAAAATCTGCCACTGGTGTCTAAAGCTCTGTATGCAGCTCTGTATACAGAAAACCGTGCATGTTTGATGTGCGCCATAAGCTGATGACTAATGAATAATGTCAAAATGAGAGAAATGAGAACTTACCACACAGTGATGTAATCGTAGATTGCCTCTGTATTGATAACAGAGAAATTGATGTAGATGCCATACCCAGGAGGTACTCTGACAGTCCACAAGCAGTCCTGGAAGTGTGGATACTCGGCTGGGTGTCCAGGAGAGTAAATTGTGCCATTCATGGATGTTACATTCCCACCACAGAGAGCTGGAAAAAACAGAGAGGCTGGATAAAAAAAGAAGGCCAGTCTTTGATTCAACTCAAGTCATAAAACTTGACTTATGACTGTATCCCCACTAACGGTTGATAAAACAAACCCTAACTGCAGGGGATGGTTACTGGATGCCGTGAACTTGATGACACTAAGGCCCTGTCCCATTTCTCCCTTGTTAAAACTTCCACTTGGTTTTAAGTGCTTTCGACAGTAAAGTCCACTCAACGAGGGAAGTGGGGGTGAAGATCTTTCCCTATAAAATGGGACACCACTATATGGAAATTAGCGTAGTGAACGTAGCGAACCTACGTCACATGCAGCGTTAACGTGTCTACCGGTAGTACCCTACTACAATTCATTGATAGGCAAACTCTCTAAAAATGTTAACATGCTTATTCGCGAAAATATACTTGAAACTCAATTGTTCCTTTCCAGCGGTGTCTGCCATCTTGGTTGAAAGATTTGGCCGGCTTGCTGAGTTTGCAAGGTATCCTGGGTAATTCCATCTCCCACTGCATTTTAAGCCCGCAATCAGACCTCACTATGTTTTCAGGGTTGATTTTAAGGGAAAAATAGCACTCCCCCTTGCTCCCTAAAGTATTGGGACACTCAACCCCCACATAACAACTCGCAAAAACGAGGTCTAGGACAAAAATCTAGGGGAAGGGGAGGTATTGGGACAAAGCTTAAATAGTTCAGACACTAAAACTCAGTCATATGCCTTCAGAGGGAATGTGTTAAAATTTAGATTTTGAGCTTCGAGTCCAAGCCAAAGCTCTGCCCTCGGGATCCAAAAAAAGGACTGTAAACTTGACGAGGACAATACGGTGTCTACGGAAGAGACAACTATTTACCTCTTTCTTTGACAAATATCTGTTGTGGACTTAAAACACATGTTACCGTTTGACTTAAGTGATGAAAGGAAAGCCATAATTTGAAATTCACAACAGAGACCGGCATATTCAGCTTTGTAATCAAAATTTGCCAATGCATATATTATTTTACTGTATAAGTATGGGCTGTGTCAGTTGATAGTTCAGTGAAATGGTGCTACATTGGTGGTAAAAGTGAGTCAAATGCTTTAACGTGTTAGAATAAAAGGACAGGACTAAAGCAGACTCAAGAACATATATTTGTCCATTCAAAATAACTTCAAAGACTTATTTTAGTGGGTAATAGCGATTAAAAAGCACCCCCGTCTTCATTTTTGTCAGCTTCTCAGAAAGCAGCATGCATGACTTTCACAAGGATTTGTTAGCATACATTTATTTAAGTATCTCCCCACTAACTTTGGGTAAGCCGTCAAAAAAAAAATAATAGAAAAGGCATTTAATGACCAATAACTATAATTTGTCGATACTGTAAATCATACTATAGGCCTGAAACTGTAGGTTATTTGGAGAACGAATTTAGGTCTTAGTGCAATAGTAGTATTTTTTTGAGCACATACACAACACGGGCTTAGAAGAGGCACTAGCCAGTCACCTTCGCAGCGAGGTATGGGGTGATTCCAGTTTCTGCTGACTCCATGCAGACATGTGAGAGATGGCTCTCCAAGCAGAGTGTAACCTGGAAGGCATTCAAAGGAAATGGTCATCCCCACACTGTAGTCCTGACCGATCACTATGCCGTTACGAAACGGTCGTGGGTCCGGACACCACTGTAGCTCATATGCTGGGGGGAAAACAAAAGCACACACAGAAGAGGAGGTTTATGAAACAAACTATAGGAAGCAAATAATAAAACATTACCAGTATAATACTATATAATCTCTATGGTGACCTCAAAGAACCAAAGCCTGCCTAGTGAGCACTTAAGAGCAGCTAACCCTGCATCACTGGTGAACTCATCACCAGATTGCCTATATTATTATGTACTCTTATTGTACTTTTATTGAAAACATACTCCCTACCTATGGTGGTTGTTTGCCCCAAAATGTAGTTCTCTCTTCATGAAATGTTATCATTTAAAGACATTTTTTAAATTAAGTTTTGTCTAAAAAGCTTTAATTCAAAGTTTTGTTATATCACTAGTTACTCTATAACTAATTATTATTATTCAAATTGGCTCTACCACATAAAATACCCCACTGACATAGCCAACACTATTACTATTCAAGGATATATGCTATTGAATGTCTCAGCCATCGTCAGCATTGGTTTTTATTTTTCTTTATTCTTTATCCTTTTGTAATCTTACAAATCTTACAGTGACCTCAGTGAACGCGTCTGCCTTGCAAGACTAATCTCTGTCCCTGGTCTGTATCTAACCTGACTGATGGTCTCTTGGTGTTCTATTAGCAAACTCTTCATTCTCTTTCCATTTTTTCAACTGCTGCTATGATTAAAAAGATTTAACTTTGCTATAAGGACACATATTTGCTCCTCACCCTGGTAGACAATGTGGAAGCCATGCTTGTTCTGGGAGTAGTCGCTGTGGAAGAAGAGAGTGGTCTCGTGGGTGGTGCTAAAGAGAGAACTGGGCACAACAGGGCCACTGAACCGATCAATCACTGTTCCTGTCTCCAGGTTCCCGCTGCGCACCTCCAGATAGTCATGAACAGGCTCTGTGGAGAAGTTTAGAAACTGCAAATGGATCCCTAAAAAGCAGAAAGGGTTAATGTAGGACACAAACTGAATACATTAATAAAGTGGCATGCATAAAAATAGGATTTTTTTAACACAATAAGAAGATGAGAGAAGAGGAGAGAAGTTAACAGAACAATGTAGGACCAAGTAGCAGATAAGATATTAAAGCTAGAAGAACAAAAAAGAAAAAGAGAGAAGTAGAAGATGAAAGGAAAGACAGAAGGGGGATGACAGACCGAAGCCAATAGGGAGTTGAACTCTCCAGCTGCAGTCAAGGCTGCTCTGGTAATTCCCTGGGAAGCCTGGGCTGAGGATGACGCCGCTGAAGTCTGTCATAGAGCCGCCACACTGAGCTAAGGGAGAGCAACCAAGGAGAAAGAACATGTCACTTCACCACAGAACGGCTCCATGGGAAAACAAAGAAAAACAATCACTGGGAGGCAAAGAGCATTGTGTCTTTGTGGGTTTCAGTACACGCACAATCATTGTGTATGTTTATATATGCAGTATACACTTATGTGCTTATGTCTCTGGTGTTTGAGCATGTCTTTGACTTGTGCATGCACATCTCTGCTTGACTGTGAGGGTTGTGCTCCATAAGGGCATCTGTGAAAAGATAATAGACTCTGGCACATTCCTTGTTTGGTGGTGCTTTAAATTAAAATAAATGAGGGAGTCGATTTTCAATACAGCACCACAGTTTTGCTCAGTGGTGGCACTGATTACTTCAGCCTCCCCCTCCAACACCCCACTTCTCTTCTGTGTCTGTGAATTAGAGCTGGCTGTGAAGGTTACACTCATCCCCCTCTCCTGTGGCATATACCCCAGTCTTACATAAACCCCCAGGTGTAATGCAGTGATAGCCACCACAGGCACCATTGTAAACTTGTAGTTAAATAATTTTGCCTTTTCCCTTCTCAACCCTAGGCCTATTTATGTGGCGAATGGTTGGAAACACAAGAGGTATTGCTGCCATGTCTTTGGAGACCTTCAGCCAAGGCCAGAAGAAGGTGAAAACTACAGTATCTCGGGATATAATTGTGCTGCTGGTGAGGGAAACCAGCTTGACCTCTTTGTGAATTAACTGAAAGAGAAGATGAGAAGAACTTATACTGTTTGTGTTGGGGCATGCAACCACATTGATGTGAGTTTATCAGCAACAAAGTGAATACAGATCCTGGGTGCTGGGATGAACGTATGTACTGTACTGTAAACCAGCAAGGAATTGAGTTAAAAAGCGGACACGTGCATTTAAGAAGAGGCCTCTCAACAGTAAATGTGGGATATATGTCTGCAGTGAATTGTGAAAACTGAGGGGCAGGACATTTACAGGAAGCGTGCAGTGAGTGTGTGCATGCATGTGCAAGGGCCAGTGTGTTTACACGCCTTCACTGTAAGGCCGTGTTCGGACTAGTTTGTGTGTGTTTCCAAGTTTATGTACATGTGTAAATGGGGTCAACAAAACAGTGAGGTGTCAAAAGAGAAAGGGGTACGGTTCCTTAGTAATCTCTGGAATCCGTCACTGTGGCAATCAACTTTAAAGGAAGTGTCGGGGGAGAGTAGACTCTCATAAGAGGCATCAGAAATCAAACAACACACTGAGATGGTGCAAAGCCTTATTGATTTTCAACTGAAGGGGAAAGCAGAAAATTCATAATCCCCACCCCTTATCCCCTCCCCTGGTCTTACAATGAAATTGTTGCTTTCTCTAATAAAAGTCCTCTGTGAGGCCATTGATCTGTTGTGTGGCTGTGCATGAGTAAAGTGTAGTAAAGTAAAAAAAATAAAATAAAAGACAAACAAGGAAAGATTCAATGAGAAAAAAAGACAATCTGTGTTTAATGCAACAAATATGTTTTTTGCATCTCATTGAATGCCTGTGTGCTATCAATGTCAGATTGTATGAAATACATTACCTAAACACAGAGGCACGGGGTAATTCCACCTTCTGACGGGGCCAGGCATGCAGGTAATGTATGCATTACCCTGTTTAGGAAAACAAACAAACAATATATTCAACACTTCCAAAATACAGTGCAATTTAAAAGAAAAAAAGGACCACCAAGAGATCTAACAGACAGGTCTTCTGCAACAGACTTTATCTTTGTCCTGTGGATCTTTGGAATTGGTCAACAGTCAGATTTTTGGATTTCTCAAAATCCTCTTTTCAAGGTCTGGTGTGTAAATATTTGATGTATCAAGAGTAGCAAGAGTACCGCCTGGAGTCTATTTTTCTGAGAGATGTGTTCCAGAAAAGACAAACATCCTACTTCCACACTTGTTTTCTGTTAGATACAACAATATCCTTAAAAGTGATAATTATATTGCTTGTCATCATTTGTAAAATAAGATGCGTCTAAAATGCATTAATACAGTACACTTGTACAATGTCAAACCAGAAAACAGACATCTACTAAATCATGGTTGTCTATACACAGTTGTACTACACACATGCACGTGAACTCAAAAGACTCAGCTATACTTGTGTTTTTGGCCTCTGGTCTATTTGTGGTGTTCAGACACTCACACAGATGTGTGTAAGAAGTTGCTGGTTGGTCCAGAGAGAATATGAAAAGAAGTGAATGCCCGAGACATGAAGAAAAATCGGTGTGGGATAAGTGAGGTGACTGTTAACACAATCCATCGCCCGTAGCGTTGGAGGGTTCTACAGCTCAAAACGCCAGAGCTACAGTATCTAATCCATGAGGATTGGGGAAAGTTAAAGCTGCTTTGTAACAGGCGCAGACGAACACACATGAACATCAAAGCAGAGAAGCATGCAAGCAAAATACACACAAAGATGCAAGCTTAAATACATGGACAGTTACCTCACCCTTAAGCATTCACACATTTCTTTTCTGTAAATACGGTCTCCGCTCACACAAATTACATAGAAAAAGTACTTAGTAACGCTGCCATGACTGACTTTTGGAAGTATTCCCTTAAAAATTGTCACTCCAGGCAGGTAGATATGATTCATTTATAACCATAGAAGAGCAGGATATCTGCTTTTCCAGCACTGTATGCTTTCACCTACCTGTAACGAGAAGCCTTGATCACATTGGAAGGAAACCATGTCACCCACAGTGTAGCGTTCACCCACTTTCTGGCCATTACTGGGAGGCAGCGGCTCTGGGCACGAATCCAAACCTATTGCTTAGGACAGAGTCACAACACACAAGTGTGGACAGCGATCATTCTTCTGCACATTATGGGTATAATCAAAACATGCAACTGCTCAACACATTTATTATTGTTTAATTGTTGAACATCCATTGTATAAATCTTGGCAATTATTTACACTTAATGACCTAATACCTATAAAGAAAAGGGAAAGATTTAATTAAAACCAAATATTTAAAAACATGTAATTACACAGTGCCTTATTTTAATGTGCTTGTAATTGCACAATAATTTATTAAGTGTTTTTTCTCTCCTTCCCATCATCATACCATTTAGAAACTGCAACAAAGCTCAGTCACAAAGCTATTCTACTGGTGGCTGTAATCGCAAAATCCTTCTGACTGTGATCTGAAGCGATCACTGTGAAATTAGAAAGCAATCCTTGACAGAAGCAGTGAGTGCCATTGAAACAAAGTGATTACAGTGCCAATTGCCAGGTACCGAGAGACCTGCTATTGTGTTTTATTGGGTTAAAAGCAATGGTGATCCCACATATGGGCGGTGTAAATGTAAGGTAATTTTCGGTCTGTAAAAGTGACTGTAGTTTAAGTTAACCTCTAATATAGTCTAGAAAATATAGTCTACAGTTTCAGAATAAAATGTCCTAGAGGAGACTCAACAAATACTTATAAAATCCATAACTGCAGGCAAAGTAGCAAACATCTCGCATTTCACTTCATTATTGATATGCCCATTACACGATGTTACTCAGTGAAAAGTAGCAATGGAAAAATTTTTTGCAGGTTTTCAACCGTCAAGTCGTCCGTTGTAAGGTTGTTTGAATTCAGTATTGAAATTGGCAGTTGTGCTACTGCAGCAAAAATACATGAATGAAAGAAAAGAGACCTTTGTATGGCGCATAATTATTAAGCAGGCCGTAGGGTGAAAGGTAGTAGATAGGATATTCAAACCCAGCAACAAAAATAAGACCAATGTATCCCAACCTATGTGTAGGCACAGATAACACATATACACAGCCCTAAAAAAAAAAGAAAACTACACACAAATGTACAAACACTCACACATAAGCCCACTCAAAGAGTTAATATGCCCAAGCAAGTATGTGGGTGGATGAATGTAAACATATCATCTGAAATGGCCACAAAAGATTTAGAACAATTTATAGGCAACTCTTCAGAGCACTGAGGAGCAGGAGTGGCCTCTCCACTGAGCATCTAGTGATATGATGTGATTAGAAAGGATATTTGGGTGGGAGGAGACAGTAACCTAGAGAACACTAGAAATAAACATACTTATACAGAACTTCATGGATTGTCAGGAGCTTTCAACCAAACCTGACCTCAGAAAAACATTTTGTTGGTAAGCATATATTAAAGCCTGCATTAATCAATGATATTAAACAATCAAAGTAAGGGGCCAATTTACACAGCCAGAGGTGGTGTGCCAGGTCTTAACTGGGCACAAATGGACCTTTACACCCAGGTCAGTTTAAGAGTGCGTGCCCACTAACAGAAGGCACCCTTGAACTCCAGATGGGCTCCAGTCAAGTTGTCAGAATACATATTTTGGCAAGGACTGGTAGTTTAATCATAGCCAGACAGATTCTTTTAAGAGGATAGAAAAATAAAGGGGTGCCATCAATCCAAGAGCTTGGGTTGTGGATTTAAAAAAAAATGTCATACAAACGGTTTGCCAGACTGGATGCATACACGGGAAAATGGGGAAGGTACCTGAGCTTTCTGGAGGGGTCTTTGAAGAGTAGAATGATGATGATGAGATATGTATGATGGGTTTATGGTGTTGTCATCTATAAATATGTTTATTTGGTCTATAGTTTGTCTACTTTGTTATCTAGGTGGGTGGTGATGACAGAGGTGGGGGTATGTTCATGTTACAAATTGTATGTTTTGTGTCTTGCGTTAACAAAGTTTAAAAAAAAAAGTTAATCTCAAAAAAGTGTCACCAGTTACTAGCTAACCTTGCCTACTCCCCAAGTGTAGCTGAGAGTTTTACCTACTCATGTTTGCAATTGAATATTGGAATTTCCAGAAATGTATGCATTTCAATAATATATTGGACCTGTAAAAGAAAACGGTATAATATTTGAAAAAGTAAATTTGTCGCAAAACATACACCAAGATAATGAAAGCTACGATGCAAAAGAAAAAACATGCCGGTCAGACAATAGAGAATAGTTTACCGAGTGGAAATGTGTCTCTATGTAAAGGTACACAGAAATGCAGCAGCAAACTGAAGGTTCAAGTTGGCAAAGCACAGTTCTGTGGCTATATACTGTCAACAGCACAGTCATTGTGTCGTGTGATGTTGAGTTTGTACACAAACCGACTGGTCTATCTCACTGTCAATTAACATATCTCTAGCTCGGGTCTGCAAAATAAGCCATTATGCTTGCCTGTGACCTCTCGTTAATGATCCGATCAACATATGAGCATCAGCAATTGGTTGTGTCCCATTCTACTTATGGGGGAAGAGGCTGAATAGTATGTTATGTATTGAATATAATGCTATTTGTAAACTATTCAGTCTAACAGTTGACTCTTGACTTTGTAAGCTACAAAACATTTTATTTTATCAAAATTTGCCTTTTTTATTAATTGTTATGAGGATGTTGTAAAACCAAACTTCTTGTTTCAACACAAATCTCACAGCTGTCACCAAGTTAAAATGCTCTTTTGTAAAATGCTATCATATTTGACTACTTTAGAATTCTGATAAAATGCATTCAACATTTTTTCTATGATCCTACATTAATCCAGAATGCATTTATTCCCATCAATTAAATCATATCTTATTTTGAAATGAGCAATACATCCATATTTGAAGATAATGAGTAACTTTGAGAGGCTTATAAATAGTAGTAGATGATTACCATCACAAATATCAGATTGTTGTAATCTTCCTCTGTATGCTGATCATCATCCTTCTGCACAATTAACTGACTGTATCAAAACCACGAACATTAATTTACAAACATAATCAATATTCTTGATCAATTATAATTAAAGAAATTGACACAAGCTTCACATTTGTTGAAAGTGGGCACACAATCTGTTACATGTGGGGTGCAAATGCACATAGGCAAGACTTTTTTTTACAACTTTGATAATTAGAAGCACAAAAACCGTCAACTTACAACTTGAAGGAACACGCTGACTTATTGGGACTTTAGCTTATTCACCGTATCCCCCAGAGTTAGACAAGTCCATACATACCCTTCTCATCTCCGTGCGTGCAGTAACTCTGTCTGACGCCCCCAGCATTAGCTCAGCCTAGCAAAGATCCCGCAGGTTCCAACTAGCTACTGCTCCCAATAAGTGACAAAATAACGCATACATGTTCCTATTTACATGTTGTGATTTGTATAGTCAGAGGGTGTACAAATAACAAGGTCACATGAGACACAGACATATTCTAAAGGTAATAGGTAGGTAATACCATGATGTTTCAAAGAATTCCAACCAAAAACACTGACCGCTGAATCTATGGCTATACTTGATCTGGATATGGATCCAAATACACCTGTAGCCATCTTCAAGAACCCTCGTGTTTGCTCAGAACATTTCACTGAGGATTATTATGAAAAAATGGAAGTAGCCACACAGACCATGAAACGTGTGCTGAAGGATACGGCCATCCCATCGATGGTACACACCGGACAAAGAGGCTCCCCTGCAGCTACGGTAAGTGTTCCGAGGACTAACTACTGTGCACAAGCATTACCATGACATCCTTTCAGTGGAGTGACTGAATCAGCACCAAAATCTGTCAATATATTTTTATACAACACATCTAATTTCAGTGGATGAATTTATTTTCTAGAATTGAATCATTTTGTTGTCACAGTCATTAAATGTTGCTCATGTGGAAATAATGTAGGCCTCTACAGACAGCAGCAATTGAAGACCAGTGTGGGATCTTATTTATATAAACCACCATATTGCCTGTGTGAAGACGCCAGTTTTGTTTTCAGCTATAGCTTACTGCATACTGTGTGCCTTAGGAGAGCCGGTTAAATGCTTGGCTTTTAAGAAGTTGTAGTGGTGGGTGGTATAAGATTTCTATAACTGGTCTCAATGGACTGCAACAATCCCCCAAAGGTAACATTTTAAAACAGATGGTTGACTGGCTGGGCCTGTGCCAATCCCTCTTGCCTTTTTCTTCCCACTGTACAAAGCATTTAGAGAATTAATTTGTGGCTTAAAACTGCTGCAGTGTGTAAAAAATAAAAGGGTGGTCTGAAAAAAAATCTGAATCTGAACTCACAAAATGGGAAACAACAGACCACAAAAACAGAAATGCTTAATAAGTATAGTTCCACAGAGAAGCAACAAGGCTTGAACACATATACAAATGTTTGCCAATAGGCAGAAAGTAAAACCATATGGCAGGCAAACTAAGAAATATGAACAACAACAGGAACAGCAACAGAGAAAGCCGTTTGACTGGAGCCGGTGTAAGTGTAAGACCGACAGAGGAAAGAGCTGACTGAGACATGGCACTGAAATGATTCTCAGCAGTAGGTTGTGGGGGAAGGGAGTTAGTGCAGAGAGGAAAGCGCCCATAGAGAGAGACCGCTACAGAGTGCTTCCAGGAAAGAGGAGGGTGTTGTGGAGACGAAGCCCCGACTGCAAGAGAAAGGACTGTGAAGTTGTTCTCTCTGCAGTGGTATGATGCTCACAGACTGACACGACTGACAGCAAGGACAGACTCAGTGACAGGAATGCTTTTTTTTGTTTTGCAATACATTTGAGGGAACGGACTGTTAGTTTGAGTGGAAACTGGTTTTACTCAAAACCACGTTTTTGATGAGTTGTGTATGAGATCTCAAAGCTGGTTATGTTAGCAGGGCTCACATCTTTTTTTGCAATACATATCCTCCAGCATTTTATCTCAACATAATAAAGATGTCTTCTTAACTCTTACTTTTCCCATGGTTGCCCTTTTTTACTGCCCTTGATGTACTTCGCTGAAAATGAGTGACAATGGGTCTCCCATAGTCACACATTGTAGTAAAATTGCTTTTATGTGAAGGTGAGCTGTAAGTAACCAGCTAGTAGAAAGACAAATGTGAGGAAGAGACAGAAAAAGCACCAACTTAAAATCCATCTACCCTCACAGAGACAAATAGCAAAGAGGATAATTACCCTGACATTAAAAGAGATAATGGGAAAGTGCAAGAGATGTAAATAACTGTAGGTAAATTGGTCACAAAGGACTGTATTATTAAATATCAACAGAAGAGATCCATGCATTACCTACAGATCAGCACCACTATTTTCATTTACACAATTTTTGAATGGGAGGACTTAGTAAATCAGTCGCTCCACTGGGGGCCAGCTACACTCCTTAAATTTTAGTGCACAATAAATGTTCAGCATGTTCCTTTGCAAAAATGCCCCTAACTGAATAGCCCAGTGAGAGTGAGTAAATTTAGTCCCTAAATGAAAAAGGATGTGGGTCCAGAAAATTGTAGCAATGGTAGGAAACAAGAATAACATGCCAGAATAACAGAAGCAGATACAAAAGGCTGAAAATGTAAAAGGAGAGAAAGCCCACTCACTCAATATCCTCACACTCTCTTTCTTTCTCCAACTGTGCCACGCAGACCAGCTGTCCATCTTATTTCTTATACCTCTGTGCAGTAGCTGGAAGCCGGTGGCAGATGGACACATACAAACTGACAACAGACAACGTGACAGGCAGGCAGGCACACCGTCTCTCCTCATACCTGTGTACTCCAAGTGGAAGCCAGCGGCAGAAACACTGATGTCAGACTGGAAGGTCAAGTACAGGTTGTTTGATGTGCTGTTCAGCAGCTGAGGAATTGTTGTACCTGTGTTTAATAATATACATAAGACAGTTAAGACCATGTCCATTCCATTTTCCAGATATAAGACAACATGTGGACATGTACAATGCAAGTAACATGTAATGAACTTCAGTAATATGCAATATAGATAATAATTTAGATACAGTAACAATTCTGCTGTAGGTTAGTTACACATATGCATATATACACACACACACACACACATATATATATATATATACACACATATATATATATATATATATATATATATATATATATATATATATAATATATACATACATACATACATATATACATACATATACTGTATATATCATGCAATACCATCAGGGAGGTGTATAATTGGCCCCAAATTTATTCTGCAGCAGGACATCGACACTAAAGATACAGTCAAGGTCATTAAGAACTATCTTCGGTGTAAAGAAGAACAAAAAGTTCTAGAAGTGGTGGCATGGCTACCACAGAGGCCTAATCTCAACATCATTGGGTGTGTCTGGGATTACATGAAGAGACAGAAGGATTTAAGAAAGCCTCAATGAAAATAATATATTAATATTTCCATTTTTGAAAGCATTCTTAGTTTACAGAATTTTTTCATACCTGCCTAAAACTTTTGCTCAGTAAAAAATTTATCAAAAAGGCTTTTTGGCTCAACCCTGAAAGACAACGATTGATCAACTAGATGCATCACAAATGCTGTCTCTATTACACTTTTTAAATCATGTATGACATTTCCTTGGGACCTTCTGTCAGACCCACAAAATTAAAACATCTGTAATTCTAACTCTGAATTTGCACTGAAGAATATTCTGTACACGTGGCAACACTGAGGTCTTGGATCATATTCTCTATTTCAGGCGTAGGTCTTCGGCAATTTGCATGGAGACTTTTACATACATTCATGATCACCTTCATCAGGTTAGCCCCAGATAAAATTGATTGCTAGCCATTTAAAATGCCTCAGCTTTTTCCCACTGCACTCTGTCCTGCACAGTAAAAGCTGTAGTGTGGAGCTATAACAATATGTAAGGAGTTTTGTTCCAAAATGAGATAGCCACCACTTGAGAAATTTGACACCTAGTCTCATAAAACTGATAGCCGATATAGAGGTAGAAGTCATTACGCTACACCAGTCCCTCTGATGCTAGGATCCAGCATCTAACATTATGTGATGGCCTGTTTCTAGTAGGTTACCATGTGGCAAGAGCACCATTTTCATTAGTGAGAGCCCTAAGGCAAAACTACATTTGTAAAACTCCACACTGAAACAGAAGCTACATTATGAAGCTATCTAATGCCAAGCCATGACTACTGTGTGACAGAGGAAGGACATTTTTTCTTCTTTGACCTCGTTAACAGTTTTTTGACAGCATTCTCACAAAAGGACATGCCAAATGTCATCAGATCCATCATCTTGTGTTTGCTGCTGGGGCTTTGTGACATCTGATCAAAATTCAAGAGCGAACTGACAACTAAAATTCAGTTGTATCACTTTTACCTGAGTAGCTACCAAGCCTTCGAGCATTGGCATCAACCCCGTCAAAGAAATCCAGCGAATCCCAGTTATGTTCTGTGGCGAAGGTCACAACTTGAATCTGAAAGACAAAAACACCTTAATACAACCGCTAAGCAAAGCAGGAAAAATACACACAAACAGAAAACAAATGTATTTACATAGCAAAATGGCTAGCTGACCATGTAACATATTTTAATATCTCATCAAACATTATATTACAACTATCTGCATCTATTTTCTCTTACTTGGATGCCGGCTCCCTCAGGGACAGAGATTTTCCAGGCACAGTTCAGATAGTTGGTATACGGATCTGGGTATCCAGGAGAGAGGATAGTGCCTCTGCGGTCAGTTAACACCCCTCCGCAGGGAACTAGACAGAAGATAACAGATTGAGAAGAAGAGAAAAATAAATAGAGAGTCAGTCATGACAGAGTTCAGGCCGAAGTCTCTACACACATCTGCAGAGCACGGATTGGGCAGGGGTCAGAGAGGGAAATTAGCAAACCGTACCATATGATGTAATTCTATGGACTCCAAGGAAACCCAGGCTGACAACCACAGGTTGTACTCGTGGTATATATTGCAAGCAAGCTTTATTTTATGATCATGCATCATTGTCCATGTGATATTGTCCTTCAATACCTCACTGGAGTTTTGCATGGCAGCGCACTCGCCTCTCGGTCTATTCAGACATAAACGGTTCAACACTGATGTTATTTGATCTCTCGCAGGCTACACAAATCACATCTTTCAATTGTGAAAGCTACTCCTCTCAAAGCACCTTGTTTTTCTACCAATGCCACAAGTAACATATTTATCAAGCCTCTCGGCTCTCAGATGAATCTTGAAATGGAGTCACTGGCCAGGTTGTGTTGACATTATCAGGCACTTTGATATATTTGAGCATGGGTAAAAATCAAAATGAAAAAAGGGCCCCAACGGTTACAATTTCTTCATTGCTTTTCAGACGGTGCCAATTGGCCTTGTATCCAGCCAGCTAACTTCTACAGTGTTTGGCTCCACTTTTTGTCCATAAAGGATTGTGGTAACCCAGCCTTGCAGACCAGAATCCTTTGGATTATTAGACACAACAAAACACAGAACCAAATGCATTTCCTTCTTATTGAAATGTAGTTCTGCTGACTAATACAGAAACAACCCATTAGGCTGATGAAATTTTGCCCAGCAAAATCCTTTACACTATCACAATAAGAGAAGTCTATTGCACAAGTGTGTTTGCTTTATCATTTTTAGCTTTGCTCTGCGAGATCCATTGTTCTGCTGTGACCAGCTGGAATGTGTTTGTCAAACATTGTTAAACCACTGCATAAATTTCAGCATAAATTACAGATACTATATATTTTTCCTAGAGTTACCTAGCATTTGCTGTAACAGTTCTCCTATAAGAATATGAGCAGTATGAGAAGTATGATGGGGCCTCACAATGAAGAACCAGCTGCTATTTGTCAAAGACAAGGGTTTACCCTGTACAGGTCAACAGTTTTCAATATCCATCAGCCACTGGAGGGTTCGATGTCAAAGACAATGGGAGACAGAGAACATGAAAGAGAAGAAAATATGCTATTCATCACAAAGGAAAATCACATTTTCAGCTTGCCACAATTTCAAATTTGATATTTTATAGGTGATATCTACCTGATTGAATTATGCCAAAGAAACTACCCTGTTTCTTTCATTCCAAGTGACACAATCGAGAAAATGACTTCTATACTGTACCTCACAGCAATCACATTGGAGCAATCACACTTTCATATTACCACTGCCGCGGTAATGCCATCTTCAGCTAACGCGGTTCACATGTGAAGTATTAAGTATTGATTGCTTGCTTCAAGACTAAAGGAAAGGATTTTTTAGAATTCTGCTCTTCAAATGAAACAAGAAGGTCAATGCCTATTAAATCTCGAGTACTGTAGTCAGAATGTAGTATCCTGTGGACACTGGTTAAAAGGTTCCTTGAAGGTGTATAAGGTGCCAATTCACTAAATGACATACAGTTGTGTTCAGAATAATAGCAGTGTTTAAAAAGTGAATAATGCTCAAAATCCTTAGAATAGCTTTTAATTCCATGATATCAATGCATTTGGAACACTGCACATTCAATTCCAAATCAAAACATGACCAAAACTGATCAAGTTTGTGTTATACCTTTACAGAAAGTGAACAAAAAGGAATATTAGGCTATTAGCAGTATTTGCATTTTTATTTACAAACCCAAACATTTACTGTATAAACTGAAAAATGTCTCAAAGCACTGCACTAATATTTAGTTACATTTATTTTAGTTACATTTAGTTACATTATATATATATATATATATATATATATATATATATATATATATATATATATATATATATATATATATATATATATATACACACTCACCGGCCACTTTATTAGGTACCCCATGCTAGTAACGGGTTGGACCCCCTTTTGCCTTCAGAACTGCCTCAATTCTTCGTGGCATAGATTCAACAAGGTGCTGGAAGCATTCCTCAGGGAGTTTGGTCCATATTGACATGATGGCATCACACAGTTGTCGCAGATTTGTCGGCTGCACATCCATGATGCAAATCTCCCGTTCCACCACATCCCAAAGATGCTCTATTGGATTGAGATCTGGTGACTGTGGGCCATTTGAGTACAGCAAACTCATTGTCATGTTCAAGAAACCAGTCTGAGATGATTCCAGCTTTATGACATGGCGCATTATCCTGCTGAAAGTAGCCATCAGAAGTTGGGTACATTGTGGTTATAAAGGGATGGACATGGTCAGCAACAATACTCAGGTAGGCTGTGGCGTTGCAACGATGGTCAATTGGTACCAAGGGGCCCAAAGAGTGCCAAGAAAATATTCCCCACACCCTGACACCACCACCACCAGCCTGAACCGTTGATACAAGGCAGGATGGATCCATGCTTTCATGTTGTAGACGCCAAATTCTGACCCTACCATCCGAGCGTCGCAGCAGAAATCGAGACTCATCAGACCAGGCAACGTTTTTCCAATCTTCTATTGTCCAATTTCGATGAGCTTGTGCAAATTGTAGCCTCACTTTCCTGTTCTTAGCTGAAAGGAGTGGCACCTGGTGTGGTCTTCTGCTGCTGTAGCCCATCTGCCTCAAAGTTCGACGTACTGTGCGTTCAGAGATGCTCTTCTGCCCACCTTGGTTGTAACGGGTGGTAATTTGAGTCACTGTTGCCCTTCTATCAGCTCGAACCAGTCTGGCCATTCTCCTCTGACCTCTGGCATCAACAAGGCATTTCCGCCCACAGAACTGCCGCTCACTGGATGTTTTTTCTTTTTCGGACCATTCTCTGTAAACCCTAGAGATGGTTGTGCGTGAAAATCCCAGTAGATTAGCAGTTTCTGAAATACTCAGACCAGCCCTTCTGGCACCAACAATCATGCCACGTTCAAAGTCACTCAAATCACCTTTCTTCCCCATACTGATGCTCGGTTTGAACTGCAGGAGATTGTCTTGACCATGTCTACATGCCTAAATGCACTGAGTTGCCGCCATGTGATTGGCTGCTTAGAAATTAAGTGTTAACGAGCAGTTGGACAGGTGTACCTAATAAAGTGGCCGGTGAGTGTATGTATATATATATATATATATATATATATATATATATATATATATATATATATATTATATATATAGTTACATTATTTCTGAGAAGTGATTCACATCTGTGTCGCATGGAGTCAACCAACAATTCTCTGCATTACTGGGTTTTGCCTCAGAAACAGCATTTTTGATGTCACCCCACAAGTGTTATATGGGACTGAGGTCCGGGGATTGGGCTGGTCACTCCATAACATCAACCTTGTTCATCTGGATCCAAGACTTTGCTCGCTTACTGGTGTGTTTTGGGTCATTGTTCTGTTGAAAAACCCATTTCAAAGGCATTTCCTCTTTGGCATAAGGCAACATGGCCTCTTCAAGTATTTTGATGTATTGAAACTGATCCATGATCCCTTGTATGCGATAAATAGGCCCAACACCACAGTATGAAAAATATCTCCATAACATGATTTTGCACCACCATGCTTTACTGGCTTCACAGTGTACTGTGGATTGAATTCAGTGCATGGGGATCATCGGACAAACTTTCTGCAGTCCATAGACCCAAAAGAACAATTTTGCTCTCATCAGTCCACAGAATGTTGCACCATTTCTCTTTTGGTACATGTCTTTTTTTTTCCCAGCAATGGGACTTTGCGAGTGCTTCTAGCTGATAGCTTTGCTTCACATAGCCTTCTTCTCCGTAACAGTAATCACAGGTAACTAAGTCTTTTTTGATTTTCCTGGAGCTGATCCTTGATTGAGCTTTTGCCATTTTGGCTATTCTTCAATCCATTCGAATGGTAGTTAACTGTTTTTTTCCCCACGTTGTTCAGGCTTTGGATGCAATTTCGAAATCATTTTGAAATCATTTTGTCTGAGAAGCCTATGATTTTCTGCACTTTTATGTTTTCCCTTCTCCAATCAACAAGTCCGCTGCTCCTCAGAACAATGTTTGGAACGACGCATTCTGCTGAGTATTTCAGTGTGAAATGCACTATTACCAGTATGCACATTTGCTTTCTTTCTTCCTTTAATATGGGCCATAACTGACACCTGTTTCTTTGCAGAATCAATCACCTCACTAACTGAACACAACGCTGCTATTATTTTGAACCCCTTTCAATTACAGAATCAATTACACAGAATAGCAGCATGACTGTTGGGTCTGTTGGTTTTCTATGACTCTACACTTACTAGTAAATTATTTGCCATGTCACTTATATCAAAACATATGATTTATGATGTTAGTGATGTTGGACTGCTATTATTTTGAATACAACTGTAGTTGTTGACTAACTGTCCAGAATTTCATTGTCAATAACTGTTTTTTATTGAATTATGTCCTGCTGGCTGTCCAAAATCATCAGATCTTCATTAGGTCCAAAATGTAATGCTCGGCCAAATGTATGAATATAATAAAAGAACCCTTTTAAGAATAACAAAATATAGGCCTTTATATTATTATATTCTCTCTCTGTACAAGATTATAGAACTTAAATTCTTCTGTATGAGACCACGTTCTTGACAACAAGACTCACAGTATTTCAGTATAATTTAACAGCTCCTTTGAGTCCCCTGAGCTGTCAGTTAATGTAATTGGTCGAGCAAGATTAGAAATCATGACACTCATAAAAGCATGAATGCTCCGCACCCGTCTCAATCTGTAGCAGGCTCATATGTCAGAGTTACTGCAGGTAGACAAGCGTGGGGACTACACACACTATGAGACACCATCTGATATGCAGGGAATTCACCGTAACTTTTAATTAAAAGTGTTTTAATAAAGATATCAAAAACCTATCTGCACACAATGTGTGTACCACATGGGTGCCTCAGATCACACACATGAACTACTGAAAGGAGACATATGCTCATTTTCAGGTTCATACTTATATTTTGGGATTCTACTAGAACATGTTTACATGCTTTAATGTTCAAAAAACACATTTTTCTTATACTTATTCTGAATATACCTGTATTTACCCTATGCCTAAAACGCTGCATGTTAGTAACTGTCTCTTTAAGCTCCTCGCCTGAAAAAATCCAGTCTGCTCTGATTAGTCATTGTTGTGGTCAAAAAGTAAAAAAAAAATACTTTCTATGTCTACGAACCCCTTTTCCTTAACCTCAATGGCAAAAGTCATGAGGTCAAAGACTACAAAAGTTGAATTATGTTTTCTCTGTCAAGTGTATAATTACAGTTTTTTAGTTTAGCTGTTTAAATATCCCATGATAGGCCTATTAGCTGCAGTGGCATAACTGTGTGCATGGAAATGTTCGGCGCTGCCTCACCATCACATTGTCAGCTACGGAGCGCAGGAGAAGGAGACTGCATGGAATGCAGGATATCATCAAATACCCTCGTATTTATGGCGCTTAACCACTGCTAGTACCAGCTCTACTCGGCTGCAGAACCCATAGTTTATAGAAATGGACTAATCCCGTTGCTTTGGACAGAGACCAGTGAAGGCTATTAGAAGCACTTTTCTGGTGATGGCTGAGCGTTACTGTGCAGCCTCCAACTGAGCTTGACGACGTAGATGTGACATAAGCAACCTGTCTAAAAGTTTTAAGTCTTCTGGTAGCTGTGCCAAGAGAAATCTTAATTATTCTGAATCTTGCAGAGACAGAGAGCATAGGTATATGTAAGGAGATAACATAGGCTCAGGCTAATTATTGGTAACTAAAATGTAAATGTGCTGTATTTATATAGCGCTTTTCTAGTCTTTATGACTACTCAAAGCGCTTTTACATCATACAGGATACATTCACCATTCACACACATTCATACACTGTGGCCGAGGCTGCCGTACAAGGTGCCACCTGCTCATCAGATAAACACTCACACACATTCACACCCCGATGCGCAGCATCGAGGGCAACTCGGGGTTCAGTGTCTTGCCCAAGGACACTTTGACATGGGACTGCAGGGCCAGGGATTGAACCACCAACCGCTCTACCACTGAGCCAAAGCCGCCCATTGTCAAATGCTAGTTAACATTATTAACCTTAAACCGCTAATGTAAGTCAAAACGGTCTGCGTGCTTCTCCTGACAATACGGTGATTTGTCAACTATACAACAGCAAGTTGCTTTGTTATTAAACAATTACTTGCCTATTTTTACAAAAATGCCTGCTACAGAGCCATAACGTGAGGTTTAAGGTAATGGAGCCTTTTATACATTGTCGTGTTTCTTAGAAATAAACAATGGACAACTAAAGTTTTTAAACGCTTCGTATGTAAAGTTATTCGCTGTCAAAGTGGCGCCAAAATGAATGGTAGTCAATGGAATGTTAACGACGGGTGAGTGCTTGGTAGTATTAAAATGGCCCCATAGGAGCTACACTTCATGGACACTCGCTAAGCCCCTTGGTGGTGCCCCATCCTCCATTTTTCATTGCAGATAGTACCGCCTCATGCGTGAGGCAAGCGTGGCTGGTTGTCAAAGCGACAACGCAGGAAGATGCGCGACAGACACACAGAACATCGAAGGTGTGTTGTTTTTTACTCTCAGCATGTGGCTGTTCATTTTGTTTCAAATGATGCTGGAGGCAACAAAAAAAACACACCGAAGGCTAAACTACTTAAAAACAGCGTGGTTGTTCAGGACACCCCTGTCTGTCGCTAGAAATGATAAGAGTGATTAGTGACGATTCCCTCTGACCAATCAGGTTTCACGCCACCTTTTGGTATCTCAGCTTGCTTGAAACCTTGGCGGAGGTGAAACTAAAAAAAAGTATCTGTTGCCAAGGTCCAGGGACTTTTTTTCCATAATGGACAACCAAGAAAATTGACTAATATAACTTACTATCAGAGAAGCCCTCTGTCCTGGCCTTCCCACCACCCCCAGACAGACACTTTAATTGGTCTTGGGTGACTATTTCATAACAAGAATGCACTGTTTAAAAACAAGCTCAGTGTGACACGGTTTACTTTTTAACACCTTCGATAAAGTGTTTAAGCCAACAGTGAATTCCATCCATGTGGGCATACAGAGTATGAATCATGGCAATCTGTGAGCTTATGTAATATTGAGCAGCCGTGATTTTATACAGTCAGCAGTGATGTAGTTTGTGTGAGATTTAGGTGCCTTGCTCTCAGTTGTGCAGAACAAGGGTCTTTAAAAAAAAAAAAAAAAAAAAAAAAAAAGACCCTTGTTCAACAGTGATGTAAGCAGATGTTGAAAAAGACTCCACCATTTACATGACACTGAAAAATTGAAAAATCATCTGCATTACTTACATTTTTAAAGCTCACTGTAAATAACTTCAAGTCATACTCCACCAGGAAAGAAACAAAATTGGCCATAAAATTCACCCAAACATTTATGCATCCATCCAGGCGAGGTTAATTAAATCACAATAGAGCATGGTGCTGACATTACTAAGCAGCAAAACCTTAATTCCCTGGCTTTGTATTTCTGAAATTGAAAGCAAAAGTATTGCCTGACGAATCTCAGCTGGACAATGAGCTGGACATGTATCTTTTGAAACACAGGTTCCTCACAGGAGAGAGGTGTCTGATGCCGTCATATCCCATAAAGAGGGCTTGAGTAATTGAGCAGTGTGATTTTGTTGAAACTTTCGTGATATATACAGTGAGGAAAATAAGTATTTGAACACCCTGCTATTTTGCAAGTTTTCCCACTTAGAAATCATGGAGGGGTCTGAAATTGTCATCGTAGGTGCATGTCCACTGTGAGAGACATAATCTAAAAAAAAAAATCCAGAAATCACCATGTATGATTTTTTAACTATTTATTTGTATGATACAGCTACAAATAAGTATTTGAACACCTGAGAAAATCAATGTTAATATTTGGTACAGTAGCCTTTGTTTGCAATTCCAGAGGTCAAACGTTTCCTGTAGTTTTTCACCAGGTTTGCACACACTGCAGAAGGGATTTTGGCCCACTCCTCCACACAGATCTTCTCTAGATCAGTCAGGTTTCTGGGCTGTCGTTGAGAAACACGGAGTTTGAGCTCCCTCCAAAGATTCTCTATTGGGTTTAGGTCTGGAGACTGGCTAGGCCACGCCAGAACCTTAATATGCTTCTTACAGAGCCACTCCTTGGTTATCCTGGCTGTGTGCTTCGGGTCATTGTCATGTTGGAAGACCCAGCCTCGACCCATCTTCAATGCTCTAACTGAGGGAAGGAGGTTGTTCCACAAAATCTCGCAATACATGGCCCCGGTCATCCTCTCCTTAATACAGTGCAGTCGCCCTGTCCCATGTGCAGAAAAACACCCCCAAAGCATGATGCTACCACCCCCATGCTTCACAGTAGGGATGGTGTTCTTGGGATGGTACTCATCATTCTTCTTCCTCCAAACACGGTTAGTGGAATTAGGAGACCAAAAGTTCTATTTTGGTCTCATCTGACCACATGACTTTCTCCCATGACTCCTCTGGATCATCCAAATGGTCATTGGCAAAACTTAAGACGGGCCTTGACATGTGCTGGTTTAAGCAGGGGAACCTTCCGTGCCATGCATGATTTCAAACCATGACGTCTTAGTGTATTACTAACAGTAACCTTGGAAACGGTGGTCCCAGCTCTTTTCAGGTCACTGACCAGCTCCTCCCTTGTAGTTCTGGGCTGATTTCTCACCTTTCTTAGGATCATTGAGACCCCACGAGGTGAGATCTTGCATGGAGCCCCAGTCCGAGGGAGATTGACAGTCATGTTTAGGTTCTTCCATTTTCTAATGATTGCTCCAACAGTGGACCTTTTTTCACCAAGCTGCTTGGACTTGTCCCCGTAGCCCTTTCCAGCCTTGTGGAGGTGTACAATTTAGTCTCTAGTGTCTTTGGACAGCTCTTTGGTCTTGGCCATGTTAATAGTTGGATTCTTACTGATTGTATGGGGTGGACAGGTGTCTTTATGCAGCTAACGACCTCAAACAGGTACATCTAATTTAGGATAATAAATGGAGTGGAGGTGGACATTTTGAAGGCAGACTAACAGGTCTTTGAGGGTCAGAATTGTAGCTGATAGACAGCTGTTCAAATACTTATTTGCAGCTGTATCATACAAATAAATAGTTAAAAAATCATACATACATAGATTTCTGGATGTTTTTTTTAGTTTATGTCTCTCACAGTGGACATGCACCTACGATGACAATTTCAGACCCCTCCATGATTTCTAAGTGGGAGAACTTGCAAAATAGCAGGGTGTTCAAATACTTATTTTCCTCACTGTATATCCCTATTCTGGACAAGTACACTGCCGCTGGGGGAGAGGGTGCAGCCAGATTCAATCTCCAGATAAAAACTATTGCACGTGCCACTGCTATTTCCTTACCACTTGGCAGTAAACTTGGATGAACCCTGGCTTGAAATCCTCCGCACTCAATGGCTGGAATTATTTGCTGGCTGGCACAAGGCCTGACTTCAATAGATTTCTCCCTACTTCATCTGCAGTTCTTTATCTTCCCATGGTAGACATGTGGGTGTCTTTGCGAGACTGAGTGCATGTCCATCTACAAGTTGGGTAACAGCGAGTGCAGACAAGGCATGTAAATCTGTTAATGAATGGGGGATGTGTGTGTACGTTGATGCATATTTAAGCATGTATAATTATGTGTCCATAGTTCTGTATAACCAAAGAACCATGCAGAGAGAGATGAGGTGCCTTCAGTAGATGGTCCACGACTTGCACAGACCATCAATTGCTGCTGTAATTATAGAGCTACTGGATCATGACCAGTTCCTTGTATTTCATGTCAATAGATCAGATTTTTGGTTCTTATCTACTCGTTGTTTTGACCTTAAAAATTGTTATGTGAAACAATGACATCACTGATATCACATTAGAATAAAGTTGCCGTTGTTATCCACCATAAAATCTTAACAAATAGATGTTGTGCTATGTTGATGTTGTGTTAGTTGCACACTTTATGTTAGAACATAGTGTCTGACAGCAGCCTTAATTAATTTACTTTGTTTTTTTCCCGTGCGGCTTCTTATTAAATTATTGAGATTGTTAATTACTCATTCACAGATATGGCAAAATGGATAGAGAGAATCTAAGTGATTGGGATACTTAAAACAAAAATAACTGACCTTTTCTGGATATTTGAGGAGACAAGTTGTAAACACAACAGTAACATACAGTACAGGCCAAAAGTTTGGACACACCTCATTCAATGTGTTTCCTTTATTTTCATGACTATTTTACATTGTAGATTATCACTGAAGGCATCAAAACGATAAATGAACACATTTGGAATTATGAACTCAACTAAAAAGTGTGAAATAACTAAAAACATGTCCATTTCAGGTGACTACCTCTTGAAGCTCATCAAGAGAATGCCAAGAGTGTGCAAAGCGGTAATCAGAGAAAAGGGGGGCTACTTTGAAGAAACTACAATATAAGACATGTTTTCAGTTATTTCACACTTTTTTGTTAAGTTCATAATTCCACGTGTTCATTCATAGTTTTGATGCCTTCGGTGATAATCTACACTGTAAATAGACATGAAAATAAAGGAAACGCATTGAATGAGAAGGTGTGTCCAAACATTTGGCCTGTACGGTATCTTTTAAGTTGATATACTCTTGAGTGAATGTAATTCCCTCTGGTAAACAGATACGCAGAGTTGTATATGTCTAGGGCTTTTATAGTTAAAGAAAAAAGTTTCCAGTGTGTAAAAGCCTTTTTGCTCAGCTCCACAAAGCTAGGCATTATTTTGCTTTGAATTTCAGGCTATCATTAGATTGTCAGCTGTACCCAATAAACTAGTAAGTCACAGTATGAATATATAATATATAGCATTAAGAGAGTAAACCTTTATTGTATTATTATAATTTCACCTCACATCCATAAATCATTTTGGTGTTTCTAATGTTTAGTCAACCTCTATTAACATATGAAATGGCAATATATTAGAAATACCTTCTATTAAGAATGTGTTGTATTAAATTGCATTAGATAAACTGTGTTAGAGATGTGTGCTATGTAGAAAACATATAAAAGGGCTATTGGACAGATTAACTTTACCCCCCCCCATTCGTCTGGCAAGGCACAAGAACTGAAATCTCTTGTCTGAGTAGAAAATGTTGAACAACAAACAATTTGTTGTTGTTCTGTTTGTCCTTGCCTCTTTCTTCCTGTCTGAAATATCAAAACCAGAGATAGGCGGATGCTTTGCAAAGGGAGACAGACATTAGGATAAGTAATGACTAAAAAAAGCAGACACCAACCATCTTTCTTGATCTGTGTGCTTGTGTGTGTGCGTGCATGCATGCATGCGCGTGTGTGCATGTGTAAGTGCATGCAGGGGATGAAGCAAGGGTTAAAGGATGAGTGTGCTTACCAACACATGTGGGCACAGTGCCGTTCCACTGGGCCAGGGCATTGGGCACGGCCTCACACCTGATGGCGTTGGAGCCGTGCAGCGTGTAGCCTGGATTGCATTCAAACAGTACCACCATACCGATGCCAAAGTCGTTCCCTATCCGCTTTCCAAACCGGGGCTCAGGCACCGAGCTACACTGAGAGGCGCTTGTCCGGGGGACAGCTAGGAATAAGAAGGGAGGACGCGAGCATGAGAGGATGAAAATCAACAACAAAGAGTGGTGGGTGGGTGTGATAGAGAGAAAGACAGGGAGAAGGAAAGCTGGCAAAACAAAGGAGGCAGAGAGGAATGGTGAAGCCCTTGTGAATCTCCTCGCACATCATTAGTCACTCTCTTCTGCTGTGCCAGGATAGGCTTTTCGACTCCACATCATCCTGGTCTGCTTTGCTCAGCCATGCCCATCCACAGCCAATGGCACTCTACTGAACAGCCCTTTATGTGTTGAGTGCAAGGCTAAAGTTCTTTGTTTTTGTTTTTTTTCAAAAGCTCAATGCACCAAAAACCTTTGCACATCAAAATTCTGCAAACGTAACAAAAAAAAAGCAGCCTTACCTTGGTAGACAAAGTGAAATCCTTTGGCTGTTTCTGTTCCATTTGTGGTGAACTTGAGCGTTATCTTGTTTCCTGAACTCAAAGGGAGTGTCTCGCCTAAATTACAAAAACAAAGAAGACATTAACTCTTTCAGAGGAAGCTGTTTACACATGTCCACAGATAACAAATAACTAATAATTGACAAATTATGAACATAAGCTCTGCATGACCTTATTAACTAAATTACTCAGGGCAAATGAGGAACAATATCGACTAAGTTTTGTGTAACATGTCAATGTGATTTAAATTTACAGTTTAATCTGATCTACATTATATCTCCAGTGTTATAGCTGGAAATGGCAGATCCAATTACTTTGAATGTTTTGACATTATGTCACAGTTTAATCAAGAACAGTGTGACAATAATTGTAATCATAATGTATTATGTATCATGGTGTTTCATTATAAGTACAAAAGGGAAAAAAACATCCTTGGCAGTATTTAACTACGATTTCTAGATTTTTAATTTGTCAGGAAAATTTTTTTATTTTTGAACTGAGAGATGGATGTGTTGTCTTGCCTTCAGCGTAAAATGCTGTGCTTGATGGAACCATTAATATCTAGGAGCATAAATAACATAAGACACTACATTTAAGGGTTCCAGTGTTATGGTTTTACCAGAGTGTGATCCATATATGGAGGAGAGAAGGGCTGAATCTGTGGATGATCCGTCATAGATCTCGACCACATCACTGACCAAAGTCTGGAATACCACAAACTGACCAAACAGCACTGCAAAGAAAAAGAACAGAGGAAATTACAGGTAAGATGGTGAGAATTGAAATAATTAACTTTTAAGAGTCTGGCTGCTGCTTTGACTGAAAAGCTGAAACCTTGAACCAGGAACACCCCAATTTGCTGCAGGAGTCATGTATCCAATCTAATTTGTGTCTCTCCCCAGCCGGGCACCATGGACACATTTCTACCCAACCAGTTACAGAAACATTAAATAAAAAATGATCGTCAGAATGTATTTATTGAAATGTATTTAAGATAATGTTATAAATGCCAAACGTGACACATTGATACGCAGTGCAGTAGTTTTTTGTTTGTTTGTTTTTACAATTTTTGGCTGAATGCAGGTATAAATGCAATGGTACCTAACAGAACCTGACTATGTCCATCCAAGACAAAGCATCTCTAGAAGAAAAATAGAACATTATAGCTCTCAATTGTGTTCAATGCAGTAGTTAAAATATTTTAATGCACATTTACCAGAAGCATGATACAGGTTTGGTTTATTTCAATTAGATAAATTACACATTTCAGATCATCCTAAATAAAATAGAAAATTGGTCACGTAACATGGCTTTCATGACGCTGTGACTCTGCTGATGGTGCGTCATATTGTTCATAATAAGTCAGATGCTTATTAATGTGCATTATTATTTGCTTATATTTCAGAACCACATCCAACTTCACATTTAACATCAAATACAACTTAAAACACAACAGTTAAAAAAAAAAAAACTTGATAATTCTGGTCACTATAACCGTGATGTCAAATTTTCATACTGTTACATCCCTAGTATATAACTGGCAACCCAGCCCGGCTGTCAAAACGAGTGATTTATACCAACACACAAGCCAAAACGCATTCTGTCACAGAAAAGAAATTTCAAAAGAAGAAAATACTGGCATTAGCATTGTTGTCATAACAGATACTGTGTTTTCCCTCCCTTGGTAGAAGACTTAGGCCGCGCGTACTTTGTGGGGTGTTTAGGCATCCTTCCAAAGTAACATTTGCATGATGTGGTTTAATGTGCTGCAGCTGAGCAGCTAATTGCCTATCTTGCCTGCAAACTAGGGCTGCACAATTATGGCCAAAATGATAATCATGATTATTTTGATCAATATTGTGATCACAATTAATTATCACCATTATTTGTTGATTTTAACCAAAATATATTTTATTGTCACATAGGCTATTTATAACTGCTTTCACATCCATATTATGCTACATTCTTCTTATGTTGAAGTTGTATGTTTTATAGACATACAGCTGCAACACATGTAAATGAAAATTAGCTATCTAAAATAAATAGCGTAGGATTTTTTTATGCATCTCTGAGAAAGCTCTTTCACTTGTTTTCAACAATAACTGATTAAAAGAGAGGGAGTGCAATGGACGCTACTCACAGAGTGACGGCTGACTCATTACAAATGGGTCCAGCACGGGTCGAATGGCGGGTTAGCAGAGTTACATACGTCCTGTGTTTGAAATGTCTGTATCATCACTGCATTTTATGAACTATGATATTCTGGCCATGGGTCATAAATACTTTAGTTTCTGATTTCTTTCTCAAGGAAGAAGGGAGGAGAAGACATGGACACAGCAGATATGTATGGTTACTACAAAAGGCACCCGTGCTGTGTGAACTGCATGAAGAGGGCATCTAGACAATATCTTTGTAGACTCTGACCTTTAATTTAATTAAACTGCTTTACTTAATCACATGTCAAGTGAGAACAGTATTTTTTATTACAAAAGTATTATAATTAAATCTTATCCCGAGTAACAGAGCAGTGAGGTAAACTACTGAGAACGTATGCTAATGAACAAAGAATTACCTAAATAATGTCCTGCATAAATAATTCTAATTAAGCATTCCAGATTATATCAATGTGTACATGCCCTTGAAAATAAACCGATCTTTCTGCAACAATAGACATGGTCGACAGAATCACTACGTCTGTGATACCATGCATGTTTGTGTATGTGCAGTCGTGCATGCCAGTGTGCATAAAAGTAGTGAATGAGTGTGCATTACCAGTGGTTAAATTATAGCCTCAACCTCGCCCTCTGGTGCACAGGCATCTTGTGAAAGCTACACATTATTCACTCACTGATCTTGTATCCTGCTCTCCCGTCTTCTGATGGGCGTTTAACACATTACCACAATAGGTTTATTTTTTGTGTGTACTGGGGGTCTGAGCTCATTAGCTTCTACCGTGTTTTTCCCAAACAACAGCTTAAACCTGTCAACCATCAGGCAACAACAGCCACAGTGTTGGCGGTTAATTGAGGCGATGCACAAGACAGGCTCTTAGTAAGGTTTAGGCAAACCTCTATCAGGACAACAACACTGTGCCTTTCCTGTCATATGGCACTGAGTTGCTTATGTTCGGCTACAGGTCAGGTGTCACAGCCGTAACGGAATTGGATTTATAAGGTATGACAATAAATCATAAACTACTGTTATTTAACCTTTACAAGAAAATGAATTCCAATTGTCTCACCCAGTTTAACGATCCAGTGTGTGGGATGGTTTGAAAGAATATTAGTATGAAATAACATCCTGTTTGTTTTTGAAAAGTGGGTTTAGTCTGTGAGAAACACCATTCCTAAATAGTACGATCTCATCTTAAATACTAAAGTATGTGTGGCTTCATTGAGCATTAACAAGAATAATTTTATTTAGGTAAAAAGAACAAATGTTCTTTTTTAAATAGTAAAGCTGTTTAAATCAGCAGGTGTTTCACATTTTTGTATATTAGCTATTCTAACTAATAACATTATATAAATTGCAGTCAACACAACTGAGTTAAATGTGTCATGAAAATAAATACGTTTTAAACTAGTGAAAGTAGCTGCTCTAACTGGCAAACCGTAATGCGGGTTAACTATAAATTGGGTCATGTTTTGAGGAGCAGACTTCAAATGGCTGAAACTGCTAAATGAAAAGCAATGCTGTTATGGCCAGTAATAGCTCTTGTCAATTGTTAGCAACATTCACATGCCTCAAGGCAAAAGGCCCACACACAAGGCCCACTGGGAAAAGGTGTAAAAAACACTGGTAACAGAGGCAATTGCTAAATGTAAAAAATGCCAGCATATGTTTGTCTATGAATTATGGAGAAGCTTTCTGTTGTCGTCACTTTGTAGCCGTTCACATCTCCTTTGGCTTGTAGCCTCACAGAACAGTACAGTAAAACCATTATATCTGCCACATAACTAAGACGGACATGGCAAGAGAGAATAGAAGGCAGAGTAAGAAACAAAAGTTAGAGAGTAACCGCCCCCTAACAGCTACTTAAGGCAATACGCTGAAATGGTGATTTAGACTGACCAACCAATACAGTGCTGAAGACATGGAGCAAGAAAATGTGGGATTATATTAACAGTTTGTTTTTAAAATGAAGGTGCCTTACTTCTTACTCTGTGTGACATGAAAAAGATTGAATACACACACACACACACACACACACACACACAGCCAAGAAAAAATGACAACCAAAAAAACTAGAATGCACGTAGGTATACACACAAAATAAGGTGTGCTCACACAGAGCAGCACAGGCTGACCTGATTCTTTATCTGTTGAGTGAGAATGCCTATGGCTGAACCAGGGTCTGTATAAGAGATGGTTTTCCCCTTAGGGACAGCTCACTGCTAGGGCATTAGCATACCAACACTGTGCTATGTTGAATAGGCTGCTCTCCCCTGCTTAGTGAACTCACACAAACACGTGCATATGCATACACACTCTCCCAGGTACAGTGTCGCTCATTTCTGCCTCTAATCCAAAGCCAGCCATGCATGTCTCCAATCTGCTCCTTTGCTGTAATCACGTCCAGATATTAAGTCAATTAATCATTGTAAACTTGTTACCTAATTTATGCAGGACTTTGATGAATCTTTTGTCCTCTTGGCCCAGTCATGGTAGTGCAACGTAATGCACTTGAACAATGGACAACATTTTCATGCCTGGATTTTCACCTTGAATTATACCAAAGCAGGTAAATCGCTTTAATCTCTGAGTATTAGATCATGAGTTTAGTGCATTCCTGTATCTAATACCACTATGCCTGCTTGACTTAAACGATGAGAAAGTATAATTACAGGTTGATCCTACTCTAATGTGAGGGTAGTCTAATTCTCCTTCTGTTTAAAAGCAGTCATTTTCAAAAATGTGACAGGAAGCTGTGATGGTTTCTACTATCCTTGGCGGTTTCTGACAGATATTAATGGATTTAGGGGACTTTAAATTATTCATTAAGTCTGGGTGATCAAACAGTGTAAGTCATTTACAGAAAACAAAAGGAGTTTTAAGAAGAGCAGATACACAACATTTACTTTATAAGATGTACCTACTTGCAGAAGAGATTTCTGCGTCAAAACAAATTAAATTCTTTGAGGCATGAATTCAACAAAGTGATAGTTCCCACTTCTTGTTTAATTCTGGCCCAATACACACAGTTCCTGCTGACATGTATAAGTGCATTCACACTGTGAAAATTCCTTTGCCACCACATCTCAAAGGTGGTCTATTCTGCTAAGATCTGGGGAAAGTGCACGGAAGTAAATTAAGTTCCCCGTTATGTTCCTGGAACCATTTTGGGATGATGAGTGCTTTGTAACAAAGCATGTTACAAATGTCTATTTGGAAAGGTGTAGACTGTGGTGATGAATGGATGCACCTGGTCAGTAACAATGTCTTAGTACATTATGTTATGGGCTCTGAATGGTGCTCAGATGGTAGTACGGGGAGTAATGAGTGCCACGAAAAAACCTCCACACAATTACACTACAATAATAACAACATGTATTAAACTGGAAAGATGAGTCCAAGAATTTGGTCCAATTTCTTTGCCTCAATTATTATCCATGTCTTTTAATTCTTGAAAGTAAAAAAAAAAAAAAAAAAAAAAAGAAGTTTCCATTTGGTGAGTTTCTAATAACTTCCATAGTTCTTCCATGGCAGACATATACTGACCAGGAATGCACCCTATGTGAAATTCTGGACCAAAATCATTGTTTAAAATAACAATTTGGCCAATGTTATTTTTATTATTTATTCACCCTTATGTGCCAGGGAAAGAAAGCTTCATTATCAAAATTTAATTATACTATATTTGAATGGAAAAAAAATTGTAAAAAAAAAGAAATGTAAAGGCAAAAGTAATTAGAAACATAAATAGGGCTGCCTTTTACCTGGTGTTTTTCATATAGAATATAACATTCTTGTCGCTGATCTTTCTCCAAGGCAGCAACACTCCCACAAGGTCAACATTTGCTTTTATTTTTTTGGATATTGACCATTTAGCCAGTGCAAAATTGGTGCGACACAACAGATAAACATCGGCTACTGTGGCTAATATCCACCACGTCCTCATAGTAAACAACAGACCAGGTCCTTTGCCAATGACATATTTAACGCTCTATTTAATGTTGTAAAACTTAACTTCTTTAGTTTATGCAACAAAACTACTTGGTTTGGTTAAGGTAAAGATCATGGTTTGGCTTACAATTAGTAAGTTTGAGGTGACCGCCTACCAACTAGTG
Organism: Etheostoma perlongum; assembly: GCA_026937815.1. Taxonomy (NCBI): domain Eukaryota; kingdom Metazoa; phylum Chordata; class Actinopteri; order Perciformes; family Percidae; genus Etheostoma; species Etheostoma perlongum. The sequence goes on from CM049376.1 coordinate 21,647,676, forward strand.
AGGATAATCAATAATGTTGGCCAATACCAATGTTCGGTCAATAAATTTGTTCATCCCTAATACTAACCAATTACATATGACATGTTTATACAGAATCATAATGAGTACTAGATACCATCTTGTAATGGTATTACTCCAGCCACACATTAAACTGGGCCAAGCCTGCAAGGATAGATGCTTGCTGTTACAGGGTTATTGCATAGGGATTGATCCTGACACTATGGACTGAAGTGGATATTGTTGACTGCACAACACAGGGTAACTGTTGCTTGGGTTTTTGATTGGCTTTCATTTTCTGAAGACAGACGTGTTTCCTATCACAATCACACTATCGCAATTGGAATTAGGGGAATTAATTACTTTGATTGTAAATTTCATAATGCAGCCATATTTGTGTCAATTGACATCAGTTAAACCTGTGGTAAAGGTTAGGACGATCAGATATCAAAAATGTAAGGACTCTCCTATAAAATGAGAATAGACAACATATCTGATTGGTTTAATGCTATTGCCTTTCCACTATAAACTATGGCTGCACTTTTTAGTTTTCATCTAGCTTCTTTATCATCTCAGCTTTTGGAATGGAGTCTATTCCCTGTCAGAAACAAGGGCATGTGCAACAGATAGGATCTTTACAATACAGCAGGGAAGAGAAATGTCATAATCTTAGAAAGGCACTTTCAGTCTCCATCTCTTCCCCCTCTGCCATTTGGCCCACTGAATCACTTGTGTGTTGTATGTAGTTGATGGATTATCAAAAAACCCATGTAAAAAATGTCCATAATGCAAGATGTAGAGCCTCCTGTGTGTATTATCTTGCATATACATACACTTGTTGCAAGAGAGCAATACGGTTTAGTTTTATCTCTTTAAAGAGGTGTTACTGATGTTATGTTTAAATGCCTACCAGCATTTATGAATGTATTTCTCTCTAAGCAGCAACATAGATGCTTTGAGACACATGAGTCCCTTTTGTCACATGCATGAATCTGTTGCTTTTGACCTGAACAAACCAATCTCCTGGATTGCCTTTGGGTTATACTTATCAGTAGCATTACTTCTAGTCATCAGTATATGATCACTGTTCTCACAAACAAAAATAGGGTTTTATCATGCAGTCAGTGGTAAACTTATTCTATGTAGCACATAGAATAAAAACAAGTGGATGACCAAATATATATAAAATCTAATTATTACCATTACAATGACAAAATGAGCCTGCTACAAAAGTAATGGATAAATAAATTATATTCCTCAGTCTATGGATTTAAAAACAAGTCTGCAAAGCATATAGTATATTGGCCTCAGATGTAAATATTGATAATTAACTATCTACTCAACAGGCTAACAACTCACCAACACCTGATGACTGCAAACCAGCTTGTAACACACGGCACATCAGCAGATACTGGTATTAAAGAATTACCTTTCTCCACGTTCACATATTAAATTATACTTCAATATTTGAAGGTAATTATTTAAAGTTTAATCCCACTGACATATTAGGCAAAAATAGAAGAGAACCTATGGTCAGATTACATGTGCATGTAAACTTACATGTACATCACTGTAATCCATCTGAAACTACACTATAGCACTGTATATGAAACAAACAATATAAAACAAGGCAAGGAATCACACTGTCCTGTGGAAATACGATTAAATATTTAAGGTAACAAACGGTTACACACATTAGTAGCATTACATTTACAATTGTATTCCTTTTTATTTAGGTATGGCTAAAACCCAACAAAACCTTGCCAGTATATCAAATCTCTGTGATGATAAAGCACTTTTGGTGAAGTATTTATCTAAAGTATAAAAGAGTATGAGATAAAAGTCTCTGGTTCTCTAATCAGAGAACCTTGAGTGTCTGTCTCAAATGTCTTGAACAGTCAAGCTTAAGTCAGCCCTCCAACTTCAATTATCTAAAAAAAATGCTTTCATCACACTTTTGTGCTTCTTTATCAATTTGCCATCAAGATGTGACGGAGATACCTGCATCACCTATGCATCCATCTTATTCAGCCTCTCACCTTCTCCCTACTTTCTGTGTTATGTTTATTTTCCACATTTAGCCATACCTCAAGTTCCCACTAGGTAAGTATCCAGCACATGACACCTCCATCAGCGTATTCCTCTTTTGGTCAGCTACCTACCTGCATCCTGGGACACTTAATGGAACAGACCATTGTTAAAGTTAGTAGCGCCACCTGTTTTTTTCTAACTGGATTAGCCATTGTGATGAGTTTAAATGTCTTCTGTGAAAAGGGTCTATGGGATGGATTTACACACACATTATATATATATATATATATATATATATATATATATATATATATATATATATATATATATACACATATATATACATACACATATATATACATACACATACACATACATACACACGCACACATATATAAAATGGGTATGTATTGCCTGATATACAGTGGGTGATGTCATCGCTAGAACACGGGGCCTCATCTCAGTCCCTTCTCTACGACATGCTCTCAAGCCAAAAAAATGTCCACGTCATACAACCTATCCTTGACAAAGGCACAACAATTCACTTTTTTTGATTCGCTGATATGCCCACTTTTTTTACCACATCAATTGTTATTGATTATTAGTATTGTATCAATAAGGATTTGCAGCGCTTAAGATGAGGTCATTTCACTTATGCCCCCTATAGTTTCGGCTGTCAGAGCCTTTCTTTCACAGGTCGCTCTCAGTGTCCATTAATGGCAGCAGTCTGAGTCATTAGCTGATTTCAAATATCAGAGATAAAATCAATCTCCTCTCTGTTTACAAACATGGCCACTGATTAATAAGTATGAGGCTGCATTTTCGCCAGTCAAATTGTAACTACAGACAGTAATATTTTGTTCACGTGCCACTGCTGTGCCACTGTAACACCTACAACTTTCATACAATATGGCTATTATTCTTTTAAATATATATTAATTAAAACAATTCACTTTTCCGTAATTTTACGGAAAAGTCTTCTTCTTACACATTTTAACCAGCAGATTAAATATATGGGAAATCAAAGTTCCTGCTGGAACAGAGCCACTCAAGTAAACTATCATTAGGTCATGCTGTAAAAAGCAATTGATCAGGACACAGCTAATGTTGCTGGAATGGAATGCAAGCCCATTTTTGCCCAGCGCCACTGCATTAGCTTCATGTGCCCTACGGCAAAATATGCACAACAACCACATAAGGTGTTAAAGACACTCACAGCACAGGCAGCTGCAAAAGGTAAGGAAAATGGCAGCATATTTTTGTCCTTCTGGCTATGAATTATGGAAGAACTATCTGTGGTCTTTGCTTTGTGGCAGAACAGGCCTTCTGATATTATGGGCTGTGACAGTATACACAAGCCTCATTTACAGAAACCAGAAGGATTGTATGACATCAGACACATATATTTTTAATGACCCATTATCACAGTGAAATTGCATCAGCCCTTTTGGCAGGGAGTATGCAGCTGCACCTTGGCACAAGCTGCATCCAGTACATTAGGCTTCTATCTTGGGTAGAAACTACGCGCTGTAGATTGAAAGCTGTAAGTATTGGTCACCTCAAGGGAGAAGAGAGAGGAGGAAGAGGACAAGGATGCCCTCTTTTTGCTTTTTATTTGCTTGGGTCTTTATAATCTCTTTTACCTGCTGAGTTTTGAAACTGTGTACAGTACTCTTCAGTGGCGTATCTGACAACTAGCACAAGCCATTGCACTCGCACAATTTAACCCACAGGTTGTCAATTTTGCTCAATCAAGTGAGTGCTAGGCACATTCAAATTACACATCCACAGACGTGGGGCCAGAGCAGAGTTCACAGTTCATACAAGAGGGTAGTATATACCGTAAGCTGATGCAGACACACAAGGTAATGCTTTTTGGGATGTACAAAGTCATGTACCAGAGTGGCCCCAGGCACAACTTCTTACTCTCCAGCAAACATCACTGATGAGTTAACAATCAGCCCCCGGGGGTCAACGTTTTTATGATCGCTGTCAGCAGCACTCTGTTTCTCTCGCTCTCTTCTCATTCCCTGTCTCTCTTATTATAACTCTCCCACTTGTTATCACTCTCCATCGCACTTGTTCTCTCTGAGGCTTTTCACATTCAAGACCTATGTGCCTCTTTCTCGTAGTTAGACTCACTCCCTTTACCTCTTGCAGTCTCCCCAGTCTCTCTCCACACTCATTCTCTGTCCATCTTGTTACAGCCCAGATTTATTACTGCAATCTGTCAGTGCTCCCGTCTCACCTCCCGACACATTCTGTGGCAACCAATATGCATATGTTGTTGTTAGCATTATACAGACACATACACTGGAGCTATAAAAAGCCTCGGGCAGATAAACAGAAGTGACTGAATGTTGTGTCTATAAAATCTAATTCACCAATGACTCATTATGAACATCCTTCCAGTTAGAGACTACCATAGGATGAAATGCAACTTTTGCAAAGTTAACCACAATTAAAAATATAGTTATTTGATATGCTTCATAACCTTGTTAAAGTTAGTTTCTAGAGTTATAGAAAGAGTTATAAATGTATATTGTGGTACTCATGGTAGTGTTGCAAGAAGAGCCTTAGGATTTAGGTTCTATAATTTACCTTCAGTCATGAAAATAGGTTCTGACAATCATCTCAATTTTAATGAGATTTTTAGATCCACAGTTGATTTTCAAAGGTTATCTACAAGTTGATGATAGTTGGAGGTAATGTAGCTATATCTCATTGGGGATATACGATGCACGATCCAATTCAAAACAAAAAAGCACATTCTACCTTGCGAAAGGAAAAACATACATATACAAGAAATACCTTGGAGGGTCCTGCTAATTGGAAGAATTTGTCTCACTTCTGAAGCCGTCAAACATTCAGAAAAGAGGCTGCACCGAACAAACAAATCCTGGGGCAAAATACAAACTTAGGCTGAAGAAAAAAAAAAAAAATCAATATACCAATTTACCTTTACCGGTTTGGCATTTTTGTTAAAGTGTATCCACATATTTATTTTTTCCATTTTTACAAGTGCACACAATGGAGTCAAAAATATCTCAACTGTCAATCTTCCTGTTTTTAAAAAATGCCATGCACCCCTGGAAGTATAGGACAAATAATTACATACTAGCCAACGGACTTTAAACAAGAATGAATGCCTTTCAGGCATTAGGAACTCACCATTGGCAGTGCTCAATCTGAGGGGCGGGATAAACGGTTGTCTTTCACATTCCCTCTACACGCAGTAGGATAGCGCTACAACTAACCAGAGCAACGCTAGTTGATAGATTAAACTTTAAACTCCAAACACATCTTTGTTTTTTAAGAATGACTTCGGTGCTTAACTCTCTATCTTCCAGAGTTGCAGAGTCGGGTAGGGCTAAAGCCTGGAGACCTCTTATGCCATCCCGGCTACGCGGAACCATCGCAACTCGTAACTCTGCCACCCTTTTGTTAAGTCCACCCACCGACTCTATACACAATGGGATTGGCCTGACCAGAAATTATGTTTTCCAGCTCACCATCCAACTGAGAGTTGCTAGACTGACCTTGGCTGCAAATTACATTTGCTGCCGCTAGGGTGCGTCTAGATTTCTAGGCTCGTGGGGCAGTGTATGTCTGTATGTTTTCAAGCAGTGCCCAAGGCAAAGGTTGAGTGGCACAAATAATTCATCTCTTTAAAAAAGAAAAAGCTGAATTAATTGAAATATGACTACAACCATAATTTCTGACAGAATAATAAAACATTAAAGGGCAAGACAGATACACATTGTACCTTAACGACATGTGAATGGTCACAGTAAAATAAGATATGCACAGCGCATAATTACGAGTGCTGAGCTACCAAGAAATGACGGCTCACAAATGAATAAAGAGCCTTTTTAGGGACTATACTCAGTGTGCTTTAAGCACTGATGTCTACTGCCAGCTCTTTTTTATTATTAATTTTACAATCATCACCTGGAATACAGGGCATAATTGCCTATATGACCATGTACAGGATAAAAATAGAAACCAGGTAACCACGTTGGAAATATGTCATGTAGGACGATCACGTCCTATGCACAAACTAAAATGTATTTGTATGACTGAGGTGATGCTTCAGGCAGAATTGAACTAGATTACACTGTGGCGTATTATCATGTAGTGGATGGAGGTTTATTACTTGCATACATTATGTTAGTATATCAGGTGCAAAATGTACCATGCCAAAATGTGGTCCAAACCTGTGCTCTTAGAAAAACTCCAGCACAAAACAGAAAAAAACTATAAGGAGGAATGTAGCTGAATATGTCATCAGTATCAGTCATATGTATGCATGCATGCAAAAATCTTGTAGTTAAAAAAAAAAAAATAAAGTAAAAAATAAAGTCTGCAGAAATGCAGGACTTGCAGAGCTTGACAGTAACAGCTTCCAGACAACAAGATCTGAACCACTATCAACCATTGGATTCCATCTGGTTGCCCCTGTTGGCAATCAGTTTTTACTGTTATTTAAAAAAATAAATAAAGAATACTGACTTTATTGTCTTGGTGTAAAAGGAAAAGAATAGTGCATAGTCATTTATTTACTTGTGTAGACACTCTACTGTCACCACTTTTCTTTTATCACAACCTGAAACAATTATATTATCTGTGATATAACTGGCAAGATTTGGGTTGATGGCAACATTTCACACTGTAATACAGAATTATCCTTAAAAAAAACCTGTCAATGTTTATTAAAAGCTCAAATATGAAGAACGCTTTCCAGCCCTGCCTTGTTTGCGGCTTATGCACATCTAATATAGTTATATTATATACCTGCTAAAGTACAGCTCTGAATGGTCTAACAGGAGGTAATTTCCCTACTGCATTTAACTCATTATACTTGAGGCTACTTTGTAAATATGCAATTTAAAATAAAAAAACATGTCTATCAATTTTAATTCAATTTTTTTCCATTGTTGGCGGCACCGAGCCACTGTTTTTTAGTGAAATCAATCTTATGACGATTAACAATTCAAACAGCTTTCATTCTGGCAGCCAATAGCTGATGGCTGGTTGCCACCATGGCAACCATAACTCAAACGTCATGTGCTGGCACTGACAATAATTATTCTAATAATAATCATTAAGAACACATGATACATTTTTTCAAATGTACTACTTCAAACTCTTAACCTGTTTAGTGTCATACAGTGTGCTTGCAACATATTTAAAATATTAAGAAACATTTTACAATACATATACTGTATTTATACCAAGGACTGCCCTCGTAACTACACCTTGACAGCAAAAAACATGCATCCACGTAATGGATGCAACACCCCTCCCAACTCAGTTGTAAAACCCTCAGGTTATTGGGCCAGAGTCATGAGATGACATTTCCCACTGACCTTTTACTGCCAGTTCAACGTGGTTGACATACTGTAATGTCTTCAAGGCTTATGGTACGCTATCGGTTATATAAGGGACAGACTAGGACAGATGTTTGATACTCTACCCTAGGTGCTTACAAATTTCAATTACTTGTACAATGGACACTGAAATGTGATCCCTGCTATCACACTGCCTATAGGCTTCACTCCTCTGCCAAGCAGCTACAGAGAAAACAGAATTTATCTCCATACTGTTTTATCTAGTAGAGGTTAAAAACACTAAAATGCTGGACTCTACATACATTACTTTTTTAAATGTAATTTAACTCAATGATTAAGTAAAATAACTCATCTCATCTTAATGTGGTACTGTCGAGCACCTACATGTATGCTAATTGGCTCCATTTGGTTATTGAGTTATTGAGTTATTAGAGTTGGAGATATAACCTTGGTGCAGTGGCATGTGCATCTGTTCTGGCTTTGGCTGTTATATCAAAGCAGAGTGCATGCTTTAGATAATTTAGGATTTCATTACATGATCGTTACATCATAGCTAGGAGGTATTGCCCCAACATTTTAAATTTGCTCAATCCAAGCTGTGAATTCCAGTTGTTTTGTGTTAGACTACTACCCCAAATTTATTTCCCTCAAACCATGCCACAGCGACCTTGTTCACAATCAGAGGGACTTTTCAATGGCCTCTGTGCCTACACTCCCTGGAATAAAATCGCCAGCCCAGGTGGGACTGTTGTTTGCCAACTTACACACTCCATTAAGCTTTTGCAGGCAGTTTAAGCAAAGGCTGCATTTATATGCAGTATATTATAAATAAATAAAAAGACCTGTGGGACTCCATGAGCAGTGGGAGATAGCAACAGAGGATGTGAACTGTCAGGCTGGATCATCACACACGGGACTAATCTGTGTTTCATAAGCACAGGGCTTTACAGAATAAAAACCTCTGCCTACGATTTCTGCAGCTCTTTATGACTAACATGGAATATTGAGCAGAAGCACATCAAGGTCTTCCAAAGACCTTTGCTGATTTATGTATACACAAAGACACTTGTATAAACCAGTGAATTTGCTTGCTCCATCTAATGCCCACAGCCCTTCGCTGCTTGTCCTTCCTCTCCATTCTACGATACAGAGCATCTTTCCTGTCAACACAATCAATTTGTTTGCCCTGATCTTATTCTATTTAACGCCTCCTGCTTTAGCCCAAACACTGCCATTTTTCAGGATGTGTTTCAAGTCATACATAAGAGTGGGAAACAGGCAACAGCTGCCCCTCAATAGTATATTGGTATGGAATGCTAATGTGTATGTGTATGTATTGATTAAATGTGATTTCATTAAACATGCACCACTGTGAAGAATAGCAGTGGCCTTCACTGCCCTTTGTCTATTCATAGTGTAACCATTGGCTTGGTTCACTGTCAATTCCATTGTCACATATGAATGATGAATTATACAGGGATGGAACATTAATCAAGCAGCACACAAGAATTGATGTGAGTGTCAATGGCATGTAACCATCAAATGTACTGATCCAAACTAACAAAACACTGAAATGCATGAAAAAATTCAGCGCAACAGGGAAATTAATTATACAAGTCTAAATATTTTGTTTGGTAGTACTCTTATCCATCACCAGCTTTGAGAATAATCCTCCATTTCTTCATAGACTGTCCTCTATCATAATCATTAACAGATAATTATCTTAGCCTCCTCCCCTCACTTCATCTTCGAAGTAAAAATATGTCTGGAAGCAATTGAACAGACTAAATGTAAAGAAAATTAAAAAAGTACGAAAATATTGTTTGACATGCTTACCAAAGTCCCCAGGGACGAAGATGTCATAGACACAGCTCTGGCCTCTGGTGTAATTATGAGGGTAGTTTGGGGACAGCACAGTTCCCTCTGAACCTGTGAAGTGGCCGCCACAGGGAGCTGTGGGGACAGGAAGGCAAGCAACCGAAAAACAACAGTTAATAAATGTGAAACAACCAGCTTACAATACCTGAGGAAATTGGGTAAATAAAATACAATAAGCAAATCAATGTTAAGTGGCACAAGTGCACAGGTAAGCAGATCATATCACAAAATGAGATGAAAAGTCACCTTTGAACTTTCAGCTGCTGGCAAATGTTGGCCAGCATACCATAATAATTTGACACTCAACACTTTGGGATCAATTTTCAAAAGGAAAGGACAGAAAAAGAAGGCAGATGTGTGTTTACAAGGTTAAGACTTAAAAAAGAAACAACTAGCGAGGAAAAGTATGGTTTGCCTTCAAAAAATTTAAAAAACACTATCAATCAACAAAACACACAATCACAAAAGTTCCACATGCCTTGACTTTATTCAGCCCATTTTGCCCAGCAGCATTGTTTGAGAAACTTGGATTTAACTTTTCAGCTGAAACAGGTTTTCAGTCAGCAGTGCAAATAACAAGTCAAGTTGCTCTTGTTTTAAAGTTGCTGGATAAGTATTTACAATCTTAATTGATTGACACATCAGAAAAGACTATCCATTCATGTTAGGGTTATGCAGTAAGTGCTACTAAGCCACAGAACGGTATGATTATTTCATCCACAAGGGGGGAAGCAACACATGTCTTTAAAAACTATTAGGTCCAAACCAAAATCTTACCCGTGTATACTTTTACTTGCACCATCACCATAGTGTAGGCTGATATTCAACTGGAAACCAGGTTGATCAATATAAGCTGTGATGTGTTCTACACCTACATCACATCTCAGAGTCTTATCTTAAGCTATTAACGATGTACCTAATTTGCCAAGAGGCCCTCTAACGCAGTTGCCTCAGACCTCACGGACCAAGCCATCAGGTGGGGGAGCCTCGACTGTAAACAAACACACACTCATTTGTCAAAGGAAAGCTGTCACCAGCTGCTCTGAACCCTCTGTGGCCCACACAATGCACATTTCAATGCTGTGTCATCAAGCAGCAAGATGAACAAAAGTGAACAGAGGCGCTAATGTAGAAAGACGGATCAGCAATTTATCCGCATTTGGTTGGTGGAGTAGCAAGAGGCATGTAATCAAACATATGTGATGACAGCAAGTGGGACTCTGAATTAAGCTGATTTGTCAGACAGAAGGGAACCATGGTGTAATGCTGGGTGAGAATGCTGCTGGTGGGAATGAGGGCACACTGTACTGTCAATCCACAGCAAGTAAGAGCAGCACTATGGAAAGGAAAGGATTCTCAAGATATGCTTTAATGGTTCCATTCTGACAGCTAAGTGTAGTGCTAAGAAAAAGTGGGTACACTGTAAACCGGCATCATTATTTTGTGTTCTGCAAAAAGACTGATGGGTAGGAAAAACCTAAATCCCCAGAATAAAAAGGTAAGTTATTATCTATACATATGATGATATTGATAAACAGGTTGCCATTCAAGTAGTCCATATTTAGGTATCATTTCCAAAGTGCCCCCCCCCAAACACACAAATCCTTCTTGTCGGTTATTGTCTGGAAAGCTGGAACACTGTTTGTGTATTCTTTGTGGTGGAGGTGGGCACTGTTTGCAGACCCTGGGCTGTCTACAGAGACCGTGTTTTTTTACAGTGTGTTCTGGGGACAGGCAGCTCGCAGATAGTGAGATGTTTGCTGTATGTGACAAAAAAATGTTCTAGCCTAAAACACACGTGACATTGCTTAGAGCATCTTTACATGTGAGATTGCTGTATCATTACACACACAAATGCAGCTGTTAGACAGACATGGGTGCTAATGGAACCTAATCTAATCTGCTGAATGTATTGGTTGTAATGTGTAAAATGTCAACAGTCAGTGGATTCAGTGGAAATGTAAAATATAATAAAAATTGTAACTGATCAGGGTTACAATTAGAGAAGAACCACTACCGATCTCTTCAATTTTGTTATTAACGTACTATGACCAAGATATCTATAGAGTACTCTATACATATTTTGACATATCCGTACTGAAATTTTTTGTCACTCATATACCTGTAAAGATATGTCTGAGTTAAGCTAATATCAACCAATAATCCCATCCCGCAAATGCATTAGCTTGACTCCAGTTACGCAAGTATTCCATAGTCTAAAAGTCTTGGATTTAATTCATTTTACATGAAATTTTTAAGCAGAAATACATTTTAGCATGTCTATGTATTAAAGTGTGAGTTCTGCTGCCCACAATACACAATGCATAATGCAATAAGAATCACTCGTGTTGGCAATTACTGACTTATTAATGTAAACTGCAGGTTTTGCTTCTTTGGGAAATGACTATCAACTTCAGTTAATTGCTATATAATGTGAAAGGACAGGAGCTGGCCATATGCTGGGGCAGCTGAACCCATTAGATTTAGCCTTTAGACTGTTTGGTCTCAAAGTGCAAATACTAAATGGAGAGATGCTGATGGACCCTTTAGTAAGGCACATTACTTCAGGGCTGTTCAGTGAAGTTGCACAGGTGCCAACTGTAAAAGTAATGAATAGCTCCCTGGTGTGAGAGTGGGTGCCACTGTTCCCCACTGCTGGCAAATGAGAGCTGAATTCTAATTCAACCTAGGCAGATCAGATACTTTGAGGAGTATTAAAAACGGTGTAATGCTACTCAAGGGAGGACCACTGGGTAGTTATCTTGAAAATCCTCCCATTTTCTCACTTCTCTCCTTGACACTGGGATCACTGTGATGCTGAAAAGCTCTAGGAAATGCCTTACAATGTAGATTTGGCTGTGAATAATAAATCCATATATTATTTTCTTCGCAACACACTATGAAATTCCTACAAAAGATATAAAATGGGATTATTTTTCAACAACACTTGATGAGGTTGCTTCAATTACTGTTAGTTTTAAAAAAAAATAATTCTACAGACCAGGTAGACTCTTTACACCAATCAAATTGTGGCTTTCATATTTCTTTCTATTTTAATAAAAGATAAAATATTTTGTGATGAAGACCTTTCTTTCTCTTTACCACAAAGGTTGCCTCACTTCTGTGAAGTCAGTGCCTTGTATTACCATGCATGTATTTACATTGCTTTTGTTCACAAACCATTTCTTTAAACCTAATATTACTATTCTTAAATTAATTGCAGGTTGTAAGTTTAAGGTCAGTTTATTGGTGGATTTATGAGTTGTTCAATTGATAACTTGAAATATGTGAATGAGTATATCCTGTTGCTATAGTGTTTATTGTGCTGAAAAGGATATTATTTAGTGTAATCAGAAAGAGAGTTCAACTGTTGGAAACCATTTTGTAAGTAATTTTGCGCCATCTGGCCAATATCAGCAGAACTCCATGACGCGTCACATGGCGGATCTCAGCAGACCGCCACTACTCGGAGCTCCATGCACTGGCACCATGGAGATAAGCCAAACAGTGTTCTTCTAACACACTGCCCACACTGCCATGACACACAACCGAATTTAAATCAGCAAAATATCTCTTTAAGCCTTTTTAAACCTTTATTGTCTAATGTTTAAAATTATAGTATTAGGAAACTTTATATCCAGATCTAAAAATTAATTGTAAATAGTAGTGTCAAATTATAACAGAAGTTATCACAGGACACTTTACAGGTCTAGACTACACAACATAATTTACAGATACCCAACAATTCCCCTAAGAGCATGCATTTTGTGCGACAGCAGCGAGGAAAAACTTATTTTTAAGGAGGCAGATCCCTCAAACAAAGAGACAGAAAGAACTATTATTAGAGGTAGGGGAATTAAGACCTGTTTAAAATTATTTAAGACCTACATACAATACTTACAATTTAAGACTTCTCAATGCCTAAAAGTTTGATTTTAGACACCCTGGCAAACCTGTGACATTCTGTTCTGACATACAGTAGTAACACATATTTATCTTCTCAGAGTCTTTCTGCGAGGGGCATGTACACCACACTTCAACTCATGTTCACACAGCACAGTCCTGGTATCACATACTAACAAATATTGACCAAACAGCTGGAGTGCAGTTCTCTACTCAGGCCTTCTGTTAATGTAGAAGTGTTACCTCTCACCTTGGCAGCTTGGTTTGGCTCTGTCCCACTCCGGTCTCTTGCTGTTGCCCATGACACATGTTAGAGTGGAGTAGCCCTGCAGCAGGTAACCAGCCTCACAATGAAATGTTACCATAGATCCCAGCTTGTAGTCAGTACCCATTCTAGAGCCGTTCATCACATTCCCCGGATCAAAACACGCCTCCCGCAGTTTTGCTGCCAATCAAAAGAACAAAGCTTTCAAAAAAAAAAAGAAGCCTTTTTTGTCTAAAGTGAGAGGGGTTTCTAATTTATTGATAAATAGTCATACAGGCTGGGTGTGTGTGATTAAACGCTACATAACTTGTTAAAAAGTAACATTAAAAAAAGTAGCTGTGTGAAATAACTTCAAATACGTTATTTTCTGATTCATGTATATATGTATCAAACAAAATCCCCTGCTGTAATAAATACATGTTTTGTGAAAACACATAAAATCCCACTTGCATAGGCCTTCAGAGTACCTTTGTATTCCAAATGAAAGCCGGTGTAGCTCACAGAGCCATCGCTGCGAAATGCCAAGTACATGAAGTTGGAAGTGCTCTCAATTTTCTCAGGAAGTTTGCTGTCTTGGAAACTGCCAATCAGATGAGCGCCGCTGTCTGGTCCATCGTAGATATACAAGAAATCATAGTTGGGCTCAATACTGAAGCTGTGACAAGTGAAAGGAACACACAAATGCAAGATAAAACAGTTATTTTTGCCAAGTCTTAAGCACCAGATTTTACAGATTGTATACAAGATTTAAATGCATCAGAGTTTCAAAAGGAGAGTGTGCACGGCAGTGCTAGAAGTGAGTCATGCCAAGCGATTTGTTTTGTATCTCTAGACAAAGAGATAAAAAAAGATATCTCCCCAAGAGGTGAGAAGAGATTAAATTGTTGTGACACTGCGCTGGCAAAAAATCTTCCCAGACGGCAATGGCAATGCAGTGTGAAAAGATCGTTTCATATTGCAGTGCTGTATATCAAATCACATGCCGCAGTTAGAGAGAGAGGAGCATTTGTTTTCAAAATAATGAGCGTGGTTTATGACAAAAATGTAAATAGCTTGGAGATAATTGCATTTGAGTTGGATCAAGGCAACTCTAATTTAAAATCATAACTCCATCCTTTCATTTGGCGTTCCCAAGGGAGAAAGCAGCATTGTGCTAACTCTATTAGATGTTTGTTTTGAAGGACAAAGTTGAAAACGAAACACGGTGAATTCCTCTCCTTCACCTCGAGAAGAGGGAAAGTGGGTGGGAGGTCAGAAAGCACCAATGTACATATGCTCCTTCTCCAGCCCTTGATGAAACGACCAGCAACACAGCCCATGAAAAGTGCCCTCGGGCCCATCTGTGAGTTTGCTCAGTATTGCTGCTACATATAGATTGCAATTAATAATGTAAAGCTTATGGTCTGAGTATCATTGAGCTCGGAAATGAGTTTCACTCTTATCACAGTTCTGCCTGCAATATATAGTATTCATCCAGAAATCTTGTTTCACCACATTTCAGCAAAGTGGCAGGAATACTGCCTTCTTGGTATTTGTAGAGGCACTGCTGATTTGTCCCTATCTCCCAACACACCTGGACTCAAACTCAGGTCCACTGCTTAACACACATGGCCAACTTTGCTCAATACTATGATGTTACAGCTGGTTCCACTGCAGAAAACAAGCAATTCCAAGTCACCACCGGAGTTGCTGTGCATCCACTAAGAAGTAACTCCATTCTGTTCCAGGTAGGTTACAAACATACCACAGGTTTAGGGAAAGCTTCATCTTGTAAACTACTGGACCATGAACTTAAAAAGACAACAGTTGTTTTCACTGTCTCTAGTGGTTTTTATTGGAGCCACTGTTCATATACTGTAAAAACCTTGAATTTCAGGAGTTTTTTCAATAATGATTTAAAATGTAAATAATGCAACTCATCTGGTAATTTAGACATTGAGAGTAACAACAATTCCATTGTTGTTTGTATGTTTTGACAAGAAGCAAATAAGCAAAGTAAAAATGGACATTGCAGCAGCTCATATTACCTGATGAAAGCCAACGAGATGACATAGTCAGAGTGGACAGCAATAAGCCAGTCACAGTCTTTGCTGTGAGGGTAAGGGTGTGGGTAGTTGGGAGAGAGGATGAATCCTGAAGATCCAGTCACATTCCCACCACAAGGAGCTTGAGAGATAAAAAAGAAAAAGAAGGATGAGCAAGATGCACAAAGTGGTCACAAAGAAAATCTTTAAATGTGCCTGACCTGCTGCAAATGTCTTTGGCTGAGCTGAATTCAGTTTGAGAGAAAAGTAAGGAATGCTCACTTGCAGGTCATTAAATATAATTGACTCAAATTCTGTGGCCATTGTCGACCTTATTCAGCGAGAACCACCAGGTACTGCAATGGGATCAGGCCAAAAACCAGGGCATCAGAAAGACTATGCCATTATTTTCCTACATTATGATTACATGAGATATTTTTCTGACATTTGTCTCACCAAGGCATTGGATGTTTTCCCAATTAATTTCTGTATTTAGTCAGTGTTCAACAGGTCGGCACTACACACAAAAAATGTTTGTCTCCCTGTGTAGTTGTACATATCAGGTAAGCATAAATATATGATAAATAAGGAGAAAATACCAACTATAAATTATTCAATCAACGACATGAATCTTGGTTCTGTCTTTAAATCAATTATTGCATATGGACATTTCTGCTCTAGGATTTAGCAATTTTGCTGACACTGAAGTTCTTAAAAGGAAAGCTGACATTTACATCAAGTTTTCACTCATACAGACTTGCGTCTGGTGCCTTTCCATTATGCTGAGTTGTGTGATCTTGTAATTGCATAATGAGAATTACCAATGTCGAGCTCTTTCTTAGTCAGGAAACAAACCTCAGTTAGTCCTGTTGGCAGCAACACCTAGGTTTCTTTGGACCTACTTAGTGTAATTATTTCTAATTGCATAGTTAAGTAATTAGCTGTTAAGCTCTAATAAGACAATATGTTGGTAGACTGTAGAGTACTCCGTCTTTGACTGGCTACAGAAGTGAATTTGTCCACATAAGAGTTGGCAACAACTCAAACATATCTGAAGAGTCTTGTTTATTCTGCACATATTCTTAAGACATCAGTGAGAGAATTACAGTCTCTGCTACAGCCAGTTAATAGAAAAACTCCCTTGCTCCCACTTGCTCTCACCATCTCTCTTTTACTCTGATCCCCTACCGTACTTCTCTTCCTTTAATCCATACCTCTCTGTCTCCTTCACACATATCCCCCTTCTCTCTCTAACTCACACCATCGTCTTCTTCCTCCCCACCCCTCCCTCACCGATGCAGCTTGGAGGGCTGGGTTGCCAGTAGTATCTATTTTCCACTTGAATGCAGGTGATTCTACTCTCCCCCTGCAATTCATATCCCGGATCACAAGAGAAGGTCACCGAGTCACCGGGCTCCCGCCCTTCCCCATTGCGACTGCCATTCATGGGAATACCTGGATCTCTGCAAGCTGTTGCAAGCGAACCTGCAAGGGAAAACACACATGTGACACACCCATACATAGGCGCACATGTGCATGGAAAGTACAGGGAATCAATGAGTGCACAAGAAACACACATGCACACACAAGGAGTTTTATATCATAGGGTAGACAGCTGTCAAGCTGATACTGTAGCTCATACAGAGTTAGACCACAGAGCAGATTACTGACTGATATCAGTCAAAATCCTGCTGTGTTTTCTTAATCGGTTTCCCTAAACCGCAGCTGTGGAGCCCAGAGCTATGAGATGGATCTAGTAAAATCTGATTGATTCTTCAAATATCCCCATCTTGACAGACTTTATTGAGAGACTTAACAGAGTTAAGTATATTGCAGTCTGGTGGTGTTGTTTTTTCCTTTCTAAAATAGAAATGCATCTAGAAAAAAAATATACCACAAGAAGTACACAAGTAAAGAATGTTAAATACAAACATGGATTTAAAAGGCAATGTTGATATTGTATATGATTTGATTAATAGATGATATACACAATACAATTGATTAAGTGTTCTGTACGTTAAGTGCAAAAATCTCAGTCAATAAGTTTAAAGGTCCAATACGTAATACTGACAGCTAGTGTTTAATTAAAATACTTACTGCAGTACAAATTCAAAATACTGGAGAGTCTAGTCTCCCCCGCCCCTCCTGCCCAGACTCGAGGAATACGTTGGTTGCCAGGCTGAGATCACAGCAGCCACAACAATGTTGCTGGACGCTTGACTCACATAGCCAGACATTACCCGACCGCACAGCGGAGTAGCGAACGTTAGATGCTGGCTATATTGACAGTCATAAATCCCATGCACACGCGAAGCTGTGTATCCCACTGACAGACACTTTTTCGGCTTAGAATTGCAGTAGGAACCGCTAAAAAAAACCCGCAACCTCGCCGTCCTTTTCCACCCGACCCAAATACACACTTTGTTAGCTTAAAATTACGGCAACAATCGCTAAACACACTGCAAACTCACGGTCCTCTCTTCACAATTGACAGCCCCCCCCTCTCTTGGCTTGAAATAACTAACCGCTGTCAGCTACGGCCGCTGAACACGCTACACATTGTAAACAGCCGTGGCTCGCTTGCCTGATCCTCCGATAACGTCAGCAGTTAGCAGGGTTAGCATGGCGGTGTTAGCCAGGACCAATCATCACTTTGCTTACTATGTCTCAATTGGTTTTGCAAGTAACCAACTCGGGTACTCTAGCTTTATAATTAAATGCGAGTAGCTCCACGAATGTTGAAATGACATAAAATCCCGGTTCCTAGTAACTGTGATAAATTAGCCTACCTGTTCAGGAGAAAATTAGCCAACTCTGCCGCCCGCAAGGTAGCCTCTCAGGAATTACGTCACGCAACAAAGTAGGCTACTGCAGTATTGTGTGCAAAACGCTACTGTAGTATTGTGTGCAAAACGCCAGTCAATTTTAGTACACGCTTAATGGTTCCATGAAAAACAGTGAAAACCGGACATTTTCATAAAAACAGTACGTTAAAAGTGGACATGTCCGGGCAAAAGAGGACGTTTGGTTAAGCTAAACAGTTGATTCTTCGCGGGGATAAACACAGCTCCATCAGTCTACACAGGACCGCGGGGAAGCGTTCTCGTCACCTTGCGGGCTGTGAACAGAGAGCTTTTTATCTCGCTGTACAGTAACTAAAACTCCAGGGAAGGCATTTACAGTTTTCACAAGCTACAGTATTCAACACAGAATAATCATGTCCTGTGATCTAGACCTTTTACAGAAATAGATTTGACTCGGCGGTCACAATCACAGATTAATAATTAAGGTATAACACAGATAGTATAACACAATATAACACAGTTGCAGCATTAGCAGTCGTTACATTAATAAACACAAGTCTCTGCCCAGAAAAAATTAAAGTAGGGGTGCACGATTCAGAAAATGTCTCGATTTGATTTAAATTTTTAGTCTCACAATTTGACCACGACCAGCTCCGACTAGGGGATCCCAAGCCAGGTTGGAGATAAACACTCCACCTAGTCCTGGGTCTTCCCTTAGGCCTCCTCCCAGCTGGACGTGCCTGGAACACCTCCCTAGGGAGGCTCCAAGGAGGCATCCTTACCAGATGCCCGAACCACCTCAACTGGCTCCTTTCGATGCGAAGGAGCAGTGGCTCTGCTCCAAGCTTCTTGACTGTGCTTCTTATCCTATCTCTAAAGAAGATGCCAGCCACCCTCCTGAGGAAACCCATTTTGGCTGCTTGTACCCTGGCTTTCGTTCTTTCGGTGATGACCCAGCCTTCATGACCATAGGTGAGGGTAGGAACAAAAACTGACCGGTAGATCGAGAGCTTTGCCTTCTGGCAGTGCAATAAATTGAGTGTAATACCGCACCTGCTGCTCCGATTCTCCGACCAATCTCCCGCTGCTCCATTGTCCCCTCACTTGCGAACAAGACCCCGAGGTATTTAAACTCCTTCACTTGTTGTAAGGATTCATTCCCTACCTGGAGAAGGCACTCCATCGTTTTCCTGCTGAGAATATGGCCTCAGATTTAGAGGTGCCTCGATCATCCCAGCTGCTTCACACTCGGCTGCGAACTGATCCAGTGAGTGCTGAAGGTCACAGGCCGATGACGCCATCAGAACCGCATCATGTGCAAAAAGCAGCGATGAGATCCCCAGCCCACCAAACTGCAACCCCTCCCCACCCTGTCTACGCCGACTACAAACAAGATTGGTGACAAAGCGCAGCCCTGGCGGAGGCCAACCCTCACCTGAAACGAGTCTGACTTACTGCCGCGAACCCGGTACGCAACTCTCGCTTTGGTCATACAGAGATTGGATGGCCCTGAGAAGGAACCCCCTCACCCCATACACCCACACCTCCCACAGTATCTCCAGGGGGAGCCGATCACACACCTTCTGCAGATCCACAAAACTCATGTAGACCGGTTGGGCATAGGCCTACTCCCAGGCTCCTTTTGTTAACTCTCCCTGTAGGAGTTTGGTTAAAAGGCTCTGCATGACATATTCTTATGTGTCATAATTCCATTCTCAAGTCAAACAGTACTTTCACGTACCTGTACATTTACCATATGCCATGCAATGATGTTCTTCAACTCCTCAGAGAGACTCTCACCAAAATCAAACAAATAACATCTACAGTACAATGACTACTCAAAAGGAAATACTCACTTGAGAAGTCGATAGCAAAGCCAGACTTGGTGATATAAAAATCAGTCTCGAACTGTATAGTGACGATGTTGAGAGTGGAGTGGATCCCCTCAGGCAGCAGCGAGCCGCTAACCTCCTTCAGAGCCATCTCGTTCTCTGGAGGCCCGTCCCACACCTTAAGGATGTCGTGGGACGCCTCGGTGTCAAATGCAAGAAACTGGAGACTGGAAGAGGTGAACACAAGATTTTGTTACTTTGGCCTAAGTTTGGCCTAAGTTCAGTTTAGTTTTGGCATCATCAATCAATTTCTGCCAAAGTTAGAAATAGGAGTGCACAAACTTATCTGGGATCTCATCAAGAGATGGCCTGAAGCAGCTCTTCTGACAAAGAATGTGTGGCTAACTTGATGAAATCATACCATGTTTACTTCGACCTCTAAGCCCAAATGGATTTTATTCCACAGTAATACTAGGAGCTCTCAACCAAAAAAATAATGCTTCCATGTCCTGGGAAAATCCCCCTGGGTCCTGTCAGTGTCTACAAAGTCCCTGCCCCAATCATTGTTAATGGATCTGCTGCAGGCTGGTTCTCTTGATGACATCTAGCTTTAGAGGAGAGTTGTTCATGTTTAAAATCTTAACTGAAGTTTGCAACATCTCATAACAATCTTTTAGTCTTTTAAAGTAAGGTTAGTTTGATTAATCAACTTATTTAAGATGTATTTATATCAACTCATCACTTAACTTCTAGGCAATGTCCTTGTGTATCAACTGTAGTCTTATTTAAGACTGAGTCTCCTACTGTGCTTTTGTTGATTTAAACATATTCCTTATATATTAGTTTCTTTATAAAACAAAAAATGTAAGGCCAATTATATATAGTTTTTTTCCAGACCATATTTCATGAGTAATGACGCTCAATGCAACTAGCATATTTTGATAAATTATTGCACATCTTAAAGCTTCTTGTGTTTTCAGCTATTTTGGCTGATTAGACTCTCTGTGTGTTCATGGGCATCAGAAAAACATTTTTCCCAGTGAAAACGTCATCATTCACATCACTTCCTGTGGGACTCAGAGGTGGGAAACTTGGGCTAGATTTTGCTAACAGTTTTCCAGTTGGTGTCACGTTTTTGACAACTGACGTTTGATGTAGGCGACTTTGGTTCACTGAAAATATTTCAATGGCAATAAACTGTTAATTGTGGATAAATGTCTCTGCCAAGAAACATACAGACATAACATGTTTCAAATTATTCATAAATAGGCCTAAAAAACACCTTATCCGTGTCCTTTCCCGTTTGTTTGTCCTGCAGATAACACCTGTCGATGTGTTGTTTGTCTGCTCACATAGAAAACAGCAGCAAATCTTTTTTATTGTTGCCTCCATGTTTTCACATACCTGATGCTCTAGGCAACGCCCAACAGTTGGTGGCAGTCATGCAACAAGTTGTTATGCCAAACGCTAATATAACAGAAGAAGAAGAAGAACACGCATTCTGACCATGTGAATGCTGGCAGTCGGAAAAAACAACATAATCACAGGGGCGGTCCCCGATATTCCCAGGTGACATGAACGCACCATCTTTTCAGGTTGAAGGTGGGTCAGAGCTTTGATGGAAACTTATTAATCACAAATTCTTTCAACCACTAAGGTTGAAAAGGTATCATCTGTCCCACCCTAACAGGTGCAACAACACTAACACTGAAATCAGGAAGCAGTCAATCACTCAGTCTAACCATCCCTAAACACCCACACAGGTGTTATAGTTAATGTGTGGGTGTTTAGGGATAGCAAGGCCTTATTATAATGGTATATAATGGTTTAATGGTTTTAACGCCAATAGCAAACCTTTTTGTATTTATTTATAATAGATATACAGTGTAAGTATACATTATTATTTATTATTATTTATTACTATTGACCATGTTATTAGCAGCTGGAGTTACCTGACAATGTTGCCAGAGTTGACCTGAATTGTCCAGGCGCACCTCAGGTTGTTGTCGTAGGGGAAGGGATACCCAGGGGAGAGGATACGCCCTGTGGACTCACCCTTGAAACTCCCACCACACTCCGCTGCATGCATAGATACAAATGAACACAAAATACATGAAAACCCCAAAAATGGAAACTCACACAAGAGGAAATGAGACACATACACACATGAAAATGCTCATATAGTATGTTGAAACCAAATACAGAAGAAATGCTGTCAGAGTCCAAGATCACTGAAGCTCAGAGTATACAATTAGGTCTAATGAGCAACAGTTCTGCTAAAAAATGACAATTTTCTTATTCTAACAGGAAATGGGACTGCAACAAGGACTTCCTGCCAGGGCAGGGATAGTGACAGATGCAAAACTTGTTTTGTCTCCAAGTATGCCTCCTAATGATGCCATTAATTATCTTTAAAAAGACTATTTTAATAAAAAGAGAATATATAGGCTGGGCCTTGCGTTGCAGAGAGAACACTGTTACAAATGTTAATGATGGAAGGAATATCTTATCATCCAATCTATGTTGTCTCTTCCCCTGGTTATTGTCTTGCTATCTATATTACAGAACAAACGGCACTTCATTAATAGGAAAATTGCATTAAACTGCAACAGTGGTAGGCTATAATCAGTATCATAACACCGGGCAAATGTAAAAATCCTTGATGGATGTGGAGCCAGGATGTGGCCCTGGAGAAATAGCTGAAGATCTCATTTCACATTCAACTCACAGATACAAAGCTTACTATTAATATTGACCATTTAGTGATCCAGCACTGTTAAACAGTTAATCAATTGACTGATTTAGTTCTTTTTGTGATAGTATTGAACATGCCACAATGCCAGACTGAAGTCCTTTTACCAAAAAAGGAACACATACACGTTTCATTGAAAAAGGCATCAGGACACGGTGGCATTTAAAGTGCAATTCTGCACACGTCAGGAATTTATAAATAATTTTTTACCCCAATCCATCACAGCTAGACATAAAGAAACAGACACTGCCTCCCAGCACCTTCCAGACTCTAGCAGCGTGCAGGTAATAGCTTTATCATTTCTCTGTCTCTCTTTCTCATGTTCTGAATATGAAAAACACCATGTCCATGACTCATTCTGATATGAATACTCCTTTTAGAAAAATGCTGATCAATGGCTGGTGGATTAAAACATTTAAATAACGCAGCTCATCACTTAAACAGTCAGAGCATCACAGTAAAGGTTCAATAGCAACTCTGATTGCTTCAATATTGTGTCCTTAATGACTCTATACAGAGAGATCAATGATTCACAATTAAACATCAAAGCTGTTTATATTATCTTTCAAAATGACTAGCAACAAAGAATTCTTAGGATTAACACCTAGCTGAGCAATGTTGACAGTGTGCCTGGCCTGAATAATATAAGCTATTACAGAAAGAGAGAGATGGACAGAGAAAGGGACCAAAATGTTAGCCAAAGACAGCATACAGACATAGGCAGAAAGGATTACCTATACATGACGGCATGTGGTTGTCCCATGCCCTTCTCTCCCCAGTCATGCACTTGAGTATGCCACTGCCGTGCAGGGTGTAACCTTGGTCGCAGCCAAACGTGATGGCACTTCCAGCAAAGTGACCCTGGTCACTGACTTTGAAGCCGAACTGCGGCACACCTGGGTCATCGCAGTGGGATAGCTCAAAGCCTGGACGCGTAAAATTGAGAGGCACAGGAAAAAGAGAAAAGGGTGGAGAAGAACATGAAGACCATGAACACATACCGTATAAACACACAACAGCTTGTCAGCATTTAAAACCAAGTACACTTGAGAGCAGCCATTCTGTGAACCAATGTCATATTTCCATTTACTGGTATCTGTTTTGTAAAGAGCCATTGATTGAGCTTTGATTCTTTTGGACAGACAGCACAATTAGATGTTCACAATTAAATGTTCAATTGTGTGTGGGCATTAACCAACAATTGAGAAACAGCCCATCCACTCGTAAAACTTTGGGGTAGAACAAATAAAAGAAAATCAACAAGCTACAAAGAAGAAAATGTTGCAATAACTCTTTAGCTCACCATGTTTGATCTTGACCATTGTCATTATATGTATTTCTCTCTTTCAGGTACTAAATGCAAGTGCTCTAGTATGCAGCAACAGTGGGCGCACATAAACCCAGCAGTGCTGATTTATGGTCTCCTCTCACAGCGAGGTCCATGCCCGTGCCAGATGTTATGGTAGTATTACAAGTGTCATGCCCAGTATAAATCTCTAGCAGTGACTGCTCACATTTAGAAAATTACCTCCGCACTTTTGGTAAAAGAGTCATGAAAACATGATCAGATTTCATGTTCAGACAAGATTTAAGCTGCCCATATCACACCTTCTCCTTGCCCTCGTGCTGTTCATACATCAGTCAAACCTCTCCAAGTTAATAAGGCCTATTCATTCTGGTTGAAAAGACAAAGTAAAGATTCCATTTTCAGATGGATAAAGGTTTACATTATGAAATTTACCGTGTGTGCACATCTATGGAAAATTCTGAAATTAAATCTAAGTATATTTAATTATGGGTAATTGGGTAACTCAAGGTACCTCGTAATTAAACCGCCATTTCTTCTGAACATATTGTAGTAGCATTTAGATGCTGATGGCAAATTATTTAGTTGTTGTGAAAGACTCCACATCCCTGATTAATGTACATTTTATTATTACTTTTGCAAGCCTGTCAGGTTGCAAAACCAAAACCACAAGTAATGCCGAACTGCACTCTATTGTAACAATGATGTATGTGACTGATTTAACTGTTTGTCCCACATTTGGTGAAATAATCCCATACTGAAAATTGCCAGTGTGGGTCTAGTAGCTGAAGGCTAGCTAAAAACATATTTATTTTGATACTATTCATTCAAAAAAGTACTTGACCTGTTGCCTTTCTGACTATGTTGAATTATACCTAAGAAAACCCACTAGAAGAGGAAAAGAATCCAAAGCTCAATTGCAGGTGAAACACAAAAACACTTTAAATTGGACTGCAAAATGCAGTGTCACCAAAACATTCTCTAACCACAGTAATAAATTAGAAACGGTTAGCAACAATACACAGTCAGCAAGCCAATTAGGGGTAGAAACAAAACCCATCTATTACTGGCCCATTTACAGCAATGACCCCAACTTTCAATACACACACGCAAACTGTATGAAGCACACACCATCTATAGTGCGTGCATATACACATTGCTAAAGCACACACAAACACACTGATTTCAAACAATGCCAACAGTAATTCACCTGTTTTAACAAGGTACAGTTAGGCAGGCATGGACGCCAATTACAGGGGAGGAGAGCAAAGGAAAAGATGGAAATGGGATTAACATAAAGAGAGAAAGAGAAAGGATGGAAAGAAGAAGGCTCATTTTTCTGCAGGAATGGAGCAGAAACAGCATGCTGTGTTTAATGGATACGCTGACAGAGAAAGACACAGTGAATCATGGTGAGGGTCAATTAAAAAAATGTTTTTAAATTCTGCTACTTGAGATTCCTGGCTCCTTAAGTGATGCTAAATTCAACCATTTGGAAAAAAGGCCCTCCTCCCCCAGGGAAAAGAAATGTGACTTACTGTGGTATATGAGCCGGAACCCCGCTGCTGTCGCTTCCTGGTCAGAGTAAAATTCAAGCCACAGATAGTTGGAGGTGCTGGTAAGAGACAGACCTTGCATCGACGTGCCTGTGTATGTCCCAAGGAGTGGGGCTGCACCGTCTCTTCCATCATACACCTGATCAGAGACACAGAAAAAGAACATGATGGCGAGCTTTGCTGCTCATGGAGCATGAAACACCCACAAAAAAGTAGAATGAAAATATTAAGAATTAAATATTAATACTGAAGAAAGAGAGCCACAATTAAAAAGAAGATATTAGTACTGTTTATCATCTGTTTTATATGGCACATATATTGCAAAACCAATGTCCTAAATGAGATGTGAAAATTGGAGCAGAGTGACCATAATTCTTCCCATTGATTTGATACTGTGCACCTGAAGAGAAAAGGACTATTTTGAAGGTTTGAAGGAATAATTGTTCTTTTTTACTTTAAGCCATTTATTTCACCAAATGTCCTGAGTAAGTACCAATTATCAACTAAATATTATATTACAACTAAAAATGAGTTTAAAAGCAGCACATTCTCTAAGCAAAGAGTAAGGAATGGAAATGATTTGTTTAAGAAGAATCCATTTAAATTCCAATGAATATCCAGCAGTACTGTATACCTAATGTTTTCTGATTTAAATCTGGGAAATAAGAAATAAAAATACAAAGCTCTGGGCTCCTTCTTTGAAATGCTAGTGGGGCCTTCTGTCTTGTTTTTCTCCTTCACGTCAATCAGCTCTCTAAGCATGTCTTTTCACATTTGAGATGTTCACAAGATGACTAAGTACAAGAGATTACTGTCAACAAAACTCCATTAGTAGAAACACTGATAGCAGTCTACAATGCCATGTTAATTGGAGCATTAGACAAGACATCTGCATTCCAAAAGGAGTGCATTCCAGCTGTGAAGTGGGGACTACATAGTCATTTGCTTCATATTTGTGGTGTTTACCAAAACTGTTAAAATGCCTTTGAGCAAAGAAATGAATCCCTTCCTTCCCAAAAGGATGATGCTGCTGCTGCCGTTTGACCTTTGCTCTGACTACCAAGGCAAAACAATTCTGCATTCTGTCTGGTACTTTGCACAAAATCCCTTTTCTGGCTTCCCATGTTGTGCATAATTAAAAAAGAGCACCAGGACCTGCCTCATATATATAAACATTAATTATACTATGCCACTAATTGATTTGATCTAGTTCTTAACCGAAGCCCTGTGTTTATTTGTTGCTTATCTATTTTCTGTCAACAAAGCAACATTATTGTGTCTTTACCTTGATGATGTCACCTTGGGCAAGTTGGAAGGTGCTGGCAGTGATGTTGATACCTTTGCCTGTTTGGACCTGAATGCTGTACACACATTCGTGGCTGTTGTCATAGTTCATTGGATAGTTTGGTGATAAAAGGACTCCCTCGTTGTTGGAGACTGTCGATCCACACTCCGCTGCAAGTTTATAAAAAAAAAACAGACAAAACAGACAAAAATATTTCATTTATTTGTTTTCCTTTAAAACAAGAGCATGTCTACTTTAAAACAATTACCAATGAAAAGAAGTCACTACAAGCCCTACATGAATATTTTTGCTATTTGTTGACATGCAGTATTATCATGTAAAATTAATGGTATCATCATAGAAGTCCTTTCCCAACACAGGGCTAAACGGGTGTGACAGAAACAAGATTGTACAAAAACATGTTAGGCGCTCCAACACAGGGTGTGATAGAACTAGTATAAATGACACAATGCCTCTGATATGAAACGACTGGATCTCTGGAGTCAGACCTTTACTTTGCAAGTAATGTAAGTGAGCCTCTCTGGGAAAAAATCTGTGTATTGTCCCTGAACTTCTCTCCCTTAACCTGCTCTTGAAGCATTCTTCAGTGGAAAAGAGATCTCCAAGGATAGTTTTAACCTAAAGTAGCAGCTCACATCAGTATTAATTACAGGTCTGAGCTTTAAATTGTAGTCTACTTTGTAAATCCAATTCCACTGAGTTCTTGAATATCTAATAAAAAGTTTATTTAAAACATGACATTGGCTTACAGAGCAAAGTGTGCAAAACACAAACAGGTTAAGAAAACGGAATAAAAGCAGCTGACCACGTACCCACACACCTTGGCAGAGGGGCACTCCACATGCGACGGCCACCTCCCAAGCACCCAATCTCCCTTGCCCCCTGTAGACGATATCCTGTGTTGCAGTAGAATGCCAGTGTGTCACCAATGCCAAACCTGGAGCCCGTGTGCCAGCCAAACTGAGGCGTTCCAGGGTCCTGACAAGGTTCTAGATCATACTCTGGAAACAAGATAGCCAAAAGAAATCAGTTGCAACAGATAAAAATGCCTTCTCTCTCTATCTCTCTCTCTCTCACTCACACACTCACACACACACACACGCACACACACTTAGAATGATTTGCTATTTATAGTTGTCATTGATTATAAACCCCAAGGAAAAAACTGTCCGTTCTCTTGCTCCCTTCAATGAAACTCTTCATGTGCATGTTCATCCAAAGCAAGCAATATCGCAGCTTGTGGGGATTAACTGTCATACTCAAGGACACTTCATCAGGTTGGAATACATGCCAACAGCTTGAACCCTGGATTTCTGGATAAAGGATGGGCCCTTCAAAATTTATTGAGTCAAATTGAGGTGGCCTAAATTTATAAATTTCTGTCATGAACACATGACACTGTCACGTGAAATTTATGAACACATGACACTCACGTGAAATTTATAAACACATGACACTCACGTGACACTGTTATGAACATGTGACACTCAAATGACATGCAATATTATTGAGATGTAGATGTAACTCAGGCTGCATAAGAAGAATAAGGTCTTCCTCCCGGCAGCATTCCTTTCACGGACTGTATTTGGCAGTTTGCAGAGCTATGTACGACCATTGATTTCAACAAAATGTTCCTGAAGCATCCAACTGTAGGATGTGGCCTGACAGCATTGGCAAATTTTCATCAAAAGGTCATAAAAAGTTAAAAAAGGAATTCTAATCAGGAAATCTTTAGATGCTAATTACAGAGCATGCAAGGACACACACACACACACACACACACACACACACACACACACACACACACACACACACACACACACACACACACACACTAAATTTCATGAATATTCATGGGTGCATAAGTTATGCTTCACTTGAGCGAACAGCAGGCAAACATTTAGCCAGAACACTCATGAAGCAGACCCTCTCTCTGCCTTTTTCTACTTATATCGCTCTCATTCTCTCCTTCACCCTCTCCATCAACACTGCTCACTCAGCATCACCATCTGTCTCATCTCTTTTCTCACTGTCTCTCTCCCTCCCAACTCCATCTCTCTAATTCTCCATTCCTTGGTCTCTGCATGGGGGGCCATTATTTTTATAACCCCCCCTTCCCCTCCATCTCCTCAGTCCCGAGTATACGACCCACATGGCATTCTTTGATGATCACGGTCAGACAGCCTCTACCTGCGTGACCTAGTGTCTTAATTATCCTCCTCTGATCATCCCAGCCTGAGGCATGGTCTACGTTAAGCCCGCTACCGATCTGACCGACAAATTACTCCTCACATGTTATTTTATGCACACTTTAAAGAGGCTTTTGATCTCATCTTGAACAAGCTGTCTCTCTTTGTCTGTCTCTGTGTCTTTCACTTCTGCTTTCTATCCCTTCAAGATAACAACTCCACCCACCACATCTTCACTTCTCCACTCAATTTATCTTCCTTCCCCTTCCCATCCTGACTACACACCTACCAATACTGCCCCATCATTGCCTCCTACAGACCAAACCCTTATATGCCTTCATACCCGAGAAGGAGATGTTGAATCCCTGCAGCGATATAGAGAAGTCAGAAATGAAGCGTAGCTGGGCCTTGAAGTTCCCATACAGGCCGGCATTAACTGCTGAAGGCCTCTCTGAGCCGGTGAGTCGAGCCAGTGGCTGGGCGAAGCTGCCATTTTCTGTTATCAGAAGGTAGTCATGATGATCCTCCAGGTGGAAGGAGTAAAAAGTGAATTGGACACCTTGGAGGAGAAATAACAAAGGCTAGCGTAAGAGGTTTTCAGGAAAATATAAAGAATATGTTAGAAAAAGCTTTGAATACGATATGTAATGCATAAATTGATAAAATGATTTCCATACTGACCTGTAAAATTGCGATTATGGATTAGCGGTTTACAATGTAGGACACAAAATACACACAATAACCTCAAAGTGAATGTGCCAATTATTCACTTTACATATTAGCTATAATTGCAAATATCATTATGATTAAAAATCTGTTGTATTCATTTTGGTTTATCTTGCTGAAACATCCATCTACACAACGCATTTAATAAAAGATGCTTTATTAATCCTTACAGCAGAACAAGGAATGATCATACTAACATAAATCTTAAAATTATAATACTAAAATGAAAAGGAAAAAAAGAAACATGGTCTTTCCAACAGTACATATTCATTAGCCAGTAAGAGTGTGACGAGACAAGCAGCTCACGAGGAGACATGAGATTGGGTTCACGAGAACAAGACGAGAAATAGTCTTTACTCAGACAACCAAGTGTTTCCTTGCAACAATAAACAAGGAAGTAGGCTGCTCTTGTATTGATTTATGACCATTTAAAGACAAGGGGGAGAACATTTCTCTATGTTTAATATCATTAAAAATAGAGTTAGGTTTTGCTTTCTGCTTCCTAATCACTTAAAAAAAAAAAAAACTGAGAAAGTGAGTAATCTGTGTGAGTCAGCGCTACACTGGACTGCACGCTGCAGTCCATTGGGCACAAGTGAGAGAACGCAAAAAGGCATGGCCGCTCTCTCTCTCTAACGCTTACCGGCTGCTTTTTACAACTGCAACTCCGCTACGGCTCTACAAACGTGAACTCAGTGTCAACTTTGGACAACGGACATGGGCTCTTCAATGCTAATTTAGAGCCAGACTCATTATCAAAGATGTATTATAAGGCCAACCAGGTCCGAATCGTCTACGAGCGGCTGCTCTGCACTCAAGACAATTTTTACCTCAAAGAGACACCTCTATTTGTCAGTATTTCTCACATTTTGGCATCTGCCCATCTTGTGAAACTTGAAAATTTGATACAGATTTACATAAGAGGAGAGAACAATCGATAACAGAAAAGCTGCTACTGGCAGTAACAAAGAAAATCTAGAAATTGTGCTAAGGTTAGTCAAAATGATTCTAAATTTTATATCAACAAACTATTATTTAACATTTTGGTTAAAAAACAAGATCCAGGTACAACCTGCTTCTATTTTCACACTGTAACTCAGACCCAATAACATTCTATCCATGATGACCAATTGGCAGCTTTTAAATCTTGTAAATCTTTTCAAATATGACTCTAATGTTTAGCTCACTTGACAAAGAATGCTCTGTAAAATACCAATTATATTACCAAGTCAAGCCAAATGGTCAATTAATCAGGAGCCATTCCTGTGAGGGGACACCCCAGATTTCTTTTATATAGTTGGTACGGGATGTTGATAATTACAAAAGTGGAATAATTACATAGCTACTATCCATTAAGATCAATGTTTCTTACAGTCAATAGCTACAGGATAAAAAAAAAAATCACAAGGAAAATTTGAGGGGTATTGCACAAAATGGATTTTAGCCTAGACTTGTTTGCACAAAAGCAGAGGCACCTAAGTTACCATGGAGATTTATTCTGTGCCACTAGCCTGGTCCCGACCAGACTAACAGCCGGGATTTATTAATCTCTTATTAATTTATGTTCACTCAGCAGTGGGTTTACCTAATCTTTATTAGCCTGCATTAAAATACAACAGGTGTTATTATTTAAAGTTGTGACTATTATTTAGTATAATTATTCATGTGACATTGTTCCTGTTATGTATGAAGACTGTTGTTCATATTGTTATTAGAAGTTAGATGAATGTGTGATGAATGAATATGGCAGTTGTTGAGATAATCAGAAAAAGATGATGAAGTTGCAAATGTGTTTTAAATAAAGTCAGTGATAAAGGGCAACATATAAAGTGATATGTGTGTCAGTGGTTCTAACAATGGCAGACTGGTCAGAGACCAATATACCTTTAACTATTTTTAAGTATTTTAGTTGTTTTTGTATTCTTTACCAATTAAGGATCATGTATGTTCCTCTTCCATGTGCATTTTATTTGGGATTCTTAGCACAAAATGTGTATTCTGTCCAGTAAACTGGGACTATAATTTGGGAGGATTGTAGAATTATAAAAACCTATAATCATTTTACATTCCTCCCTAATTATAGTCTTAGTACACTGGACCAGTAACTACATACACTGCTCAAAAAAATAAAGGGAACACTTAAACAAAACAATGTAACTCCAAGTCAATCACACTCAAACTGTCTACTTAGGAAACAACACTGATTGACAAACAATTTCACATGCTGTTGTGCAATGACAACAGGTGGAAATTATAGGCAATTAGCAAGACACCCCCAATAAAGGAGTGTTTCTGCAAGTGGTGACCACGGACCACTTCTCAGTTCCTATTGTTCCTGGCTGATGTTTTGGTCACTTTTGAATGCTGGCGGTGCTTTCACTCTAGTGGTAGCATGAGAGGGAGTCTACAACCCATACAAGTGGCTCAGGTAGTGCAGCTCATCCAGGGTGGCACATCAATGCGAGCTGTGGCAAGAAGGTTTGCTGTGTATGTCAGCAAAGTGTCCAGAGCATGGAGGCGCTACCAGGAGACAGGCCAGTACATCAGGAGACGTGGAGGAGGCCGTAGGAGGGCAAAACCCAGCAGCAGGACCGCTACCTCCACCTTTGTGCAAGGAGGAGCAGGAGGAGCACTGGCAGAACCTTGCAAAATGACCTCCAGCCGGCCACAAATGTGCATGTGTCTGCTCAAACGGTCAGAAACAGACTCCATAAGGGTGGTATGAGGGCCTGATCTCCACAGGTGGGGGTTGTCCTTACAGCCCAACACCGTGCAGGACGTTTGGCATTTGCCAGAGAACACCAAGACTGGCAAATTGGCCACTGGCGCCCTGGGCTTTTCACAGATTCAGCAGGTACGCGCTGAGCACATGTGACAGACGTGACAGAGTCTGGAGACTCCATGGAGAACGTTCTGCTGCCTGCAACATCCTCAAGCATGACCGCTTTGGCGGTGGGTCAGTAATGGTGTGGGGTGGCATTTCTTTGAGGGGCCGCACAGGCCTCCATGTGCCATTAGGTACCGAGATGAGATCCTCAGACCCCTTGTGAGACCATATGCTGGTGCGGTTGGCCCTGGGTTCCTCCTAATGCAAGACAATGCTAGACCTCATGTGGCTGGAGTGGGTCAGCAGTTCCTGCAAGAGGAAGGCATTTATGCTATGGACTGGCCCGCCTGTTCCCCAGACCTGAATCCAATTGAGCACATCTGGGACATCATGTCTTGCTCCATCCACCAACGCCACGTTGCACCACAGACTGTCCAGGAGTTGGCGGATTCTTTAGTCCAGGTCTAGGAGGAGATCCTTCAGGAGACCATCCGCCACCTCATCAGGAGCATGCCCAGGCGTTGTAGGGAGGTCCTACAGGCACGTGGAGGCCACACACACTACTGAGCCTCATTCTGACTTGTTTTAAGGACATTTCATCAAAGATGAGTCAGCCTGTAGTGTGGTTTTCCACTTTGATTTTGAGTGTGACTCCAAATCCAGACCTCCATGGGTTGATACATTTGATTTCCATTGATAATGTTGTGTGATTTTGTTGTCAGCACATTCAACTATGTAAAGAAAGAGTATTCAATGAGATTATTTCATTCATTCAGATCTAGGATGTGTTATTTTAGTGTTCCCTTTATTTTTTGAGCAGTGTAGTTGAGGCTAGTGTACATACTGTGCATTCATAAAAACAGGGAGAGGACACCTCAATGGTTTTGGTCAAAAATCATTGACTGAACCAATAACTGATGAATACACAATTATAGTTATGTTAACAGTTTGTGCTTTCAAATTATAACTTAATTATCTTTATAGTTTATGGTTTCAGAGTCCAATTTCTTCAGTGTCTCTTTTCTATCTCCATATACGAAATAAATATAAGAATGAAAAAACAGTGAGAAAAAGCGTGGCAAACCGACTGGACTGACTGAATAGTCTAAAAATATACATTTATGAACTACTGCTCTTAAATAAAAACATTCAAGGAGTCACTTGTCATTTGCACAAAAACAGTTGTACTTTTCAGCTTTTAAGGAAAAGTACAACTGTGGGAGTTAATATATTACTAAGGAAATTTATAGTTTAGTCCATACAAGGGGGAGAGAGAGAGAGAAAGAGATGTACACATCATATTCTAGCATTGTAGATTAGTGGTTTTAATTGACCATCATTTCAATTTTCTGAGTAACATTAGGCTATCTTCTGCTTACCTTTATCATTTGTGCAAATAATTGGCCTAACTCCTTGAATGGAAGTAGTTTCATGCAAACTTATTTTGACGTTTGTTTACTGAGCTAAAACCGGAAGTAGGAAATCACGTTAGAATTCACGTTATAAACATATTAGAAATGCAGGCGGTCTTGGCACCAAGGAAAATGCATCCCGCCAATTAACTCCGGAGCAGCACCAGCATCGCTTGTATGTATATAATCTTTGTTCTGAGCATATTGATTTCATGCTGTAAAAGTAATATTCATTAAAACTAGGTGTGATGGTCCATCACGCTGTCTTTTGCGGTTTCATTACAGCAGCCATGTTTCTTTTTTAGAAATAGTGTGTTTTACGTGTGTTTTACGTGTTGTTTTTTTATCAAACTTCCATAAGAAGCTGCTGCTCACTCTGTGTAAAGTATGCACAATGCATATTCTCCATTTTAGCATCAGTAAATCTATGATTGACCTCACTTTCTGTAAAGGCAAGCCGTGAACATGTACCTATCCGAAATACTTCAGCCTGGCTCGACCTAGCCGCACGTCCTAAGCCTGGCTTGGGCGTCATACACACCAAGCCAGGATGCTCTGATTATACTAGGTCAAGCCTTGCTTTATCGGTTATCCTGGATTTATAAATGTTACTTTTGTGCAATAACCCTCGGTTCTATGATAAAAGATGATTTTTTTCCTGTTGGGAAGTATCACCTGTTTCAAGTAGTGCAGATGAAAAACCTAAGACATCAATATAATAAAAACCATCTAAAGTAAATATATATTATGTAGGACATAGACTGTAGTACAATGGCATTAGTATTGTTTTTGTTAACACCCCAACCTTATGCCCAAGTACTGGTGCAAGTATTGTACCAGTACGTTTCAAACATTTTCCACTGTAAAGGATGGAACTTCAATCTCAATGTCTGAATGATCATCCTTGGACTTCAGGGCTTTGGTTTCGCTCAGCTATGCTCTGTAAAATAGAAGGCTCTGCCTCTCTAAATCATTAATCAACTGAATACTGTGCAATAGCTTATTTTTATCACTTTCACTTTTCATCACATTAATTATAATAAAAATTAGTTTATCATGCTTCAAGGTTTCAGGTAAGGTCTATGTTAATGTCCTTAGCTTCCCAATTTTGCAATTTCTTTCTATATGTGGTTATATAGCGTTGGATCACTAATTGTCCCACACTAAATTAATTTGGCATTTTAAATAACTTACACCATATTAGGCCCAGAGTCTAATTTTATTAGAATTAATTAGTTAATTAGAAATTTTGATCATTTCAAGTTATTGGTTTTAGTTGTTGGTGCAAATGAGTTGTATGCCTCCTGTTATTGTTGAATGTTAAAGAACCTACAGTGGGTACGGAAAGTATTCAGACCCCTTTAAATTTTTCACTCTTTGTTTCATTGCAGCCTTTTTCCAAAAATCAAAAAAGTTCATTTTATTTCTCAGTAATGTACACTCAGCAACCCATCTTGACAGAAAAAAACAGAAATTTAGAAATTTTTGCATATTTATTAAAAAAACAAAAACTGAAATATCACATGGTCATATGTATTCAGACCCTTTGCCGTGACCCTCATATGTAACTCAGGTGCTGTCTATTTCTTCTGATCATCCTTGAGATGGTTCTACACCTTCATTGGAGTCCAGCTGTGTTTGATTATACTGATTGGACTTGATTAGGAAAGCCACACACCTGTCTATATAAGACCTTACAGCTCACAGTGCATGTCAGAGCAAATGACAATCATGAGGTCAAAGGAACTGCCTGAAGAGCTCAGAGACAGAATTGTGGCAAGGCACAGATCTGGTCAAGGTTACAAAAAAATTTCTGCTGCACTTAAGGTTCCTAAGAGCACAGTGGCCTCCATAATCCTCAAATGGAAGACGTTTGGGACGACCAGAACCCTTCCTAGAGCTGGCCGTCCGGCCAAACTGAGCTATCGGGGGAGAAGAGCCTTGGTGAGAGAGGCAAAGAAGAACCCAATGGTCACTGTGGCTAAGCTCCAGAGATGCAGTCGGGAGATGGGAGAAAGTTGTAGTAAGTCAACCATCACTGCAGCAATCCACCAGTCGGGGCTTTATGGCAGAGTGGCCCGAAGGAAACCTCTCCTCAGTGCAAGACACATGAAAGCCCGCATGGAGTTTGCTAAAAAACACCTGAAGGACTCCAAGATGGTGATAAATGAAATCCTCTGGTCTGATGAGACCAAGATAGAACTTTTGGCCTTAATTCTAAGCGGTATGTGTGGAGAAAACCAGGCACTGCTCATCACCTGTCCAATACAGTCTCAACAGTGAAGCATGGTGGTGGCAGCATCATGCTGTGGGGGTGTTTTTCAGCTGCAGGGACAGGACGACTGGTTGCAATCGAGGGAAAGATGAATGCGGCCAAGTACAGGGATATCCTGGACGAAAACCTTTTCCAGAGTGCTCTGGACCTCAGACTGGGCCGAAGGTTTACCTTCCAACAAGACAATGACCCTAAGCACACCGCTAAAATAACGAAGGAGTGGCTTCACAACAACTCTGTGGCTGTTCTTGAATGGCCCAGCCAGAGCCTGACTTAAACCCAATTGAGCATCTCTGGAGAGACCTGAAAATGACTGTCCACCAACGTTTACCATCCAACCTGACAGAACTGGAGAGGATCTGCAAGGAGGAATGGCAGAGGATACCCAAATCCAGATGTGAGAAACTTGTTGCATCTTTCCCAAAACGACTCATGGCTGTATTAGATCAAAAGGGTGCTTCTACTAAATACTGAACAAAGGGTCTGAATACTTATGACCATGTGATATTTCAGTTTTTGTTTTTTTAATAAATATGCAAAAATTTCTAAATTTCTGTTTTTTTCTGTCAAGATGGGTTGCTGAGTGTACATTACTGAGAAATAAAATGAACTTTTTTGATTTTTGGAAAAAGGCTGCAATGAAACAAAGAGTGAAAAATTTAAAGGGGTCTGAATACTTTCCGTACCCACTGTATGTAAGAAATGAAAAGGATAATGCTGTTGATAGGAGAACGTATACGAGCTTATTGTTACAATCACTAAAAAGATGGACAGAAAAAAGAACAATACAGTGCAGTTTTAATTTGTTATTGCGGGTTATTTAGAAGATAATAAAGTGATGTCTGCACGTCCTCATTACGTGCTTTGTATTAAATACATAGATATTGTAGATAAGACCTTCAGTTTGTCATCTTGAGCCTAGTGGCTCAAATAAACTTATAATATGTGGAAGACTGCTGATAAAGAAAAACTCCAAATTAAAACGGATTCTCTGATACTAGAACAAACGTTTAAAAAAAAAAGTAATGATACTTAAATATTTGATAAATGAGGACCTAAGAGTGTAATATTATCACTTACCGCATAATCTGGACAGTTTCCAAAAATGAAGAAGTCAGTGGCTTTAAATTATCTTTAAGTCACTTAATAATCATAAATCCATGTTAATAAATCCCTGTAATGTTCTTGGAATCTGTTGAGCGGGTGCGGTTTTAATTTATAGTTTTATAATTTGGCCATTATGAGGACTACTGAATGTCAGATGACTATAAAAGACTATAAAAATAAACATGCTGCTCATGAGGTGTAGTATGTGAATCATTTTTATTCTGTTATTTTTATTGTAGTTCAATCACATACGCAGAAATGCATACAATGCACCTTTTCCATTTTTTTTTCCTTCCCCAAAAGTGTCAAAGCACCAACCCCCCTCTCCTCCCACTAGCCACATCCACAAACACCTCCCACAGATCACTGTACCTGGAGCACTGCAGGAATCTGCTGGAAGTCAAGTACCAAGATGCAATTGTAAATACTAACATTAAAAAAAGAAAAGAACTTGATTGATAAAAAAAAAATAATTCCCAGAATGAATAGAGAAATAAAGAGAAGCAGAGCAGCATCCCTCCATCTTAGTAGTATTGCTCGCCTAGCCAAAAGAGAACTGAAGGACAGTGTGTGACTTTTGGTTGGAGTTGGGTATTAGGTATGCAAGTATCAGAAAAAATGGGTATTTGGTAGGCTGAACCTTTCAGACAGTTGTGCAAATGATGCAAAGTTATTACCAGTAAAAAGATCTTCAAACTTCACGATGCTCCTTCTGTGCCATTCTTGGAACGCAGAATCAGATAGTGAAGGTTGAAAGAAGGGGTTGAACAGAATAGGACTCGAGAGAGAAATCATGGAAACCAAAATGCCTCCTGAACTGAGCCCACACCGTCATTGTATGCCAAGCCGCCATCAGTTAATTTACTAGTAAGGAGAGGGAGTTAGGATCCAAGCAGAGCTAAAATGGAGACGTTTCGGATCAATCTCAACTCCATTGTCACCTATGCCAGACTGTCAGCTCAATCATGAAAGTAAGTAAGACAACATATATTAGCCGCCCAGTAGTAAAGTCAGACATTAGGCAGTGCTATGCCACTATCTTTTTTTGGATTTTTGAAGATGGACTTTGTTTAGTCAAGGGCGCTTGCCTCTCCATAATACATAGGTTGATATCATTGAGTCCAATGAGTCAAAGAACGATTTAGGAATGAAGATTGGTATAGATTGAAAGAGATATACAGTTAGAACAAAGATTATATACATACAAGCGATGCTGGTGCTGCTCGGGAGTTTATGGGTGGGATACATTTTCCTTGGGAAAGTTTGGGCATCCCAGGTAAAGATTTGTATAATGTGCATAAAGAAGCCAAGAAAATATGGAAAAATCTCAAAAAGGCATCAAATGACAGATTAGACATTTATATAATATGTCACAAAAAGTTAGATTTTATTTCCATCATTTACACATTCAAAATCTCAAAGAACTGGAAGACTTTTGGAAGGACAAATGGGCAAAGATACCTCAAACAAGAATTGAAAGACTCTTGGCTGGTTACAAGAAACATTTCCAAGCTGTGATACTTGCCAAAGGGGGCAGTACAAGTAGGGCTGCACGGTTATGGCCAAAATGATATTTTAATTTATTTTTTAATTTTATTTTAAGCAAAACAAATTTTATTGTCACATAGGCTCAGAGAGACGGCTGACTCATTATGAACGGGTCCAGCACGGGTCGAATGGCGGATACACACGTCGTGTGTCCGAAATGTCTGTATCGTCACTGCGCTGCATTTTTATTAACTCTGATATTCTGGCCATGGGTCACATCTCTGCCCCAGGTCCAGGTCCAGATCCAGCAACCTCCGTCTCACACGCTGTTACTCTACGAACTGAAGTTAGTTGTATTCAATAACTTCTTCTGTGTTCTTTGTCGTGGCGGCCATGATAGCAGAGTTACCCGTGGAAACACTGGTACAAATACAGGTTTGCCTGTCATGCTTAACAATATACAGCTGTGTTAATAAAAAATTAAAACTGTAGACAAATGTCATAAGTGTGGACCGGCGCTGTGTGGCAGGGCGAGAGAGTAGGAGAGAGAGGAGAGAGAGTAGAGGAGAGATTCAACACAGGCACGGCTTTACAGAAGAAATGGGTCATCGCAAAATTAAACCATATCCATATAACGACATTCCAGCGGATGCAAGGACATTATGTGCACCGGTGCGCCCTAGAGCCTGTGAGCTAACAGAAGCTAACTAGCACCGCCATTGACTAGCACTGCTCACTGCTGTTGTCTGAATAACACAGATGGGACAAAATGTTGCGTTTACTGGTAAACTGGTAAACCTTGAGACCGACGTATAACCGACTGCTATCTGTTGCATTTTCCTCCTGTTACTCTGTCCTCTGAGACTGTCTACATCTTGAAACTAAGCTGTGCGATGCAGGGAACAACTGACTGGCACATGAGCAGACAGGGGTTTACGCAGCGGTAGATGCGCATGCAAAAAAAACTGGAGCGTTATATTAAATTTAAAAAAAAATCGCCCGATCACGCAAATGTGGGAAGTTTAAATTGTGATTGTGATTAAAATTCTATTAATTGTGCAGCCTTAAGTACAAGGTATTAACTCTGCAGGGTGCCCAAACTTTTGCAGACGCCATTTTTTTGTTTTCTGTTATTTTGAAAGTCTAAATGATGGAAATAAAATCTAACGTTTTGTGACATATTATACGAATGTCTAATCTGTCATTTGATGCCTTTTGAAGATTTTTCCATCTTTTCTTGGCTTCTTTATGCACATTAATACATTTTTTTACCTGGGGTGC
Organism: Etheostoma perlongum; assembly: GCA_026937815.1. Taxonomy (NCBI): domain Eukaryota; kingdom Metazoa; phylum Chordata; class Actinopteri; order Perciformes; family Percidae; genus Etheostoma; species Etheostoma perlongum. The sequence continues at coordinate 21,687,986 of CM049376.1, forward strand.
CCAAACTGTTGAGCCCCACTGTAGAAATTTAGGAAGAATGTTCATCTTAACAGAATTGATCCAGCCTACCACGGATGTAGATAGGGGTGACCACTGCATCAAGCACTCTTTCACGTGATTTAGTAGAGTCTGAAAATGTTATCTAAAAAGACACTTATGTTTCCTTGGTAGGTGAATTTATGTCCCACAATCTTAAAAGAGAGGTTGGTATACTTTAAGGCAAGTGCCTCCGTATTCACAGGAAAGTATGTGAATCATTTACGCATGTACACAATTAATTTCTTAAATTAGCATATCTGTAGTTTAAGAGCTCCTAAACTCTACAGTATAAGGCATAAGACCAAAATAAAAAAGTATTTTAGTATGCATTGTATTTATACTAATATGATGAAGATGTATTATTTTAAGCTAGACGGGCATTCGAAGAGCATACACCTCCGACCAGCGCATGCCCTATCTCACAATGTTAATGTTCCAAGTCAACTACTTTTTCCGATTATCCTGACACCACATGAATGCAGCGCAAATGCCCTATCTTGCAATGTAAACCAAAGTGAAAAATATTTTATGTGCGCTGTTAACTTGGATCTACTCCAAAATGTAATGGGGTTTTCCTTGGCCCAAGCTACACCATTTCACCTAGTTTTAAGGAAATAAGGAAATACTGCTCACATACAAAATGAGCCGAAAACCCAACGTCCTTGGCGGCAGTAATTAATGGTGTTTTCCTACCTTTTCCATGACTGACTTCCACAGTCCATGTACAGTTTAGGGAGTTAGGATACAGCTCCGGGAAGCCAGGTGATAAGATGATGCCCCCAGGTCCCCTGATGTCCCCGCCGCATGATGCTGAATACAAAAGGGAAGATAATGAATGATAACTGTTGCTGGAAAAAAGAAAAAAAAATGTAAATGAACCAATAAATCCTTCACCTGAAGACCGAGGAGCAATTTAAATGAATAATGCATTTAAGTCATATCACATCCTGTCCTGTTATTTTTATGAGTACATGTACTGTAATTCTATCAACACAATGTTTTTTCCCCTCTCTCTCTCTCTCCAAACTTGCCCTACTGCCAGGACAATAAATGTTTCATTAATTCAGCTATCCATACATATTTTCTCTGCTGCTAAAGAAAGACATTTTTAGTCAGAAAACATGATAATCCATTAAATGTACCCACAATCCACGACAACTGACAAGCATAATAAACTGAATAGAGCATCAGGCTTTTTTATGATTGTGACCTCAAAGTGATTTTGAATTTCTTCCAAATAGAAACAATCAACACAGTGCTATGTTCCAACTACTTTTCAGTGAGGTTGGGAGGATAATCCAGTTACAACCCACCAAGTAGAGTAGTAACAATAGAGGTGATAGAGTGTTGTCTAGAACAGGAACACTCATTGTCACTTCAGTAATATGACTGTTATGCATGTTGACTATTGAATTTACTGCAAGAAAGCTTCTTACCTCATCAAAGGAAGTTAATGAGTTAATCTTAACCCTCATTGGCTGCTGAGGACCGGAAGGTTAATGCTAGATCCGATTGAAGGTTAACTGGTCTAATTGGATATTATTGAAACCTCCATCGTTTTGCATGCTGTCATTGTGCTTTGTATTCTTAAAGCAGTGCGTGCGTGCGTGTGTGCGTGTGTGCGTGCATGGCCGAATGCCCAAAGAGTGGTCTTGCAAACAAATGCCCGGATGCCATCTTCAAAACAGCAATCGTTAACAAATATTTGAAGAAGAACTCTTGTGCATGTACATATTTTCAAACTAATGAATGTCAGATGATGTTTTGAGGATCGCTGAAATGCCTGAGGCTCCACAGCTGCACACCCACCCCACTCTTATCCCTCTCTCCTTCCACCCTTGGGCCCTCCAGCAAGCACAACACATCAAGGCCTGAATCCTTTCCCACCAACAAAATCATATTAAATAATTTATTAATGAGCCGCAATTACATAAAGTCATTAAAAGTGGATGAGTAAGCTTGGCAAACGGTCTACTTCAGAGGCTCTATAGGCAGAGGGCCAAGGCATTTGTCACCAGTCTGGCACACCTAGGCAAGGAAATGCTTCAAGATATCAAATACATTTTCAAAGCAACCGTTGGACTGAAATGACACGGCACTGTGTCATATGCACAATATTGCAGTCACTACCAACTGTTGCATGTATTTTGTTTGTTATATTTTTTTTAAACTGAGTGATCCCTGACTATGAGATAACATTTACGGTTTGTGCGCTGTAACAATAATTACTACAATTGACCTGCAGTGTACTTCTAAACCCCACAAAGAGCAAAACTGTACACACACAGCCGTGAGAGGGAGATTATGTGAGATATCTAAACTGCTTTGAGCATACAGTAGTCTGTCTTCAGTTTTAGATGATTTAAAAAAACCCAGGTGAGTTGTTCACACAAGGACTGGGTCTATTTGTTGAATAAAAAGCATTTTATCAAGCGTATGTTTGGTTAGTCAGACCTGCTGTAGGCGACCAGTAGTCACTACACTTGTGTCCTTCATTACCACTTTCAAGCAATGCAAGAGATAACGACAAAAACCTTGTTTTGAGAATAAATATAGCAATGGAAGCTGCTGCTGAAAGAACCCAATGACCTCTTGCTCGTTACTAGTGACCGCATCCCACAAATATTTGTGGCTAAAAGACTGCCAAACTATCCATACTGTGTGTGTCAATATTTTCTTTAAAATAATGCTGACATTCTAATGAGATGATGTGGTGCTGTTTGAAATTCAATCAGTCCTTCAAGTCATAACCAGGTCAATTATTAAATGTCCCTTCAATGACACAACCTTCATGATGGAACGCTTACAAGGACAAGTGGTCCTTGTATTTAATTCTGCTCTAACGTGTTCAAAGGGCCATGAATTATGCCATAGTGTAATCCAGAGTCCTTTTAAAAACACACAAAGCAAAACAGATGTTACAAATATGATTAGCATTCACTCAAAAGAACACTGTGCTGTCATGGATGAGACTGATGCCTGAGCTGAATTGCATGGCAACAATAATTCCATTTTGTATACATACCATCACAAGTCGGCAGTGGGTGGCTCCAGAAGTGGTTTTTCTCACAAACCAACGGATCCTCGTGGCTTAGTCTGTATCCTTGGTCACACTGGAAGGACACGGTGGAACCGATGGACAGGTCATGGCTTAGCCGTACGCCATTCACTGGGATACCAGGATCCATGCAAGAGTATGTGTCCAATGTCACCACTAGAGAAATTAAATGCAAGCAGTTTTGAGACAATTGTACATTGTTGCCTAGGCAATTTAATTTTAACTTTAGTATTGATTTTTTTTTTTTTAGCAAGCCCTCCTTTTTTTTTTTTTTTTTTTTTAACATTCTTTAGGTAGCGTCTAACTTTTGCGTTTACCCAAGAGTTTGTGGTCCGTATGGATTTTCCTTCTGTCACACTGAATGTCAGATTCTGTTTGACTCTTTATACAGTAGAGGTGGCCTGCTATTTCTTATGCAAATTATGATTGTTTGGCTACACAGGTATATTGAAGTCATAGAGCATTCATGAAAACATGAGGACGGACAATTACTTCATGCGCTATGATCCAGTTACATGACAGCCTGTGTCTGCAGGGTTCCATGCAGACCAAGACTATTTGGTCTAGGAGATGGGTCAATCCTAAAGGGAGTGTCAGGAGGGGAGGTGATATGTTCATGTTGTAAAATGTATGTTTTGTAAAAAAAATATATATATATAAAAATTAAAAAAAAGTTTTTCCAAGTCAGAGATTTACTTTACTAGTTTGACTTTTAAAAATGAATACTTGCTAATGCTTACTCAAAACTGGGAAAATAAATTACATTACGCACTTAAGAGACTGCCCAGAAAAATACATTTCAGGAAAAAGCATAGGCTGTTTTATAACACGACACAGCTGAAACACTGAAAAAAATGCACTATTGCATTGACTGCTTTGATATTTGACACTTTGTCTAAAAAAATAAATAAAACCATGATAGAGTAGTTGGCTCCTCTGGTGTTAAAGAAAACGAGGTTTCATCTTCATGATTCCTTTTTTCTTACATTTAAGCAAGTCACACACTGAGAGAATATCAAAAGTAGATGTTCTATTGTAGGTGTGAGTACAGGGCATGGTGAGAGTGAATTAGGGGTATGACCTTGGTGAACCTGTACAAATATACTCCTGTTCTATGCATGTGTTGGACCATAAATTTCGATAAAAAATATTTGTGTCCACTGGTTTTGCTTCCAGAGTGTGCTGTTGGATAGTGCTAAATCCCTCTTAATCTTCAGTGATGTTAGCTGCAAATAAATGCTCTTGTTTTCCCTGTGATTTTCAGGACTGCCATTTGGATATTCTTCCAAGTAGGGTTGCTTTTGATGCACTACAAATATGCTGATTTAGGCATAGACTGACAATTGTGTAAGCAGTTATTACGTCATTGGTGGGAAGTCTATTCTAAACTATGAGTATCAGAACCAGTATTTTATCCCTTACTTTTCAACAATAAGGAGTCACTGGGAAATGGCTATGGTCTGCTTGTCTAGTTATCCATCTATCCTTCTATAATTCCAGAGCATCCATACACAGTACAAAGCCAGAAAGATTAAGTAAAATAAATAAAACTGTATGGTGAGGCAAAAACGCATCTGACAATCTCTCACTTAAATGTTGCTTAGACCAAAGTGGCCCAGTTGTTTGAACTGGATTCAAAACAAAATATTCAAAATCAAGTGTTTGGCGAAATCCAAAGTTATGTATTGGTAGATTCCCCCCTTTTTTGAAGTAATTGGTTGGAAATGGGAAATGTCACACTGGGGGATCTGTATCTCAGAGGCATATTGAAAGATGTGGTAAAGCAATTTGGAATCCCTGTATCTCAATTTTTTTAGATATTTGCAACTTCGCCATCTGTTAGTGGGGATTTTTGGATCCAGTTTCTCTGTCCTGATTCACCAGAATCAGGTTCATTCTGCAAATTGTATGTTTTGTATTCAAACAAAAAAAGAAAGTAAAATCACAAAAAACACAAGTATTAATATATATATATATAAAAATATGGTACAGTATAGTTTATAATTTGATAACATTTTATAATATGGTTTTTGTCACTGAATATATCTAATAGATTCATTACATACAAAGGGAATGGGATTCAGGGTTTCTGTGCCTCAGTTTATTTACAGCATAATTCAGAACAGCCCTACTTTGTAAGACCAATTTTACAAATGAACTAGGCTGGGTTTCCCCAAAGCATTTCAGCAATAACCTATGTCCTAAATTGCAATGGAAGAAGCTAATATGATCTTACTGTTATTGCTTTTCAATAGCCTCATCAACAAAAGAAAAATGCACTTAAGAGTGAAACATAATAAGACAAAGGCACTTGTGGTCTGCTTTCAGTCAATAATACAGACACACTCTGTCTCATGAATCACATCTGAGTGACAAGGGTAATGGTGTTAGTGCAAAATAGATCACACTATGTCCAGAGTATTTTTTTATGTGATTTTTCAAAGACTACCACTCTATGCATAATGATGTGGGAAAAAAAAGGATTTTACCCGTTATGCACATTCCTGAATATGTACATCAGACAGCTAATAGTTCTCTACCCTCACCCAGATTTTTTAGTCAGTCTGTGCACTTGAACACGGCTTTCCTCCGCAAGCTTGCACCTATAAACTCGGGTATACAGTTGCGCTTGACAAGGGGCAGGATAATGCAAGAACACATTTGGATAGCTAAACAGTAAATCTGGGGACTCGGATTCAGGTCCATCCAAGTCAGTTGTTCACATAAATACCACAAACACACTGAACTTTCTGCAGTAGTTTCCATGTATTTAGATTCACAGCACAATATTATTCAATTATTAAGATGCACCCACTTGGTCCTGAAATTTGGCTTTGATGTCATCCAGAGTCCATTCCCTAACCTCCCACACAAAAGGCATTGCAAACAATAGGATTGTTTTAACTCAACCTGAAGTAACGGTGAGGTATCTTTAATCTAGTTATGTTACCACTAATGTTAATTCCTAACAGTGTTAATCATTGGTCTCCCTCCAAAATGAGCAATGTTTAAAAGTCTGTAGTCTTACTCTTGAACTTTCTATCCCAGTACCTAAACTGAATAAACTTTCTTTGATTCTGAGAACAAAAGCTCATTAAATCAATTTGTTATTTAACATATTGGTGTTCTTATCACATAATCCACCTGAAACATCCTCAACACAGTGTAAAAGTGTAAAAGTGTAAATAAGGTAGACTCATTTAGATTTATCAGGACTTTAACCCTTGTCACCTTTTTTCTTTCCTTTTGCTGACATATCCAATTTAAAATTGGAAATTGAAAAAAGCAGGATACGCTCACCTTCATAGAATATCTTGAAGCCACTGTTTGATCGACTGTTATCAGTTGTGAAAAGCAGATACAGAAAGTTACTGCTACTAAACAGGAACTGAGGGACCTGGGTTCCATTAAACGAGCCAATCAGAGGAGAGAGCAGGTTGGGACCGTCATGCACTTCCAGGAAGTCATAACTGAGTTCAGTTTGAAACCTTCAAAGTAAAGAAAGCAGAGACAGGAAGATGCAGAAAACACAATCATTTGTATTCAAAACAATTCTTCTGCTTTGACAGATTAGACAGTTTGCGGACACAGCAGGCTAAATGGCTTCAGAGAAAATATTTTACTTTTAAGGAGATAAATGAGAAGAAATAGATTGCACAACAAGTGTTCCAATAATTGTAATACTATCTTGGGTTTCTTGGAAATACGATAAGGTCACCCTCAGGTCTCTGGATCATCGGAAAAATACTTTCAATTTCAGCAAGAGAAAAGCCAAGTCTCACTTTGTTTTTAATGCAAAGTGCTAAAAAAATAAAAAATAAATAAATAAAAAAGAATCAGAGAAAGTAGCTCTTTGTTTCTTAATAAAGTAGTGTGTCAGCACTGAGATTGCATTGATTATAAAATATGAACATTACACTCCTTAATGGTAAGAAACAAAGATCTAATAGCAAGACTTTTTTTTCTTTTACTGCAGCTCTCTAAGGAAGTGAGCGGGAGCCAGTAAGCGAAATCAAGAATTACTCAAGGCTTTCAACATTTTTGAAAAATAGGTCCAGGACTGTGTTCCACCTCCTCTGAATTTATATCTCTAATTCAGAGGCTTCCTAGGCTCGGTGTACTCCTTCTGTGTTTGTGCATTTCAATTCCTAGGTTTTTGTGTGTGTGTGTGTGTAGTAGTACTCGCATGCAATGTAATACAGTATGTGGATATGGTATACGACACGTACATAAGGGATTGTATGCTGTCTCAGTTGTTGTCTGTGTCTTTGTGTTAGTGTACAGTATGTGTGTCTATCTTTGTTTCCGAGGATTAGTTGTTGAAGCACTGTCATACAAACCTGTCAAAGCTGATCTTGATGGAGCTTCCTGGCTCAGCCTCAATGACCCACTCACAACTCAGGGAGTCTTTGTAGTAGCCTGGCCACCCCGGGGAAAGGATGACACCAGTCGGCCCGGAGTAGTGGCCCCCGCAAGGAGCTGGTGGAGCAGAGAGGTGGAAGAATGATGGGAGGCATTGGGGAGGATAAAGATATAAACTTAAGGCATAAATAGATCGAAGAAAAAAGGAAAATAGGTGGAGAAAAGTTGTTGCTTTAAAAGATAACACTCAGTAATCTTTTTGTATCCACATGAAAAACATTGAAAGAGAATGAATACAGGATGAGTCATCAAAAGGGCTGTAGTTACACAAATCCCTGAAAATAACAAAAATGTAGCCGTTTGGGTGGACTGCATATTCCTCATAACTTACTCACTTTTTTGTATTAAGATTTTATCTTTCTCTATCTAACTCAATAGTTGACACATTGGTCCACAAACCACACAATTATTTTCTATTCCATTTTAGTACCTTCACATTTGGGAATGAGTCCGCTCCACATCCCCTTGCCATCCTCCAGATGGCATGTGATGGTGTCAGCCCCCTGCGTCTTGATGAAGCCCTCCTCACAAACCACTGAGATGGAACTACCCAGTTGGAAACTGTCCCCAAAGCGCCTGGCATTCAACGGTATGCCAGGGTCAGGGCACTCATTATGCCCGAAAGCTTGTAATGAAAAGACAGAACAAGATCTAGTGACAAACGCTGTTGTGTGAATGAGAAATGGGGTCTTTGAGGAGTCAGGAGATAAGGGAAATGGATGTAGCTATTCGTTGGAGAGAAACAAAACCTAACAGAGGTCTGCTCTGTACACCCGAGGGTGACATTAGCCTGTCTTTTGAGCTTGTTGTGCCTTTCACCAGCAAAAAAGAATTACGATGCTGTTGCATTAGGCCATGAGGCACAAGAGTTAGGAACTGTTTGCACTATTCTAAATGCTTCTTGTTTTGTTAAGGCACTTTAGGTTCTCTTAGAGATACAATGTAGTAACATTTCTCCTTATAGCTTAAGAATTAATTTTCAGAGGAAACAAGTATGCTTTGTGACTGAGAACATGCACATTCTAACAAATGACTGGTACTGCTGAACATCATCCAATCCTTTATCATTAAGAAGATATAAGATGTAATTTGTTATCACTGTACTCTAGCTTAATTTTATTTCTTTGGTTAGATGTTCTGTATACGTTTTTAAAAAGTGTACAAAGTAAAAAGCTCAGTCAGTCCTGATTTTGCAAAGAAGGCAATCATACTAGTCATCACACTAATCCCAAACCATAAAAGGAAAAGGCTGGATGCAATTATTTGTTCATAGATGCTTTACTATGGTATGATTCTTTATATTACATTGATCTAACAGTCCCTTACTGCTATAGGTGATGTTGAACCCTCGCCCGGACATAGAGTGATCAGCCTGAAACTCCAGCTGCAGAACATTGCTGTTTGACGTCAGGTGGGAAGGAACTTCAGCACCGGAGAAGCGTCCTAGTATTGAGGCTTCTGACTGGTCCCCATCTTTGATAGTGAGGAAGTCATAGGGAGGCTCCAGGTCAAAATCATTGAAAGCCAGGTGTATTCTGGAGCCAGGCTCAGAGATAATGAGCCACACACAGTTGAGGTTGTTTCCATATCCCTCTGGGTAATCAGGAGACAACACTGTCCCCATGGGAGCGGTGAAGTTGGAGAAACAGGGGACTGTGTGATAGAGGGGAGGTATACATTAGTAAAGATTTAAACACTTAAATATCCCAGGCAATTTGTTTTACAGCAACTTTCACTGGGCACATGACAATGTACACTGTGGATACTAACATGACAGGGTCAGGCACAAAGATCAGTATAGAACACTGTCAGTACTGTAAAACTAGCTCAGCAATCAGGAGGCAGCACTGCTCCCATGGGTGCTGAGTAGTGGGGAGAAACATGAAACTGTAAAGGGATGGAACAGAGGAGTTGGTGTACAAAGATACAGACATACAGCATATAGGCACACAGGAATACTGCACACTGTCCCAATGGAGCAGAAGACTAGATTTATGTTATGGTTAGATATACTGTAGTGAAACTCACAAGAGCGGTTTAGGACAATGTACAGTATAATGCAGGTTTCCTTTCTCCTGAGTATCTGTAAAGCATAACAGTGTGCACCCTACTTTCTTCTGTTTCAAACCCACCCTCACATAAGGCAAGCACATCCTATCAATTTCCAATTCTCTACGTTCCGTATATTGCTGTTTACACACAATGCCCTGCATGGTCATTTAACAACACTGTAATTAATCCTCCAATAGCTTAGTGTCATTGTGAACCTTCCAAGCGCATAAGTAATTGCTTCATTTGCGGTCACGAAAAAAAAGCATGTATTGGACTCACATATGCAGATGGGGATATTAGCTGACCACTGATTGTTGTTCTGGCAGGTTATCATCCTCTCCCCGATGAGCTCGAATCCAAACTGGCATTCAAAGCGCAGAACATTTCCATTTAGAAAGCCACTACCCTCTTGGTAACCGTACAGGGGTGTACCAGGGTCACCACAACTCTCTTTGTCAATTTCTGTGGGTGAGGTGAGGGGAGGAGAAAAAGGGGATGGAAAGTAGAGGATTAAGTCAAGCCAAGTACTTTGAAGTACTTTTTTCCTTAAAATTATCTATAAAGGTCCAGGTGAAGAGTCTAAGAGCCAGGCTATGGATTTTTTTTTAAGGAGATGGAGAAGAAAGTGAGAGACAGGCAGACTGACAAATAGGACAGAATGGCAGACTTGGAAAATTGACTCGTTGCTTTACTGAATGAGACAGTTGCAGACGAGAATACAGACAGTGAGAGATGATATCAGCACTACAGTCTGTGTACCTTTATAGTTGATCTTGAAGCCGATAGAGCCCACACTCTCATCAGACTGGAGATGAAGCCACATCTGATGGGACATGCTGACAATCAGGTCTGGGACAAAGCTTCCAGTCAGCCTGCAGAGAGGGCAACAACAAAAAAGTCACTATTTTATCAAACCCCCTTTGTCAAACATCATCTCATCCCACAAAGTTATATTATGTCTTACATCACTTCAAATTTATAGAACCAAAAAAATCAATGTATTGTGTACTTTATATGTTGCATATTAGTAATTATAGGTCATCACACAGTTTGCTTCAACAAAGCCAGCTTCCATTTAAAAGGTGCAGTAATTAAATTTATTCAGAGGTTCTCTGCATATTGTGGCAACATCTAAAATGTAGATCTAGCTGGCATTGCACTGCATAAGCAATATCACAGTATAATATATAACCAATTAAGTGTTTTATGTGGTACTTACACTTGTATTATTGTTTTAGAATCACCCACTTCCCCTCCATCTCCGATTGTTAGCGAATCATACCCAATTTCTAGGTCGAACTCTTCGAAATTGATCTGAATAACCTGTAATAAAATATGATTTAATAAGTGTTAGAATGCAGCATGGCAGTGCTTTTAAGCATGAGTAATATTTTGACACATTCCTACTGAAGCATTTATATCTGCGTCTGTCCACATAGAGTGCAGATAGTTTGTGAACATATGTTAACATGTTAAAATTAATCTTCTATAATTTTATATATATATATATATATATATATATATATATATATATATATATATATATATATATATATATATATATATATATATATATATATATATATATGAGCCAAACCCTCTCAATGATGGCAGTAATTCCGAATGATTCTCAAGTTTTATTACCAAATAACTTGCCATTTCAGTTATATGAAATTCACAACATATGTGCCCATTTTCATAACTTGGCTTTTTGAGAGCGTGTTTCTGGAAACTACAGAATGTGATGCCATATACATTTTTTTGCAAGCAAAGCAGACAGCAACATGTTTGATAAATGCTGTAAAAGCCTAAAACTTCTTCCTATCTCATAATTTAGATATGCATACCATAGCCTACATTCCGGAACTTGTATGAATTATGCAGAAATCAACCCTCAAACTCAAATAAACAATGTCTTCAAGAGAAAATGGATGAAAGACTCAACTCTCAAAGTTGTGAAAGAGTGCATAACCTTGCCATACACCCACAAATGAGCAATTTAGAAACGGACAGCAGTATCTCATTACATTACTGTACTTTAGTGCACAAATCAAATACTATATCACTACTAATCATTGCAGGCAAATGTAAGACTTAAACTTTTAATTGTCTGTCCGCATTCACCCTTTAGATAGCTTTGTTAGCGGTCACTGGTCTTGGTCTTTTTTTTTTACCTTAAAAATGTACATAACATCACAAAAGATATTTTCACTGATCAAACTGGCAACAGCTACTTACCCTAAAATTAATCACGTAAAACTGAGTCTACTGCAGAGAAAGGACACAATAAAGCCATATTATCTCAACCTACACTTTGCAGGCATAAATTAGTGTTGCAAAAAAGGATGTTTTATGACATGAGTGTCACATCTGTTGATGACAAACATATGATGGCTGCTTGCTCATCCTTAACATCCCTTTCTCTGGCCATTGGGAGGACAATACCTGCACAATATCATTGTGTAACAGCCTCATTAAAATGCACGCATAAGCATAATTACCTAATAACACTAATGGACCAAGTTTCAGTGCCAAATCAATGGTGTGTTTGCCTAGCAGAGGGTACGGCAGCACAAAGCGATGGCACTTGCCAGTCCTAGTGAGTTCTGAGCTAGTGTTAGTTGGTTAGTTATTAGTTATTAGCAGGATAGCACTTAGTTGACAGCCCTGTGTATACGACTTACTGGAACAGCAATAAAGAGACAGGTTTTTTGTAGGAGCGCAATAATGACCATTAGGAAAACAGGTTTGACCTCTTCACTTTGGGGAAAAGCTGATCTCAGTCAATCATTATTTCTCTCCATTTCTATAACCCAAAATAAATTAAGCAAATCGGTAAATTACCAACAACCTAGTTCATGGAGAACTGAAATGCAATCCACTGAAGCTATGTACATTAATGAGGGGCATTGACAATGAACTCGTCAAAATACATGCATATTCTATGTAACCTTTCCCCACCCTGGGAAGTCATTGGAAAAGATATGCACACATAAATATGTATCCAGGAAAACGTAATGCCAAGACAAATGGTCTACACCACAAGGGGTGAGGGACTCTAATGTAAAATAGTGAGGGTGTAATCTCTGGGGGAACAGGGGAAATGCCTATTTGTGTTTATCATATAAATAATAAGGGTGTTTACACTTGTGTATGAAAAACACAATTGGGACATTACATTACTCATGCTATAAAGCAGATGTGGATAGGTTCAACACAAAACATAACTTGTAATGTACACTGTTACAGCACCTGTAAGTCTAGTGGCAAATTGAGGTTAAGTGAATCTGAGAAGATGATGAGGGTCTAAAAGCCTGTTATCGTTGGGTCCTCAGAAGAACCCTGCCTCTATTGTTCTACCTTGGTTGGATCGCTGGCTGTGATGATCCACACACACTGGGAGTTACTCTCATACTGGATAGGGAAGTTAGGAGATGTAAAAGTCCCAGAGGGTCCTTGCAGATTTGACCCACACGTTTTCACTGCAACAATATCAAGATAAACATGAAGACACAGACAATGAACATTAAGTTAAAGTGCCCATATTATGCTCATTTTCAGGTTCATAATTGTATTTTGAGGTTGTACCAGAATAGGTTTACATGGTTTCATTTTCAAAAAACACCACATTTTTGTTGTACCGCACCTTGCTGCAGATCCTGTTTTCACCCTGTGTTTAGGTCTCTGTGAAAAATCTCACTTGTTTTAGCTACAGAGGGAGACATCTCACTTCTATACTATCTTTGTTGGGAGTCACTCATGCACAGTAGCTAGGTAATATCACATCGGCTAGATAACTTTCTCCAACTTTTGTCATTACAAGGCAGGATTAGCTGGGAGACTTCTTCTAAACGAGGGCGCTTGTGGAATGCCTGCAGAACAGGGTTATGTTAGTTGTTCTTTTGTAGATTATGGTGAACTAGTGTGTGTTGTAGTAGCAGTATTTTGCCATTGAGAATGAGCTAGCATGCTACGGTTAGCCACCTCATCTTGGCTAGTGACGTAGAAAGCCGTGCAGATTTTGAACAGCTCGACCAGAAACTGAAAAGAGGACATTCAGAAACCTGTATCTCACTCAAAACAGCATGGACAGATAGAGTATACATTGGATAAATCATCCCTACAAAACCTAAAAGTTTAAGCTTGGACTTTTAAATTCACAATAAATATTCCCAGAAGGCAGAGTAATAACTCCTGTATTGTAATATGACAGAATAGTAATGTATTGTTTGCACAAGTACAGAGAAGGTCTATTAGCTGCATTTCCATTAATCAAATTCTAAAAGGTGCTCCAGGTGTTATGAAACATAGCAAAACAGGCAGAGCATTTTGGAATGAAAAAGTAAAGTGCTGCAGCAGTGGCGCTCATATATAATTAACAAAAATGAACTTTCCTCTATCTGCATAGAGCCTATATCCAGAGGCGTCTGCTTAATCAAACTGTTTTATTAACTCTTCAGAAGCCTCCCTCACCCTTGCAGACAGGTCTGTGGTCGCTCCAAGCAGCAAAGACTTCTGCTACGCGCTGGCAGGTAATCGTTTTGGAACCTTGCAGCACATGGTCTTCATCACAGGTAAATTGAGCAGTTGCTCCGATGCTGAGAGAGATAACAAACACCATTAACGTCTGAAAAAGCAATCAATTCCTCAAGTATGACTGAATGAAATATATCAAATTATTTATTTATTTCATGTCATTCATTACAGGTTTGCAATGTGCGTCAAAATATCAAATTCAGTAGATAAATTAGTTAATTTATCAATTTATTTATCAATTCCTTATACTCCATACTCGCAGAGCCCAAGTTAAAAAGAAAAAAAACAATGATGCCCTTTATGCAGTGAGCATTTTTTGCACACAAACTGAACTCAATTATGTTCATATGTGAACACTAGACATATATTATATTGTAAATTAGAGCTATAAGAGTCCAGTGGAGAGTGATCATAGTCACATAGGGGTATATAATTACATGGGCAAAGAAATATTAATTCAGTTGTGAGAATGAACTTTACTGTGGCAGGTAGCAAAATCTTAACGTCCACATGTTTCAGACAAAAATGTAATCAAAAGTATGCGTCAAAGCAAATGGTCTTAAGGTGAAGATGTTTTTTTCTCTCCAGAAAGCTGAATGGGTGTGGTGTATCATAAAAGACCTACTGAACAATATTAGCAAGAATTATATTAGTCCATGACTTAAACATTTAATATATCAAACATTCCATACGTGATAGTAATATAATAAAGCTTCAAAATGGATGGAGGTTGTCATAACGAGATCAAAACTGGGTTTGCATGTACATACATTTTGTTGCCTAATTGGAATGTGACAACATGACGTAGAAAATGCTGCATGTCGTCCACTGAAATTGGATGAAGAGCATGCTGTTCTACTCTTTCTCTCCTTTCATTTCAGCTGTTAAAGCACCAACTCACCTGAAGTCAGAGCCGACCCGTTTGCCATTCTCCGGCTCCCCTGGGTCAGGGCAGTAATTCGACACCTGTTTGATTCCTCCTTCATTCACTGAGAGAGAAAGAGAAGGACCAAGAACTTGTACGAAAGATACTGTCACTATCAAAGCTCATTTCAGAAAACGCCCGCTGCAGTGAAAAGCACTAGAATATTAGATAACTTGTATGTCTGTTTGACATTCAGTGGTTATGTTTGGTAAACTAATTTGGTTTCTGAATCATGTACAGTGAGGAAAATAAGTATTTGAACACCCTGCTATTTTGCAAGTTCATAATCAAGAGACATAATCTAAAAAAAAAAATCCAGAAATCACAATATATGATTTTTTAACTATTTATTTGTATGATACAGCTGCAAATAAGTATTTGAACACCTGAGAAAATCAATGTTAATATTTGGTACAGTAGCCTTTGTTTGCAATTACAGAGGTCAAACGTTTCCTGTAGTTTTTCACCAGGTTTGCACACACTGAGAAGGGATTTTGGCTCACTCCTCCACACAGATCTTCTCTAGATCAGTCAGGTTTCTGGGCTGTCGCTGAGAAACACGGATTTTGAGCTCCCTCCAAATATTCTCTATTGGGTTTAGGCCTGGAGACTGGCTAGGCCACGCCAGAACCTTGATATGCTTCTTCCAGAGCCACTCCTTGGTTATCCTGGCTGTGTGCTTCGGGTCATCGACCCATCTTCAATGCTCTAACTGAGGGAAGGAGGTTGTTCCCCAAAATCTCGCAATACATGGCCCCGGTCATCCTCTCCTTAATACAGTGCAGTCGCCCTGTCTCATGTGCAGAAAAACACCCCCCAAAGCATGATGCTAACCCCCCATGCTTCACAGTACGGATGGTGTTCTTGGGATGGTACTCATCATCAAACCATGACGTCTTAGTGTATTACAGTAACCTTGGAAACTGTGGTCCCAGCTCTTTTCAGGTCATTGACCAGCTCCTCCCGTGTAGTTCTGGGCTGATTTCTCACCTTTCTTAGGATCATTGAGACCCCACGAGGTGAGATCTTGCATGGAGCCCCAGTCCGAGGGAGATTGACAGTCATGTTTAGTTTCTTCCATTTTCTAATGATTGCTCCAACAGTGGACATTTTTTCACCAAGCTGCTTGGCAATTTCCCCGTAGCCCTTTCCAGCCTTATGGAGGTGTACAATTTTGTCTATAGTGTCTTTGGACAGCTCTTTGGTCTTGGCCATGTTAGTAGTTGGATTCTTACTGATTGTATGGGGTGGACAGGTGTCTTTATGCAGCTAACAACCTCAAACAGGTGCATCTAATTTAGGATAATAAATGGAGTGGAGGTGGACATTTTGAAGGCAGACTAACAGGTCTTTGAGGGTCAGAATTCTAGCTGATAGACAGATGTTCACATACTTATTTGCAGCTGTATCATACAAATAAATAGTTACAAAATCATACATTGCGATTTCTGGATTTTATTTTTTTGATTATGTCTCTCACAGTGGACATGCACCTACGATGACAATTTCAGACCCCTCCATTATTTCTAAGTGGGAGAACTTGCAAAATAGCAGAGTGTTCAAATACTTATTTTCCCTCACTGTAGTTAGACAAATTTACCTTATCTCTCAGTGTCAGACTTTCAACCGCCAGTTATTTGGCAGCACTGTTGTGAATACATACGTGTTTTGCAATACTAACTGAGCTAGACAAAAGATAGGGAAATATATCTGGGACTAAGAGGATTAAATAACCTTTAACTATCAATTGCAGGAGCTACAATAATCACTCAGTGAGACATACATAATAACAGTTTAAGTACACCAGATAAGGCCTTGTAGATATGTTTTCATATAGAGTGCAGCCTTCACTATGGCAGGAATGTAGAGAGGTGGCTTGGAATAGGAAAACAGTTCAGTGTCTTTCTGTGCTCTGACTTTTAACAAGCTCATCTCCCCGCTAGCATTAGGATCTGTAAATCAAAGACTACATGTCCTGGAAATGAAATTCATAAAATATGTAGCATCATAATTATCATTACGTTTAGTTGTAATATTTGCATAACAACATCACCTCACACCCTCTCACAAAGACCTATCCATTTTTACTCGAGAAACTACCAACTTCTTTTCTTTGACTTGTTTCAGGAAGTTCATTAGTTTTAAAGTTAATTGTTGAGGGTTATAATACAGTTATAGGTTCAATTATATGCAGTGAATCCACAAGGCATATAAAGCATCTCTTCATTGTCTTTCAAATGATATACAGTATTGTCTCATAGAAGAGATTACAGCCCTCTGCATTATTCATGTCTCCATGCAATGCTGAATCTATGACACATAAGGTAATAAAGATTACGACCTGTTATCATTGAAGTGTTTAGCACACTTTGGAGTTAGAGGGAATTGTGCTCCAGATTTATGTTAATGACAAAGCTCCGCAAGCAATTAGAAGGCATTCACTTTGGTCTGAAGTGTACACAAATCATCTGACAAGTGAGTGGTCACTCAACCTTGACTACTGCTGTGTACACACAGTGCATGAACATAAGTCAATCTGGTGCACTGCACTAAAGAGTACAAAATGAGACAGAGGGGTTTTTTGGCTGACTGAAACGGATCATATTTAGCATTTTGTTGCAATATCAACCTGATCTCACAGAATTCTGTGAAATGACCAAGGCCCCTCAGTCAGTTTCACGGAATTGCAAAAGATTATGTGATTGGTCCACGGATGACTTCCGTGAAATGAACATGGATCGTTAAAAATTCTGTGATGGGCCCACGTAAGAATTCAGAAATAAACACGGCTAAGTTAAGGAAAAGGTCGTGGGTGGGCTTAAGCTTACGTGACATGCGGGAAGAGCGGGGCGGTTGGGTTTAGAAAAAAGAAAGCGACTTTAGGAAACATTACACGTGGGACACGACCCCCGTCTCGGGTGAAAGTCCTGTGTTTGACCCATCCACCACCCCAACCAATTCTTACGCCGATTGCCAGGCTTTCATACTACTCGCTACCATAGTTGCTCCTAATGCTGCGTCATCTTCTCATTGACTTTACATTGGCATTGTTTTCCATGGTGGCCACACAGAGTTTTCACACATTCTGTGGTGGCCACACAGACTTTTCACACATTCCGTGCATCACCATGTAATGCGGTGTTAACAGTTCGTGATCATTTCACGGATTTCTGTGAGACCAGGCTGTGCAATATAGATAACTGATCTAGAGTGTTGGGACAGGATGTCTGAGACAGCAGGGGAAATGGGTCATCAGAAAGAAAATTGACTGCACTTCTGCAAAATCTAGTACTGTAGCTTAATTCCTTCACCAAATGATGCTGCAAAAAAAAAAGAGACAAGAAAGAAAGAAACAAACAAAGACCCAGAACGCAAGACCTACATAAACAAAAAATCCAAACAATGAAAACAGTTGCATAAGAAAAATAAAAGACTTACTCAAAGACAGTTTGTTAGTGTTGTCCTTTCCTGGTAATAATTTTACCCCTCTGGATTTAAGCTCTCCAGAGCTTTTCACTGGTCGAGAGCAACAGAAAGAGTTCATTAGATAAAAAAAGTTACAGTATTAGATGTGAGAAGATACAGTGTTTCTTTCTCTGGATAATACTTGGTCCTATGAAGAACATCAAAATGTAATTGCTACTGGTGTACATCCTTTTTCAAGAGAAAATGAGTCCAACGGTTCTAATACATTCCTAAGGGTTGCCCTAGCAATTCTATAAAACCTAAATTAGTTTGTCATGTTTGCTTGTTCATATACTGTAACTCAGACATATTAACCACTGGATGGAAATTGATTGGTCGAGGTAGATATAATGTTTATATAGTATATATAGTTTATTTAATAGTACGCAGAATCAATAAGCAGCCCAAAGACCTCAGTGATACATATTAAAACTATTAATTAGACTATTATTAAGTCTAATTAAACACAGCAGGGGCCAGATTTTCACAAAAAAACAGTTGATGAAAGAAACTGTAAATAATTTTGAAGTATCAACAAAAGAGCCAAAAGAAATAAATGATACACCAAGCAAAAACAAGGCTATTTGAATCTGAAAATATTCAGAAAATCTTATCTGAACTGCACTGTATGACAACTGGTGCATTCAACATGTTACAAAACACAGTTAAGAAGTGAATCTATTTAGCAACCAGATAAGGATTTTTATAAGCTCAAAAGCCCAGTGCATAATAAAATCCCACAGTTCCTGTTTGTGCTAAAAATATCTGCCCTTGACATCATGAATAACAAATGCATATAGACATTGATTTACTACTGTACAACGATGCTCCGCAATAGATGAGAATTGTGATTTTTCATGCAATTGATTTTATGTCTTCATTTACAGTGCGTTTACACATGCATGTTACTGAAAGTTTTTATAGAGCTGTTTAAGGTGAAGTTGCAGGTTTCATATCTGGCTTGGGGCTAGGCCTTTATGGTATAGTACATGCTGCACATACTGTCAATTTAAAGTCATGCCAGAGAACAAGAAAACAGATTTTTTTTTGTTTGATAACAGGAAAAGTATATACAGTATTTATCTCTCAAATATATGGTTAACATGGCCCCTTTAAAGCACAAAAGGGCCTCATGCCCTCCGTAGAAGGGGTATTAATCAAACTGTTTAATATTCAGTTAAAGATCAAAAACATGTTTTATGATTACAATGTGTTTTCAAAACGATGATCCCTTTTCGTTCAAGTATGGGGCCCTCTATTACAATGTGCAAATGAAGTATTGATGTCTTACCTTGATACTGAGCCTTGAAGCCTTTGTGGCGGTGGTTGCTCTCTGTCACAAAATGCAGCCGCAGCCAGTTTTTGTTGCTGATGATGGGTGCTGGAATATTCATTCCAGTCATCCTGAGTGTAAAGAGTCACAAATAAAATAAATACATGTCATCTGTTTTAACTTTAAGTCAACTATATAGGTTTCTTGTCACTAGCATCTTTGTCACCATAATCAAGGGGGGGGGAAGAGAGAGAGAGAGGTAATTTAGTAAAATTAAAGAAACCATGAATGAAAACAGAAAATTGGAACGACACACAAAAACAAGAGGAGATACTACATCCAATTCTACAGTACAGTATGTCATGCCTGTATAAAAAATAGTCTTCTTAATGAAGACCAGATTCTAGTTATCAACAGAAGCTTGGGACAGGCTGAACAAGAGCATGGTGATGGTGTTGAGCCCTGGGATCCAAAATTGGCTCAGTGGCTCAATTGTTAACTTCTTATTTTGTCTGTGTGCATGTGTCCACACTCATTTATGAGTGAGTGAGTGAGTGAGTGAGGTTGGTTTTTCTATGTAATGTCTTTGGCAGAGCCACCAAAGGGTAAGGCAGACAAAATCAAAATGAGAGAAACAAAGATCATAGATTGAGAGAAATACACAGTAAGAGATTAATAAAGTAAAACAAAGCGGTGGAGGCTGACATTTTCCTTTGTGGCTGTTGCAGATTTCACCCCAACCCCACATTTTCACCTCAACCCCAAGTCCCACATGTAACACGGTTTCTGTTTAATTGCTAAAATTACATTAGGTCTTAAGTCAAGGGGGACACAGTAAGAAAAAATGTTTTATGATAATAATCAGCAGTATTTAAATTTATCTGGAAAGGCAATTGGCTGCAATGTAAGATATCTACTCTACAGAAAAGGAATTATGGTGGCCTCTCAGTTCCCAACTTTAAAGACCATTTCTTGTTCTTTGTGTTAAGAACCCTCCTTAATCCAGATGTGACTGTTTGCTGGCGTACCTTAGAAAGTGCTAGGACAGTGCCTTGGTTACCCCATGACGTTTTTGCCAATGTTTCTAATATACGGTGCCAGTTACGCTTTGGCCCTATTATCTCTCATCTTATCAAAACTTGGAGGTTAGCCGAAACATACTGCCGTGTAGCTTGTAACTTAGGGTGACCAGACGTCCCCAGTTTCCGGGCACAGTCCCCGGTTTTGGTGACCTGTCCCCGGCTGGATCTGTCCCCAGAAATGTCCCCGGTTTTCACTGTGACTGACAGACCCAAAATTGGAATGAAAGAAAGAAAACACTGACCAAACGTAGCAGATAGTCGCACACCCTACACACACAGCCTCAAGACAGCCAGAGCCAGCGCTGCTCAGAGCTCAGAGATGTTTTAGAAGCCGTATTTTACAATGCTAAAATCACTGATTATTTACATGGAGTCTGGTGGGTTTAGCGAACGCAATTTTGCGGACATTTATGTTTTAAAAAACGATCTTAATCTTTAACAGAAAGGTCAACCTCCTTTGAAATCCTTTCCAAATTGTTGTCAGACACTTAGAATATTAATCTGAGCCTGTCAGTAGCGAAACGAGCACTTATGAACGTACATACAAGCTGGACAATTATCCTATTAACTTCCATTGTAGCTTGTTTCTGCCGACTGCAGTGATCTCGTTTAATACTGCATCACTGTTAAAGGAAATTATTTCCTCAATAGTTTTTATTGTATCCAATACTCAATGAGCTGTTGCAAAAACAAGCCTGAAGCAATAAAGCAAAAGCTGTCAGATAAATATAGTTCAGTAAACATGACAACATTATGAAATATTAGGACTTTCTATCTTGAAATATTAAGACTTTCTATCTTGAAATATTAGGACTTTCTATCTTGAAATATTAGGACTTTCTATCTTGAAAAATTAGGACTTTCTATCTTGAAATATTAGGACTTTCTATCTTGAAAAATTAGGACTTTCTATCTTGAAATATTAGGACTTTCTATCTTGAAAAATTAGGACTTTCTATCTTGAAATATTAGGACTTTCTATCTTGAAAAATTAGGACTTTCTATCTTGAAACATTCCCCTCTGAGGTGGAGTGGAGTATGAAGTAGCAGCAGCAACAGAGTCTAGGATCAGACCTTTGGGGGGGAATGCCCTAATGAGAACAGCTCTAGGTCTATTGTCCCCGTTTTAAGTTTTACAAAAATAAAACCATGACATGTTTTGGAGGTATATACGCTTCCGAGCAGAAAATGTCCCCGGATTTTGTCTGAGTAATCTGGTCAGCTTATTGTAACTGGCACACTTTCCCCCATTATTCAATAATGCAGCACTCCTGATTGGTGGAAGGCCGATAACAGCCCCACAATGGGAACAAAGTTCATCGTCTAAAAGACATTTTTGGTGAGGTTGTCCTGTTACCATTCTCTGACTTACAAAATGCATTCAGTCTGCCACGTTCTGCTTTTTTCTTTTACCTTCAGTTAAGGTCAGCGCTCAAGGCATACGGTGTTCCCTGGCAGAGTCCTTTGCCCATTAATCCCATTCGTTAGTTATTTACTTGGAATTTACTTAAGTTATGTACTGCGCAGCCTAACAACTGAAAATAAGTCTCTGCAGACTCACTTGGTCTCTCTATTTGTTCCTACAGTACGTGTACACACACACACACACACACACACACACATACACACACACATTATTTTGATGTGCTTGATTTTATCAAAATTTTAGCATTCTTCACATCATTGATTTGCGGTGTCTCAAGGACTATTGGTAGATTCTGACAAAGGTTTGCGAGACACATTAAAGAGTTCTCATAAAGTTCTCAGAGTGAAATGGGCCTGATTTGATGAGGGGTTGAAGGGAGCATGGCTATCTCATCAAAATACCAACGTAATGAATCCCAATGTGCAGGTACTGTGGCCAAATGCGGCCTTAAGACCAGAGAAATAAATTGAAATCTCTGGTGACTACTTAGTTTCCCAGAGAGAAACATTATGTGTAGGTGCACCCCAGATAATGAGCAATCAATTCAAATTCATCAAAAAAGATTGGGCTGTACAATTAATTGAATTTTGATTTCAATTTCGGATCCAACAATCATCAAAATAGTATAACTGAAAAAAACGATTTTGCCATGTAGTGTTTTGCATAAGTCAACTGAGGGCGACATTATTGTTCATATTTTGGCACGTTTACTAATGACAGTAGGCTAGTAGTGGTCATAGTGAGTGAAAATGTGATGTGAGATGTACATTGTGTTATGTGTCTGGAAATGTGTAACTATGTATGTGTGAGTGTGTAAAGCTGAAAAATAGTAAAACTGATTTTATTCTGATCCAAAGACTCAGTGAGATAAAAGACAATAAAATATTATACACTGGACACTATCCATTATATCCAAAGATTGAGTATTCATGATTATTTTTGGTCAATATTGAAATCACGATTATTTAACACGATTATTATTTTTTCCATAATCGAGCAGCCCTACCGAGTGAGTTTTTCTTTTCCTCCAACACATATTCTATAAAGTCTTACAAGAGGGAGTAATTGAAAGAATATTTTCTATGATGTTCAGGAGCTGTACACTTTGGTCAGTATATCCAGTTGCTGCTTACATTAATTGCTCTGATGGAATACCTCGGCCAATTGGCAATTCACATTCCTTCAATTAAACATTGCATTCTCTGCAGTCTGACTGCAGTAGAAGATAGCTTTTGAGGCATTTGGATTTGTATATTTTGCCTGGGAAGAACAATAATAAATCCCAAGAAGAAGAAATTGGATCTAATACACATGGTAATTTAACCAAAGTTTGTAATTTAGCTGCAGGTCACCTCTTGCTCTCCACCTGCTTTGAATATTGTAATCTTCCTCTGACAACCATTTAGCCACTACGTTACAATAGGATTGTTCATATTTAGTCAACCAAAAAATTATAGCCAGATTGCTCAGCGAAACAGCATTGTATTCCAAAAGCCCCAGCTTTCTTATTATGTTAATAACATACAGAGTCAACATTACAGTTCATATTTAGAAACATCTACAAATAAACTGAATAACAGAAAGGTAGAAAATAAGGTGTAAATGGAGAGAAAGGCATAAGAGACATTTTCTGATAAATTGCATAGTATTTAAGCAAAAAAGTGTATATAATATTCTCAAACCCTTTCAGGTTTTTTGTTCTGTGTCGTTATTTGAAATAATGAGTGACGTGTAATCTACAACTTGTTGTTTTTGCCCTTTGTGAACAGGGCTGTAGAATCATATTAAAAGGTCAGAAGAATAACAAAGAACTGTTTTCCTTGGTCGAGCCAGACTCCAATGTTGGCTTTTGTAAAATGAAACTGAGATTTCTTGTCTATTTCCACAGTGATTGATGTGTAGACTCACGCCAACCTTCTCCAGCATGACAACAATGGGATCAATGAACTTATTTGCAGAGATCTGAAGAAATCTTCAATTGATATAACGATAAAAACTGCTAAGAGTTGTCAGCAAAACATATTTCTTGCCCTACAGTCTTATAATTTAAGTACTTTCAACTTTCAAGAATTGCTTTCAGAATTATCTATCATCCACTTTCAGGAAAATGGCTGGATAAAATAGGCAGTTCAAAATGTTTCTACATTTTCCATTTTACAACTATTACATATGTTAAAATTTAATGAATATTTAAATACCTCCAGTAATTATATGTATGTGAAATACATGCATTGATCGCAATTATTAACTCTTCTCTGCAAAAAATATCTGCAATTTTTATTCTCAATCAATGTATCCTTAATTTGCACATTAGAATTTTTACTTGTGTATTACTTGATACATCTGTAATACCACAGGATGAGAGACAATAACAAGTTAAGTTGGGTAACGCTTTTAAATCTATTTGCCTGAAAAGGGCCAAGAGGAGATGTTAAATTTTGCTAACGTTGAGGTACCGGGCTGTCAATCATTGTTAAGCAGCTCTAAACCACGAGGGCACATTGACAGTTTGCTTGTCTCTGTCTGCAGCTGGTGCTATATGTTAGGATGCTTGAAAGTGTAGCTGTCCAATGGCCTTGTACACAGTCGGAGACACTCATAAAAAGAGAGGGAGCAAGAGCAATGAATTTTATGGGCGTGCGAGAATTGCTTGCCCTGAAATGTGTTTGTTTGCTTGTCTGTTTATCTGGACGAGTTGAAGTCATCGCTCTAAATTCTGGCCCCACTGCACTCAAGCTCACTCGGCCCTACTTGGATTGCTGGGCTTAAAACGAGAACTTGGCCTGACAGCCTCTTACATTGGTGACATACAATAAGATCATTTTGGAGTGTCAAAGTAATGCATTGTGACCGTTCACCACACACAACTCACACTAATGAAGGTGCTGCTTGTTAAACTGCTTTGCCTGATAATTAAACACAGTATGTGTCTTGTTTTATCCTCTCCTTGGACACTGGACTGCAAACATCTTAATCGAAGATGTCAGTTCACTTTTCGGGGTTATGACGCCATAGTCATAATCTGTGTCATGTCCTGCCTCCTGCACGCTCTACCCAGGCACCACCCTTCATCTTAACCAAAATTAATTATTTCCAGTAAGGGAGAACGCATCTGACATGGACAATATCCCATTGTGTGCTACTGGTGTGAAAGGGAAACTCTACTATGACGGGACTGTATTCCACAGACACTGTCCAGAGTTCATATGTGAAGATGGCTCATGGAAATATTCCCTGATGGCAGACAGGGTCACAGGAAAAAGTATGGCATAATGTAATTTTTCCTGACATTTTTGTAATTGCTGGGACCGTAAGAAAAGTTAAAGGGATACTTCACAGATTGGCATTAAGCTTTGTTTCAGTAGAAACCTGGTAGCATTTTCGAATGACCATGGAGGTGGGCTGTGTTAACACGGACTGGTGCAGAAATGGGGTACTTTTATTCAACTGCTGCTAACCGCTGGTGGACTTTGTGACTTTTAAATGCTGACCATTCTACAGTCCATGCAAATTCACGTCTTTTTTTATTCTTTGTGTTCACAGCCCACCAAGCGTTAATGCTACTGTACCCTATAATTTTTATATAATGTCGTTTTTTATATATTTTAGATATGTAACACCACTTGAGCCACGATGAAACATTGTTTTGTGTATGTATATGGTTGAAATGACAATAAAACAAACTTGAATTGAGTTGAATGCCTCCTGTCTATGTTAGTAAACGGTAGGTGTGGCTTGGGAGTGGACTCGCAGAGCAGCAAATCAAGTGCATTCTTTTTCTGGCTGTTCTCAGCCTAGAAGGCACCAATTTCAAAAAAAAAAGTACATACATAAGTGACCCAACTTAAAAGATTTTTTCAACGGTGACATATCCCTTTAATGAATAGACCATATAATAAAACCCTGTTGTAGATTAAAGTGACAAAATATTCTCTGAATCTATGTAATATGTATAGCATGTTAGATACCATAAATATTGAAAGACAAGAGACATTTTTCAAAAAACTCAGTTTATTTTGGTGTAAGGTAATTCGATTATAATGTTATAGCTGTGATAATAGAATCACTAAAATACACTATAAGACTACTACTATTGCCAATGAAAAAAATTCTCTACTATGGTATGATAAAAAAAAAATATATATATTTTTCTTTTACAATTGAATTACATTTGTAGATGGTTTTATTTTGAAGACCCTAGGAAGTTAGCTGTCAAGTATATCTTGTTTTCTGTCCCTAGGTTTAATGTGAACATAAGATGTTGGTTGCAGAAGTATCTTCAACGTGTGAAGAGATATCATGACCAGAGCATTAATTAATAATAAAAAGGAGTAGTAATAAAATGTATGTAAATAATTAACCACGTTTAGCTATTTTTCTTTAATTCTGAAAAGCAGGAGACACAAGACAACACAAAGCATTTGCCACTGGGGCTCTGAAAGGCATTTCTGTCAGTGAAAGAGTTCAATTTGGAGCTTTTATACCTAAGAGAAGAAGGTTACCTGATGGTCTGTCATAACACATCAGTGTCATCCCATATCAGCTTCCTGTCAAACTCTCTTAAGATTCGTCAACATACAATACTTAACAGTCATCACCTCACTCAGAGCGCCTCTCCTTTTGACTCTCTCCGTCTCTCAATGACAGTGTCTGCCTCTCTCTCTCCTTCTGACTCTGGATGACAACTCTCAGGGACAACAAAGCTTGTAGCTCAGTGATTGATTAGAGCTTCTTTCAGCCAATTATAATTAATGCCCAGCAGGATCACATGAACCTGGCAAATGCTCCCATTCACTCAGGATGTGGAGATGGATAATCCCAGCCACAAGGTTGGGGGTCAAACCTATTTCATATTTCCTTGTTTCACTTTGGAGTTACTTCTACATCAAGCCAATACAGAAAGCCATAAACCAGTGTCTAAAGGCTACTTTTCAAACTAAATTCTGTTGAAGATTTGTAATTCAGGTGCACTTTGAATTGAATTGTAAAGCAGGGAACCATGTGTCCTCTTTGTGAATTTATTTAATTCAACCAGAGTAACAGGGCATATTGAACACTTTTTGCACACAAATGTCCATGAAAATTCTTTAAAAAAAAATAAAAAAGGTACATTTGCATGCCAGTCAACTGTTTTTTTCCTTCAATTTCCAATTCATGAGGCTAATTTTAGAGTGCTGCTCTTATAAAATATTACATGCTCAACCATACACTAAGAACCTTTGTTCTTTGCATGCTTCAAGATCACACACCAAGCAGGCCTCCTTGTTATACCAAGAACCAAGACAAAATCCTAAGGCAATACAGCCTTGTTTTACAAGGGACCCCACATCTCTTTGGAAGAGATTTAGAGCTGCTGTCACAGTAGCTCTCGTTCGATCTGTCAAAACTTAATTCTATCTAGAAGTGCCCGTAACCTTTTGTTTTTGTTTTTATTAAATACAAAATAGTCCAGTCTCTATAGGGCACAATAATTACTAGATAGGTAAATTAATTTTACTGAACATAATGTAATCTTATTATTGGATTATACTGTAATCCCATTGATATATTTAATTGTACTACCTACTGTACTACACCATACTGTTCATTTTTGTAATTGCCTTTTTCAAAACTACAGCTCTTTTATTGCACCCCCAGCCATTAAAGTGATGGGGGATTTCTCTTTGCATTTCTGTTATTTTTTATATGCATACGTCTGAGGGAATTCTTCCTTATATTTGAAGTTTGGTCTGGGTTTGAAAGTGCAGCTGTGGGCCTGTAAAACCCATTAAAGCATTGTTTGACAAACAAATAAACATAACTTTACTACTTACTGTATTGGAACTTTAATTTGTCAAACAAAACTGACTTCATACTTACTTACCAATTGTGATAAAAGTGATAGCAACCCTGGATTTTAAAATGTACTTTAGGACCGACATTTGATTTGACAGCACTGTTTTCTTACAGAATACAGGCCATGATTTCCACTTTACTACGGCACTAAAAACGCTTGATCTTCACTTTAACCAAATCTCACCTTTCTGTCTACACACACACACACACACACACACACACACACACACACACACACACACACACACACACACACACACTTCATCTGATAAAATACAAGCAAAACACACCACTACTCGTGACAGATTAACTCACCAAATGGTTGTTGGTTCAGATCCCTCCACTTCCAAATAATCAGACTTCTCCTCCATCTGAAATTCAGTGAAAACCAGGGAGATGGTGTCCCCCGGATCTGCCAAGATGGTCCATTTACACTCTCCACTGCTGCCCAGGCCTCCAGCACCTCCTCCAGCGCCAGGGGAGTCACCACTGGGGAAATCAAAGCTGGAGATGAGCCCACTTGAGCCCCTTAGGGTGCCACCGCACGTGTCCTCCGCTGTCAGTTACCAAAGAGATAGCAGGGTGGGGAGGGTGAGGGGAGAAAAGACACATGGTCTCTGGGTTATTTCAGAGCTTTTACTCAAAGTTCAAAATGGAAAAAAGTAGCTTCAAGCATAAAACATTTGCACCTGTCCCCTCAGATACATGCAAACCAGAGAAAGACCAATGTGGAAGCTAATGTTAGAGCTGCACAAGCCATTTAGACAAACTATTTCATTTGCGACCCAATACCGGATAAGCGGATGAAGATGGATGGATGGATTTCATTTGTTTTTCACACATCCAGTTTGTTGAGTCCCATTTCTACAGCTAATTCAACAACAATTATGCTAACAATATAAAACATAAGATTAAAAAGGTTGCTATTGTTGTCTTCACACTGGCAACAGTGTGGTATTCTGACAATGGGCAGAACTATTTACCAATTAATGGTGTGCTAATTTTGTCACAATTTAATTTCCTTCGGTGCAGTTGGTAGGAGGAAAAGTCCAAAATATATATTTTGTGCTTTTTCTCTCTTTCTTGTCTCCACCCTCCATCCAAGAGTCAGTAATTCATCAATGTGTCTTCCAAGCCCACTCATGTTTCAGGAAACAAACAAATGGTGATAAACAGGGCTTGTAATGCTGTGAAATTGTTTATTTTTTCTCCAATGTGGGAAGCACGGTACGTCAGTTGAATGTTAATGCACTCTACCATAACAGTGGCTTGCTCTTTCACTCCACGTCCCTTTTCCCTTTCTCTCCCCCACCCCTTCTTACATCTCTCCACCTCACTCTCTCCATTCCTCTCCTCCGAGCCCTCTCAGATCTTTCTACTATTACTCACCACCCGCCACTCTACCCCTGTATCCGTTTTTTCTCCCTTAAGAATTCTAATGATGGCAGGGCTTTCACAGTTTTCACATCATTTAAGACTAATATGTGACACTCAGCTGTGCTAGCTGAAACCTTTGATGGCTCAGTGCTCCACTCAGGGCTGTCAGAGCTGCCAGCCTTAGAAAATTCCTGTATGCTGCATTACACGATTGGTCAAGGAACAAGAAGCGGGTGTATGAAATTCAAAAGAAGATAAAGAAAAAAGGGGTGAAGATGGGAGAGCAGGAACTGCTAGTTAGCTTGATCCATGTCCTTTGACACATTAACTGAAGCACAGCAATTGATCAAAGTCTTCATAGGAAGGGCAGAGATGGAACATATACGATTCATATCAAGGGCTGACTCATTTGCACACTACACCAAGGGCAGTCTATCATTTGTTGAATAGCTGCAGCCTTGTAACAACAAAAGCCTGTGGAGTCATAATGATTTGTTTTTGGTTTGTATCACCATCTCCACCTTATGACACTTCCCATGAGTGACAAATTGTATATCCCCTCAATGTATTTAAGACAACATTCCAACGAGAGCCCAGCAGATTTGTTGAGTAATTGGCTCTAGGCTAAAATTAAACTGATATTATTAAAGTGCTGCAAGTCTGACCAAAGGAGCCATATTACTTTTTAACGTTGATGACAAACAGGGAGGCAGCGTAAAGGGCCCTAATGGCTGTCAAGACAAAAAGAGCGAGAAAGAAGTGGTGAAGAAGTGTTAGAAATGAATCTATTTGTTTTGTGCTATCATAAACAACTCAATCAGCTGGAATTTGGCAGCCAAGGGCAGAATTAAAACAGCCATGATGGTGCATCTCTTCCACCATCTGGAATTCTTTTTTTTTTTTTTTAAATGAAATGTAATGTCATAAAACATTTTTTGTAAATTAGTTACTTAAACATTACAATTTACACATTAAAACATCTAGCAATGAAGTGTTTTTTTAATTATTATTTTTTAAACATGAATATCAGCAAATGATCCATATACTTTGGCAGGTGTATTGTTCAGGACCCAAGGAAGTGCAGTGTCTAGAGCAGGGGTCTTCAACAGGGGGTCCGCGACCCCTAGGGGGTCCGCGGAAGTACTGCATGGGGGTCGCGAAAGTTTTGGTTGATTAGACTTTAATATTCCCCCCCCCCTGCAATTTTCAATCAGAGTGGCATGGCCACTCTACTCACTGTACCTCGCACATGTTTAAAATAAAAACATGAATATATGAACCTGTGTATTATTTGAGTATCTTAGTATTGAATGCACAATAACAAGGTACATTTACACATGGCACTATAGGACCAGTTTGATATAACACAATTTTATACAATATATATAATTAGGGGGTCCCCGCTCCATCTTGCCATCAGTTTGGGGGACCTTGGCCTGGAAAACGTTGAAGACCCCTGCTCTAGAGTATAAACCACCAATACTACAGGCCAAGCAATCTACCCTTTCCAAAAAGGCACGTTTACATTGGTCACTTTACTTGTAGTATTATTATTATTATTAGTTGAAGGAAAATAACTATAATATCAATCCAAGAATCTGCAGGGCACCTGCTAGTGCCTAAGGGCATTGTACAATGAAACTTGAATCAATCAAATAACACAGCAATAAGAGTCTGTACTGTAGATAAAAGTAAATTAAGTTAGGTCGTGAGGTGCATGCAGACAGTGAGCAGAAAGCGCATGCTGCCATCCAACACAGTTTATGTTCTGGGTTTTGACTGGAAGGCGTGAATGTTGCCACAAATGATACCACTGGCATTATCATAGAAAAGAAAGAGACAATGACTAGACTCTCCCATAGACCGTAAACAAAAATGAAAGCCCATTTTGTTCCGCAGATATTTGTACACCAGAATAGGATGCTGGAACAAATAAAAAATAGCTCCTTTATAGTTTCCTCTGAAGTGGTTTCCATGATAACAGACTTGCTCTCTGATGATTGTTAAATATTATTCAATACAGGTGGTGTCAGTTAAAGCCAAGTGTGAGTGAGAAGTAAAGGTCATATATGTAGCGTGGAAATAGTAAATATGGGAATGGTACCTGCCCATTGTCTGCAAGCAACTTTAAAGAGACTTTTTAGTTTAATGAAAAAAGCTTTTCATTGGTTTGTGTGCTATGGATTAACTACCAATATTGCAGCACAGGGCTTCCTCAAAAGGGCACTGGATAGATTTCCACAACCAGGTTTAATGATACCTCACTTATAACTTATTGTCTACAGTAGCCAATTAAATTGCACAGGGAAATTTGGAGGATGCTTGGGAGTACTTCATTATTGTACAGAAGTGCTACGACAGGTTTCTTAGCCGTGTCTTTGAGAAGCATCCATGTATGGTAGTGTAAATCATGAATCAGCAAACTGCTGTCTCAGGCTCAAAAAAGCTTTGCTGCTTGAGAATTTTAAAATTGCTTCCACTGGATAATGCCTTTCAGGTTCCATATATTCACATGCAGCATTTCATTGGGATGCAAGGCAGCATTTAAGGTACAGTGTGCCAACTAGGTTTAGTAACATAAAAGACACTGAGTCCTGGGCAACGTGTTCCCGAGCAAATCATTAGAGCATGCTCTGGATTTAAAGACGAAGGAGGATCTGTCTCTTTTAAAAACGGTGGCAGTGTGAAAAAAAAGAGAGAAAAGATGGTGGTGAGGATTAGGACTGCTTTAGCTGAGCTCATTTACATCCCCAGCATCAGCAATCTAATGCTACTTGAGGAGGGATTAAGCCTCTCTCCCCTTGACTTTCAGATATACAACACTTGTCTTTCTACTTAGAAATATTCACCCCCAAAGATAGAAGGAAGGAACTCATGTATACACCTTAGGTTTTTCCTTTGTAATAATCCCTGTATTAATGCAAAGTAGTGACTATGTCTAGCGTAAGTCCTTCATTTGCTCAGCTGCAAGTCATGTTAAACATTGACAGGGTTGAGAAGCAGTAAAGAGAGGATAAATGGTGGCAGAGATGCAATTCAATATGTATCATGCATATTGCTGGGAGTCATTTTATTAAGGTGACTATCTTTCTGTAATTTCAGGTTTTTAAATAAATAATAAAAGAGGATGATTCAATGAGCATTATGGCACCACACAATCACAATGTTACATATGGGCAAGGGATATACAGTATGTCATTCTTTTAAAATCAATGAATATTAAATATCAAGTATCAGGATCAAGTTGGTAACCTAATTCCTAATCCAAACACTATTACAATGGTTGCCTGCCCTCATGGAGTTGATGTAAGCATTTCTGGCAGTAGATTGGTGAGGATATTTTTTATATCAATTCTAACTGTGGCGGAGAACTCATCTCTCATTTTGACTGAAAAATCTTGCCATTGGTAAGTACAATTTTAATTTTTTGAATTCTCAATTTGATTAGCAGAGAGAACTGCGTGTTTAGTCCAGTCACATTAAGACATGGAAATGTTTTAAAGGTGCAAGGTTTTTCTGTGGCCTAATTCTCTTATTCTGTTGGACAGGGGCTGGCAGCAAGAATGACAGTGTATCAATAGACCGTATTCACATGTTACCACACTGTCCCTGTTTGCTGTCTCGCTGCCTGGTTTAATGAGTGTTCAGAGAAAATTTAGATGGAAGGAATCAAATGGGCTCCTGGGACGGGCAGTAGCAACTCCCGATTAGAATAGCCATTAATTCTCCATTTCACTGCCTTTCTGCTTTGAGTTGATGCCGTCTGTTTTATTGAATGCATGTCTTTTAGTCTTTTTAACTCCATTGATATCGACTTACTTGTTTTTTTGTCTTTCTGTCAACCTTTCAAGCTCTACAGTATTCTCATCTTTCAAAGCGAGAGTGACACAGGATAAACATGTTTATGGTTCATCTAAACGGGATAATACCTGACATTATGATGACTTCAAACTAACTACAGTATAATATGGGATTCCTATAACATTGCCAGTCACTCAAAGCCATTTAAGCCATACATTTTGATTTTCTCAATAACCGAGATAAATAAGCATGATGGTTGTGTGTGTAGGTTGTTTCATAAGGAGTCAAACTAAGGAAATCAAATACTAAATAAATTACACTACTTCATCCATACTGCTTCCACAGTGAAAAACGACAATGACCACTTTTAATTGAATTGAAATTAATAACTCTGTCCACCAGATACTGTATGTACCTGTATTTGATAATTCCACAGTTTAGTGATGAGGTTTAATATTGGTTTGAACATTGGTCAAATGTGGGTTCTATCACTTCATTATCCTGCTTTAAACACAGCATTTGTTTTGAAAGATTATATTGTACGTCTCCCTGCACTTTTCTCTTTCCTCTATCCCTCGGTATTTCTGTCAGCCAGACTTTTGAAGTTGGATGACGATGGAGAAGGGAACTTGGATAAATATGAAAGAGAGACAGATAGTAACAAAGGGTAGGTGACTGGTTAAGAGACTGATGGTGTTGGGAGACGGTGGGGGGTAGAAGGTGGAGAGGGGAGAGATTTTGTGCGGCTGTTAGTTTTGTATGAAACAATTGATAAACAGAAAGGGCAGAATCTCTGAGGAAATAAGATCAAAAGACCATCTGCCCACATACAGGAGCTGGGCTAGATTTAGTCAAGTGAGAGAGTGTGGCTCAAGCAGTGCCCAAGCCTGAAAAGGAGTGATGTTTCTGGCCTGTGGCAATAGAGGCTAACACCATCCTTAAAATGCAAAGGAACCCTCCATCTGCAGCTTTTTGTTTCCTCAAAGCTTGCCATTTCTCAAACATTTGCTGTGCCATTTTCTTCTTGCTGTGCCTTGCACTGTAGAATGAATTGGCATGAGCAAATATGCGTTGCTAGCTCTGGGATTTTGTAGGATTGTTTATTGAAATGAGAGGGGCTATTTTTAACTCTTAGTATATACTCTCTTCGGATGAGCTTGCACTTTACACCTAGTAGTCCACCAGCATCAATTTGTATTAACTTATTAAATGAAGACATGTTGGCATTTCTTGCTTTTCATTTCAATAAATAAAACTATAAAAATCCATCTGCTTAAATAAAGAGGGAAAATCAATGCAACTCAACAGATAAACATCGGCCAATTTTTCCATTTTTTTAATTGAAAATGATTTAAGTTTAACAATATATTAACGTTTTAAAGTACTTAAATATATAATAAGTATGTTGCCAGTTGCAAGTGTAATATGTTTACTAGCCATCACGTGCAGTGAATGGTTAATTTGCTTTTACATCCATTTTGGTGAACCCAGAGAGAAAATATGGCATTTTAAATGTAGCCTACATTTACGGTAACCAGATAACGGTAGACTACAGAGAAAGTGTGTTATTTTTACATGCATGTCGAAGAAACCGAGGAAAAATATTTTAGTCAACAGTAAGTGGAATGAAAATTTGTGTTCTAATCCAGTCCGATTCCTACCAGTTGCGTAGGAACCAGAACGAAACCGGGTTTCAGTACCCAACCCTATGCTTAAGTCTGTCAAGCAAGATGTTGTGATCCACTGTATCAAAAGCTGTGTTAAGGTCCAGCAGCACCAAAACCGAGCATTCAAAGGGCTTGACCTGTAAAATGCTCCATCGCTTAGAGCATTTTCACCAGGGGATGCTTACAAATGTATTGATATTAATTATTTATCTTTTACACACACTTGTAATCTGGTTAACAGTAAAACAACCCCTTTTATTGTTTGGTCACTTTTCCTGAGGTAGACAGAAAATGTACTGGTTAAAAAATGTCCACCACATATAGCTGTTTGCCATATTCGTGTATCAGCTGTCTCAGCATATTCAACCTGGTAGGAGAGGGAAAACTGTTGACATTGCAGTTTTCACAGTTTCACAAATTTCATTTTAATTTTTACGTCATCTAGACTGTGGCCTGAGAACAGTTTTTCTCTTATGTTCCTTCGGTATATGGTCAAGTTGCTACCATATAATGTACAATGGCTCTGGAGTTGGTGAGTAACCACAGTGGACTAAAAGTGTAATTATTTTTTACAGCCCAACATTTCCAGATAAAAATAAGACTTGGTGAGCTTTTAATTGCTTGCTTTGTAGCCTATGCAGTCTGACGAGACATCAGCAAAGCAGCAGAAGGAGACAGCTCAACAAATAAAGAAAAACATTAAATCTGAAAAACATTCCAAAGAAGAGGTGCCCAAAAACTGTACTCATCTTGAGTCAGCAATTTAAGTACAGCCCAAGTGGCAATGCAACAATCTATTAGATGTACCGCTCCTGCAAACAGCATTAATGTATTTAAGCTTCTTACTCTACTTGGAATAAATATTTAATTAACCTTTTGAGCTATAGAGGCTCTAATCAACTTCTTCAACATGATTAAAATCATTCCAGCCCATTAGAGTGCAAACAAATTTACAGATCTAATAAAGACTTGTGCCAGACTATACCACACCAGTCACCCAATCACACGCCATCAAGCAGTCAATCATGTCTTAGCAATTAACGTAAAGCAATTCAATCAAACTACAGGAGGTCAAAACAAACCAATCACCTGCTCATTGTAAAGGTCTTAGAGGAACCCTAAAATGGGAAGATAACATGTATTCTCCACGGTAACCTACAATCCCATTGTAGAGCTGGGAGTAAACGTTGGCAGAAGGGCTGTAACGATATGCGACACTAAGATCCACAAACCTGTGTGGCAGAGTAAGAAGGCAGAATCGCGACACACCAATTCAAACTCTCAGAGTTATCCTTCCCGTCCAGATGACAGTATCTCATCGCAAGTTGCGTTTTAAGCTCCTTTTTTTCTGCTTGTGGAGAGCTACGTGACACATGAAACTATATTGATGCGGACCGGCGAGTTAAATCGGCCGTCCGAGAGTATACCAGGCAGACACACAGCTGACAACCTGCTGGTGGAGGCGCTGGAGATAGGCTCGGACATACACGCCGTGGGCCGCTGTGGACTTATGTCAGTCCCGCAAGTGGATTCAGGGAAGTGGCTGCGTGTGTCCAACAATAAACAAAACATCAACGCCAATACAAGCCTACAGCTGTCCGCAGACACTGAGTGAATAAAGCACAGGAAATTCCGTTTCCTGTGCTTTCTTTTGGAAGGCTGGCTGCACCTTAATAGCTAGTCAGTTAGCCGGAGTTAAACGCTAGCTATCAGTAAACAGAGGGTAGTGTCTGGTGTGTGCGCCAGTGTTTATGCGTTTGTGTGTCGGCCCGCATTTGGTGATTGTTTAATTTAGTTTAATTTAGGAACCTTCACAGTACTGTGAAACAGTAGCCATTTAATTTACTCTGTAAATGTAAGAGAACTTGATTGAAGAAGAATTTTCAACATGTTCATCATCATCCACAATGGAGTTGGTTTTTCAACAGTATTTTGTTACAAAGAAAAGTGTTATAGCTTTGGCTATTTAAGTATTTTACTGAGGTATGTTAATACTTTGCCTAGTTAATATTGTTCTTTGGTGTTTATACAAGTTTTTCAAATGTTATTTACCCCCCAAAAAAAAAAAAAAAAAAAAAAAGACAGAATTGAGGTTTGTATCGAATCATGGGTCAAAAATTGTGATGTGAACCAAATCATGGGTTTGGTGTATTGTTACATCACCTGCAGTTAAAATGATTAGTAACTCATTTTCAATGATAAAACATCCTCACCTCTGCAGATTGGCACGGGGAAGTCCCACACTGACACCTCAGCTGCGTTGGTCACACAGGTGAGGAGTGAATGTCCGTCCAGGACGTAGCCGGTGACGCAGCGGTAGCGGATCTTGTCACCTACGTTGAATTGAGTTCCATTCAGTATGCCTTTGGGTGGAACCCCTGGGTTACCACATGAGCTGCTTCTCAGCTCTGGGAAATAGAAAGAGAAGACAGTATTGTTAAGAATAACACTGTGTTGTCTCTAGTCATGTAAGCACAGCGATTAGGTTGTATTTTTTATAGTTTTTGCTACCTAAAAGATGTGATATTTGTGCTGGTTAGTCACCTCAACTTAAGCGTTAGGAGTATTTGCACATGGTTACTAGCTGGTAAATGTTCAGCACACATCTGACATTTATGCACAGATGCTTATTTATGTCTGAAGAGCTAATATCTTGGGATATCATATATAAATGCACTACTAGTGAGTGGTGAAGTACCGCAGTGGTGTTTTACTCATCTCTTTAGATTAAGAGTCCACAAAATAACAAATATATAACTGGGAGGTGCAATAAGGGGCAGAGAAAACTGGTACATTGGCACAATGTGAAAAAAGAGCAAGCAACAAGGTAGTAAAAGCAATGGCAAGAGGACCTTAAAAGAAGAAGCTATAGCTGCAGAGTATAATTATTTTTCCTGTAAACTCCTTTATGGTATAGTTGCTTAATAGTATGGACAGAAACATATTACTTATCACAAAAAAACAGTTAACATGAATAGTGGGCTTCCATAGGAATGGTCACCTAACTTGGCACATTTTACTGTGCATCAATAACTGTCAATGAGTCATCAAATGACATCTGCTGACATGACACATCTTTTATGTTACTTACGGAAGTCTATTGTGTTCCAAAACAAATCATTTTTGCTGTACACATTTTCTTTTAACTCTGGAAAATAGTAACTATATTGTAAAATCTACAGTAGGCATGTATATTAAAAGAACGCATATTTTTGAAATTTAATGTCTCCATTAATCATGGTACAAACATGGTAAATAACTGCATGTAACAAGCATAACTATGAAAAATAATATTACCTTAAAATTGCATTCATATTGTTTTATATCCCTTGGCAGACAACTTTTTGAAGATGGCATATTGCAGTCGTGGATCTTCCACTAGTTAGCAATTTTAAAGAAATTGCTATCATATTATGCTCATGCGCTGACAGAGCCAAAGTATTTATGATCAATGTATTTCTTTCCAAACTATTGAAAAGGAATTTTGATAAAGATCTACTAAAAGTTGTGATAAACAGGCCTGGAAGAATATTCCATCCTGTATTCTTTTGGTTGAACACAATCTTCCACTACATTAATTTCCTTCATAAGCCATAAGACCACCATAACTCTCCATCTCTGTCAGAAGTCCCCTGCACATGTCCAGCCTGCACAAAATGTATCAGCAACGATTTGATTTCAAACCCCAGTACAGGACGTCACACATCATCGGCTTCTTTTTGCCTCAGCAGGTACATGTTGACTAAGTGTTGACTATTCAGCTTGAAAGCAACATTGGGTCTGTTTCTAAACTTAACACCTGTGTGAGCCAGACCGCAGACTAATAAGGTCTGTTTGGCTGTTGGAACCTGCAGTCAACTTTTCTAAAGTAGTAAAATTGTGTTTTAAAACCGTTTGTGGCGTTAATGATGATTCTGTCTCTTGATTACGTTTAAGTCACGTTTGCTAGCTAATTGCCGGCGCTCTACACTGCACACTATACACTACCTGGACTCAGTGCTGCTTACAGTGTTAATGAGGGTTAGTTCACACTCCCTGTTACCACTCTGCCGCGGAAGCTCAGCCTGGGTTGTGCGCAGAGCAGGACACCTGTGATCTGCCTCAGCCACCACCATGTTTGCTTATGACATCAGAGGTGAGAGCCATGTGCAACCATTTCCGGCCCAGACTCATGTCAATCAAACTCTTGTGAGAGTCCCTATGAAGGTAATCCCAGCACAGACTGAATTTTGTTCTGGAAGTCATGTGCAGGCAGCACCTTTAAAAACAATATAAATCAGTACAGTAATATTATTGAATATATGCAGTCAGTGCATCTTAAAAGATACACTTGGGTCAGCTTTATGATAAAGACTATATAACTGAATTTATGGTTAATGATCAATAGAACCAAATTAGTATGATGAGATCCAGGGTTGTGTTGTTAATATGAATACACATCTTCCTTATTTCCTATAGCTTGTGACTGATCATGCAGTAAAGTTAAATTATTATTGTTGATATTTGACATCTGTTTATGGCCAATTATTCTAACTGGCAAGCCAGGGAATAAAAAACTTCCATTTTTACTTTTGCCTACACCGTGTTAGATTGATCTCCTGTATGGGAAGCTAGACAAAATATAAGGAGGCGCATATTTGAGACCCTGATCTTGAAGTTAATTTCATTGACAGAGATCTGTGAAGCTGCATTTTCTAATATTAATTTCCAAGACTCATTTTTGAAATCCAATTACTAATCCACTTTATTCTCCAGATGTTCACATACACATCCCTCATACATATGATCTCTAATGAATACAATAAATCCTTAGCATCAACTGCTGGCTGTTTATGTTCATGAGGATAATTAAATACCAAGACTGCGTCGGTAATAAAGTAGGAGGAAAGGGAACATGTGATTTCTTTTTTAATCAAATACAGAAAGTGTTGGCTAACATGTAAACACTGATAATCAAAATAGAGCTTCCAAAGCTCTACCAATGTATACAATTTCTAATTACAAAAATATGAAATAAAAATAAAACAATATACAGCATTTCTAGTATTTTTAGGTAGATCAACTTTTCCATGAGAACTAACTAAAACATTGGGAGCTGAGGCTCTCATTCACGTTCTCACATTTTAATACCAGCTATATTTAGACAAAGCCTCTGCAAATGAATCTGTCTGAAGAAGAGTAAAATATGTATAATGGGTTTATTATCTATTTATGTGATCTATGCAATTATTTTATTTCAAGCTGAAACACCTCATTCTACAAGTAACTCAAAGTTCAGTGGAAAAGGGAATATTTTATGATTGACAGCTTATTTGAGTTGAGGGAGAGAGGTGCAAACTGAGGGAAGATCAGGCTATACAGTTTATAGTGCAGCACTAATGATACTTGACCGATGTAGGGATAAGGAGGGAGAAGCAGAGTTGAGATTCCGTGCAGGATTGACATCTGACCAGCACAGAGGTCAGGGGTGAGAAGTGGGGCAATCCAGTCCCCTAAGAATTATTTTCATAAGCAACTATTTTGCATTTGGAAGCAGGTAAACTATTTACATAAGGTTTGCTAAAGTTTGTCCATAGCATACTATTTATATGTGGAAAATCTGAGGTTGACTGACAAGGTTCACCTCTCATAAATAATCCATGGTGCTGTGATCTAATTATATGGGCCACTTTGCATTTGGTCACTTTAATCTATAAAAAGTTAAAAATAGATTAAACATCAACCTAACGAAATAGGTTCATATGAATATTAATATGAGGGTATGACAATAATGCACGCTGCAGTATAATCCTAACACATACACAGTGTCTCCATGGGAGTTATGGAGAGCCTGTGAAGTTTAAATGTACGTTTGAAATATCAAATTTGTGTAGTTCAACAAAGTGTGAATAAGCACATCAAAGGCAATCTTAATATAATATGTTAAACATTATAAAGTCTTTAGTTTGATGCAGAGAACGACAGATTACACTGCTGAGCTGAAAACATTTGAATAAAAGAAAATCTAAACAAAGACAGAAAATTAAGTGTCCAGGGGACTGGTGCTGTGTGCATTCAGAACTCCCCATGATCACAGAGCCTTCCATCACATCAGTAGTGTTCCCAACAGTGGACATTTAACTTTCGAGGAGGGTGTTGATCCCAGGAGAATACCAAAGAGCAAAGACCAATGAGCTTGCCATGGTACAATATGTGGGTTGAATGTAGCTGATCTATCACTCAGTTTTGATGTATTTGGTATATCAATCTCTTTCTCTCTCTTCTACTGTAGGGAAAAAAGCATCAGCTATTCAATCTTAAATGGCTTGTTATAGGATTAGATAAAATAAATTGAGACTTCAAACTACAGAGATGCATATATATATTAACGCAAGAGCGTTAATAGTTGTTCAAAACAGCTACACTTGCAGGTGGAGTGAAGGGGTGAGACCAACATATTTTCAGACAGTCTCTCCTGGAAGGCATTTATAGTGTTGGTTGTAAACACGAACAGATGTGTAAAGAATGAAAAAAAAGAGAGCTGAGAGAGGTTCAAACCTTGGTGTCTCCTTTCTCACCTTAGCACATCTGGCCAATCGCAGCATGATGTGGGTGTGAATGTTTGCTATCGTTTCTGAAAGTTACAGATATTGTCAAGTAACACCCCCGCCATATAAAAAATAATAATTCTATTTTGGTGAGGAGAGGAGATTTGATGTAAACTATTGGTACATAATCACTTCTGTTTATATTTACACTAATATTCAAATACATTCTTTGAATTGTCTCCATACTTCATTCCCAAATAACTCTTTGCATTAGCCATTCTGCTGCTTGTGTCTTGACTAAATTGCTTTGACTTGGATGTGACTGAGTAAAATTAAAAAGTTTGTGCACTGTTGAGTGTTACAAATCATATCCTGTGTTCCCTGAACACAGTTATAATTTCAGCTGCCAGATGTTGCCGGGACCTTAGACAGACTGCACTCAGCCAAATAAAAATGTGATAACGTATAAATTATACTTTACCACATTTTCCAAGAAATGTAAGTCTTTTATCATTTCCCATGGATTTTCTATGGAAGAGAATGATGCAATTAAGGCTCATGCTCAAATACTAATTGTGCAGCAGGTAGTACAGATTTTAATGCTCATTTGCAAGGTATAAAATATCTGATTTATAGATTCACTGGTCACATTACATTCAAACTAATTTACAGTTCCGTAATTTTTAGACATGTATTGCTATAATCATTACTTTATGGAAGCTGTTCTTAAAAGAACTAGCCTATGTGGAGAAACAAAAGCGCAAGCTCAAGTAAATGTTTGGAGATTCTTACCCCAGGTCACTAATTAAAAAGTAATGAATGCATCCCAGCTGTAATTATAGCAGCACTGACTCATTGGCCTTTGGTGTATGGAAAGTCATAGCTAATCTCTCAGACAGACATGGCTCTTGAATGAATTCAAAGGATGCGTTGCAGACATTTGAAGCACTTGGTTTGGATAACACCTCTCACTGTAGGCAAAATAAAACTGCCTCTATTACAGCTACAGTAGCTGCATGTCTGTATGCTAAACTGCAAAAAGTACTTTGAATAGTAGCCT
Organism: Etheostoma perlongum; assembly: GCA_026937815.1. NCBI lineage: Eukaryota > Metazoa > Chordata > Actinopteri > Perciformes > Percidae > Etheostoma > Etheostoma perlongum. The sequence goes on from CM049376.1 coordinate 21,730,531, forward strand.
GGACTTAACAATAAATCAGGGTTTCTACTTTTACAAGGGTTTGAAAAGCCCCGTAAATAAATCAAGTGTTTTAGATATAGTGTTAGCCCTGAGCTAACAAGAGTCGCTGTCTGGAAGACCCTAACTAAAATTGTGGATATAACTGAACCGGGGAAAACAGCTGCTCCTAAACACCAGAGGCTGGAGCAAAACCTTATGAAAACCTGTACAAACAAAAAGGAAAAATGAATGCATACAATGTTAACTAAATGCAAGATGCTTTTACTACACAAAGCAGCAGCCAATCTACAAAGTAAAGCCAATTTAAAAAAAAGTGCATATGATGCTTAACATCATTATACACACACAAATAGCATTTGTGATGGCAGAGAAACTATACAAACAAAAAGTTGAGCAAACAGCAATATGATGCTGCAGAGTGCTTTTAACACAGAAATCTGACCTATCTATAAACTAAAAAGATGAGAAAACAGCAATGTGTTATAAATCTTTACCAAAATGGGTTAATAGGACAATAGAAGGGCAATATATAAAACATAAGGCCTAGTAAGACAACATTCCACAATTAGAGTAAAACTAGAGTAATAGGATTTTGTCATTACAACAAAGCACTACCATTTTCACCTACAGTTACATTCCCAAACAGCGGGAGTGAGAGTGGCTTGCATTATCCTTCACGACAGTGGAAACAACTGTGTTATGTGAACTAGTAAATGAGGAGATTGGGTGTGAGTTTTCTCATGGGCTGAGCTATTTATTTTGCCTGTATATCTAATGACTTTGTAGCCCTTTGAAGAAGACGGAAGTTTGACGGAGTGGCAGTGTTTGTGAAGCAGCACACTTTCCCCACAGGAGCCGCCTGTACACTGCCTGTCTGGCTGCGGAGCTGGATTTTCATGCAGGCGGGGAAAATAGTATTGACTGAGCCCATGTTGGATCACAGGGCAAAGTAGCTGGTAAACAACCCATGGTTATACATGCATGTACACACAACTCAGTTTCCAACTCAGTGGAAATCTGCATGGCCACATAGGGAAGGATGAAAATGATTTAGGGAGAAAAAATGAAATTATGTTTTATGGGTCAGATGTATTTCAAAGACTTTTCCAAATAAAAGGGCAGGTTGAAATTGCATTGAGGCAAGTTTTAGATAAGTGCAGCAATGTTTTCACTGCAAATAGACAACCTTCAATGGGAAGGCAGATAGCATTACTCCCAGCTCAGTACATGTACACTGCATGGATGCAGCCTCTCTCTATCCATTGTAAAGCCACGAGCACCTGCCACATTGCTTGGCTGGTGCTGTGTGTTGTAGAAAATCCCACAACTCTACCTCTTAATAAATGCAACCATTCAGGCCAAGGTTGCAGGATAACACTGACAGACAGGTGATAGTATAGGAAAGTTTGCACTAATCAGTGATACAATTCACAAGCTGGTTTGTATTCCAACATACTTGACAAAAGATTGACAGGCCCTTTAGAAATTCAATTGCTGTGTCCTTCACTGTGTCCTTCGTATGCACACAGATTCAAACTCAATTAATTGCAGTCATGATTCAATCATATCCGAGAGACTACAAGCATCACACATTTTAAAATCAGGAATCAGCAGCACATACATAATCACGCATAAGATGTAGCTAAACATATCAACATAACAAGGAAAAAAGGTATACAGTGATGACAGTAAATGCAAATAAATACATTATTGATGGGTACATTGAATATTTGCTTTATATGCGTTACAAAAGGGCTCTGACTGAAAATAATGTATGATGATAGTCAAGCAGATGGGCTTTCAATCAGATGATAGTGATAATAACGACCACACCACGTTAACTTTCTTATTGACATTTCTTATTGAATTGCACCATTATACTGTTAACTACTGTAGCACAATTATTTCACATCTAAAATATGGCATTGCAGTCACATTTTATGCTATTATTACATACAATTTGTTGGGAATAAGCATTGAATTTAGAAAATTGATAGCACCATCATATACCATCATAAGCCAGCAGATTAATACCATACTACTTAGATTGTTGTTTACACATTTATGCTGTGTACAGTCTTGTAAAACCAAGCTATTAAAGAATGAATGACAGGAAAAGATAGGAAACGGAGTTGTACATGTTATAGTATTACCATAACACAGCTTTGGCTACCATCCAAAGCTGTATAACCAATACGACTCCTACACACTAGCCACAAAATAAATTATAAGATATAACATCCCCTATTGTCCTTATTGGAAAATATTCTCCCCTGTACTTATTACTTTTCAGTATTAAGTAATGGGAATATCTCTACCTAATGTGAAACAAAATGTGATTAATATCCAAATTAGCACAACAACAAGGCAAAAGGTGGAGGCAGAAGAACGAGATCTAATTCAAACAAGCCAACAAAAATAAATTAAAAAAAGAAATTCTACCAAGCCACTCACTGGAGCCAGAGAGAGAGATAGAAGGAGACAGAAGAAGGAGAAAAACAGAGCAGGGGACAAAGAGCACAAATGGGCAGATGGAGAGGGGAGAGGTACTGGGTTGGCCAGATCTCGGGCAGGTGGGGAGATGAGGAAGGGGTAAAGGGGGGGGTGGAAAAGGACATCATAAAAGGGAGGATGAGTAAAGCTAGAGGATTGGGTCAGCCTGTGTATGCAGGAGAAGGTAAGGGAATAGGACTGAAAGTAAAGAAACATCTGAAGGATATTGGAGGAAGAAAGGAGCAGACAAGCCAAAGGAGGACAGGAGGTAGAAAGAAGGAGAAGAAGAGAAAGGTAGGAATGGAGGTAATATGATAAAACGAGCAGGAAAAGAAAGGAACACATTAGAAAAAAAACTCATAAAATGTATTAAAGGAACGGAGAATGTGGATGAGCGATGGAGTTCACATAAAGAAGCAGAAGGGGGGGGGGGGACCCGCTCCCCGCTGCACTTGGCTCTGCTTTAACACACAACGTGGTACATCCATTAGTTCAACTAATTCCCATCACCATCTGCCATGCAATTTCAGATGCACCTCTGGAGTAGAAGAAAAGGTTCAGGACTTTGGGGGGGTTGATTGTTGATTTGAAAAATATGAGATTAATTTGCTTAATTGAGGTACCTAATCTTTCCATAACTCAACAGTGAAAGTCCTACAGGAAATTAGGTAAGGTAAGTGTGATCACACGTCCCTCTCAAGAATAAATGGTGTCTACTTCTCCTGGCTGATGGAGTTTTCTTCTAAATGAAGAAAAATGAAGAGCTGTCCTTATTGTAATCTGACTTAAATTCCACATTCCTTGCATTTTTATGGCCATTTCTAAAAAATAAAAAGCCAAAGAAGCAAAGGATAATATTTTTCTTACCTTCATAAGCCACCTTAAATCCATGAGCGCTTACTGCAAAGTCACTGGTAAGCCTCAGTGAAAAAATGGAGCCAGAACTGGTAACGGGCGGAGGGATGGTAAATCCTGTTATCCTGCAGATAAGAGAAAGACGCATCATTCACTGAATGTATGATTTAATTTATATCAAATCACATTTATATGTCTATAACATTAAAATGATATTGTGCAGTTGTAGTTTTAGATTAATTAAACGCAAGACAAATGGTTTAATTAAATCTGTATGATGACAGTACAAAACCTGCTTAAATTTAAAGAAATATTACTGTGGTAAAACATTTGCATAATTTTCGGCTTCCAAATTCTAAAACCACACAAGTTCAAGTGGATACTGATTGACTACTACTACAATTAAAGCTTTTTACCCAAATTGTTATGATCCAAAAATAAAACATTGGTAAAATGTTATGAGGCAGAAACAAACGCTACATGGGTTTGTTATACATCTGTCATTTTTGTATTTAAAATTAGTAAATTAATACATTTCTGTAGAGAGTAGTGTGCACTAAAATGCAATGATTCACAAAAACGGCACAACAAAGTAACTATCACTAAAAAATAATGACTGTGTTGACCACTGGTGAGTTTGTGCAATGTATCATTTTGTGTCTAATAAGACAGAACTGCTCTGAGAATTGTGATGCAATTTGTCCAATAATATACTGGGTACTATACAATCAAAACCCAAGTGAGACCCTTCCTTAGTGTTGGATGTTGTTTGAGGGCTAGCAGCTGCTTTGTAACTGACTGCTTCATTACTGCATTTCAAATTAGGTGCAGATCCAAACAAATCCATTTACTTTCACAACGTCGTAAACAAGATGTGTTGCTGCCCATTCCTCAGCACCCGTTGCTGATGTTCTATCGACCTTCCGATGCTGTAAGCCAGGCCGTGTAGCATGGATAAAACTTGCACATAAAACAAAATGTGTCCAATGTTGCCACCTTTTCTCTTGTTGTTTTTCATTGCTAGTTTTGGTGTTGTTTGTGTGACTAAACCTACTTGACAAAAAGCCAGGTGAATGTCTGTACTGGGCCAAGTGTCGAGAAACAGAACTTCGTCCTGTGACAGCAAAGAAGAGGGTTCTGTATTTACAGCTTCAATAGAATTTCCAATTACAGCACTGTGAACTGTGCTGGTCCTTGCAGTAAATAATTACCCTTTGTCGCAGGTACTGCACAGCATGCCAAGATACAGCTAAAAGTCAATTGCACCATGATGCAATTTTGAATACATTTATGGAGGAAACAGAACTGAAAATCTGACCTTGTTGGAAGCTTAATCTCTCACTAGAGAAATGTACTGAATTTGCCTGCTATCATGGTTGAATTAAACGTGGGGGCAAGCTTATGCATCCCAAGAAAAGTCTATGTTGGAGTGCTTTAACAAAAACAACAAGCACAGGCAAAAGTGGCAGCCCATTTGTTACTTTATAAAGTTTTACTTAATGTTTCAATGACTTTCGTTCAAACTGGTAACGATCTAAATATCAAAGGCAATGTAATTCATTTTGCAGGGCCTTATTCCTAAAAACAGCAGAAAAGAAGGAATTGGCAAAACTGTTGTGGTTAAAATGCTGTAGGAAACAAGTAGTGTCTAAAGTAGTGAACAATCAAAATATTATGGATATTGAATGATGTTATTGAAATTGGAACTATATTCTTATGTAGAAATAAAATTACCCATAATACATTTCATTTTTTATTTCTATATCTATTTTATGTTACAAACTGTCAACTGGTCGAAATGGCAGTTTTGGACGGATGTTGGCTGAAGCGTTGACGAGGGCCAGCAGGCACGATAATGTGGTCGAGCGAGCAAGAGTAACTGGAGAGAGTGAGCGGCATTAGAACAAAGCAGTGAATCTGAGAAATAAAACGTTTTTGCCTTTTTATCACTAGAAACTGTAGCAAGCATCTCACTAATCACTAATATTTCCACATTCATATTTAGATGCAACAAATGATATATCCAGCTGCAAAAAGTTAAAACGGAAGTACAAAGAGTTATTCATATAAAGACTATACACTATCTTGACCTGATTGGTTTAAACTGGCAGGTTTTATAACGCTGCAGACCGTTGCATTTCAAGTTTTAACTCGTGTCGCAGCAAAGCATCGTACATTTCTATTTGGAGTCACCCCTATACTGGACTATTACAATTTTGTTCTGAAAACATTGCTCCAGTCAGAGTTAACATGAAAATGTCACCTGTGGACACCTGAATTTAATCTTGCTTCAGTTCTGTGTTTCTGTTAACAAAAGTCCCAGTGAAATAAATCCCATAGCAAGGAATGATGATGTCATGGGGTTAGTGTACATGGAGGGGAAGACATCTTTTTTCTGAAGCTGTCAGAGGGATAAGGAGGGGACAGTCTAGGCAGAGTTGGTGGAAATCTTGCACTCCTAGACATATTTCTGATTCAGACAGGTCATGTCTTCAGTCGTGTGTGTCATGATAATGCAGAAATAATTTTAACATGAATACCAAACCTTAACAAGCAACATCTTAAACCATGGCATGAAAACGTGCAACTGTCTAAGAAAAAAACTCATTCTGATTTTAACATAAAAAAGAGCAGCCTGACATTTTCTTAAATAGTCTTTAAAATATGTGTTTTTTTGGTTTGGTTAAAACCAAAAAAGCACATGTTGACCTCAGTATGAATTGGGTGTATGGTTGGAAAATTAAAAATGAACACCATGGGGCTTGCCGTCTCCTCAGACAGAAGGAGCTTGTGAGTGGGAAATCAGACAAGTCTGCAACTATTAATAAATAACCATATTTCCATTTGAAATTCTACAAAGAAGACATCCTAACGACCGGATTAGGCCCTAATCTGACACTTTGCGAGTTAGGCCAGACTCACTAGGTAACTTTCATTTGAGACGGTAAAAGTACAACAGTTTAAGGCATCACAGTCAAGATGATGTAAGCAGAATAGTACCACAAATAGGATCTGCATCTCTCTCTCTCACACACACACACACACACACACACACACACACACACACACACACACACACACACACACACACACACACACACACACACACCTTACTGAAGGTTGGGGTGAAAAGGCAGCAGTACAAAGAGAAACTGAAAAGTGCTAAAAGTGTGACGCCAGGTGTCTGAACAGCTATGATGCCCCCCGTTTATGGATCAAAGCAACACCAGTGGCAGAATGAGTGTGCGTGCCTGGGAACAGTGTGCCAATGATTGCCTGGACAGATGCAGCCTTTCCTTCCACCTGAACACACTACATCAGCCCTGAAGGTAGCTGTCAGACATTCCAACCATCTGATTAGTGTGTCACCGTAGTGGCGTTCCATAGAGGAGAGAGAGAAGGGAATGATGTACGTCTATTTGTCTGACTCCCTGTCTCTCTACCTCCACCTTTCTTTTCTGTGTGTCACACTAGCTCTGTCACACAAGCTCTCTCTCACTTTGTTAGTCAATGCATGAGGTTGCTCTTATTTACGGTTACTTTTACTGTCTTGATGGTTCACCGTGTGTGTCGCTTTGCCTATGTGTATCTCTTTGTTTGCTTCTGCCCACCTCTCCTTGTTGCTACACTGCTTTTAACCTCTTTGGAAAGAGGACAAAGGAACAAAAACAGACAGAGGGGGGCAACAACCCTCAATTTCTGACTGATCTTACCTAGTAAACAACAAAAAGTGAACCACTTGCCTTTAGTGTATTGTAGGAAACAGAGCAAAATGAGGCAGGTTACTTACTAAGGTAAGCAATGGCCTTCCTGCTAGCTGTCTCCTTAAAACATTGGAAAAAACAGCAGGAGCTGATAAATAGACTTTGCATTGGCATGTCTTAATTCATAACCAGCCCGGGCCTGCTACATCCTCTTGGAGTTTGGGCTAATTAGCCTGAGCTTGTTACATTCTTTTGGAGCCTGGGCTAGCCAGCCTGGGCCTGTGAGCGGGCCTGGCTTGCTTCGTCTTTTTGGAGCTTGGGCGGGCCGGCCTGGGTCTCACCCATCATCCTGGAGGCTAGGTAACGGGCCTGGCCTACTACACTTTTTGGAGCCTGGCCTAACAAGCCTAAGCCAGTAACATAATCTTGGAAGTTGGACTATACTCTACAAGATAAATTGGTATTGTTACTAGTTATTTTAATATTAGTAAATTAATGACAATGGCATCTTTTTATATTTTAATTTTCTTGTCCCCGTTGGTCACTTGGAACTTGCAACCGGACACCAATCCTAGGGTGAGTTGTTTTAATAATATGGTGGACATACAGGAAAACCTACTATAGTGGCACAAAAAACAGTATTGACATGCACCAGGAACCATTACATTTTTGTTGGAACCTGGACTTCTGGATGGATTTGTATCGGGATTTGCCTAAACTGCAAAACTTCTTTGCTTTGTATAATTTGTCTCTCTCAATTAATGACAGGCATTACTGGGTTTCAGCATTTGATAGGCCGGCTTTAAAATATGCTGTGAGGTGTAGATTGATTATTGCACTACTTCTACTTCTATCTGGAAATGTGCAGCCAAATCCTGGTCCTTTGCAATATGTCTCGACCCCTGCTGAATTTAAATCAATGCCTGGACTGAAAATTGTTCATCTAAATGTCCGCAGTTTACTACCTAAAATGGACATGGTTAGAATTTGGATTGAATCTACAGATGCAGACATAGCGATAATTTCGGAAACATGGTTGAAGAAATCAATTACTAATGAAGATATAAATGTACATGGGTATAATGTTTTTCGCAGTGATAGGCCAAAGAAAGGTGGTGGCGTAGCTATCTATGTTAAGTCAAGATTTGGTGTATCAGTTGTTTTGTCTGAGTTTCTTTGTAGGCAAATGGAGTTTTTGGCTTTAAATGTTGAAATATTTAAGTCCCATTCAATAACTGTTGTGGGGTGTTATAGACCTCCATCGGCCTCCAGGGAGGCTTTATCATCTTTAAAGCTTCTTTTGTCCAGATTAAACTATAGTGAACTGTTACTGGCTGGGGACTTAAATTGGGACTGGCTAAATGCTGTTTCTGATGAATTTAAATCTTTTTGTGATTCTATAAGTCTTAGCCAGTTGGTAAATGTACCTACAAGGCCTAATCTCAAAAATCCTGACAAATCTAATTTAATCGATTTGATTCTAACAAATGTCCCTCATAAATTTGTATCTATGGGTGTCTTTTGTAACGATCTGAGTGATCATTGTGTTATTGCTACTTTGAGAGCCTTTTAACTTTGTTTCTTTTATGGTGCAGCAGGTGCATGGAGCTCTTAAAGCATTAGACCACAGAAAACCACCTGGACCAGATTTAATAGAGCCTTATTTTTTGAAAAAGGCGGCTGATTTCGTTGCTGAGCCCCTTACAATTCTTTTTAATTTGTCAATTCAAAATAACAAAATACCATCAGTTTGGAAGTCAGCTTTTGTTATTCCCTTGTCCCCTAACTATCGGCCTATATCTAATTTATGTGTTTTGTCAAAAATTTTAGAATCCCTAGTTTCAGACCAAATAAAAGAGTTTTTATACTCGAATGAACTTCTTTCTAAACTGCAATCAGGCTTCAGGAAAAAGCACAGCACCATTACTGCTGTTACAAAAGTAATAAATGACATACTTGTGGCCCTTGATAGAAAGCAGTTCTGTGCATCACTTTTTCTTTCTTCATGAATTATTTGACTGACAGGACTCAGTGTATAAAATGTGACGGTCTATGTTCTGCATTAGTGAAGGTCCACAAGGGGGTGCCACAAGGTTCTTTATTGGGTCCACTCTTGTTTATTATGTATATAAATGACCTGGGCCTAAATGTCTCGAATGCTAATATGCATTTCTACGCTGATGACACAATTATTTATTGTTTTGGATCGTCCCCAGCTAAAGCGGTTGAGTCTCTGCAGAAGGCTTTTGATGTGGTTCACAACACGCTAATGCAGCTTAAACTGGTTCTCAACGCGGAAAAGACTAAATTGATGTTGTTTAGTAACACTAAGAAGGTTTCTCAAGTTTCTCCTTCTGTGTTCACTTTGACTGGAAATGTCATAGAGGTGGTTCATTCTTATAAGTACCTTGGCATTTGGATAGATGATGCCCTCTCTTTTAAGCCTCATATAGACAACCTTGTGAAGAAACTTAAACTCAAATTGTCCTTTTTCTTTCGAAATAAATTTTGTTTTTCTTTTAAAGCAAAAAGCAGCTAGTTACTGCAACATTTTTATCTGTCTTAGATTATGGTGACACGGTGTATGGGACCGCCTCAGCACAATGTCTGCATAAGATTGACACTGTGTACCATGCGTCTGAGATTTATTACAAATTGTAAAAATCTAACCCATCATTGTGAATTGTATTCCAGAGTGGGATGGCCATTGCTGTCAAACAGGAGATCAGGGCATTGACATATTTTTATCTATAAGGCCATGCTAGGTCTGTTGCCATCCTACATTAGTAGTTTAATCACATTGAGAGGTGTTGGTTCCCATTCATTGCGATCAGATGATCATTTGCTGCTCCTTGTTCCATTTGCCCGTACAAATCTGGGAAAAAGGGCTTTTGTCTATTCCGCTCCTTCTGCATGGAACTCTTTGCAAAAAGACTTGAAATTATCTGAACTTATTTCCTTAAATGTTTTTAAATCCAGATTGAGAGAACCTGAAATGACCTGTTTACATTGTAAATGTTTTTAATTATCTGTGTTGCATAACCGTTATAAATGTAATTGATTGTATTTTTGCCTGCCTCTTGGCCAGGACTCCCTTGAAAAAGAGGTTTTTAACCTCAACGGGACTTTCCTGGTTAAATAAAGGTTAAATAAATAAAATAAATAAAAAAATTACAGCAGTCCCAGACACTGGCATTTAATTTAATAACTCCACTAATAAAGGTCAAACCATGCTATAAATTAATTCACCCTTGGCTCTGTCTAATAATGAAAAAGATTTGATTTTTTTGAAGTGCAAAGGGACATGTAATATGGAGAATGCCTGGTGTATGGTCAGAACGTTAATATGTATTTGCAAGTAATTCTCCTGATGTGAATAGGCAGGGTGTCAAATACAAAAACGGGATAAATATAAGCAATCATTTAAAAAACATTTTAAAAACTGCAATTAGTTAACAGGTGTGCAGACGAAAGGGCAATTAATCCTCTTCTTCATGTATCCCATCGGCTGTGGTATATTTGTGTGAAGAGAAGAAAGCCTAAGCATATATTCTATTTAGATGAATTATTCTAAATAATATATCTTCTTATTTAGATAATAGAATTCTATGCAGATTGGAGGTGACAAAGTAGGAATTCAGATTTTTTACAAATCAGCATGACGTTATTTCAGTACTTTTTATCCATTTATTGCAATTAAAAAACTAGGTGCAGCTAAATCTGTACCTAAAATAGAGCTGGAAGAGGTCATCCAGATGGAATATTTACTTCCTGGATAAGGCAGTGAAAGTCCCTGTGCTTTTTGCTCCTTCGATTATTAATCTAGACATGACGGCTTTTGATTTTTCTGATGTACGACTTAAACAACAGGTACGATGCAGCAATATTGGTTTAACGATCATATTAATATTGATATTAAGATACATGGTTGATGCCAACAGCTCTACAAACCGCAGGAGTAACATGAGTAACTCAAGTAATGAGTAATGAGAATAGCGCGAATAACGTGAATAAACACAAATGATCCAATATGATCCCGCAATCAAACTTGTGTGATTAAAGCGGCGAGAAGCAAATATTTGCAGTAGTACAAATGCGCCATAATACAGCCAGACATGTCTCTGTTCCTAGTAGGGGTGGGACTCACCAGACACCTGCAGATACAATATCATCACAATACTCATACTCAATACTTTATATTATTGCGATTTTAAAAATATTGCAATATTCTGCAATTTATAACCTTTTCTACAGCTTCAAATATTTAAATGATGTATGATGTCCCCAAAAGGAAACTTTGTCAACATCTCTTTATCTAAAATAATAAATGTATCTATTTGTCCATATCACTTCAATTGTATTGCTGCAAAATGAGATTGTCAAGCAGACAAACTGACCAACACATATATAATAAAAGATAAATACTTGGCGCCTGTGTATTGATACAGTACTGCCACTGAAAATATCGCGATACTATGCTGTATCGTTTTTTCCCCACCCCTAGTTCCTAGCTGAGATAGATGGCATAGCACTGCAGTGTTCCAGCGCTCATTGCTTACTTCTGAGAAAACACAACAGTTAATTTCAGCACGCATACACGTTTTATCAGCCTAACATTGTTGAAACAGAGCTAACAGCTAAGCTAGCGGACTGTAGTCATTGCACCTTTCACACCGGCCAGATGTGTGTGTGTGTGTGTGTGTGTGTGTGTGTGTGTGTGTGTGTGTGTGTGTGTGCGCTGCACTTGCAAACTTGGAGATCAAGGCAGTAAGAAAGACAGCAAAACGTAGTAAAGACTCTTATTCTGAGCTAAAATGGAAACACTGTGCTGCAACACATCTTTTGGATGTGTCTTTTGGTGTAATTAAGGACATACATTTGAGGATTTTGTTGTTCTACAGTATCGGGGGAAAAAAATGAATGAAAAAAATGAATATTCAAATCCCAAAATTAAAAGTAAAATACATACTCAACAAATATGCGTATATAGTCGTATAGTTTGGTCCAGCCCTAAATAGATATAGCTAGTGTCAAAATGGCTTCCAAGTCAAATTCATTTTCAAGCATGCAATACTGGACTGTTTATTTTGTCTTTCATATTATTCATCATCTCCTCACAACAAACCACTCTACATTGATTGGTTGTGGCCAATTCTATGCACTGGCCAACAAGGTGACAAACTTCTTTCTTTGATATGTTATTTGCCGCTAGCCAGCTGGTCAATTGTTCTGCCATGCACATTTACTTTCTGCACTTCTGTCATAGAATGGACATAAACCGAACCACTTGACACTAGTGGCACCACTTGTTTCATGACTAGTACTGTGCTTTTATCACAGGGCAATGGTAACACGAGAGTAGCAGTATGTAAAACACACTGGTAAACACTGACACTAGTAAAATGCACAAGAACACAAAATGATTCTATAGATGTTAGAAAACAAGTTTTCAGTTAAAAGATAAAAATATACTTTTCTAAATTAAATGTACAAATTACATTATAATTTACTTGAAATCTATTGACTTGCTTTGCTTCAGTGGGACTTTGTAACTTGTTGATGAGTTAACTGACTCAAATCCCAGGCAAAGGAGATTTTGTCCTATGCCTCTTAAAAATCATGCTATGTGCTATATGCTACATGAGCCTGAAGTGGGCCTGTATAAAAACTAGTATTGGATATTTTGCATTTGAAGTGATCAAGAATTAGGCTGGGAATACACTAGTTTTAATATAATTCCTGTGATTGAAAGCTCCAGTTGGACACTAAGCTGTGTACATTTCTAAATTTGCATTCAGATTTGAAAACTGAGCCTGGCGTACTTTAAATGCAAATCTGAAAGAAATGGATAACTATTGTGTATAGGGTTTGCCCTTTATACGCAGTTGTGAAGATTTCTTTCCCTGCCTTGCACCCAGCATGGGCCTCACATTTTTGAATAGGAGACCTACAGAATCTAGTTATTGAGTTAAATGTGACCTAAAGTACCTAAAAAATAATGTGTAAAAAAACATTTTTACACATTCCTTCACAATACTACTAGTATACTTTTCAAACCTTTTTTAGATGCATTGTTGGGTTTAGTTCTATTAGGTAAGGGCTTTGACAGAGGGATTATTCATAAGCTACAGCAAAAAACATGGCTCTGTAGCCAAATAAATCTTACAAATCAAAAACTATGCCTTTATCAACATAACACTCATTATGTGCTTGTCATATTAATTGCATAATGACAGCAGCAGAAAGATCACCTTAATGAGGTCATTCTTTGTGCAGCGCAAAAGGCTTTTATACACTAACTCATCTCGTTTTCGCTACCGTCCTCAGTATATGATTTCAGAAAAATAATGAGGGCTTCAACCAGCTATTCTCAGGCACGAGGAATTGAAAGGAATGTAGGTGCAGCACCAAGTAAAATGGATGAGGGGGGAGAAAACTTCAGAGCAAAGAGAATAGATCAATGGGGAGACACTAATCAGGTCCATCACGGGGATGCCAATTCTTTTACATGTTAAAAATTCATTGTCGCTTTTGTCGTGTTCCCTTCTCAATTTCTGCCTTAATTGAATAGAAGCATTAATAAATTAAAGGCCTCTTTAATCTGTATCAAGGTTTCTATTATACAATTCAGAAAATGTCATGATTCAATTACACACACAAGTTTGGGCACCCTAGGTAAAAAAAAATTGTAATAATGTGCATAAAGAAGCCAAGAAAAGATGGAAAATCTCCAAAAGGCATCAAATGACAGATTAGACATTCGTAAAATATGTCACAAAAGTTAGATTTTATTTCCATCATTTACTTTTTCAAGATAACAGAAAACAAAAAAATGGCGTCTGCAAAAGTTTGGGCACCCTGCAGAGTTAATACCTTGTACTGCCCCCTTTGGCAAGTATCACAGCTTGGAAACGCTTCTTGTAGCCAGCCAAGACTCTTTCAATTCTTGTTTGAGGTATCTTCACCCATTCTTCCTTCCAAAAGTCTTCCAGTTCTTTGATATTTCTGGACTGTCTGTCACACACTGCTCTTTTAACTCTTCCAAAAAATTTTGCGCAACTTTGAACCTCTTGGCCAGCATTTTTTGATCAGTCTTTTCATTCAGTGCGACTGTCATTGGTTCAAATATGAGGCGGGTCTTGTTGGCCATTTAAAGCCATGTGACCACTAAAATGTACTGTAGTTTGCTGAAAATCATGTCAATCAACCAGACATATGCGTTTGTTTATGTTTTTTGAAAATGTCTCCAACAGAGGAGGATTTTGACAGCGAGGGCAGTGACAAACGGGACCCGTTTGTGCCGGAAACGTCTACCGCCGGTCAAAATGCTCCTCTGTCGGAGCCATTTTTCGCTTGTCACTCAAAAATCATAAATAGATTTTGGTTGATTGACATATTTGTTACAGTACATTTTAGTGGTCACATGGCTTTAAATGGCCAACAATCATGTGAATTTGAACCAATGACAAACGTTTCTCTGCTGCATGCGCCAGTTGAAAAGACTGCGAATACAAAATTGCGCCACGCAGAGGCGGATCAAATGCCCAGTAACCGGCTTTTGAGCCAAGCATCCGCACCAAAGAGTTAAGGTCTATCCATAGATTTTCAACTATGTTGATGTCAGGAGATTGTGAAGGCCATGGCAAAACCGTCAGTTTACGCCTATTGATATAATCCACCGTGGGTTTTGAGGTGTGTTTAGGATCATTATCCATTCGTAGAAGCCATCCTCTCTTTAACTTCAGCTTTTTCACAGATGGCATCAAGTGCCCAAACTTTTGAGCCCCACTCTGTATGTATGTATATATATATATATATATATATATATATATCATATTCAGACCCCTTTAAATTTTTCACTCTTTGTTTCATTGCAGCCTTTTTTCCAAAAAAAAAAGTTCATTTTATTTCTCAGTAATGTACACTCAAAACCCATCTTGACAGAAAAAAACAGAAATTTAGAAATTTTTGCATATTTATTAAAAAACAAAAACTGAAATATCATGGTCATAAGTATTCAGACCCTTTGTTCAGTATTTGACCCTTTTGATCTAATACAGCCATGAGTCGTTTTGGGAAAGATGCAACAAGTTTCTCACATCTGGATTTGGGTATCCTCTGCCATTCCTCCTTGCAGATCCTCTCCAGTTCTGTCAGGTTGGAAAACGTTGGTGGACAGTCATTTTCAGGTCTCTCCAGAGATTCAATTTTTAAAGGGGAAATTCAAGAAAGCCACAAAACTTGTAAATTTTAGCGGTGAATTTAGGGTCATTGTCTTGTTGGAAGGTAAACCTTCGGCCCAGTCTGAGGTCAGAGCACTCTGGAAAAGGTTTTCGTCCAGGATATCCCTGTACTTGGCCGCATTGGATTGCAACCAGTCGTCCTGTCCCTGCAGCTGAACAGCATGATGCTGCCACCACCATGCTTCACTTTGAGACTGTATTGGACAGGTGATGAGCAGTGCCTGGTTTTCTCCACAAGCTTAGAATTAAGGCCAAAAGTTCTATCTTGGTCTTCAGACCAGAGGATTTTATTTATCACCATCTTGGAGTCCTTCAGGTGTTTTTTAGCAAACTCCATGCGGGCTTTCATGTGTCTTGCACTGAGGAGAGAGGGCCACTCTGCCATAAAGCCCCGACTGGTGGATTGCTGCAGTGATGGTTGACTTACTACAACTTTCTCCCATCTCCCGACTGCATCTCTGGGCTTAGCCACAGTGACCATTGGGTTTTTCTTTCCTTCTCACCAAGGCTCTTTCTCCCCGATTTTGGCCGGACGGCCAGCTCTAGAAGGGTTCTGGTCGTCCCAAACGTCTTCCATTTGAGGATTATGGAGGCCACTGTTTTGGAACCTTAAGTGCAGCAGAAATTTTTTTGTAACCTTGACCAGATCTGTGCCTTGGAATTCTGTCTCTGAGCTCTTCAGGCAGTTCCTTTGACCTCATGATTGTCATTTGCTCTGACATGCACTGTGAGCTGTAAGGTCCCACAGGTGTGTGGCTTTCCTAATCAAGTCCAATCAGTATAATCAAACAGCTGGACTCCAATGAAGGTGTAGAACCATTCAAGGATGATCAGAAGAAATAGACAGCACCTGAGTTACATATGAAAACCCTGAATACATATGACCATGTGATATTTCAGTTTTTGTTTTTTAATAAATAGCAAAAATTTCTAAATTTCTGTTTTTTTCTGTCTGAATGAGTGTACATTACTGAGAAATAAAATGAACTTTTTTGATTTTGGAAAAATGCAATGAAACAAAAGTGAAAAATTTGAGCTGAAAATATCCTATATTATATATATATATATATATATATTATTAACCATATACATATATTTATATATATATATATATATATATATATATATATATATACTGTATATATTATTCATGTGTATTTGTTTGTCATTTTAACATCCTGTTGCTATGTATGTGTATGATGTCTGCTACTGGGACCTTGCATTTCCCCTTAAGGATCAATAAAGTATATATCTATCATGTGATTGCAGTAGACATACAATAAAAATATATTTTTTTTAAATTAAAAAACAATTGATTTTTGTAATTCTTTGAATTTATATTGAATTGTTAGAGCTTGAATCACGTACTAACCATCGTATTTACCACAGCTGACGATTCACCTGTGTGAACACAACAACACACATTTAGAGAAGGAAAGGAAAAACAAGAAAAAAAAAACTAAACTTCTGGTTTTGCCATATTGAAATGAACATCTTTCCAAACAAGTTGCTGGAAGAGAGGGTGGGAAAGTCTGCGCTGCATTTTTACTTGACAAAGTTAAACAAAAGTTTACAAGGTAAGGAAGCTTGTTTTTTCCTTCGTCTCAGGGATTTTTGTTTTGGAGAGAATTAATTGCGTAAGAGCAGGCGTTCTACTGGCGTACATTTTGGGCCCTAGAGGCACAGCAAAGACTGTCATGGAATTATCATTTTCTGGCGCCACACAACATAGTCCCACATTGTGAGAAAATCCACCACTTGGAAAAGACAAAAGTGTGACTAAAACACAAAGAACAATGTTGCTATTTAGAGGTTTGAGTCGGATCAGCAAAAACCCATCAGAATTTGCTTTTGTCTCATAGCAAAAATGTGTTGTGCTTTTCCTCCTCTCTGAATGGCAGGATTAGTTCCATGTTAATCTAAAAAGTCTGAGCAAAATATCCTGTTTTTTTTGTTTGCAAATTGTTAACCCTACATTTGACACAACTAATCAGCAGTGGGTCGTAAACGCTAATTGACAAGACACCTATACTCAGTGTCCACCTTACATCCTTACAATCTGATACAATCCAATACAACTGTCCTCCCATGAAGTCTACTATTATGATGCCTATAACGGTGACTGCCATAGAGTTGTGAAATAATTACATGTTTAAAGGAGCATTCTGGTTGATTTCAACATGTAGCTCTGTTTGTAAATTTGGAGTGCTGTCCGTAGAGAGAAAAACGAAAACAATCGGTGCTGTCTACACCGTGTTATCCTCCTGTTAGCGTTAGCACCCACCAGGCTTAAACAGGGCAAGTTTTAAACATGTGAAATCAACCAGAATTCTCCTCTATTCATAGTCAGTGTTGGTGTAGTACTGACTGCACTATTGTTTTCTAATATTCTGCACCCATTATGTACGATATGTAAATGGGAAGTATCATAAACTAATACACCTCTCTAACTGTACGTTCACACCGCCAGCGACTTGAGCGTCTAAAGATACCGGAAGTCATTCATTTTCAATGGAAGCCGGCTTCTCTCAGCTGAAAGGAGCGGCAAATCTGTCGGCGTTGCGTTTTGGGCGTTTTGAGCGTGTTGAGCGTCAATCTGAAAGTTGAAATTTTTCAACTTTATGGTAATGAGCTATGACGCGGTTCAGCGGCAAGCAGCGGCTAACGCCAGCCGCCAATCGGAATATAGACGTCCTTCACGCTGACTGATTCCGACGATGTAATCTTTTCGTTCCTACCAAAACATTTGTTCCGAGGAAAAATGGAGGAGAAGCTCATCATCGCCGTTGCTGGGTTTCCTATCATTTATGATATGTCGTTGTTTGCGTATCGGGACCAGTTAAAAAAAAACGAGGCGTGGGAAAAAGTAGCCGAGATAGTCGGTGTGTCCGGTGAGTTGATGATTCATCATCTTTTTAACGAGAGAAATGAGCAGTGCGCCGTATCATGGTAGTCTTCCTTGCTTGATGTGAATGGTACAATCTGTTTTGCAGATCATTTTACCCTTATTAAATGTGCAAAAGTAAAAGTAGAAGTTAAAGTAGAAGCGAAATATTTACGAAAGCGGAAAAGCATATTCAGTTGCTCACAACACCGATTTGACCAATTGCGCTATACAAACGCCGCCACGTCAGAGCGGCCGAAGCGTCTGAAAGCGTCCAAAAGCGTCCCCGTACTTTTTGACAAGCGTCCTTGGCGGGGCGGCCAGAGCTTTTTTGCAGCTCAAGTCGCTGGCGGTGTGAACGTACGGTAATGTATCACTAAATGAATCATTGATCATAAAGTTTGATAATGATGATTGAGATTTCACAACGATGAAACGTGATGGATTAGTGTTATAAATAGCGGCCGTACAAATAAAAGGTCCCATGGCATGAAGATTTCACTTTTATGGAAGTTTTATAACATTAACGAGTTCCCCCAGCCTGCCTTTGGTCCCCCAGTGGCTAGAAATGGCGATAGGTGTAATGTGAACGCCCACCCATGAGAGAGAGACATCATGGCTTTCAAACAAGCAAATTGCCAGTTGGTCAAGGCCACAGCCCCATGTCCTACGTCCAGTTACGGCGAACTGCGTTAGTGGAAATGATGCTTGTGTGTGTGCGCCCAGTGTCAATTATTTGCATAAAGCGTAGCTGTTGTCGGTTGCAGCGAGGAAGAGATAACTAAAGCAAAACTTGAGAAGCAGCTTGTCACTAACATGAAAATAGTTGGTCCATCTTAAAGGTCAGCCCACCTTAAAAGGTGCAATATGTAATACTGACAGCTAGTGTTTAAAATAGTTACTGCAGTACAAATTAAAAATACTGGAAAGTCGTCGTTGCAATATAGGAGTGGAAAAATCAACTGAGTGATGTAGTGAAAGCTGTGTCAATTGCATCTCTCTCTCTCTCTTTCTCTCCCATCCACCTCCTCTAGACAGAGGGATGGGATCTGGTTGGGGAGAGTTTTGGCCTGGCCAGGCTCCTCTCTTTAACCTGTCTCTCTTAGTTATGCTGCTATAGTTTTAGACTGCTGGGGGACTTCCTTTGACACACCGAGTTCTTCTCTCCTCTATCTTTCTATCTTTCCATTTATGTGCATCCATGTCCCAGACATGCGTGTTACTAACCTAGCTCCAGGGAGTCATTCCCCGGAGTCCTTATGTTCTTTTTCCCCCAGCGTGTTTCCTTGGATCAGGGAGGCCCCAAAATCATGGTTGCAGCTGTTGCCATGGTCCCGCTACACGTCCTGCAATGCCCTGCTACATCCTGCTATGCCCTGCTGTGCCCTGCTACGTCCTGCTGTGCCTTGTAACGCCGCACAGTGCCCTGCTATGCCATGAACTACTACAAAGAACTACTACATACTACTATTTTTTGTGACTGTTATTGCCACTCTTCATTGTAACCCCAACCGGTCGTCAGACACCGCCTACAAAGAGCCTGGGTCTGACCGAGGTTTCTGCCTAAAAGGAAGTTTTTCCTCGCCAATGTCACACTGTTGCTTGTCCTGTAGGAAAATACTAGAACTGTTGGGTCCTTGTAAATTCTGGAGTGTGGTCTAGACCTGCTCTATCTGTAAAGTGTCTCGAGATAATGCTTGTTATGAATTTATACTATAAATAAAATTGAATTGAAAATTGAATTGAATTGGCCAGCCTGGTCAATCAGTTTGTTTCACTTCCAAAGGATGTCCAGATTGCCCAGACCAAGCACAAGTTTTTTTTCTTTTGGGGGAACATGCCAAATACTATCGGGGTTGTTGACTGCACTCATGTGCATATCCTATCACCTCATGAGAGGGATTGGGAGTACATCAACCGAAAGGGGAGGCGCAGCATCAAGATCCAACTTGTGGGCAATGCCGACCTCATCATAACAAACTGTGTAGTGAAGTGGCCTGGGTCTGTTCATGAAGCACTTATCCTGAGAGAGAGTGCTTTATACAGAGAGCTCCAAACCAAACAACCGGATGATATAATATTAGGAGACAGTGCCTATCCACTCCTACCATAGCTGATGACTCCTTTTCTTGCAGCAACCACACACCTGCGCAGGCACGCTTCAACACTGCTCATTGCAAAACAAGATGTGCAATTGAGTGTTTAAATATGAGTTTTGAAGAGACGCTGCATGCCTTAACGAGGCGAGTGGAACCACAGGGAGCATGCAACGTGTATCATCCTGCACATCACTACCAGGCGTAATGTCCCTCTCTGTGATGTTGATGATGCACCTGAGCCTGTTGAAGACCCAGACCAACCTCTGGCGTTCTGTCAGAATGAGGGACTGACTGGACGTATAGTAAGAGACAGTGACGTGCAGTCAGGGTAGGCAAGCTAGGCACTGCCTACCCTGCCAAAATTCAAGCATAAAAATGTTTATTAAATAAATGTTTTTAATAAGCTTGTATTTGTATTTTTGTTATTCCAATTATTTAGACGGTATGATGACAAATGTAGCAGTTACGCATAATCAAATAGAAAAAAATGGTAGAATAAGCTGTGCCTTTACTGTCCATTCAAGCGATAAACCAATGTTGCACATGCGCACTTCGATCCTGTATTCTTTAACATGTACGGCAAAAAGCACAACTCTGCTGTGCCTTTGCACGTAAATGTGTTATGCCAGTAATCATCTCCGTTACATATCTAACATGAACCAATTAAAATCGAGATATTACTGGCCCTTTGCGTAGCCAGTAATATCTCACACCCATCGTAATGAAGTGCTTTGAGCGGCTGGTCCTGGCACACCTAAAAGACTCGCTACCATCCACATTGGACTCACACCAGTTTGCCTACCATAGCAATAGGAGCACAGAGGATGCGGTTTCCATGGCACAGCACTCTGTGCTCACACATCTGGACAATAAGAACACTTATGCACGCATGCTGTTTGTTGACTTCAGCTCAGCATTCAACACTGTCATCCCGGCTAAGCTAATAGCCAAACTTGGAGACCTGGGCATCACCACCTCCATGTGCAACTGGATTTTGGACTTCTTGACCAACAGACCTCAGAACGTTCGATCAGGCTCCTGCTCCACGTCCATCACACTCAACACTGGTGTACCACAGGGCTGCGTGCTATGCCCATTTCTCTACTCCCTCTTCACCTCCGACTGCAAGCCTATGTACGAATCTAATTCCATCATCAAGTTTGCGGACGACACTATGGTGATTGGTCTCATAAGCAACAACAATGAGACTGCCTATAGGGAAGAGATCAAGCACCTGGCCACATGGTGCACTAAAAATAACCAGCTCCTCAACACCACCAAAACCAAGGAGCTCATCGTGGACTTCAGAAAAAGAGTCAAGAGGCACGCACAACACCATCCACATCAATGGAATGGCTGTTGAGCGTGTCTCCAGTTTCAAGTTTCTGGGGATCCACATCTCGGCGGACATGTCCTGGTCAACCAACACCTCCTGCCTGGTCAAGAAGGCTCACCGGCGCCTTTTCTTCCTGAGGACACTGAGGAAGAATCAGCTTTCCCCAACTATCCTGGTGAACTTCTATCGCTGTGCAATAGAAAGTATCCTGACCAACTGTGCAACAGTGTGGTATGGGAGCTGTTCTGTTGCAGAGCGCAAGGCACTGCAGAGGTTGGTGAAACCGCCCAGCGCATCACCGGGACTACACTACCCGCCATCGAGCACATCCAGTGGAAACGCTTTCTGCATCGAGCTCGCAGCATCCTTAAGGACTCCTCTCACCCAGCCCACAGACTGTTGTCTCTCATGCCCTCCGGCAGGCGGTTCAGGTGCCTCCGGACCAGGACCAGCAGACTAAAGAACAGTTTTTTTCCTCAGAGCTGTCTCTTTATTGAACTCTAACCCTCATTAATCCCACTCCCCTTCATATAC
Source organism: Etheostoma perlongum (assembly GCA_026937815.1). NCBI lineage: Eukaryota > Metazoa > Chordata > Actinopteri > Perciformes > Percidae > Etheostoma > Etheostoma perlongum. Next base: position 21,752,679 of record CM049376.1, read on the forward strand.
TGATTGACTCTCCTCTCCCTCCTCACACCTGCCTCCATTTTGTTATCTGCAATACTATAATGTTCACCTGCACTGCTGACTGTTACTACAGTAACAACTGTTTATATCTGCATCTTTTTTGCACTACTTACCTTTTTGCAATACTTACATTTCAATTTGCACTGCTGACTGTTTATTTACAGTACCAATTGTTTACATATACTGTACATCTGCATTACCGCACCTTAACTGTAATATGCAATTACTTTCCACTGCACATTAATTCGGATAGCTTCTGCCCAAACTTTATTTGTACTACCTTAAATCATTGTTATACTGCTCATTTTAGCCTAACTTATTATATCTATCTGTAAAAATTCTGTCTATAATAGCCGCCTGTATATATATTCATAGTACATATTGCTCTGTAAATCTTGCTCATATTATGTTCATTGTACATATCTGTAAAATTTCTACTTATAGTAATATACATCTGTATATCATATTCAGTACATATCCTGTGTAATGACAATAAAGTTGAATCTAATCTAATCTAATGTCTGCATGCTCTGAACCCCTCCACACTCCTAAAACTCACATGACCATACACGACACACACACACACACACACACACACACACTGCCTAAACTGTGATTGTCCACTGGTCATCTTTTGTGGACATTGTTACGAGGGGTGCGCTTATTTGGGTCGCATAATTCAGAGGGCAGATTCAACACAGAATCATAAATCAGGCATTAGTAAGAGTGAAAATGGCAGGCGAGTGAGAGACATCAGTGCTTGAGTGATGAAGCGTGGCGACTGTGTGAGGGGAAAACCAAGATAAAATAGGGACAGTAAAGACCATGTAAAGTGAGTTCAGAGAACACTAAGCTTCTTAAGACACGATGGCTTCATCTGTTGTTACTACAGTCAGGGAAGGGTGTTACAACATAGAAACGTGGATTACAAAAGAGTGTCACGGACACACCTTTTTGTTTACTCAAATCGCACAACTTCTGCGGTTATAACTTATAATCGCACAGAGTGACATTGCTATTGCGATTAGATTAACCGTGCAGCTCTATTAAAGAGTTGTAGCATTTATTTACCGACAAACTGTACACTGCTACATTCACAGCCATAATGTTACTGCTAACTTCATACTTACTGACACATACGTCTCTTTTTCCCTCTCACTCTCTCCACCGCACACTCGCTAATGTGTGGGCTGCAGTTGACGCTGTGTGTGCAACATGCATCGTTTGTTTGTGTGTGTGAGTGTTGTGTGCTGTGTGTCTTAGGAGTACATGATATATCGACTCAATATTGTTATTGTGATATCACGTTGCACAATTTTGTATAGAAAGTGTTGTGATAAGTATGCAATATTTTGTTTGTTTTGTGGAGCAATGTGTTCTGTCTGTTGGAAGTGGCTTAGTTATGTTAAATTTAGAGCCCAATTGAAACGCTATGATGATCATCAAAAAAAAAAAATGGAACAAATCAGAGAAGAAAAATAAAAGGCCCTGGTTGCTTCTGGTATATGTAGTGACAGCACATGAACCCTTTGTTTTTATAGTGTAGTTTGTGCATCTAACCGTCAACTCCACTTTTTGAACCAAAGGAACAACTAAACCAATCTACTCTAGTTTTAGGAGACATTTACAATTAGTGAAAAATGGAACAAGACAACAAAAACGTCACCTGAAAGATGACATTGAATAAGGAAGTATGTCAAACAGTCCTGGCTGCCTAACTTTAATCTAAACCCCTGCTTAACCCAAACTGATGTTACAACCAATTCTAATAACCTGTCAATTTATGGCCAAAAACTCACACCAGTGCAGCTGCAGTTACTTTTATCTATAGCAGTGGTTCTCAGTGGTTCTCGGGGGCGCGGACTCTCTCCCGGGGGGGCGCGAGTAGACTACAAGATGGGAGGGGAAAAAAATCTAGCGACTTTTACTGGTGTTTTTGGAGACTTTTGTAGTGTTTGTAGACTCGAAAGCACGAATCACTCTGCAGTTAGGCCTACTGTGCTCAACCACGGGAGCTGCCGTGAGCCCCTCTCCCGTCCAAAAGCACTCAGTCAGCAGTAGCCTCGCGCAGCAGGCACAGCCTGCAGTCAGAGCAGAGAGAAGACACACACCCCTCCGCGTCCAGGCTGCAAATGAATCACGTATGCGCATGGCCGCCGCACGTAAATGTGTTATGCCAGTAATCATCTCCGTTACATAACAAACATGGACCAATTAAAATCGAGATATTACTGGCCCTTTGCGTAGCTGACGTCATTACACCAGATACGTTGTAAGCGCAATCCCCGCAAAATTCAAAGTCAAAATGACAGCAGCGGTGTCCGCCGATATCACAGCGGTGAGGAACTCCTCTAAACTCGATTTTAATTCAAAAAAAGAACTAATAGCAAGATGGAGGTCTACGCCAGCATTAGATGGACTACCGCAGCAAAAGGGACAAAAACTCGTCCGATCGTTACAAACTGACTGGTTTGGAAGAAAAGATGTGGCTATGTGGCTGTGCTAACAGTCAGCGGCTGGACTACTACGGGGTCCTGGGATCTGAACAGTCAGCGGCGGGACCTCTACGGGGTCCTGGGATCTGAACAACCTGCCCGCAGCTTTAACTTTAAAGCGGATTATCGATCTTTTGCGTGGGTTCGAGATCCGTTTGTGTGCACAGCAAACGAGCTATCAATTGATATGCAGGAACAGCCTATTGAGCTGAAGAGTGACAGTCGACTGAAGGAACTCTTTAGCTCCTGCCCTCTTTCGTCATTCTGGGCATCATTGATGCAGGAATACGCTGAACTCTGTGACGTCGCCTTGAAGATTCTCCTTCCTTTCGCGTCAACATATTTGTGTGAGGCAGGATTCTCAAAAATGACTGCACTCAAAACTAAATACCGTAATCGTGCACAAATCGAGGATGATTTGAGGCTATGTTTATCAAACATTGAGCCATTGAGAGAATTGAGGATCTTTGCAGGGCAAAGCAGGCTCAGGTCTCACATTAATATCACCAACCTGCCAGCCAACTATTAGACCTAGTGATAATAACAATAATAAAGCATAAATTAATATCAGAGGTCTGGTGCCAATTCCCAATTATAGCAATAGCCTAGTAATGATAATAGGCCTACTGATGATGATGATAATAATAATAATAATAATAATAATAACAACAACAATAAAGCATGTAACCTCATATAAATATATAGCAATAGCCTAGTAATGATGATAGGCCTAATACTACTCATAATAATACTAATAATACTAATAATAATAATATCTGCAAGCTCACATTAGAAGTCTGGTACTACTGCCAATTATAAAAATAGCCTAGTAATGATAATAGGCATACCTACTGCTACTGATGATGATAATAAAATTAATAATAATAATGTGGGCCTAAAAATAATAGCCTATCTATCTATCTATCTATCTATCTATCTATCTATCTATCTATCTATCTATTGTTCGTGGTGTGTGGGGCGTAGGGCACTAGGGCCCCAACTGCAATGAACCAGCTTTGGGGGGGCCCAGCTTGCAAAAGGTTGAGAACCCCTGATCTATAGTATTTACACCTTTGCACTTGTTTTTTTTTCCTCTAACAGCTGTCACTGAAGGGGCCTGAAACTTCAACTTAACATCAAATGGCCATGAGTGAACTGAGGCAGCTCAACTAACTGAAATAAATAAGTTAACACACTTGTACTCAATACCAGTACAATATGACCAACCTGTTGTATAAAAGGGAAACAAATACATGGCGTAGACAATATTTTTAATGCCCATTGCAATTTCTTGAAACCCAAAATAAAATAGTCCTGCAATTTTAGTGTTTGTGTGTTGTTTTAAATTGTACTATATTGTAAGGTGTTAATACAATACATATACATACAAATAAAAATAGGCTACCTTACAATTTAAAGCATTGTTTTTAGTTTGTTCTCTAAAAGCAATTAAGTGCAATTATAATTGTTACTAGAACTGCAAGCAATTATGACGGGGTCCAAGCCTCCCCGTGCAAGTCGGCCCCAACGACCCGGGGAGCGCAAGAAAGTGGAACCCATAGCAAAACGGTGGGGAGGAAAATGTCAGGAAATATCGAGAGAGGTGCATATAACAATATGGACTAATTGCACAATGACCCCAAAAAACTCTGGGCTGGATATAAAACCTTCTGTAAGGGCTAGGAAGACAACAAAGACATCAGCAGAACGGGGCCACTATTTGTTTTTAGCTCCAAAAGACAGTATGTTTCTACAAGTTATATTATTAAGTTACAAAGTTATGAATCAGAAGTGTCGTTTGGCATCATATACAATGCACTCGACCTCAGAAGGGATAAAATGGGCCAAAATGGTCTACATATGGTACATACAGTATCCTCCAAACGGCATGCCAAACAATCAACACAGGTTTGGTGTTGATTGCATTTACTGTGGCAGAGATATTGCAATTGCAAATTTCCCATTTAAATGCGTTTAGTTTTTCAACAAAAACAAACGATTATAGCGCCCCCTGATGCTCAACCTTTATGGGGCGCCGTTTGTAATGCGGCTCACGCTGAAAATAACAGCAACATTTTGTCACATTTAGCTTTAAATAATGTTTAAAAAACTGGTCTGAAATTTTGAGGGTCACTTTCTTGCACATTTACAACAATATTTGTCAACTTGGAAATATTTTAAATAGTTAAATCCAAATATTAAATATTACACCTAAATGTTAAATCTTAAATCTAAATGCTACATCTAAATCTAAATGTTAAATCTAAATCTAAATGTTAAATATAAATCTAAATGTTAAATCTAAATCTAACTGGCCATGGTCACACTGCAAAATGTCCAACGAATCAGCGTTAGCCGAGAACATCGGCATTCAAAACACGTAGCTAGCATTGGATTGTTGTCAAGGTAGTAGCAAATCTCTACTATGCTAGCTACGTGTTTTGGAAAACATACTTAGCCTACCGAGGTGGCCTGCGGCGGCCCTGAGGCTGTCGCTGTCGCTGTTGAATAAGTACAGCCACCAGGACAACTCTGCCGATGTTCTCGGCTAACGCTGATTCGTTGGACATTTTGCAGTGTGACCATGGCCGACAGTACCGTGCCTTGTCGGGGGCGGGCGGGGATAGATAGGCTCTTGCTGACCATAATGCAAGCGAACGTGACAGACCAGTCAAAGTGAGCCCCCTGGTGGCTGTCTATAGTGGTTACAGGTCATAAGTCAGGCACCATTCATAAAAGTGACACTAAAAACTCAAAGTACTCTTCAAATACAGTTTCTCCAACTGTGTTTATTATTTTAGGTAGTTATTATCACGTTTATCCAAGTTCAAGTGTCCATATCCCCGGATGAGATGATTTTTATTCGTTATTTGACAATATAAACATACACTGACCTCCTCGAGCTTTTATTTTGTTACTTCCGGTTACCGGCATTTCATTTGCATATTAGCTAAATATTTAGTTTCACTCGAAACATTTAGATTTAACATTTAGATTTAGATTTAACATTTAGATTTAGATTTAATATTTAGATTTAACATTTAGATTTAGATTTAACATTTAGATTTAGATTTAACATTTAGATTTAGATTTAACATTTAGATTTAGATTTAGCATTTAGATTTAAGATTTAACATTTAGGTGTAATATTTAATATTTGGATTTAACTATTTAAAATATTTCCAAGTTGACAAATATTGTAAATGTGCAAGAAAGTGACCCTCAAAATTTCAGACCAGTTTTTTAAACATTATTTAAAGCTAAATGTGACAAAATGTTGCTGTTATTTTCAGCGTGAACCGCTTTACAAACGGCGCCCCATAAACCTTCGCCAAATTTGGAACAGAGTATTGGTGCGGCATGTTAAACACCGCCCTCAAGGTCTTTGTTGATAACATTTAATTTGGCCAAGATATAATATGATGCTTTTAACAAGTTTTTGTCAGGTCGGCCTGGAGATGATATGTGCCAAGTTTCGTGAAGATCAATCGCAATCTAGGAAGAGTTCAAAAAAGTTGTTTTTTGATAAATCAATTTTTCCAGGCATAAAAGTCTAGGCGGAATAGGGCGTGGCCTATATCACGAGATAGTGGATATGTGGTTTTTAAATGTCCGATGTACGGTTTGGGAGTTATAGGGCCAAACAGGTTTTTTTCTGCTATAGCACCACCAAGTGGTGGAAGTGGGACAATATTTGCGGAGTTTTGGACCAGTCCTGAAAATGGCACTCCGCCACCACGTAGCTTACCGTTTAGGCTGCAGCGTGAGTTTTACGCGGAGAAGAATAATGGAAAAGGAAAATCCTTCGAAAAACAATAGGTATCCATAGCCCTGCTGTGTGCCACGCATCCTCGGGCTTTGACCCCTAATAATTACATCTCCAACAACAGAAATTTTCATAGGAGGTATCTTAACGTGTTACATCAGGAAAAGCACAGGTGCACCTAATAACAGTAATTAGCTATGGCTCTGGTCAACTTATCTTAAAGCCCATGTTGCAAGTTAACCACCACTGTTGATTATTAGATCAAGATATGTATATCATTTTTTAAAATGTCTCCAAATAGTGTTAAATGTCAGTTTTTGGTCATTTTTGGTATTCGCGGGTTTATGAAGTCAATTTGGCGATGACGTCATCGTGGGGACTGAAGTCTCAGCCTGGCACTAGAACTACGGTGACTGACTGGGAGGTGGAAGAGGAGGAAAGGCCAGCAGCCGAATAATTACGAACCTGACGTTAGAGGGCAAATGAGGAATTGCCAAAATGTTGGGGACGTCTCCTTCATTTATCTCCTTTATTTACCAACGCAGCAGTACATACAATAACTTTACTTTTTACTGTCAGTGAATAGCACCGAGTGAACGACAACATTTTCTTTCGATCTAGTAGTGACAGGGATCATATGATCATATGTCGTTAGTTCAGATAAGTAGCCTACTGGTAGGCTACACTTATCTAGATATAGGAATAGAAGTAATCCCCTTGTGTTATAAGCGTTTACCTCTTCCTCCGGTGAAAACGTGTCGCTGTTTGGCCGGTGCTGTGTGTGGCAGCGAAGCTGCGGTGGAGAGCGGGTGCTGTAGGCGAAGCGAGGCTCCGGTCGGGAAGCTCGCCCCGCGATCAGCTGATCTGAAGATGCCTAAATCCGTTTGTGACATTTCAGGCAGGATCATGGTCCTCCCCAACCAGCACGCACCAGTATTGTAATTGTTTATATTTACTTTACCATTCTTTTTAGACTGAGTCATCTGAAAGACTACTTATCCCTAAACAAGAAGTTCACTGCATACAGACAGGCTGTAAAAGGGTAATTCTTCAACTATGGTACCTTTTGAGCTAGACAGTTTCAGAAAATAAAAACATTTCTACAAACAGTTTTATAGTATCAGTTGGTTTCTCAATCTGTCTAGAAACCTTCCCTGAAGTTGGCTGTGATGATTTGTATTGAATAATATATATTTTTTGCCATTTTTATCTGACAGTCCAAACAAACGGTCATTTCCATCACATAACAAAACATGTGTTTTTAAGAGAAAATAATTAAATATCTTCTATTAAAAATACATTTGATTAAATAGCACACACATCTTTGTTCAAATTTGTAATGTATTTATTTTTCATAAATGTAACTGTAAAGATTTTACAATGTTTATGCTAAAAAACACCTAAAGCTGTATCACTGGAACATTTCATTTACTTATCACAGCTCAAAATCATGTATTTCTTAAAGTTTATACATATATCTTACCCATAACTGCACAATTATCAACACCACTGAATATAGTTGGTCTGATTATATGTTGTTTAACTTCAAAATATGTGTTGTGGTGGAAATGACATGGTGTGGTGGAAGAGACAGCGTGTGGCGGAAATGACATAGATAGGCAACTTCCAATTAAAAACTATTTTTCTACTGCTCTATGTGGTGAACCAGAGCAAATCAATAAACAGTGAACAAAAACATACCACCAATATTTTTTAAATAGAAAGCAATCCAATAAATGAAAAACATGAATTTGTGTCAAAAATCAGCAAATCATTTTTCCACGCTTTCTAAATGCTGAACTAGACACCATGTTCAAACGTAGGGATGCTCATAAATGTACGTGGTACCAGAGCACCCTAGGCCAAAGGTCAATGATCAATTTTATAATTGTTTCATCTGATCTGAGGCCGTATGTTTTGGGTCAGGGGATGGGGGAAGACTCTGGACAGACCTGGTAAGCCCAAACGGGTAGTGCGGCTAAATTGGGGACGTCTGGAGGAGGCCCCTGTCCGACGGACTTTCAACTCACACCTCCGGCGGAGCTTTTAGGGCATCCTTGTGGAGGCTGATTGCATTGGACCTAAGTGGACAATGTTCCCACAAAGTTCCCACTGCTGAAGCTGCGGCAGCGAGCTGTGGTCTTAGGGTCTTAGGTGCCTCAAGGGGCGGTAACCCACGAACACCCTGGTGGACACTGGTGGTCAGGGAAGCCGTCCGACTGAAGAAGGAGTCTTTCCGGGATATTCTATCCTTCGGGCCCGTCGGTACCGGGTGTGGGAGAAATTCGGAGAAGACATAGAGAAGGACTTTCGGTCTGCACCAAGGTGCTTCTGGAAAAACCGTTCGCCACCTCAGGAGGGGGAAGCGGGGAATCATACAAGCTGTATACAGTAAGGATGGGACGTTGTTGACCTCAACTGAGGAGGTAATAGAGCGTTGGAAGGAGCATTTTGAGGAACTCCTAAATCCAGCTGACACGTTCTTTGTGGTGGAGGCAGAGCTGGAGGATGATGGGGGATTGTTGTCAATTATGGCCTGTGACCTTCAGCACTCACTGGATCGGTTCCCAGCTGCGATGAGAATCAGCACATCTAAATCTGAGGTCATGGTTCTCAGCAGGAAACCGATGGAGTGCTTTCTTCAGGTAGGGAATGGGTCCTTACCCCAAGTGAAGGAGTTTAAATACCTTGGGGTCTTGTTCGTGAATGAGGGGACCATGGAGCAGGAGATTGGTCAGAGAATCGTCGCAGCTTGTGTGGTATTACATTCTGTGTATCGCATCGTTGTGACGAAAAGGGAGCTGAGCCAAAAGGCAAAGCTCTCGATCTACTGGTCAGTTTTTGTTCCTACTCTCTCCTATGAAGGCTGGGTCATGTCCGAAAGAACGAGATTCAGGGTACAAGCGGCCGAAATGGGTTTCCTCAGGAGGGTGGCTGGCGTCTCCCTTAGAGATAGGGTGTGAAGCTCAGTCCTCCAAGAGGAGCTCGGAGTAGAGCCGCTGCTCCTTCACGTCGAAAGGAGCCAGTTGAGGTGGTTCGGGCATCTGGTAAGGATGCCTCCTGGGGGGCTCCCTAGGGAGGTGTTCCAGGCACGTCCAGCTGGGAGCAGGCCTCGGGGAAGACCCAGGACTAGGTGGAGGAACGTCCGGCTGGGAGGAGGCCTTGAGGAAGACCCAGGACGAGGTGGAGGAATGTCCAGTTGGGAGGAGGCCTCGGGGAAGAACCAAGACTAGGTGGAGGAACGTCCAGCTGGGAGGAGGTCTCGGGGAAGACCCAGGACTAGGTGGAGGAACGTCCAGCTGGGAGGAGGCCTCAGGGAAGACCCAGGACTAGGTGGAGGAACGTCCAGCTGGAAGGAGATCTCAGGGAAGACCCAGGACTAGGTGGAGAGATTATATCTCCAATCTGGCCTGGGAACGCCTCGGGATCCCCCAGTCGGAGCTGGTTGATGTGGCTCGGGAAAGGGAAGTTTAGGGTCCCCTACTGGAGCTGCTGCCCCCGCGACCCGATACTGGATAATCGGATGAAGACGGATGGATGATTTATTCTCTCTCTGTATGATCTTGAACTCTTTGCTATAGTATTGCTTGCCATCTTAAAGAAAGAGCCAATACATTGTGTCAAACATTTTCTCTTATTTACCAACATTATTGTAATAATAATAATAATAAATAATAAAATACTTCCTTACTGCCTTAACTCAATTAATTATGTTTTTACATTAAAGTTTTAGTGTTATAGCCCAAATAATTTGCTGTTTAGCACAAACAATGTCATTTCCACCACAACCTGTCTTTACCACCACAATGAACACCGTGGTGGAAATGACAGTGGTGGAAATGACATTTTCCTCCTTTCCCTCCAAAATCTCATGCTTTGTTAGCATTCTAATATTTGTTTTAGAGTTAGCATTAAATATACACAAATTACACGTTATTAAATTAAATGTATCCAGTTATTTTTACATCCATGTGAAATATGAGCTGTTTGGAAATGACGACCAATAAACATACTCTCAGTTTTACTCATATTTACCTTGATTTTTCTTCTTTTTATTACCCCCTGTAGAGGTAACCCTTTCAACCAGCCAAATGTTCCACTGTGGAGTTTCTGTTGCTATGGTTACTAAGTATACAAACCTAAAACAATGATCCCAGGAGTCTATTTTGTACAGTGTGGTGGAAATGACGGTGAACCCAAGGGACAAGGGTTCGACTTATGAAAAAAATTTAGGAAAATGTGAATAAATATACCAATATATAATATGTATAATTGAAATAGACATTATTTTATCATTTGTTCTTGAAATCTACATTATTTAAATATTTAATTTGGAATTAAGCGAGGTTGAAGATACAAAGTCTGGCCTAGGGACAGAAGGAAAACAGTAAAAACCATGCATAAAAGGCCTCATATATAATAAAAAGAATAATAATACAAACACCAATCCACTACTATTACCACTGCTACAGTACTAGTACTGAGCATTTGAGCAACTCAATGACAATATAGCTTTACTCCAGATGTAGTGTAGAAAAGAAGTGACCAGTATTACAGTGTACCCCTATGGTTGGTTTATGCCTTCCCTAAACCATATTGAATCATATTGTTATTAGGACGTGGGTAAATAGGAAAGACATGTCTTTTCAGAAAACATTAAAGTTTGGTTAAACAACAATGAACAGAGTGTAATTTAACATATTCTATTTAGCGCATCAATTTAAAAATCAATATTTTACAGATTACGATTAGCTGAGAACTCCATAAATCATATTCACAGTATACTCAACAGTAGCCTACACGTATTTGTACACCGTTGTATCCTTCAAACGTTTTTTAAGGCTTGTCCGAGTCCGTTGTCTGTGAGAGAATCTGAACTTTATTCCCCTGGTCTGCAGACTGCTCGCCGCAGATGTAGCTTGGCTTCCTCACCGACTCGTGGTAAGACGCGTCCCTCCAGTCGCGCACACTCGGGCTACTCTTCATTTAACGTAACGTCATAAATGAAAATAATGTCCAGGATCTCCGGGAAAAGAAACGATATGCGTGTCTCCATTTCAAACATCACTGCAGGTTGATTTTGGGCGACAATGCTGTCGTGGTTAGCAACCAAAACTCTACTGCCGAAGTTCCTGGCTAGCTACGCAACATTAGCTATATCCGCTAGCATCCGTACAGGCTAACTATAGCCAGTTAGCTTTGTGTGTAACGTAACAAGAACCCATCTCATAGGAGCGAAGCTTACTATATTAATACAATTATGGTACAAAAGGTGCACTAATGCCACATGTATGATGTTGACAACATGGACGCATATATTGGCAACACCAAAGGCAGTCGTAATATTTACCTAGCAGGCTAGGCTAACGCTGTTGTGCTAACGTCCGGCGGCGTAGCGTTAGCAAGCTGTCTAAACTTGTGAAAAGCCGAACAACATCCCCATCTAAGCTGTGTTTCACTTTCCCTCCAATATTATTTTAAATATAATAAAGTCACATGGACTCGGTCAAGACCAGACTGTTAATATTAAAAGACCAAAAGCCACATTAGGCCAGACCAGTGGCAAATACAAGGCAGGCTGCTCTGTTTGCTCCCCAACGTGACGTCATGCAATGCATTGTGGTTGGGGAAAAGGAAACACTGTAAAATTGTGCCTACTTTTCGTATTATATTCAGTTCTGCGATATCCAACACCATCAAATACAATGGATAACAGTTCAAATATTTATTACCAACAAGCAAATTGCACAATCTCGATTAAAATGCCCTCTGTTTCTAACACACACGTTTGAGCCAATGGGCACAATTTAAGGTACTTAAAAAGTTAACTTTAAGGCACAATGATTTCACTAGTATAAAGAAAAGAACTAAGATGTCAATACTATCACAGGCTTCTGAGAGAGCAAAATGTCGTAGCAATGTCAGCTCTTTAAATGCTCACATACCTAACACATTATATTTTGAGGGTTTTTTAACAATATTTGCAGAAAGAGTAGGCCTAATATATCTGAGATCATTAAGTGATGCCAAGTCAACCAGCATGGTGAAAACCCTTTCATTATGTACACCTGACCTTGAAAACATAATTATGCAACATATTCTTCCAAGCATCTAAAGTGATTCAGCTGCTAAAGTATCAACAATGATTCAGCTCTTGAAGTATTCCCCTTCACTGCCACTCTTTGCTGAACATCCTCCAATGTATTATCATGTGACCTCAGCCCACTTCTACTGAAGTTGAGGCACATAAATGAGCCAGAAAAAGAATATTTTGGCGTTGATGTAATGAGTGTTTTACAGAGAAATACTGGACCCCACACTCACCTATGATGGAGCATGCGTGAAAGTGTGAATGGTGAAAGTGGATAATCAGACACTAAGATGTGACAAGAAATAATCTTCTCACAGTACACAGCACACATATTTCTAAAGAGTAGGTTTGTTGTGAGCACTTAGATTTGATAAAAAATGTCAATGTTTTCTTTAAAAATCCAAACAAAAAGGATCCTGTAAAGCAGGTTGCATTCGGGAAAGCAAGGAAGATAGAACATCTCAAGAATGTTGCAAGTCAGATATTTTCTGAATCAGACATGCCTTTTTTAAATGGCATAACAACAAAATATTTATATATCAAAGGATTTTTTTTAACTTGACAAGTCAGTGATGATTTGCTTACAGCCTGCACTGTTAAACCAATTTGCAAGGTTTAAGGGTTTGATTGCGCTTATGTTGGGGATTTAAGTGTGTTTAATAAAAAGTATCAGCATTACATCCCACAAAAACCTTCAAGAATGGTGTCTGGATCTAAAACCTTAGCCTTCACTGCCTTTTGGAGCAGCATCTTATGTCCATCCCTAATGATATCTTACATGTGGGTTAAGGACAATGAGCCTCCACTGCTAAAATCTTGGAATGCCGTCTCACCATGAGTGTAGTTGATTAAATTAAATTATCTACCAGAATGCATCTGCATTATGTGAATATAGCATCCCATAGAATCAAACACTGTGAGATCCAAATAATTCAGTTATAGAGACAGATACTGAGGAAATTGAGAAAAATAAAAGGAAACACAAAAGAGTCTTCTCACACCACTTGAATGTGAGGCTTTGGGGAGAATGCGGGAACCACATGGAGTAAACAATTATTTGTCTGTTTGGTGACTAAAGTAAACAAGAAAAATCTTTGTTTGTTTTTCATGTTTTTCTCTACCTCTGTCTCCTCCAGTGAAGCATTTGAATAAAGGACAGTGGCCGTCTGATCCATGCATCACTGAAGTCAGTACAACTAGCTCATTCAGAAAAAAATGCTGGACATTCTTCTTAGAGCTTTCGGGTTGATGAGTTTCTTTGCTATGGAATCCAAATACATTACCATTGAAAGCGTGTTTCATGAAATAAATGGTTTTTGACTTTTTTTGTACAGTACTTAAAAATTACTGAAAAATAATACATAGCCTATGCACTGTCCACAGTTAGTGTCAAATATTGCACATGTATTAATTAATGTGTTACATTTAAAGTCAAAATGGGCTTTTTACATGTAAAATCCAAATCAGAATATTCTACAGTTTTGTGAGGGTATTTGAAGTCTGTACAAAACAATCACAGAACAGACAGGCCAATCCACACAAGAATAAACCGTTGTTGTCATGTGTACATTAGAGATGGACCTTCCTTTAGAAGTGAACATTGAAGGCTTCCTTCCCTCTTACTTCCTATCCCTGTCTGCCAGACTTCAAACAGAGCCTTCAAGGTACATGGCCTCAGGGCAACTTACTTACCTCGTCCTGAAGTTAGCCGGGTGTGGATGCCCGTCATACAAAGATAAAAAGTCATATTCCTCCTCCACAGCAAAAGATTGAAAAACTATATGAATTCTGCTTCCCTCCTCGGCAACAATCACCCAGGTACAGTTCGCTCCATTTGGATATCCATATGGAAACCCAGGGCTTTCTATTGTCCCGTTCCTCCCTTTTAAAGTGCCTCCGCAAGTATGGATAAAACCTGGAAAGAAAGGAAAACATTCATTATCAAACAAACAGTGTGCATTAGGAGATTAAAAAAAACTTAACATGCTCAAATGCATGGAAGAAAAGGAATAATTTGTAGCGATTCTTCTGAAAAATGTACTTAATTTTGCCTGGTGCACATATCCAAGCAGCAATAAATTAACAAAATGGCTTTAAAATGTTTAAGAAGGCCTGTACAGATGCTATTCCAAGTATCATTTTTATTGTAACAACTGTGTGCACCTTGTAAAGTCCAGGTGCAATTTTTCATCAACTGAGAACAAATTGTTTGTGAAATCCACATTGTTCTCAGCTGGCAGAAGCTGTGAGGGAAATCTGGCAACCAGCTGTAAGAGCCGAGGTTGCAACAACTACTGCTGTCATTATGGAAGAGAAATGCATATTTGAGGACTACCATGATGTTTTTCAATGCTGTATTGAACAAAAAGCTAGTGATGTATCATTACTGCCCACTTCTTTCCAGTGGGTCAGAAAGACCCCAGAGACAAGCAACAAGCAAGGTCTTCCAATTTAGTGCCACAAGCCCTTTACACTTTGTTTCACAGCCCACACTGCACTGGCTTGCTGAAAATCAATACCCTTGACATATTAGGTTAAGCATTATACTATCATTCTGAAACTACAATAACCTGATTGCTTGGCTAACCTTTTTTGGTGTTTATGTAAATGAGCAAACGCAAACACATACACAAACATAATCTGTCTCACTCATGCAGAGACATCACAGTATCCCTTTTCTCACACAATCTCACATATTCTTCCACATTTCCACATCCAGTGTACTCCCACACTTACACAAACAATGTATGAACAGGTACCCACACAGACTGTGTCACACAGCAAAAAGTGCCATTTTATTTGAGGCTATGTTGCACGTTGTCTAATGGAATGCAAACTTAATTAAGATGCATGGTCTCCCCCTCCCCCCCCCTCCCCTTCACACACACACACACACACACACACAATTTACTCCTAGTATAATTAGCTTTTTACACTCAGTAAGTAAAGGATGCGTTGCATAGTGTTTGGCCATACACACACACACTGCAGTATGTGAAAAATCAAATCACTTGGCTATGGAGCTGAGCTATTTTTTCATGATAATATGTATGGCTTTTAATAAATAGATGCAAAATTACAATCTGAGACAAACTGACAATTCATTTCCCTCTTGTCAAGCTGTTTCATTATTTTTGGACAAAGCCTTGCAGCTGTTTATATTTCACAAAAATCAACTCTGTTATCACAAATATGGTAATTCTCTGGATCATTTTCCCACAATCTTTACATCTTGCAATACCTTCAGGATATTATCCTCACAGAGGCCCTGACCCAGAGTCTCTGACAGTACAGTATATCTCCACCTACTGTGTAGCTAACTGACCTGCCCCTGAGACCAATTCACTCCTCATGTAGCCAGTGATCAAGTGGCCTGACCTTATAGATTCAGCTATGGATACAGTATATATCATACCCATATTGGTTTATGATGTTGTGCCTAGTGATGAGCTACTGCTCTTAATGCAGTGGGGGGAAAATATCACCAAGGTGTTTTGCATGTCTAAATTGCACATTTTCAAGCCACCATTCAGCAAACAGGGTAATTATGGCAAATTTGCAGCATTGATGCACCGCCTACAGGGTCAACATGATCCAACCTGTGACATGGTGCATTATTGCTGCTTTCAAGTACTCGTACTCGGAAAATTGTATTAAGCAGGACAGTGCTTGTTACTGATCAAACAAAGTTGCCAGTGTGACTGTAAAAGTGTGGATGACACATTGCAATGTGGCAGCATGTTTGACTAAAAGCTACTGTGATATTTGTTATTGCTTGGTGGAGATGTGTTCCTCTTTTCAGTTATCTTAAGTTGTCACGCATTCTTGAATATAATAAACTGAAATAGAACCTACCTGTTAGATGTCAGAGCCACATTGCCTTTCTTTTTACAAAGTTGCCACCAGAAGAGCCACCAACATATTTTCCTAGAAGCTATATTTTTGTTGGGTTTCTGAATAAAGCAGTTTGACTGGGCGTATGTAAAACAGTAAGTTACAGCTAATGAAGAACACTTGAAGACATGAAAGAATAATGCACTGCCATACTAAATATTTAAAATGGCCTTGAAAAAGAAGTTTGAGGGAGACATGTCAGTTATTGAAAGTGAGCCCACCTGCAATTGCTGCTCTAGTTACAGTTTAGAAAAAGCAGAAGGATCAGATCATTATGAAGGCAGACACACACAACAACACAACAACACACTATTTGAATACTGATGTAAGTTTCAGTTTCAGTCTATTGTTTATCTTGGAAAGTCACCCCTTCCATTTTTATGAACATAATTATGAATATATTGTCCTTTATTAAATTTTAAATTTTACCTAGCCATGGGAAGATGCAATTGTTCCAAATATCCAACAGTAACGGCAGCAGCAACAAAGATGTATTCAGTTAACTTTTTACGAGGAGTACTACAGCCGGAATCAGTTGTATAATGTCTCTGGAGGGAATCCTTTCCAAAGTCTGATAATATCATCAGGGTTATCTTGTGTGGGCATGAGGCTTTATAGCGGGAAGTTACTAATTGGAGGTGTGGGGTTTGAAAAAAGTGGGCATTTAGGAGGCAGGGAGGGTCTAATAAAAGATGCTATTCAGAAGCATTGTGGGAAATTTAGGATCCAGTGTATTGAAACTGGACCCATACTAGCACTAAAAGTCAGGAGATCTTTTTCCTCTCTGTTGCTTTGATTTGTGACCATGCTTTTTTTTAAATCGAGAATCCCTTAAATTTTTGAAAATGGCAATACTATATTGCTAAAACACCCTTGAGACTGTCAAACAGCTATGTAAAAAACCAGAAGACAATGAGTTTTAATCACTGCTACATAATGATCAAGTGAACTAGACTTGAGTTGTGGTTAACTGCAACTAACCTAACACATACCTAAAGAAATCCTGGTTGAAGATAAAAGCACAGAGAGATGCCCAGAAGCAATTCGAGCCACACACTTTTTTAGATGGAAAAATCGTTTATTACTGCTTTTATTTGAGGCTCTCTTGTATCACTCAGAACTTAGAACTACATCAAAGACAGCACCCATAGAGCTCTATGAGCCACTGAAATATTTCATTGTTTGGCAAGCATTAGATGACTAAGTGGACTGCTTAGCAATGTTTGTATGGCTGATTGTTCTGATGTCCTGAAGATGACAGAACAGATGCTCACTGCCGAGATATCTATTTTTCCCCCTTTCCATCTCTCTCCCTCTTTCTCCTTGTCAGATACATGTATTCCTTTCATCCTTCAGCATCACTACACTCTCACCTCTTCCTTTCTCACCCTCTCGTCATCTCACTCAACTTTTTCATTTACTGCCATTTGAGCCAATTGCCACCCCCCTTCCACCCACACACACTCACACAAACATACAGCCACACACACACACACACACACACACACACACACACGCACACACACGTACATATATTGCCACCCCTTGTCTTTCCTTTTTTTCTATAAGCTATTCATTATAAATTAGAATCGGTCTTTTCAATGCCGTGTATTATAAGAGCTTGTAATATGTTAAGCACTGTCATCTCCATAATAGCTGTATCTATAAAAAGAACATTGTTGTAAACATTCATCTTGTTACTTCAAAGGAACAACACATGTTTCCTTGTATAGGAGAGAGGACAAGCATTAAATCCATTTACCACTTACACCTACGGTATGTCTTCTTTGCATTCCACTGTCATCACTTCGTTGCCTGTTCTGACCTCTATCATCACTTCAATTGTAAAATGCACTCCCAGGGGTTTTCTACA
The DNA here is from genome assembly GCA_026937815.1 of Etheostoma perlongum. Taxonomy (NCBI): domain Eukaryota; kingdom Metazoa; phylum Chordata; class Actinopteri; order Perciformes; family Percidae; genus Etheostoma; species Etheostoma perlongum. The sequence continues at coordinate 21,770,816 of CM049376.1, forward strand.
ACCCCATGTTAGCGCCGTGCGGCAACACCAACCATAAATTGTGATGAGAAACCAAATTAACGACATGCTGTGATTGCACAGTGGGGAAAATGTGGTTCAGAAATATGAATCAGTATCATAACGCACAAGTCTGGAAAATATACAAGCCTCAGTAGGCAGCCAGGCTGGCTGACAGACAGCTCAAGAATGGCCCCAGCTGTTCCTCAAATAGTTACATTTACCCTTGGCCTTTTGGATATACCTACACACAAATACCACATTTTCACACACACTTTTGGTGCCTAAAACAGATTTTTATGCCTGCTGGGCAAAACGCAGACAGGAAAATGGCACTTTGTCTCGCACACTGATGAGATTTCTGAATGTGTTTGTCTCTTTATCAGTCTGAATTGAATGAGTGTGTGTTTGTGTGCAGATGCATGCATATGAATATGTTGTTGTTGGCCTTGATCAGTTTCTCATTAATGCAAAGAGTGAAACAAGACTACTGAATGGGATTCTCTCTTTTCTTTGCTCAACGATGAAGAGATTTTGAGCAGAATGAACCAGGTAATGAACCACAGTTCTGTACACCGTGTGGAGGAAAAATAAGATTGATTTTGAAAATGCATTATGCATCATAGAGGGTATTGATAATATAATTTGTTTCAAGCTAAATGGGTTATTTAAGGTTCATGTTAGCATGAAAGAAAATGAGCTAGTGTATGAAGGGATAGGTGCCCCCTAAAAAAAACAGCCAATACGTTGTGCTCCACCAATAAGGCAGATTTGTATTTGGGCCATAAAGAGAAATGATTATGTGCAGCAGGCAGCGGGGAGGAGGAGTCCTTTACTGCCATCCACATTATTACGAGTGACAAACAGACCATTGGGTAATGGATGATTGCTGATGGGTTTGAAAGATTGCACATCCCAATTGACTAATTTTGAACAGACCATGATTAAACAGGCTTGGAAAATAAACATTCACAGTTTGACCTGCTCCGTTCAGGTAATTGCTTCAGGATCTTGCAGGGCAGGTTTAACTGCTAGACAAACTTTTTTCTTCCCCCCGGCAGTGAAACTGTTGAATTCTGATGGAAGACTGCAGCACTTAGCTTGGCAAATTTATTGTGTGCCATTGTCTATATTCTCCTTAAACTGTATCGGATTTATCTGCTGTCTATTGTGCTGTATTTGTCTGTTATCGACTGTCTGTTGTCTCCAGTTTATGTGGCAGCTTGCATGTCCAAAACAATTTTTCCAAAGAGACAATAACATTAATCTAATCTAACAAAACCCTGTGACTTAGAGCAATCAGAGTAATATTAAAATGAACGTTTTTATGCCCTGATTAATGGCATTCAGTGTTGGCATACAGCCAATAAAAGAAATGTGGTAGTGCCTCCTTTTGGCATCAGTTGGTGTAAACTGGTAAACTAAATGAATTAATAGAGCAATAATGGAGCACATTTTTTCTCAAAGTGACATTTAGGTCTTGAACTAAAGATTCTTTGTATAGTTGATCAGTTACTTGTGAACAGTGACCATCTGGAAAGCAACACTACTAATGCATTACATATCAAAGACAGTTTGTTCTTGGGGTCTTCTAAGAAACATATCTTAACATTATTGGGATGTGGAGCTCTGACATAATCATGAGAAGTTTATGTTTCAAGGACAATTTTAAGAAGCTGAACATTTCAGTAAGTACTTTCCTACTTCACAGAGGTATAATTCAAATTATTTTGTATTATTACTACTGTGTTTAAGATTTATTTAAGATTCTTTAAGACTTTTTAACCAGAGCCTGCTAATAGAGGTTGCTACACCTGTTAAAAAAAGATAATAGTGTTAAGTAACGACTTGTACTGAGCCTCAGAGTGCCCAAAAAGTTTTCTTAACTTAACTTGCAATCAGTGACTTGCTAGAATCTGTGTGGAGTGATATTTTCTAAGTCATATAGATATATTTGTTGAAATATACTGAATATGAGGAAGTTGGATAAAAAGGAGCATAAATATCCTGTATTTTTAATAATTAGGGACTGTATAAGGACGCAGGACTATCATAAATTTGAAAAAAGAAATAAACTGTATGACTTAAATGCAAATTCTCATGCTGTGCATACAGATTCAAAGCAATTTCAATCAATACATGACTACATGAATAACAAAACCATACTAAAATGCAACATTTCAGAGATTCAAAAAGAAACAAGCATTGTTTTGAACACCACTTGGACCACCAGTCGATCTAAGCATGAAAAGTGTTTTGCCTTCACCCTTCATACATCACAGAATCTTTCTTCAAACAAATCCTAAGCCCAATATCCACAAGCCTACTGAGCTATGCACTTTCAAGCTCCTCTCCTTGATTTATTTTTGGCATGCATTATTTTCTTTCTCTCTGCTTGATACTTCATTTTTCACAATTGACTGTGTATTCTTAGTCAAGGACGCCTCTTCTTCCGGATGGCATTTCATCATTATTCATGCCTATCACAAACAAAGGGGGGAAAGGCAACAGCACCAAGCCGAGCATTCAAAGTTAGAGTACAAAAAACTGCATTGATTTGCACCTGACCTTAAGGGTGAGTCAGCCAATATAGTGATATTCATCAGTGACACCTGGTTACAGAACACATACTGGGAAGATAGAGCCCTTACCAAGCAAAACAAAGGTCAACAAACATTCTGGTAGGCTTGATTCACTGCAAAGTATCCACACTTTCACAGAGAAGCAGTAGCTAGTGTTGTACATAGACAATACCTTCAGTATTGATTTCATAAAATCCAGAAAAAGAAGAGAAAATTAAAATTATAGATTGTGTTGAACACTGAACATAACCATTAATCAGAGGAAATGTGCAAGGTAGAAAAAAAACCTTTGTTGGTTGTCTGCTGTCATCCCTTTAGATCATGAATCTTCAGGGTCTACCCCAACAAATCAGAGCTGCTGTAGCACTTACGACCTATATTAAGAAGTAATTTCTCTTTTAGAAATCCAAGCACTTTTCTCTTAGATCCACAACAAGCTGTACCCTGAGCCACAGACATCAACTATGAACGGCAGAGAAAAATAATTTTTCATCAGCAAAACCAGGAATATGACAAAGATGACTGCAAGGGCCAAGACAGCAACCTTAGTAGACAGAAATCTGAAATTGATGTCCCCAAAGAGAAGGATTTTTTTCTGCATAGCTGTGCTCCACCTTCACAATTCATACTGATAGAATGTGCATAATCGCAGCCATGCACTATGCTTGTCTGCATGCTCGATGAAAGGGAAATGGGCTCTATACAACAGAAACAGAAACCAGGCTTTCTAGCAAGTGACTATTACCTCATGAGTGTGTCACTGCAATTTGGAAAAGGGCTCTGAAATATTCCATTTGGTGGTATAAAATTGCCAACCACTGAGGTGAGAAATACTAAAATCAAATGCAATGCCACGCTGAAACACAGCCACCACGTGCATAAATACACACACACCAAACCCACCCCATTGCACAAGGAAATAACAGGTGTGTGTCTGAATAGCCAAGTGTAACAACTGTTTCCCAGCGTCTGCATGCTGCTGGTGCTTTAGCTACTTCCCAGCAGATACAGTATTTTATGGCTAGATACCAATACTTTCACAAAGTGCTACTGAGCCATATTGCACCTGATGCCAGGCCACCACTGTGAGAGCTGCTGTACAACACAAAACTGTGAGCCAACAACACATCTAATAGGACGCCTGTCTCTCTAGCCTCCAATCTTCCAAACAAACAATAACATCAACACTTCACTTTCCCCCGAATGACGAGAAAGAAGCGCAGAACAATAATCTGTCTTTTTCTATCTAAAGACAAACACAGAAGCTAAAACTGTTTTTCAATTTCCATGTAAACATCTTTCCCTTAACAGACTGTTCACATAGTGAGGACATGTTTTTAGATACAAAGCACCTCTGGGAACTTGCTTAAAAACTCAATCACAAACTTACAAAGCGCATCATTAACATTCAGATGGCTGCAGATCCTCCAGAAAATTGTTAGGGCAATTCTATACATGCTGACCTGCTCCACCTTTAAGAAAGAAAAGTAATGGTGGCAGGAGAATACCTTCAGATGTTAACATGTCGATCTCACCACCGACAGGCAAAGAAGGCATTCAGCTATTTTGCACCACCTGGAGGTAATGAGTGTTACAGATTTTTGAGAGCTTCATTTTTTGGGGCATTTGTGTTTTTGGAATTTCCAATCACATATTTATGCGACCTGTCAGATCACATAAATTAATTTATAAGAATTTAACATTGCTTTGTCACACGCTAACCTGCAGCATAAATTGAATACTCAAATAGAAATACAATTCAGTTTGTGGCTGTAAAACACTCAAATGTTTTGTAAATTCATTTCATGTTTCGTCTCTAAACATCTTTAACCTGATCTTAACATTGGGGCTTCTGTCAGGTACTTGACCATCAAAAAAGCCAGCTAAAGAGTTAATTAGTAAAAAAATAACAAAAAATATATTATTATTAGTAGAAGTAGTAACACTCAAGTTAGGGATGCAGCTAACGAGTGTTTTCATTATCAATTAATCTACCAATTATTTTCTCAATTGATCATTTGTCTAAATGTCAAATAATTGTAAAAAATTCCTGTTATTTTCCCGCAGCCCAAGATGATTTCTTCAAAAGTCTTTTTTTTTTTTTTTCAATCAACAGTCCAACATGAAAAGATATTCAGTTTACTACCATGCATGGCAAAGAAAAGCTTTGAAAAATTACAATGAGAAGCTGAAACCTGCAAATGTTTGTGATTTTTCTTGAAAATTACTTGTTTTGTTCGATATGTTTATTCGATAATCAAAATTCGAAATAGCTGCTGCTTAACTTTCCGTTGATCGACCAATCGATTAATCAACTAATCACTGCAGCTCTAACTCGAGTTTTACTCAACCTACATTGCCAATTTTCTTTTGGCCTCTGCATTATCCTTATGCTTTGTTGTAATAAAAGATATAATGTGGATATGACCCTCCTTCTTCCCTCTCTGAAGAAAACGTGAGGGCACACAAGGGCACTCCAAGCAGTATGAATTCTACTCGTCCTAGAACTCTGTAGAAAATTTTCTTCTGTTCTAAATATCTTCTATTTAGCATGTTAAAACATAAAATTCAAGTACACAACACAAGCACAAACACAAACACACACACACACACACAAAGCAGCTATAAAAAGGACAACAAAAAGGACTGCAGTTGTAACTCATTGCCTGTAAGTGGCACAATAAAGCTATTACTGCTACTGTCATTGCTTTTAGATTCCACAGGTTGGACTGTGACCACTGGTCTAAAACAGCTGACACTGCAATATGATGGTATTGGCTGAACCTAGGTTCAGCTTCTTTGCATTGGTGGCACTGCGTGTCCTTGATAATGCTCCTATGACCAAAATTATACTGGGTTTTAAACTGAAAATGGACAAAGATTGACAACTAAGTGCTTTAATAAATGCAGCTCCACAGGCCAGGGCCAAAGACCAATGTACATAGCATGGAACCCAAAATCAGTCGCTTAGCAGAAGCCTGAACATGTCTTTAAAATGCACTGCATCACATTTCTGCTACTTCATTTCTTACTGAAAAATAGTAGAAAACATTAAAAATCAACTGTTAAATTAACACGATGATTTCCAAAGCTACTGATCTGAGAGCATCTCAAAAGCAACTAAAATTATGCTCTACCTGTCTATGTGTATTTTCTAACAAGATGGACTGTGCAATATGCCGTGCTACCGTCACAAAATTGATAGAAAAGTGGTGTATTTGAAAGTCTAAACAGGTTTCTGTTAGGCTGTCCACACCTATTATTTTAATTGCTGTGAAATATGCTGTGGAATCACAGCAACCTCCACCATCAGTCTACCTCCTCAATTACCTTCACATCACCCCACTTTGTGTCTCTGAGCATGCTTCTCGCCTACCTGCTCTGCTGTCACATAGCAAAAATGCAGTTGACAGCCACAAACACAAACAAGAGCAGTGGTCACCACGAAGGGAGATTCATGAAGTTAAGTTGACCACAGGTTATGAAGTGAATACAACTGGAAATATAGCCTAGTACACTGTGAATACAATTCTTAACTAGATTGATAGGAAACAATATCCAAAGGTATGGATATTATTGTGCTTCAGGAACACATAGGAAATACATAATGGGATGTATATGCAGTGATGTAGCTACTGGTTTATTAGTTACAACTAACTTGAAATAAATGGTTTGCTGCATTTGAATGCTCTCCTGATAACTTAGTAAACACAGCTATTGCATAAATACATCCCAACCACAATGTGATTGACAAAATCCTTGACAAATTCTCTAGATTTTTACCACAGACGCTAAATAAATGCCTTCATTGTTATCTGTGAACATGCCTTCAGTTTAATCCCCTCTGAAATCTGCACCTAAGGTGCAGAAAAGAGTCCACGTAGAATCTGTTGCCTTTACTCTGAAAGCAGCTGCTCCTCAGCCTATTACATTTAATCCCAACAAACGGTGAGCTATTTTTCTTCCTGAAGACAAGATATTGCCAATCTCTCTTGCCAAGAGTACTGCTTATATTAAAACTGATATCTGAGAAGAACTGACTTAATCAGAACCAGCAAGCTATATCCAACTGTCGCAGGGGCCTGTCAGCAACCTCTAAGAGCCTGGCGCAGGCCTAAAGCCGTGGGCGAGAGGCCAGAGGGTAGACGTAGTATTACTTTGGTACACCACTAGGGTTATCCAGTAAGATGTCAGCAGTAAAAAGGCATTAGGAATCCAAGAAGTAAAATTGTTACTGTTCCAAGTTCCTGTATCCTGGAAAATGGTATTTTGTTCCTTCCAGCTCTAGTTGAGCTCAGGTGATTCTTTTGGAGACTGTCCATCTTTTTCCTCATACTTCGGCTCTACTTCTCAAGAACATGAGGGGCAGTGGGATAATTCCCTAAATTCCCCATAGATAGTGTGTAATTACACAGAAAAATTGTAATCCTGATTAGCCCCAGCAGCCTTTCCAGCCTGTTTACATAATCACATTGAGAGAAAGTCTTCATCAAGGGCTCAGTGGCCAGATTACTGTGCAGAACCCACCTGATTACTGACTGCCTGGTATAGAGTTTACAGCTACATTGTGTAACGTTTGTAGTTGTTCATTATCAAAATCTGTATTGCCCTTCACAAACTTTTTTTATGAATATTAACCACCACCATCAATTTCAAGTATTCCTATTGGCTTGGAATTCGACATTTACGCTTGCATGAACTGGGGTAGACGCTCCAGAATCTTGAAATAAGCCGGTAAGGGACATACAGGCTTTACTGCTCCACCTTTCGTGCTTTTCGCTCAGTGGCATTGACTGTGACGAATGCCAAGGAAGGAGAACATGTAACTGAGTTAAAGGAGAATTATCACAACAACGTGACAAGCAACAACACCAAAGTATAAGATTGGAGTGGCTGTTCTAAGATGGAAAGAGTAAGGATTTTAAAGTTGCCTGCTTTCTTCTTGACTGGTAATTCAGCCCATTTGTGTAAATTAGAAGTTTTATAGTTGTTACTTGCTTGGCTAACTATAGCACGGTTGTGCATAACGCTAGAACGATGTCTAGGATACTTTTCCTCGCGTCAATGATGAAAAAGGATTGTCTACCTTGTCACATAAACGTAATCATATGTGTTGTGATTTTCCTGGCAGACAACTCACGTCATGTGCAGTTGTTATACAGACTAGCTACAGCTAGAACCGCTGCGTGTAACTGATGGAGATACTAAGAGCTAATTTTGGTTTGATTGACCTTGTTCTTACTGCTCAGAGAAATATATTAAACACACAAACTTCCGTTGCTTCTCTCCTACGCTGTAAACATCTACGCACACTATTAATCTTGTACAATAAACAAAATAACAATAGCATGGATACTTTAATAACATTAGCTTGCATATGTTTCGGAACCTGATGGCTGATGTTAGCAATTAAATGGTACAAAAATAACATTAACTATTATTGGGGGGGCTAGAATGTGAAATTCAGTTGGTTGTCGTGTACAATTTCACTGCTACATGGGAGAAATTCTTGCACAATGTAGCTTTAAAAAACAACAACTGCATTTAACAAATCATGGACGTATGAAGGGAATTTGAGAAATACAGAGTAATCACAAAAAACAGAAGTGGGGGGACACAACAGATGGACAATTTTCAACAATCTGTTCACTATCATTAATCGTTCTTTGTCATTTGACGAGCTAATGTCAGTGCGGGAGACAGGCTGTGTGTACTGTTTGTCCTCTCCTGTGGTGGCCCTCCAACATTCCCATAACGATCATGTCCCCTGCTGCTTTTCCTTATGAGGTCACTACTAGGACTGTCCTCTATAAAGGAGTCCCGAAAGACAGAAACTGAATAGATTCTGATCTGCAAAGTACCACTTAAAAAAGATGTATGCATTCAAATGCAAAGTAACCGTTTTAATGGAAATATTGTAACCATGAACAATATTAAAGGCAGATCCAGGAGGCTGTGGCAATAACTCTAATCTGGATCTTATTAACTTAGTTTGAGAAGATCTCTGCTTTCTCACGTGATATTATTGACTACACAAGCATGCGTCATAAGAACGGGGCATTCTCAGGTTTGTGAGTCTCTCATTATTGTAAGAAGGACAAGCAGCTGTTCTGCAACTCAAAAGAAGATGCGGTAAAGGGCTCACTATCAGTGTATAGAAATTCAATTTGTATTTAACCCAGGTCTTTTGCTCCATCTAAAAAAAGCAGCCTCTGAAATTTAGCTTCCTAAATGTATGTCTGTGTCAAGCAGTTTTATAAATTCCCCGAGGATTAGGTGACACAGTTACAGTGGATATCCTCAGTTGTTTGCTGGTGGACTGTCACAATGAGAACACATTATTTATTGGTCAAACATCATTGTGCAGTTTTATTAATGACAAAAATAAATTGCTAAATGTCACCAAATTCCACTTAATAATATGTGTGGAATGCCAAGAATCAGATAGGTGACTAAGATAACACTGAAAACTGAGAATCAGAGCTGTGCACCACCCACACACATGGATCCTGACTCAAAAATAATCTAATATGAAAAAGCACCTCTAGCAAAGTGATGCTTTACAAACTTTGCTAGATAGAGTTTTTTTTTGTCATTATTTCTTTCCAGGTGAAGTGAGTCACAGGCCATCTACTTTATATCTTTTTTACTTTTGCAAACATTGTGTCACCTGTCAGACCAGGGGATACCAACTGTTCCACTGTTCTTCCTGGTTGCCTCGGTCTGTGTCACTATTTCTTTTGCTCTTTTCCAAAAGAAGACCGAGGCCTCCTCCTCCTCTCCTCCTCCTCATTTCCTTCTTCCCTCCCCAATCCCTGGATGGCTGGCACCCTAATAAGTAACAGAACTAGGAGGATTGGCAGTGGCCTCAAGGTTTGACATTGCCACGATGTGGGTGGTGATGAAACAGCACTGTGCCTGACTCTGCTCAACTTGACTTGGCTCATTCTTGGTGGGCGCTGCTACTCTGCATGCTGCTCATTTCATCCAACCACAATACACAAACATGACAATTACTCACAGGGTGAACAACCTGCATGTAAATTGATATCTGTGAGTGCCTGTACTCACACAGCCATATATGTATTCAACAGATAAACAGCCATAGAATGTTCACAGAATGTTCCTAAATACAAACACAAGCACACAAACACATCCAGAAGAAAAACATTTCGAGGGTTGGAATTGGATGTGCCTTTTTACTTTGGTTTGACGAGAATTTCCCACAGTGAGTGAGTGCAACATTAAATATATGATACACCAAGGCAGAAAGAAGCACATGCACACACACACACACACACACACACACACACACACACACACACACACACACACACACACACACACACACACACACACACACACAAACAAACATACTTTTCACAGTTTTATAATTTACATACAACTGGAATTGCAAGGAAGCAACAAATCGATATTTGTTTTCTCTAAATGCTGTTTGACTGTCAGTGGACAATGGACGATCACATGGTAATTGCAGAGTGGTAAATGAGCAACAATTGCTTTGACTGATTTTTAGAAGCTGTAGTATGTAAATAGCGTAAATCACATTACTGTGGTAAACAGTAAGAAAAACAAGGGGAGAAAAACAGAGGTGGTAAGACATTTAAGAAAAAAGTCTGAGTCTTGTTGCGTCATGTAAATAGAAATAAAACTACATTTTAAAACTGTAACCAAAAAGTGACATTTCAGTAGTGCTGAAATTGTAATCGGTCTGAGTAGGCTAAATAAAATGGAATCAGCGGTTACCTCACCAGCTAGAGCGAGTATTCAAATGGACAGAGAATGAGAAAGAGCCACTAGAATACTAACAAGCCCACCTTACACCTGCCTGCACTGGCAAGTCCGCTAAACACAGTCGACAAATAGGTTCCACACGACTAATTGCCTCTGCCCCCTAAATGGTTCCAGTAACTGGAAGAGAAACTGGTGAGAAATTGACCTGACGCAAATCCCACATAAATACTTATGACTTACTCGACCCAGAAAAGAGAAAAGGCGGACGGCTCGAGCTTAAATAGCCATTATAAGAAGCTCTTTACATCTTATAGGAAATCTGCAGTGCATGCTTACGTCTCAACAATTCACTAGTTAGCCTACTAAGCAAAGCAGCTCACGTAGGCTAGAAGAAGCGTAGGCTACCGCAAGAATATCTATTGAGCGGCTCAGTTAAGCCTGCACTGAGCGCCAAACTGGCAAAATGCGTCTCTTAAAACTCTATCCAGTAAACCGGGGTAGCATATTTTGCGCACGTCTGAGGTTAAAGCTTTTGATTTCTCTTGCGCGCAGCGCATACTCACACAGACACACGCGCGCGCACACATACACACACACACACACAAACACACACACACACGCACACACACACATGCACGCACACGCACAGGCACACCAAGCGCATCAGAAAACACAGAGGCTTGCTGCAGTGGCTCGTACCTTTCACACAAGTGAACATCAGTGAAAAGATGAGATTCCAAAAAACAATTCCCGTCCTAATCCTCATCGTTTTGGATTGAACAAAGTCCCCTCGGCCACATTTAATGCATCTCCTGTTGAAAACGTTCCGTAGTTCAATAGATCCGTCGTAGTATTTGTCTCTGTAAATCCCCTTCATGTTCACAACTAACACATGTAACCTATAGCCTGTTTTCTTTCTGTTGGGTTAAAGTAGATCCCCTTTCCCTTCTCAGAGGAGAAACAGGCAGATCCGCCCGTCGCGCTATGTCAGCTGATAAGAGAGAAGTGAGCAAGACTGAATTTTAGGTTAGGACCACAGCAACCTGGACGAGGGCTCAACCATCTCTGCTGAGAGGGGCATCAAGTGTGAGCATCTCTGGTGGTGCGCTCTTGCATGTGCTGTTTAACATCTTTCCTTTTGAATCCCTATAAACCGGCGGAGGACGGAGGTGAGTCTAGCCTACAATTTGAATGCTGCCTTTATCGATCGGCGAATGAGCCACGCAGAGTCAGAGAAAAGGTGGCGGGAGGGGGTGATGGTGTCGTGAGAGAGAGAGAGAGAGAGAGAGAGAGAGAGAGAGAGAGAGAGAGAGAGAGAGAGAGAGAGCGTCCTGTGTCAAGTGTGTTGTGGTTGATGTGTGGCTAACAAATCATGAAGTGGGAACAGTGATATGGCAAGGAAAGAGGCACGTCTTTATGGGAGGAATGTAAATTCTGAGAAATAAATGAACTTTCATAAGACAGCATGTGGTTTATGTGTGTGTGTGTGTGTGTGTGTGTGTGTGTGTGTGTGTGTGTGTGTGTGTGTGTGTGTGTGTGTGTGTGTGTGTGTGTGTGTGTGTGAGGAGAGATGGTGGGGGTGAGGGTGTTAGGTGGGAGTCAGACAGGCAGCATCCTGTCCCGAAAGCTGATGAAAGAAATCCGCCTGGTAGGCAATCCCACCATAACTCTGATTTTCATTTTAGAGATCGAGCGGAGCTGTTATTGGGAGTGATGGGACTGGGCAATTTGCAATGCAAAGAAGGGATGATGACGGCGCAACGCGCTGCTCAGCAGCGGTGGGGCTCTTCTGCCATCTAGCTTCGGAAGAGTCACCGACCTATACTTAAAAACAGAGAGGAAAAGGGGAGCAGTGCAGTGAGAGGCTGTAATTGCACACAGAATGAACATCATTTGGTCTGTAACACATTCAGATAGAGCTTCACCAGTTGATTCTAATACGTATGGCTTTAGTTCCCTTTTTCATCAACATTTTCTGTAGATTGTAATTAAATCTAAACTAAAGTTTCTACATTCTGGGAGCAGCAGTTTTGGAAAGAGCTTGGATATCAGGTGAGGTGGAAATCAATTATATGCATGGCTTCTGGTTTGAATATTGCCCACTTAATAATTGTCGCTGCAATGCCCTCCATAGAAATCAATATCCTGTGCCCTGGTATTGGCAAGATTTATTAGGGTGAAGTCAGCAGGGTGAGTTTATAAGGAAACCTAACAAATTAACCCTAAGCCTCTCTGTGGATCTGAGGGGAAGCCAAAAAGAGGCTTCTGAGTAATTTACAGTATGTGAGCTGTCCTTGGTGCTGAAACCAAAGCCTTAAAACCATCTGCTTGTAATTTGTAGCCACGAAAACTGGCTTGTGCCTCAGAGTAATGTACTATTCATTTATTCATACTTGTATTTCAAACATTTATTAATTGACAGATTGGATAAGAAAACAGACCCTTTGCCCCTCACCTACATTACCACCCAAGAGCAAATCTGCAGTCTGGACCTTTTTACATGTTTCTGTTCTGTGTCCAAGGTTAGTTGGCTAGGCAGGGTAAATCTCCCACCCATACTGCTGCTCTCCCATGGGAGGATAAATGGGAGAAAACATCTTGATCCTGCTCTAATCTTGTCTAATTATAAGGCAGCAGAGGGCAATGGGATTGTTGTCCTTTGGCCAAATATTCAGAAAACATCATTTAACTCTGGTGGCCAAATGGTGATACACATCACATTTATAATCGTAATGCCTTGAGGTTTATTTTTTTGTGCTGTAAAATGCTGTGGCACTTTATGGGCATTGTATTTTTTGAATTACATTTTATTCTATATTTATTGTGTCTTTGCCAGCTCAATGCAATGTATTGTATTGCTTTGTGAAAGTCTCATTTTACATGTTTCTGTGGACAGCTTGATATTAATCTATCTCATTCTATCCTTACAAACTGAATTGCTGCCACATGAGCGATAGATTTATATCCTCGCTCCATTTCTCTGTGGAGTTGTTTATCTGAATGGTTTATGCAGCAGAGGCAAACCACTGCGTATCTGCCAGTGTGAAGTGGAAGGTCCCTTATTCCCTCCTGGCATCAGCATTCTTCAGGTGTCTACAGGCCCAGTGGAGGCTGCTGGGAATGTATTGAGGCACCAGGCAGCTTGTCTTTACCACTGTAATCGACAGGTGGGCCCAGGAGAGTGGGCTTCAGTGGTATTGATGCCTCTCGCCAGCTCTTGGTTGCTGTTTGATGAGCAATCAGACTGCCTCTTTCCTGATCCTTGTGCTGTTTTTGCGTGCATCTGTGTGTGTGTGTGTGTGTGTGTGTGTGTGTGTGTGTGTGTGTGTGTGTGTGTGTGTGTCACCACGTCTATGCAACATTTCATACATGCCAAATTGAACATATACACTCTTGCATGTGCATACATGTGAGAGTGCATGGTTGAGCATGCAAACATTTCCACGCTTTAGCTCATCCTTGAAAGGAATTTGTGTTAAATGTACTTTTTTATGTTAACCACCGCATCAAAAAGAACAGAACCAGGCGGCTAACCAGCCAGATTATCAGCCAGCCAACAAAACAGCCAGTCAGACTGCTAGAGTGACTGCAGCAGCTCTATTTCTCCCTAAGGGACTCAGTCTGTTGTACTTGGGAATCTGGGCAGCATGTTCTGATTAGCAGTGACCATGTTTGAGAACTGACACCCAAGAAGGTTTTTGCATCACACAGGGGCCAAAGGTCTCCTCCGAGGGGGGTATGGACAGGTGTCTGTGAATGTGTGGATGCATATTCTGTATATCTATGGTATGCACAAGTGCATGCACATGTGAATAAAAGTGTCACACTATATGTGTATTTTTAACATGTGTACCTTTAGGGATATACACAAAAATATGTGTGTATGTGTTTTTCATGTAGATGCATGCTGTACGCCTCTGCATGCGTCTAACTTGATAATATTTTCATGCCTCGGTTACATTTTCTTTGTGTGTATGCCTGTTTGTGTGTATGGCGTACACCTCAGCCTACATCTACAAGTTGAAATCTTCACGTCTGGGTTATATTTGGTGTTTGTTTGTGTGCAGGGGCAAAGTGCAGCTGGTGGGGGGTTGATAGAGTAAGCACTGGGGTTGGATTAACTGGCTTGACTTCCCCAGTGGAATATGTCTAGATCTGGCCTCTCTCACATACTGCTACTAATCCACTGCTGGGTTGCGCTGCTCCATTGTTCTGGGTCTGCTACATAGAGCACCCACGGGGCACTGGGAAGGTGTGTGTGCAGGTGAAAAAACAGTAGAATGGAGATGTCTGTGCATGTGAGTGGACTAATGTGTGTTGAAGGGTATTAAGGGCATGAAAATATGGAGTCCAACCTACTACTTTAGGTTTTTATTCATGCTTGTGTCAACACGTGAGTACTATTAAGTGCAGCAATTTAGTTTCTAATAAATTCAGCCACCATGCTTGCGTGAGTAATCTGGTTCATTCCAGTGTTTGGAGATGATGGCCAGTTAGTGAATAAGGATTTGAAAGAGAAAATCATATAGAGCTGGAGTTTGAAACAGAGAAGTGGTGTCTTTTTTTCAGAATCACTAGTGGGGTGTAACATTGATCTTACAATTTCACAAAAGTGCACCCTCACACCTTATCCTGTAGCAGGTTACATGGTGATGTATACTGACAAAAACATGCATTGACTGTTTTACTGGCATGCCAGGTAAGATCATCGTCAGCGCAATGCTAGCACTTTAGCTCAGGGCAACACTCTGAGTTATAAGTCATGGCAAATCAAATTCAGTCTGAATAAATAGGGATAAAAAGAGACGTTGTAGAAGATCAAAACCATTTTTATACATTTTTAGTCTAAGAAAAGCTATTTAAAATGTGAGTCAAACAATATTTTGTCTTTCCCCAACATGATCCATTACTTACACATGCATACATGCACTTTCTCTGTTTCACCTCACTCTCCCATTTTCTAAGTCTCACCACCTTTACCTTATTACTACATTTTCACCGCACTCGGTTGTCTTTTGCTTCTTATGTTCTTATAGGTTTCTATCAGATCGATGCTGACTGTGCCTGGTCATGTGCTTTATTCACACATTATTACCCTTTACTCTGTCATGAACGTGTCATAAAACATTACAAACAAGTCATAAACGGTTATGACATAATGTTTTTTTAGTAAGTGTCATTTGGTTTTGTCATGACAAGTTATGGTTATTGTTAGGGTTAGGGTTAGGGTTCATGCGTCATGACTGTGTCATGACAGTGTCATGTGAGTCTCATGTGTTCATGACAGTGTCATATCACTCATATGTAGAAAACTTCAAGTAAAGTGTTACCAAACATTCTCAAACCTTTTATCCTCCGAGTTTGAAATAGATGCAGGAAGAGGAGGGAAAGAAAGAGGGGAGAACAAGGTGTTAAGAGTAAGGGTCGAAGGTATTGATTGAGGGATGATGGCAAACATAAAGGTGAAGGATAGAAAACAGATGTAAGTGAGAGGAAGACAGGGAAGGAAAAACAGGCAAAAGAACGGCAGAGTGAGGATGAATGGAGGTGGTTGGCACTGAACAAAAAGAGGAAGAGAAAAAAATGGAGCAAGCATTATAAAAACAAGCAAAAAAATAGATTTGAGCAGCACAGAAGCCAAAACAACAAGGACATTGAAATGGATAGGGAATAACTGAAAACCAAATAAATATGTTTATGGAAATCATTTGAACACAAACCATATTAAATATATGGGCCAGTAAGCTTGGAAGTGTTTCTGTATTTTTTTCATTTAAGATGGAAAATATTTCAGTAAATATATAACACACTGTGTTGTGTATATTTACACTTAAGGTCAAACGATTTAAAATAGGATAATTAAGCAGATGGAAAGTGTTTCAATTCCAACAATAAGTGGTGGGGGGGAAAACAGCTGTTTGCCAAAGTGAATCCACTGCAGCATGCCCAACTTCAAAGATGGTCTCATCATATACTGAAATGTAGAAAGAACAGTCTGGTGATACACAGACTTAATCATATGAATAAAAGATCAAAGGGAAGAATTGCTGATTGAGAGAGAGGAGGAGAAAAAAGCAAACGCTAGCTTTTTGATTCACTCCACTAAGGGGGAAAAACAAGTTAAACACCTTTTGTGTTAGAAAAAAAGTATTGGATTGTAAGTGTGGAGGAGAGACTTGTTAATGTGCTTGTGGTATTAAAATGGGCTGGGGTTATTGAGTGAGTTTTTTTTTTGACAGTCCACAAAATCATCTGGTATTCATGACAGCCAAGGCTAATGACATTGTGAAATACCAGATTTACCTACACTGAATATAGTGTTGCTATGGTTAAATAACGCCTTCACAACAGTGCTACACTGTGCTCAACCTTTTGAGGCAGTAAATATGGGCAATTTACATCAACTGTACTCATTAAGCAGAGTTGATTTAATGCATTTTTCCTTGTTACTCATATCACAAAACTCCCATCCCAACAGAGGACAAAATTACCCATTTAAATTAGCTTAAAAATAGCGTCTATGTCTCTTCAGCACAACAACCACATTCTGTTCTATCGTACTTCTTTCAAAGTGATTGAAAGCTACATTATTTTTCACATGTTGTCAGTATTTCACTGCCAACCAGAACTCAATCCTTTTTATACCATCACTTTATAGAATGTAAAACATTATGTGCTGTGCAGGAGTCATACGTAAAAAAAAGGCAGATTACTAGTTTAATTTTTTAGAGCTAGCAATACTTTCTGCAGAGCATGGTGCAAGGCTGAGGAAAATCAAGTACCCAGCTAAGCAGCTTAGCAAGTCCTATAACACTTAGTGTTGCTCCCAAGGTGAAATGCATACTGTATGTCTGAAGGAGCAACTCGTACTCTACATTCCATGCAGGTCAATGACATACTCGAGGCTTTAGGCTCCAACCACTTCCTGTTTCAAGCGTATCCTGGTGCTGCTTTGTATACAATCTACTCACTACAGTATACTGCTCCTGAGCTTTTTCCATCCCTCGGCTGTCATTGCCTTCATTTTACCAATCTTCACCGTGACTTAGCTACTGTGCATTCCCAAGCAGGAATGAAAATAATCAATGGCTCAGTTAAATTACACCATAAATATTTGTTTATTGCCTTCAGCAAGAAACATGGTTTGATGTTGCATCAGCTTATTTTGAACATTAATAACTCTGCCTACCATAGTTTTTCATTACATTAAATTAAAACTGTACATATCTATGGGTAACAAATTTATGAACTATGAAATGAAAGTGAAGTGGTCAAGAAGAGGCTTAATATGGTAGTCGGGCAAGTTAGGACTTTACAATCAAGATCTCAAAGAACACTGTGCAAGAACACTTTCTTCTATGTAGTCTACAGTAAGACTTCGAACCTTCTCACCTCAGAGCTGTTGGACACAAATGATATTTGGCAGTGCACACTGCTCCTTCAAATGATTAATATATGGACAAATTTAATTTATATTTAATTGAGAAGTTTGAAAAGGTGGGTAGAAGGAATAAATAATAAAATGCTAAAAAAAAAAAAAAAGGGGACAGAAGTCAGTTTTTCTATTAAAAATGAAGCCCGGTTCTTCCAGAGGATTCTGTAGAGCTGGGCAGAGCTGAACATGGGTAGGTTGAGCTAGTGGGTAAGATGACTCACCACTTATATCTAAACAGACATTTATGTGATCACAAATTTAATCCATTTCCTGTATCTCTAAAACAAAAATGCCCACAGAGAACGTGGTAAAAGAGCCAGGCTACTGTAGGTCTGAACATCTTATTTTTGCTTTGTCAGATGTCCAAAGATGAAGAGCATAATAATCCATTGAAATGTATTGTAAGTATTATATTCTAACTAATTCTGGAGCATATTTTCTGTGTAAAGTAGTTTTAATGTTTCATATTCTAACATAATGAACATAAGATAACAACTGTTTGGGAGTAGTAGATGTGGCAAAGCAGATGTATGATGATTTGATCAGAGGTGAGGAATCAGTCTCCCTGATCTAGCATCAGATACATGTTACGTAGGCTACATACACAGTCCAGCTGTCACTTGTTTTCCAGCAGATTATGTAGGTAAAAAACCAAAACTGAGACATTTTGCAAAGATACAAATCATCACTGCCTTAAAATACTGTATATGGCAGATGAACATGATCTGGTGAAATTGGCAAAAGACCAAATAAAGATTTGTGCATCTATTTCTTTATGTAGTATGGCAGTGTCTTACATGTTACTTCCATGTTGCCTCATAAACATGGGCCATACTTCTCAAATTACTTTAAATGAACTGTATGTTCTTTGTGTTAGTTTCCCTGGATGCGGAGCAACTTGAGGTGAATGCAGATTTATTTTGCTGTACTAGCATCAAATGTGAAAAGCGGATCCATTTACCCTGCTCTCCCTATATGGCTTTGAACATTAACACCTGTTTGTGTGCTGTACTGTATATGCGTTTATTGCATGGGAAATTGCATTTCAAAGCCATTGTTTTGGATTTGAAACCTTACGTTAGCATTTTACATGATAGTATTTAGATTATTTTTGTAACCCAGGGTGAATATCCCAATGAAGTTAACCAGATTAAGAGAATGCAACCAAGTTTAAGGACTGCAAAGGTTGGACCCTCTTGGTCCAAACAAAACCTGTGAAATTATACAATGATACTGTTGGCATGAAATGGTAGGAAAAGAAATAGAAAAAGTTCCAAAAAGAAAGACAGAGGGGATATTTTGAGAGAGCAATTAGAGTCAGTAAAGGAGAGAGGATATGAAAGGAAGACAGGTAAGACCAGTTTTCAGCCTGCAGTACTAGACATACTTTATCACTCGTTTCCCCTCTAATGGGAAATTTGTAAAATCTTCTTTTGTCTAAGAACATTATTTTGGCCCCCTGTGTAAGATTAACTGCACAGAAACACAAACACAATCAATAGAAGATACAGCTACAGTATGCTGCTGGGATTGTTTTTGGTTGTATTGAAATGGAGTTGACATTGATTGTGGAGTGGGATTGAATTCCATTTTAATGCAATTCAACCAGATGCTTTGAGATTGTGCGCATTTTCATTTTGCCTTTGCCTACCAACCAAATTGCAGCAATCAAGACCCGATATCCACACTCCCACTGTCATTGCCCTTTAAAAAGCCAATTACACTTGTATTCGTTGAATAAAAATGTGTGGAGTTGCATGACATATTTGTTTTGAAATTTATCTTTGTGTTGTAGAGTCAAGAGAGGAAACTTTCCACTTCCACATGAGCAAAGGGAAGGGTAGAAAAAGTTCTTGGCTCCAGCGTCACTGAGGCGCAACTCTTTTCAGTTACATATGAATAGTTGCTTTACTTGCAAGAGCAAATCAGGAAACACTTTTTAAACCAACATTTTATACATTAAAGAAAGTAAAATGTCACATCTCTAAGAGCAAACATATTATGAGATTATTTAAACAGAGAAATAAAGTAATTGAAAACAGGAACACTACCTACATTTATCTAAAATAAGAAACCAAGTAGAGCACTTGCTAGTGTGAGTGTGAAAGAAAGTGAGATTGGGAACCACATAGTCGTGCCTGATTGGATACGTGAAAGGCATGACGCAGCATACACATAATAGGTTTTGCAGATGAATTTGCTGAGGCCTGTTTTCCAGCCTGTGGTGCCCAGTGACTGGAATGGGTTTCAAACACTGTTCTTTAACTAGAAAAATCCATCCCTGTAGCAGCTTTAGAAAAATTCCCACTTACATTTGGATCTCTTTCCCATCCACACAACCCTCCGTTGTTGCCCTAATTTAGCTTAACCTCTGTCTATGACAACTCTAGGCTGCCTTGGTTTTAAGCTTTTGGATTCTGTTGTGCTTCATACAAGATTCCCTCAAATCTCACAGAAAGAAAGTAAGAACATGGTTGCAAGTATATATGTACAGGACTGTATAGACCACAAAATAATACTGTTGTAACTTTTAAATCAATTATTTAAGTTGAAAATACTTACATTTATGTGTCTCTCTGGTCGATGTGGTAGCCATTGCTCCTTGTGTATTTACAAGTGAGGTCGCGTCCACACTTGGTTTCTAGGGGTATACAGCCCTCGATCTATCCCCTACCCCTAGGTAATGGGACACCACTAGGTCCCGCGTGAACGCGCAAAAACGAGGGGAAGGGGTAAGGGGTAGGGGTAAGACAGAGAAATGAGATTCAGCCATAGTGTCTGTTTTTGTGTCTCCTCATTTCTTTTGCTTTCCTGTAGTCATTGTTTTCCTGACTATGTTGTCTCTGGTTCTGCGCCTCAGTGTCGGCGCCGGCCTAAATATCTCCAGTACCACAGTTCCCTTAGCTTCCTTTTGAATTTCTTCTTCGTAGTGCCACGCTACACACACAGTGAATAGATATTGTTTGACAAAGAAACTGAACCTCCCTCATCCCTCCTACCAACAAGACATTGCTGAAATGTCACCAAATATAAAAAATGAATTGACTGTCTGAGTCAAATGATAGTTAGAAACTATTTTTCACAGAATCTAAGATGGCACATGAAAAAAACATCACAATTGCCATTCTCTCTTCAACAGCAGTTTTGAAGGAGTATTTGAGTTACAAAATGAAAACGTCCAAGGATGTTGGATATTGACTCAGTTTTTCAGGTTAACAGGAGAACAAAGACAGAGGTTTTTGAAAATAAGCAGTACATATATACTATATATGAGAGAGATAGTAGATACACTGTGCATGGCTAATGAGAGGCTCTTTGTATGATTGCCTCATACCACATGTGGATCGTATGAGATTGTGTGCTCCATCTGTAGTGTGGAGAATGTGGACTTGGAGCGTGGTGTATATTATTCTGATCTAGTGTATGTATAGTACAAACCAGCAGGAACTAAGAAGGATTACTAAAGTACCATCTGACGATTTATGACCCCAGCCCCCTCTGTGTGGCCAATATCCTGCCTTCCTTTGGCAATGAGCTTTCAAAATCACACACAGACACAAAGGGAAGAAATGAAGGATCATAAGAAAATGATTTATCAATCAAAAATAAAATATACTTCAATTTATGCTCAGCTAACATATGCTCATAACATGCGGATTTTGTAGCAGATACTGAAGATGGGGGATGCCCTTCCTCCATTTCCTCTGGAATTCCTGATGATCATTAAAGAGAATTGATACAGACTTGCATTGATTCTAATTTAATTTAATTCTATGTTGTTATTCGGTGGTGGATATCAAGTGTTTGGCACAGTTCTACAGGTGAGAGAGCCCAACTTTTAAATATGGAAGAATTAAAATATGTAATGTAAACAATATTAATGCTAATTTTATAAAAAGAAAAGAATCAAACCCAAGAGTTCTACTGATGGGAGTGGTTAGCACCAGTGTTATCTGATGCCTGTCAGAAGACTGTAAAACTACAAGCAACCCACAGATCATGCGCCGCTCTTCCTCTTGCTCTGTGTCCTTGGTGCTCAATGAAATGAAATCTGCTGAAGGCCTGAGCTGCCTATAAAAGGCCTGGCATGTTGACTGTGGTGGAACGCCGCCCGCAATTCTGCTGCATTCCCGTGCTGCACAAATGTGCTGAAAGCTGAATCCAGGAACTTTGAAAGAAAGCCACTTCGGTAGAGAAATACTTCTGAATCTGGCAAAGATGTCACAGTGACCCCACCCCAGCCAAAGAGGGAAGAAAAGATGATCCAGCTGCCTACTGAGAGAGAGAGAAACAGATGGAGGAGATTGATTCAAGCCGAATCGCCACGTGGATGCCGACAATGTCTGAAAATGACAAAATCCATTATTATTCCTAAATTATTCATACATTTTTCTGTGCAGTGCTGTTTTGAAGTTAGTAGTAGAATAAAAATTCCATTTATAAAGAACTCAATCCTGTGATATGTGTTTGTATGAAATATTAGATCAACTGGGCCAAGAACTCCATAGCAGCTTTCAAATAATGGGATTAGATTTTAGAAAATTATTTATTTAATTGGCTACCAAATTTCCCTCCAAAGAGGGTAGTGCCCCAAGGTGAATTGAATGTTATCTTAAATTCTGTTATTTCATGTAAAACTAAATGTTTCTTATAAAGTTGAGGGCAACTACTCTTCCTCACCTTTTTTACCAATTCATATGTTTACGATGCATAATTTTGAGTAATTTTTTATTTTTACATATGTCATGCAGCAAGTTTACCGCTCACATCTTTGTTTTATTCTCCAGCTTCACTTGAACTACAAATTCAACCAGTAAATCCTGTCAGTTATGAATTTATTTTAGTTGTAAAATCCTTATCTAATATCTGTAACTGTGGCAAAACATCTGAGCATGTTTACAAAGGAATTTATATTTGTACAAAGTGCTGTGCACATAAACCTGAAGTGAGACAAAACGTTTCTAAATTATTTTTTCTTCTCACAGAAACACGACTCAATACTTACACCTCACATTCATTACCACAGCATCTTAAATCCTACACTGGCCTATCTGTGAAATTCACAACTTGTTAGATTGTTGTAGGATTTGGAGACGGCTTCGCTAAAACACTTTCACGCATACATATTGCTACAAATAATACATATGTATCAGTCCCTGTTGGAGAAAAGTAAAAACCATTTCAGGACTCATTGATTGAGGAAAATATTGTGGTCTGTAATAAAATGAAAAATAGACTTAAAGCTGAGTGGGCTGCTATTAGTCAGTCACGGAAAACCTTAATTCAAGACAATTTCTTTGCTGCTTTCAATTGATAGCAACTAAAATGTATTATCAAGCTAGTTTTTGGACAGCTGTGACTGAAGCAGCATGTTGTATCATTTTGGTGGGACACAGTGGGTTAGAGGATGGGTTTGTGTAGTTTGAGCAAGAGCCTTGATTGAGGTTAGATTTCCCCCTAGGATTGAACTCAGAGCTACTATCTTAAAGGCAGCGGGCACCTCTCCCGTCTGTAAAGATTTGTTGATGCATCTGGAGATGAAGTCAGACAAGATGGGGGAACTGGATTTAAAGTGATGCGTAGGTACTGGGTGGAGGGAACAAATGGTAGTTACTGTGGAATTAAGTGTGATGGTCTTCAGGGCCAAGCTGTCCTCAGTAAAGGGTTGAAGGGTGGTGGGGGATCCAGCAGCTGGCACATTACTGATGTAATAATGCATAATGCAGGACTGTCAGTCTGAATTCTTAAATCAGCAGGGTTAATCAGGGTCTGATTCTTTATTTTTTTAAAGATTATTTGTGGGGCTTTTTTCTCTTTATTTCAGAGTGACAGTGGATAGACAGGAAAGGTGGGAGAGAGATGGTGGATGACATGCAGCAATGGACCTCAGGTTGGATTCAAACCTTGGCCGCTGCAACAGCCGTAGCCTGCATGGGGAGCAGGCTCTTACTGGGTTAGCTAGAGGTTGCCTCTGGGTCTGATTACTGAGAGGAATGATTAGAGGTTGCCTAGATCACTTTCATTGAGTAGATGATATTAAACATGTCCTGTGGAGTTTTCCTTTTAAGTGTTTACACGGTGTGTTACTCACACAAACTCATTGTGGGTATCCTTGTTTTCAATACATTTCCTTCCTCAGAAAACGTTAGCAAAGTTAATTTTTTTAAGCATTTTAAATTCAGTATTGTTTACATCCATGTTCACCGGCTAGTCCTCCCCTGTTTTTGCTGGAAAATTGCTGCATATCTTGGCACGTTACCAACACCTATTCAGTGGAATAGCTTCCTAGAGATAGCATGGACACATTGCCCAACTAAATGTCCTTTCCCACAGAAGACATTTCGACTGTTTTTTGTAAGAAAGGCACAGGTGTTACTAATAACATTAACAATGGCTCCGTGCTAGTGTAAGCCATGACAGGGTGACAGTGAGCCAGCAAGCACAATACCAGGACCCTGAAACTCAAGCAACTACTGTAAATGGAATTTACCCATTATTAAATCTAGTATTCAGAGCTGTGCTTCTTCTACTGTGACATGCCTATGGCAAAAAAATGTAAATGCACAGATCTGCTTTTACTGATTAGTTGGTTACAATTTGACAACTTCTGAAACGGCTATAATATTCTTCCACTTGTATAAACACAGGGTTTTCTTTGAAGAATAGAATAGAGGGAACCCAGGAAGCTCAGTTGGTAGAGTGGGTGCCCATATATTGAGGTTCACTCCTCGATGCAGTGGGCCAGGGTTTGACTGCGACCTGCAGCCCTTTGCTGCATGTCATTCCCCTTCTCTCTGCCCTTTCATGTCTTCTGCAGTCCTATCAAAATAAAGGCTGAAAGTGCCCAAAAAACTGAATAGTGGCACTGTACAATTGTACTCTTTTAGCATAAAATGTATATTTAAAATGATTTTAATGTTACCCCTATGTGTGTTTAAAGTCTCCTACGAAGTTTTAATTCTTAGTTCTGGGGTTTTGAGATATTGTGAGCCACATCAAACAATTTTCTATGAACAACAAATGGACAATAACGTTTTTCTAGGTCTGAAGATTTTATTCTGAGTTAGACATTCCCTGTGGTCCACCCACACAGGTTTTTTTTTTTTTTACTTTTGCCTGATTGGGCCTGTGTTGGCATTTACCGATTCTGCTTAATTGATACCTTCTATTGTATTTTTGTTCAGCATACTATACAGTGCATACATATAATGCATGCACTGTAGTCAGTCAAACTGTGCTGACTGCCCATTAGAGTTAGCAAGAAAGCTAAACGTATTTCTTTAATGTGATAGTTATATTTAACGGTGTTCTTGGACCTGTTTCACTGCCATCCACAATTACTTCAACTTCAACTTTATTGATGATTGATTGAGTGGAGAGCCATGTGTTATTCTTTCATGGATTATAATCAGTCATACAGAGGAATGGGTGAACAGCATTTAAGGCAGCAGAGTAGGGGTTGGCCATTCTGCTCTCTCTCCTTTTCCTCTCCACCCTGCTCGCGTTCAACAACTTGGCTTATACAGAGCTCTCGGGCGGAAACGCATTCCATCATTTCAGAATGAAACAAGTCTCATTTTTCTCTTTCTTCTCTGTTGTCGCCTTTCTCTTTCTTTTTCAGTCTCCATCCATACTCCAGTTCTCGAGTCTCTCTCTGTTCCTCTCTCTTTCTCTTCCTTACTTTCATCTCCCCCACATGTATATCTTATTCTCTCAGTCAACTCTCTCTCTCTTTCTTCTTATTCTTCTTCCCTCCTCTGGTAATTTCCTCTGCATCCTCCTCTGGGCAAACGAGATGACCTGTTGCTTTCTAATTACCTCTGCACCCTCCTATTCTTCCAGCACTATTCTGTTAGTATCTTACTACGTAATAATCATCAGGGTTGAACTTGTATAAAAGCTTAGAGCAGAATGTATGAACAAGGATGCAAAACACAATTAAATGGCTTTAGTTTAACAAAGTAATTCAGTCAAGTTGGTGATAAATACATGTGCTCAAATGGAAGAACTATTAATGTTATTCACAACAAGTATACTTTCTATACTGTAATTATACATAATTTATATTTTTTTTGTCTGTAGTTCACCAGTTGGGTTTATTATTAAAATGTGGATTTTTAAAGAACAAAGTTTAAAAGCTATCAATTATGTGATCGTCCTTAAGGGGCTAAGCTGCAGTGCTGAAAACCTCCCACTCACTAGACCTATATGGTCTAAAAATAAGGACGCCTGTTCCTGTTTCCCACTGCCTCTATTGCCATATGCTTTAAGAGCCTGATCTTATTGAAGATGGAATTATTTTGCCAAACTACAATTTCAAAGATCAATAAAGAACAACAGTTATGATAGTTGCTGTCCTTTTTGACCATGACACTCCTTCTAACCCTGCAACAGCAGTCAAAATGTCAAAATGAGAAGACAGTGAAGGACAGTGTATGATTTATGAATCCTGAGCCACACGCTTGCTTTGGGATACACTATACAGCTTCAGTAAGTATTTTTTACTTTATTTTACCAATGTTATTTATCTTATTTAAATGAAGCTCTCTGTCTATTAAGGCACCTGAAATTACATTTCTAGGTTTGGCCTCCATGTCAGCCTGTTTAAATTTGCCCCTCTCTTTTTGGCTGATTTGGTTTGTTGTGTTCATTATGGTTACACATTGACCTTAAAGCTGGCTTTAGTGGAAGTTTTTGTATAAGGTTATTCTGTGTGAATCCTTTATGCTGCACTTTCTAATTCTAATAGATTTCGTATTTGCCTACTCTCTGCGCACACCTGTCCTCCCAAAAAGGAGGGCCCCTGTATTTGACTTTTAAGATTCCTACTTTTCTTCCAGAGTAGTTTTTTCCTTGTTTGCAATGAGGGCTGCAGATGTAATTTTGAACAGTTGTTTTCATTTATTGTTTTGTAATGAAAGGGCTGGTACTTTGAGATGGAAAACTAGGGAAATAAACTTGATTTTAACAAAAATTATTCCTGGAGCAACATGGATCTCTACATGCACTCACATTGCACTGCAGCATGTCAAGTGTATGAATATTTAATATTAAGACCTGAACCCATTACACTTTCTTGGCTACATTTACATGCATGCACAGTATCAGACATATTCTCAATTAACATCTTGTTCAGGCTAAGCTGTGCACCTGCACCTTTGATATATGGCCCTTTTGTCATGTATAAATAATTTGAGATTATTAGTGTCCAGTGTAAACAGCAGATACATAATTCACCAGCAAAACATCTAAAAGTGAAGCTTCTTTATTATATTTTTAGATATTTTATTAATAAATGTTTCCCTTTTTAAAACACCACTGCCAGCTCCTGAAATCCTGGTGGATCAAAGTAGAATGCAACACAATACAGCCCGATACAATTAGGTTGACATCTCTCCCTTCTAATATGTTCAATAAAGGGTCCTCAGATCTCATAAAACTAGAGGTGTGCATTGGACAGAACACACCAAATTTCTTCAAGGTATACTCAGGAAAGCATATAGCCCTTTTTAAAGCAAGGAGGGAAAACTAATTTCCACTCTCGCAGTTTAACCCTTTTTGCTATAACACAAAGGCTTGTTTAATGCTGCTGAAGAGTCAAAGAGTAGGAGACCAGTAGAGTAAAGGAGCAAGCCAATTTCATTGAGAGACTGTCTGGGATTAGCTGTCTGCTGGATATGTCGCTGTACAAATGACAAATATCATCCAAGAAACTCTTGAAAACTTGAGCTTGGGGCAAGACCAGAGAAGATGGCCGAGATAGTGCCTGACAAAATTTCTAATATGCAGATACAGAAAAAAGTAACCAAGAGCGAGATCACATATCACCTGAAGTTGAGTGAAACATGCAAAATGTAGAAATCCTTTATTATGAAAAGTAGACATCTGATCAATGTGAAAAATCATCCATCAAGCCTGTCTTAGAGCAGCGTTTTTTACATACAGAAGCGCGCGAATGGATTCAGCACATCAAGGCTCCAATAGGGGATGGGGCATTACGAGACTCAATCTCAGGCCATCTTGGACAGAGGGTGGTCCTCTGCACACCTACAGCTGGAACATGATTCCAGAAAACCCATGCTCTGGCATTAAAGGTACAATAATAATGTTGGCCACCTTCAGCCGTTGCCTTCTGTAACTGCTGCTTGTTGATAAGGGCATAACATTGCGGTCTATTATCTTAAATTAGGAGGACATGAGAAAAATGGACAAAATTGAAAATCAACACTTTTGATGCTTTTTTTCAATGTTTGTCACTTTTTTGAAGTTTTCAACAATACATAACACTAACTTATTAACTTTAGTTTATAGTTACTTTTGGAATTTCTGGTCAATAAAACTCATTTATAGGAAATTATACCTTACGTTTGAGTTAGAAAAGCAGAAATTAGGAATTATTTACACTAAAATTAAAGAAATGTATGTTGATGGATAATCACAGATTGGAATATGTCAACTTTTACTCAATACTATTTCAAAAACACTTCAATGTTTTTTCTAATTTTCCAAAATTAATGAAAGTAGAGATTTGTACTTGTCAAAGAGTGCTGTGTGGAATCAATCATGTTGCAAATTGCAATTGGGTAGTTAAAAAGAACATTAACATAGGAAAACAGGTCAATTTCACCCGAGGACAACATGAGGGTTAATGATATTAACATACCCAACAGAAAGAGGGAGGAGTTTCCATTTAAAATTTGGCAATATTAATTCAGAGATCAGTAGAGGGTGGATTATCAATAAAGTTAGAATCAAGACCATCCGACAGAGGTACGAACAAATTATTTCCTAGTTGATTGTAAACCTGAAAAGCTGCCCAAAGTTGTTTATCAGATTAAGTCGATGAGAGAGTAATGCCCTTTAGTCTGACAGAGTCAGGATCACATCATCCACATACAAGCCTATGGTCAGATGACTAACAGAAATGACATTTCTGAAATGACAGAAATGAGGTTTGAGAGCTAGGGGAGAGGTAGCAACTTTGTCTAGTTTTGCAGTGCAGCAAGAGACCTACTGTATCATGATTAGTCCAAACAGAGGATTTAGAGGGTGGTTCAGAATTTTGGACATAAGACCTTATTTCCAAGTTAGCCAGTTTTTTTTTTTTTTTTTTTTTTTATCAGTGGAGACAGTTTTCAACACTTTTCATCCAGTCCTTCCAGTTGCAGAGTTCGCTGGTGCTAGGCTAGCGCAAGTCAACAGTATCTGCTAGCCTGCCATTAAAATCAGTCTTACCCACTCCACAGTACACCAAAGGCAAATAAATTATAACACCAGACTATTGATGTAAATGTCTGTTGATAGAATAATGTTAGAAATAAAACTATACTTGCATCGCATTGCAATAGTTATACATTGTTCCCTGTAGTTGGTAACAAAGGCTACAGCAGAGGCAAAGTGATATTACCTAGGCAACCAAGAAAGCCGGTTCACATGATTATCACGCAAGTTTATTTACCTGCCGCTGCCACTCATTGCTACAGAAGCAGAGTACATTGCTCCAAGGAATCAACAAGATATAGAATTATGGCCAATGTTTCTGACTTTGAAGACAATGAAGATGAGGAAGGAGTGTTATCCAACGAACCGTACCTGTATGAGCCGGAAAACAGACTAAGAACCAATAGAGATGGATGCTAAAAGGGCAGAAAGAAGAAGAGCATCTGAAGGGACAGCACCCGCTGGAGATGGCGTAGAGAACCGGGACAGAACATCGGGAGACTTTGTTTCCAATACAATCCAATGCTTCAATAACAATGTACAAGGCAGCTAGCTAGGTGTCCCGACTGTAGTGCGCTTCTCTGTTTACTTTTCGGCGCAGTACTACTAACAGGAACAAAGTAAAATTCCGCCGCTGCTGAGAAAATAGTCCCTCAAAATGTAATGTGATCATTGACTCTAACATTATTCTGTCAACAGACATGTACATCAATAGTCTGGCATTATAATTGATTTGCCTTTGGTGTACTGTGGAGTGGGTAAGACTGTTTTTAATGGCAGGCTAGCAGATACTGTTGACTTGCGCTAGCGTAGCACCAGCGAACTCCAGCAAAGTCTCCACTGATAAAAAACACACTGACTAACTAGGAAATAAGGTATTATGTCCAAAATTCTGAAACACCCCTTTAGAGAGAGTCATGACCACAGAGTCCTGAAATTCTCACTAAAGCCACATTTTTGTAGGCGTATCAAAAATGTTTTTCCACTCGATTTGGTCAAAAGCCTGCTGAACATTTAAAGAGACATAAGAGCAGCGCTGGAAAGTATAGCAATAATCTTTTGATTGCAGTTTAGCAAGCTTAAAGGATGACTGGATGCAACATTAGTGTCATTCCTGTCATTTTCAAGAGAAGATAGATATGAGCATCATACAAAGTATGAGCAATTTATAATACGGAGTAAAATGGGGGCAATTATGTCTACATTCACTTAGAGAGGGTCGTGATAGGAAACTGATTGCTGTTGAGAATAGTTTAGAGTCAACGAGAAAATAAGAAATTATGTAAAAACTACCATGTACAGGAGAAAAGGAGAATACTGTCTCTCTGAGGGGTGCTAAAGCTCTCAGATGTTGACTAAGTCCAGTGATTTCACAAGAGTATTATGATCTGAGACATATTTAGTGGTGGGGATACTTTAGATCTGTCCAATCAGGAGTCAAAATAGCAATTAAAATCTACACTGATAACTATATTAGTCATTGTGTTCTGCAATGAGATTAAAGACTTTACAGAAACGTAAGGGGCATACATATTTAGGAGCACTAAGGGAAGAGATTTATTGTATCAGTGACAAGAAGAAACCTGAGTCAGTGATAATGGACTCCAATACAAACAAACAGATGACAGGGACTTCCAGTGCAAGATTACTTTCCCAATTTTAAGGGCCTTACCAAGATCTCTACATTTTCAGTAAGAAAAAGTGATAGGACTCATTCCTGACCTAGGTGGATAATCATCCTGCATTTAATGGAAAGAATAGCAGGGAATAAAGACTGATTTGACACATTTGAAATAAAAATCTGGCAGTGTAGTGAATAACAAAAACAAAATCCCCCAAACAAACCCAAAGCCACAGCAGCCGACAGCGCACTGTGTGCTCCTCCACTGTGTACTGCAGGATAACTGTTAACTGCACCTACAAGAACATAATAATGATATGTAATAACTAGGTCATACACTCGAGGAGTTGTGTGTGTGTGTATGTTTTTGTAAGTGTGTGTGTGTGTGTCTGTGTGTGTTTGTGTGTGTGTGTGTTGGGGCATTGGGGGGAGGTGGTCAGTACTGCGAAACTTCTTCATTATTTCACTGACATTAATTGTAACAGAAAGGTGAAATAAAAGGTGAAATAAATGATATCCAATACTAAGAACAAAAGCTAGAGGTGCATGGCGTTCTGTTGATATAAAAACAGAACACTGTCAGAGTCAAAGAGTTTTCACAGATAGCAAAATCCAAAAGCATGAGATTTACATTTAGTACTGCTCTGTGCCAGGCATCTTAACTACGCTTCTTAGAATCAGAGTCTGAGCTTAGACAGTTTTATCCTGTGTGTTTCCTGTGCTAAGCCAACTGCAGGCAGTTATGTGTGCATGAACATTTTTTCTTTTAGTTACTCTTGCATTATTCTTCAAACTGTAACAATAGCATTAACACCATTTTTTAGAATATGTCTCCTGTTGGCTATCATTTTTGTTAAAGCAACCATGATTAACATAAAATAAAGTCTATACTCTGGTATCAAATAGACACACAAATATACAAGACACAAAGCTGTTGCCTGTTATGTGAAAGTACTAAAGGGTGCCATGTGTTTGTGTATCTTTTCACCCATATGGCTCTGAGTGGCCATAAGAGCATGTCTGTATTTTCATCAGCATTACACATGCACACCTGCAGAGCAACTCATATAATAAAAAATAAAAATAAAAATTAAAAATAACATCTTAAGGATATATAAATAATATGGATAATATAAAATAAGTTTGATGGATACCTCCAAGCTGTAACTTGTTCAGTCCAGGCTGTACATGCACCCAGTGATCCTCATCGTAAACAGGGAGAAACTTGTCCCACAGCAGAAACACTTTCCTGTCTTACTGAATGTGCTACCTACAATAATAAACATAATACAATAAACACTGAGCCAGGTTGCAAGCAAATAGACTCTCACCATTTCTCACATCCACACAACCACAAGTGTACACACTCACAGTGTTTGTCATTCACACCAAATATGTTATCTTTCAATGTGCTCTTCTCTAATTAATTGATGTTATCCAGATTGATTATTTAGAATTACCATCACTTTATACTTAATGTTGTTATTGTATTTGCAGCTTCCTCAATTAGAATGTTGTATCAGCAAACTCATTTTAATTGTGACATCATTTACCAAGCAAGTTATTGGAATGATAAACCAAATTGATGTAAAATATGAACAAATAATACAATGCAGTGTGATGTTGAAAGCAGACGTGAAGGTTTTACCAAGCGGCAACTTACAAGACCGCTTGTCTTGCCCTCGGGAATGATATGATACATCTCAAGAGGCTTATCCTGAGATAACCAACCGAAAATAAAATGATCATGAATGAATAAATTAGTTTTACAGGAACCATGTACTGGGTGACTCCTACACCTGAGAGAGATGAGGAGAACGCTATGGGGAGAAGACTTTGGAAAAGGTGTTAAAACGAAATGGGAGTGGGAGACAGACAGACAGAGAGGGAGAGGAGAGAAAGCCGGAGAGAGAGACAGGCTGAGACAGAGCGATTGAAAGTGGGGATGTGAGAGCAAGCCTGTGGGAGAAGAAGCACCGGCTGAATTTCAAGTTGTGCCTATGGCATTGCTCTCACACCTTGACCTCTACTGTTCTTGCCTCGGAATATCTCAAGGCATGCCAGACACTGTTCACTGCTGTTGGAATTCACTTTGGAGCTGGGAAATAAAAAGCAAAAGACAGTTTTTTTTATTTTATTTGTAGTCCCAGTGGAGCAGATGAAAACACAGTTGTGTCCACTGTTGATAGAAAATGGACAAAAGATTCCTCCTGTGGTATTTTTACCGCAGCATTGACAAGAAGGTAGGAGGGATATGCTCATAAATGGACACTTTCCTCTCACTTCAATACATTAAAAGGAATGTTACACACATCTACCGGCACACAGACAATACTCAGTGGACTATTAATAGATATAGTTCCTCTTTGTGTTTGAGAGGAACCAGCACATATTCAGTGAGCTGCTGTCTCAAACAGTCCTCCTCTACCTGAGATGGCAGGAGCAGATGCTTCATTGTACACAGAGAATCAGTGAAATAAATCTCTGTAAATAGCTCCCAGACTCTGAGAGACAGATTATTGCTGAGATCAAAAGAGGACTTGTCTTCCGAGCCAAACAACACCACCTCAAATATGCTCATTAGTCTCAGGCAGTTAAGACGAACATACATTGCGCACAGTATAGGTTAGTACTATAGATAAAGGCTTTGCAGGCGCTGAAAAAACTCAGAACATGGCGTTTTGATTTAAAAAAATGACAAAAAAAGCAAGCTGCACTTGAGTTCAATTTAAGCAATGGCTGTTAAAGCTGTTAAAGTATCATGGCAGGGCAGACAAACATGGTACTACGCGTAAATAAGGGCCTGTAAAAACAAAACAAAAAAACATTAGGTTGTTGGAAGCATGTAATACCTGCCGTGGTTTACAATGGATCACTTTGATTGATTGCTGCAGTAATTTTGAGAGAGATCATTATGAGAGGAAACACGCTTGTGATCACATAGAAAGCTACAACAAAATACATCAGGCCTGTGATTTCTGCATGGCATTAGCTGTAAGACTTTGATGTTTAATCTGTTAAGAACACACACACACACACACACACACACACACACACACACACACACACACACGCATACAAGCTAAACCAAGGCACCATTACTGAGTCCCATTCTTCTAATGATATTCTGATGAGTTCCTCTTTCTTATTGCATGTATTTTTGTACTAATACAAATATGCTGAAGTTTAGAATTAATGATGCTCTGCACTACGTGGAACCCAAGAGAAAAGGTAAACAATAGCGTTTCCAATGACTGTACTGTCAAGCTCCGCAGCCTGACCCAAGACAAACACTGCAGTTAACCACCCTTCTTCCTCAGCTCTATGTGCAGCTTCAGGATGTAGAAGACTGAGATCTAACAACACATTTATAGTGCACAACCACAGAAGCTCACACAATAACATTTTGGAAGAATGGAGCTTTGGTCATTTGAAGACTCACAAATGTGATCTTTTACCTAGTCAAGCTTAGCATGTGCAAATGTGGAGAACAAGTAAAGACTAACTTGCAGGAAGACAAGAACATTATTTTCCACCACTCTTCTGTGGCTCTAAAAAGTTTGGCATAATAATAATGGCTAATAATTGGAGTGACGTAGCCAGAGAAGCATTGTGAAAACTTGGGTGCCATCAAACTTACATGAGAGGTTATTGATGTCAATATTATTAATATGATAACTTTTGTTTTATTCTTGTTTGGTTAGTCATGTCAAGTTCTGAATCACCTGTTATTTTTGTCTGTCCTTGTCTATGTATAAGATATTTTCTTTCCCTTTCCCCGTTAATATCCTTTACCTGTCATGTCACTGCTGTTTTGTTTTTGCACCAAAAAAAAAGAAAGAGCATGTACCTTACATACTACACCTCACACATGTGACTTTCTGCTCACTTCCAGTTCTTATAAGTGTTAGTGCACATGGACTACTGTTAGCACATGCTGTTTTCAGACCAGAGGAGCAACAATTCTCAGTATAGACCTGCTGCCTTAGTTATTAAAGGTGTTTCATCAAATGTGAAAAGGTATCAGATGTAGCAATTGCTTATATATGTACTTTATTAGGGTACCTTATTAAAAAGCTGAATGTAGCTGAATTTTAAGGAAATATACTACATATCTTTCCTGTGTAGAAACATTGTAGAGCTTCTCTGGTTAAAGGCCTGGTAATACCAGCATTGGAAACCACAAATATTTTTGCACATTGACAGTGTTGACCTTTAAGGAAAGGAAGAGCCAGAGAGCTCAAAGTGGGGGAAGCTATCATAGCTCATTATTTGTGTTGCACCATCCACTTTCATTTTACCAGCCTCTTCTGTCAGACTAAAAACTGCTGCACAAGAGATTAGACAAGAGTTGATGCTACAAATACAATCAACTGTGTGTCGCATTAGCAACTAGACAATTAGAAAACCATTAGCAAGCTTGTTAGAATGGGAAAATTCTGTCTGCAATACAATCTTTATGTAATAAAGTTATATATAATTGGAGAACAAAATACCAAGCTTTAGAGGCACAATGCAGAGAAAATAAGGGGAAGCTTAGGTCTGATTGGATAGCAAAAGCATGCTACTGGTTGTCTAGCTTGTCAGTGTTTAGCTATAGAAGTTTTTTTTCTTTTTTCGCCAGCTACAGATGCTCACCACGCAGCCCGGTGAGTTGTTTCTACAGTACATGACCAAGCTTGTAAAAATCCCATTGATCAGTGTTCTGTTCTATTTGGTAAAAAATGCTGGGAAATTCAGTTAGAAATGCTAAATAAGTTGTTTATTAATACATGGATCATATCCCTTTCCAGCCTTTGTTCTGCAAAGTAAGAGTTCAGCCAGTTTTTTCAAAATCTGGCAACCCAAATGAGGTATTTAATGGCATATTATTAATCTATAAAACTTTACTGAATATTTACTTACAAATTAAGTTACAATTTATAAACACTTTATAACATGTTCCTTTTTCAAAGGTGGTATTATAAATGCCTTATTAATGCCAATATTTACCAGTTAGCTTATTCCCATCTCCACTCACTGCTCAGTCGGTGCACTGCCTCTAACGGTCGCCTGTTTACGATATCTCTCTCACATCTGACCCACAAAAACAAGCGCTGCTGCCAGGGTGTCAGGCCCCGACCTGAGCAAACATGCGACTACTGGTGCATATCTCCATCTTTGTGACAGCACCATTCATGACAGCCCAACTCCATCTCCCAATAAGGAGCAATCTCTCAATCCTGCCTGACTGTCTGTGGAGTCTCATCATTGTGTCAATGGACTGTGCTGTTCCCACATGATTACAGGTGTGACCTTAGCCATCTCTGGCCGAGTATGAGGCAGTTATCGACTTTCCTCATCCAACCCATAATTGCATGATTCAGCAATGTCCTCAAGTGCAAACGCAGCGAGCTGTGTGACAATGAATATTGTCACGTTATCCTTGGTGCCAGCATGATGGTCTCACAGCAGGGATAGTGTCATCATCCAGCTAAAGCATTTGATTAAACCCAGAATACGTCCAATTTGTCATTGACTCCATTCACTTAAAGCAGTTGAAATATTGAATTTCAAGCAAAGTCGGGGCTTCTGAGCATCAAATTATTTTGGCTGAGTTGTACAGACGAGAAACATTGTGAAATATATTTGACACGTGCACAACAGCATAACTTGTGAGGATGTGATGAAATCCTGTGAAATGTATCATATCATCACAGGCCAGCGTTTATACAAATGTATGAAAATGCCATCAAGTCAATATCCTTCAAGTGTTTAAGGCTACATCTCATGGCTGATTTTTGACATTTTCTCTTGCAAAATGACTCATAAGTAATGCTATTCAAGAAACTCAGAACTCACAAATGTCTCAAACAGCCTAACAAGACCAGACCTGATATGAACAAAGCCTGAAGAGTATTAAGTTATTGCCTGGTCATTGTGAGCTGACCTCACACCTCAACACTCAAAACAAAACCTATCATACTTAGCACTGCTTAAGGCAGTGCATTCAGAGGAAGATTTTGAGTCTAAAATAACACTGGGATGGATATATTCAGAGAATATGTAAATTATTGAGAATCCCATCTCCTGCCAGTTTCTGTGGACATTAATGGATGTCAAGTTAGTGGGTATGGGCTTAAGGACTTGTGCACTGCAACCTTTCACATGCAAATTACAGCCTAGCAGCAGTATGGAACTGCAATAAGTTTTATGAAAAGTAACAACAAAAGGTCTGCCAAATGGCACAAGGTTTGTTTTATTCACTAAGCTTCTGCGTGCCGTGTTATATCTCGACAATGCTCTGCTGACAGTAAGCAGCTACAGTATTAAGAGCAACCACACCGGCTGACAAATCTATCATCCAACACTCAAGATTTCCACACAACCAAGGAAAAACAAACGTGTTCAAAGACATTGTTAATGTAGAGCCATGCTATCACATGTGACAGCTCTTTAAAAGCACAACATGCAAACATATTCCTGTGGCCTAGGGTGAATAAAAGGTAGGAAACTTGGCTGTTGTCTTGTGGTGTTCAAAGCATGACACAGACAGGGTGCACCACTTCCCTGCAGGCCAAGTAAATTCACCATTAATGGCATATGTAATCAGTCCAAACCAGTCCCACTAAGAGCCTTTCATCAAGCATTTGGGACAAATGTCTTTGCACCCAGGCCCAGGCTGACTCTGATAAATAGTAGAGAACCTTCTCTGTACTTTAATGAGATTTATTAGAGATTTGTTCTGTGGTTCATTTTGCTCCAAGGTTCAGTAATGTCCTTTACATTACAAGAAAGCAGTACATTAATAAAGCAATAAGAGCCATTTTGGCTGGATTGAAGGCACGTGCCATAGGACCTCGAATCTCTGTCCCTCTATCACTCTGGCACTGAGTGCTGAAGTTCCACCATTGGTCGGAGTGAGTGTTTTGACGTGAGTGTTGGTGTATCCCCATTGACTTTTCAAAATGTATTGGCACGCCAGAGGCTTTTACCTCTGCTATCACCAATCAATCAGCTAAATAACTTCCTCCATACATGGTTGTTGTTGTTGTTCTTTTTGCTGTTGTTGTTGTTACTGCTTCCACCCACTTCAACTGTTTGAATGGATGGGCTACATGCAGATAAACATGATGTACGTTGCATTACATATCATTTAAGTGCATTCAACCATGAAGGTACAAACTCAGAACAGCAAATATTTCATGGAAGTACATTAGCTTCAAAAAAGCCAAACTACAAAGTGCAATTGTTTTTTATAACCATCATCTTGGTCACCAAGGTGCAGTTGGAAGAGATGTGTTTTTAGCCTGCAGGAAAAGATGTGTAGACTTTCAGCTGTCCTGATGTCAATTGGGAGCTCATTCCACTAAAGTAAAAAAACTATCACAAACAGTAGTGACATGAGGATATTTCTAAATAATTGTAGTGGATGGCTAGGTTTTGTAATTCATCATATGAAAATCAGGGGAATTGAAACTCTACTTGATCAATTATCAGAATCAGATCATTTATATATATATATATATATATATATATATATATATATATACAGTGGGTACGGAAAGTATTCAGACCCCTTTAAATTTTTCACTCTTTGTTTCATTGCAGCCTTTTTCCAAAAATCAAAAAAGTTCATTTTATTTCTCAGTAATGTACACTCAGCAACCCATCTTGACAGAGAAAAAAACAGAAATTTAGAAATTTTTGCATATTTATTAAAAAACAAAAACTGAAATATCACATGGTCATAAGTATTCAGACCCTTTGTTCAGTATTTAGTAGAAGCACCCTTTTGATCTAATACAGCCATGAGTCGTTTTGGGAAAGATGCAACAAGTTTCTCACATCTGGATTTGGGTATCCTCTGCCATTCCTCCTTGCAGATCCTCTCCAGTTCTGTCAGGTTGGATGGTAAACGTTGGTGGACAGTCATTTTCAGGTCTCTCCAGAGATGCTCAATTGGGTTTAAGTCAGGGCTCTGGCTGGGCCATTCAAGAACAGCCACAGAGTTGTTGTGAAGCCACTCCTTCGTTATTTTAGCGGTGTGCTTAGGGTCATTGTCTTGTTGGAAGGTAAACCTTCGGCCCAGTCTGAGGTCCAGAGCACTCTGGAAAAGGTTTTCGTCCAGGATATCCCTGTACTTGGCCGCATTCATCTTTCCCTCGATTGCAACCAGTCGTCCTGTCCCTGCAGCTGAAAAACACCCCCACAGCATGATGCTGCCACCACCATGCTTCACTGTTGAGACTGTATTGGACAGGTGATGAGCAGTGCCTGGTTTTCTCCACACATACCGCTTAGAATTAAGGCCAAAAAGTTCTATCTTGGTCTCATCAGACCAGAGGATTTTATTTATCACCATCTTGGAGTCCTTCAGGTGTTTTTTAGCAAACTCCATGCGGGCTTTCATGTGTCTTGCACTGAGGAGAGGCTTCCTTCGGGCCACTCTGCCATAAAGCCCCGACTGGTGGATTGCTGCAGTGATGGTTGACTTACTACAACTTTCTCCCATCTCCCGACTGCATCTCTGGAGCTTAGCCACAGTGACCATTGGGTTCTTCTTTGCCTCTCTCACCAAGGCTCTTTCTCCCCGATAGCTCAGTTTGGCCGGACGGCCAGCTCTAGGAAGGGTTCTGGTCGTCCCAAACGTCTTCCATTTGAGGATTATGGAGGCCACTGTGCTCTTAGGAACCTTAAGTGCAGCAGAAATTTTTTTGTAACCTTGACCAGATCTGTGCCTTGCCACAATTCTGTCTCTGAGCTCTTCAGGCAGTTCCTTTGACCTCATGATTGTCATTTGCTCTGACATGCACTGTGAGCTGTAAGGTCTTATATAGACAGGTGTGTGGCTTTCCTAATCAAGTCCAATCAGTATAATCAAACACAGCTGGACTCCAATGAAGGTGTAGAACCATCTCAAGGATGATCAGAAGAAATAGACAGCACCTGAGTTACATATGAGGGTCACGGCAAAGGGTCTGAATACATATGACCATGTGATATTTCAGTTTTTGTTTTTTAATAAATATGCAAAAATTTCTAAATTTCTGTTTTTTTCTGTCAAGATGGGTTGCTGAGTGTACATTACTGAGAAATAAAATGAACTTTTTTGATTTTTGGAAAAAGGCTGCAATGAAACAAAGAGTGAAAAATTTAAAGGGGTCTGAATACTTTCCGTACCCACTGTATATATATATAAAATCTGTCTTCTATATTCTTTATAATCGATTATCAGCACATTTAGGGAATAGGTCTACATTTAAAAGAAAGGAGTAATCATCTGAAAGTGTAACAGAAAGGAAACAATGCCAGTGTAGAGAGTGAAGTTGTGAGGTGGTAGTTAATGTACAGAGTAGGTTTCAGTTTGGACATACATTAATGCTGCAGCTCATCAAGACTGACGCTTTCTTTAAAGGGGTTTGCATGACACATGTTATGTTAATGACAGCTGTCATTAACATAAAGGAGTCTTTATGAATGTCATAACTAGCCATGTACCCATACACATGTATTTATGCAAGTTAACAAATGAAAAATGCGTTATGGAAACAATAAAATTTAGATTAATTTTCATGAATATCAAGACAAAGTTTGTACTTTTGATATCATCGGACTTTCTCTTAATTGGCAAACAGCATATGCAATTAGTCGAATAAATAATGAATTGCAATTATGTTTCAGGTCATTTTATGCTTGCAAACGGCCATAAAACAAATATATTTTATTAATTTCCGCCACATATTTCCGCTTTCTTTGCAGACATGGCAGGTGTCAACAAAGACAGATATAAGTAAATGACAGAGCAGATGAATGACTTTTAAATTTAAATTACGAGCGAAATATTTATTTTAGATAGCAAAAATGTTTGTTGTCTGGCATTAACGTGCATCTGTCTCTGCATCATCATAGTGATGTTTTGATAGTCTTGTTGTTGTGTTATTATAGCTTGATGTGTTGCTATCAACTAGCACATAAGCACTATTACAACTTGTGCAATATTAATCCACGCGATCCATTTTGGCCAGAAAACTTCACAAATGTTAAATGTTGTGCGAAAATGAATTAAAAATAGCTTAAAATGTCTCAAATCTATTTGATATACCAATTTGGTCACAAAACAGCATGTAAGGTCATTACACACAGGTTTTTATTTGTTTTAAAGCCATTGAATGGAAAGACATTTTTATCGACCTTATACGCGTGAATGTTTTTAGCAAACTTTAAATAATTTGATTGACAAGTGGAACATAGCTACATTATAAAGTGTCATTCTGAAAATTAGGACTCTTTTAATACTAAGTTAGCATTGTTTGAGATGTTTGTGTTATGCCAATTTGACATTAAGCAAGACAATATAATCTGTAATTAATGTCATAGCAGGCCTCATTATCAACTTTAAAGAAATTATTAATCTTTATGTGTTAACATCACATTAAACTATCATAAGTGGTTGGGTTTTACATTGGCATGAGTCCGTTAAAATTTTGCCATGAATATTTTCCTTGACCTCAAGTCAAGTGAAACAAATCAGACTTGTCATAAATATGTCATAAAGTTCGATGACAATTTCAAATGCTTTTATAACAGTGTCATGGATAAGTTCCTTGACATCAAGTAAAGTGAAAGTATTTTGACTTGTCATTAAGATGTCACACAAATTTTACAAGACCAGTATGATGACAGTGAGTACAGTACCGAGGTTATTTACTGAATTTTGGACAGATAACATTAGCTTAGGCTATTTGTTAAAGTAACCTCTAACTGTAGTTACAGCTAACTAGCTGACAGTAGCTAACTATTAGCTTTACTGTTGTCCTTTCAAGTTAACACAATTGCAACAAAGTCAAAGCCACAATTAAGCACCTTTACAATACAAGGTCCAGCCAAATACTAGGTTTTGACCTGATATTGCTTCTTCTAATAATATACAGTCTATGGTTTCTACATTGCTCTACATAAGGAAAAAGTGGTTACGCTGTTGCTCCCAAAGACATAAGTCATTACAATTGTCACAGGCAATAGTGAGTCCAGACTGATATAATGGGATGTTACCGGAGGTTGCCAGTAACATCTGTCATACATTCTGTGGTCTCTGTTGATGCTTTTTAAAAGCTGCTAAAGACTCATCAATTTCAACTGGCCTTATTTCTATTTTTCTTTTCCCTTTATATTGCTTGTTCTTATGATTTATTTTTCTGTGTTATTTTTTTGTTCTTTTAAAGTACTTTGTGACTTGTTCTGTAAACGGTGCTTATTTTAAATTAGTGTATAATTATTGTTATTAACATTATTATTGTTGTTATTTTGGTAACCCTTGTTGCCACTGACAACCAGAAAAATAACTGTGGATTAGCATTGAAGTGTGAATAAGTGAAATAAAAAAAAAGCTTCAAGCACAGAAATTCACATGAACCACAGTTAGGGCACATTTATTGGAGAAGCTGTAGGTAGTAGAATGTGTAGCTGCAATTTGAATGAATTTGACCATTTCTATGGATTTCTGTTATTCACTCTTGTCAATCCAAGACTGAAGTGGAAGGGAGAAAAGTGCGGTACTTGTGTCTATGTGTTGGGAGAGCAGGTTACAGT
Organism: Etheostoma perlongum; assembly: GCA_026937815.1. Lineage (NCBI taxonomy): Eukaryota > Metazoa > Chordata > Actinopteri > Perciformes > Percidae > Etheostoma > Etheostoma perlongum. The sequence goes on from CM049376.1 coordinate 21,812,997, forward strand.
TTAGCAGAATTGTTGAGGTTTCCAAAAGAAAAGAAAGTCAAACATTGTTTTTTTTTTAAAAGAACTATAAGCCAATGAAGTGTAGTCTATTGCAGAAAGATTGACACACAGAAAATCACCATTATCAGCATGTGGAGTATGATTATTCAGTAGTGGACCACAGATGGAAGTGGAAGCATTGATTGAACATGCAGTGCGACCAGCTTTGAGCCATCAATAGAGCCTGGCAATCTTCTCTGTGATGGCTTGTTCATGGAAATTATACTTATAACTCAAAGTTGATATGGTAATATTTTTTCACAGTTAAAGTATTATGCTGTAAAAATATGTGCTCACCAAAATGAAGCATGAAATTTTGAAAATAAAAGGACCAAGGAGATGTCGGGGTTATTGATTTGGAGAGGGGGAAAGAGACAGCAACAAATAATTACAAGTCATGGACTACACTTCCATACCTTAGCCTTTATACGGCTGCCTACTCATCTTGAAATTGTCCATAGCCCTGAGTTCACGCTGTTATTTGCCATTTCCACTTTGAACTGCAGTGTCTCTGATTGTGCAGTGTTAGACAGTCCTAAAGACACTTTGAAGGAAGAAAAAAGGAGAGTAACAAAACAGATGCATGCTTTACCTGAGTTACTCTTTTACACAAAAAGCCAGATACAGAGCTGCACAGAGTGCTCACATTCACTCCACAGAGAGCAGCCTAGATATGCAGGTTGGGAGCACAGTAACCCAGATTTGTTGCGCGCACACGCACACACACACACACAGACTTAAGCTTGCAGATTTATTTACATGCACACACACACATACGCATGCACACACGCACCTTCAAGTATCATTACTAGTTAGACCTGGATTCTAACCTTTCATATTATGCAAAAATTGAATGAAATATTTTTTTTAAAGAGTGGACAATAATGTGATCAACTGAGTGTTTATCTTTTCACTTGGCCCATCTTCTGCTGAGAGCCTTTGCAATTTGTGCAGAGTCAAAGTAAAGCAGAGAACACATAAACCTCACAGCGCATCCTCATGAGATCATGATGGATGGGTGGATGTACCAAACCATTCATGTAGAATGGCACACAAAGTATGTCCCATGATGCCACTTGTTACTTCTGGTGCAACAGTCTGAGATGGCTATTTCTTTTCAACACCTGCTCAAAGAGAACAAAACCTTCTTTCTAAGCATCAGGCAAAGTTTAAAGTTTACACAGAGATGCAGCAGCAGAAACTATAAATAAAGATGGAGCATAGGTTTGAGAACTTCCTGGAGTTGAACGGTAGCAAGTTATAAGGTAAACTGCTTATCAAAATCAGACAGAGACACAAGGAATGAGACAATAATTCTCCAGAGATGATGGAGAGACAGGAAGACGGCAGCTAGCAAAGGGAGCAGAGAGATGCTCTAAATTTAACAGTCAAACAATGTCAGCAGCTGTTACTGATAGATAGATAGATAGATAGATAGATAGATAGATAGATAGATAGATAGATAGATAGATAGATAGATAGATAGATAGATAGATAGATAGGCAGACAGACAGATTATATGTAATACTGAAGATGCAATACCAAATAAATGCAAAGTCCACCTTTTCTTACTAATTTGGCCTTTTAAAGGTCAAAGTCTGTGTGCAACAATTATCCTTTGTGGTACAAAGCCAGAACAAATTATCTTAGTGCCAAATTCTAAATTGGTTAGTGGCATACTCAAGCTTCAGGGTGCCACACAGGCTTTAACTACACAAAGTAAAAGGTGTGATCAGAAAGGGACAATTGCTCCTGCCCACAGTTAACATTTTGAAAAAAGACATCCAGTCATCAAGAACAAAACACACACAAGGACAGGGCCTAATTAAATAAAAACAAACAAAAAACACAGCCATGCTATCATTTTCTTCTAATGCTCAATCCTATGATGGACCACAATGAAAATGACTGTAATCAAGTTCAGATTACTGCCGATTTGTGCATTTTGTAATTGAAAGGAAACCTCAAATTGCTATAATAGCCCTATCACTGAATGGCCATTATCCATATACTGCTCTGTAATCCTAGTTGCCATTTGATGTGTGTGAAAAACATTATTCTGGCTATATATTGCTTTGGTGTGGGGTGCCCTTTAGAAAAAAACATAACAAGCAAGGTGTGAATGACTATTTCACATGATGAATATGTTTCATATTTGTTTCTATTCAGCATCAACAGTCAAAAACATGACCCCCTGAGCAACATCTACATTAGAGGTGCCTTTAAAATGTAACGGGGCAGACAATCACTGTTCTTCAGTCCAAAGTCACCTGAAACAAGTGCTTCAAATGACCTATTAAAGAGTTAAAATCTCTCCCATGGTCATGTTGCTTGCTGAGCCTTTTTGCATTTGGCGGGTTATGCTTCCATCTTGGGTTTTTACTTGTGCTCTGAGAGTATCTGCACGTATTGTGTTGGAAGAGTTTGACTTTGTAGAACTTTGTTCTCTATGAAAGATTCATGAAGGGAAAGAAAAAAGACCATATACGTTATGGACTGGAAAAAAAAAACATTAACTCAACACATGGTGGTTTTATCATTTGTCTTGGATGTTTGTTTTTGTTTTTTTACATTTCTTTCTTCAACGAGCAAAACTCAACTAAACAGAGAGTGATGAGTGATGGTGAGGAACAAAAATCAAAAGGGTTAGGAAGTGATACTTCCTTGCTGGGTTGGATAAGTGTTGATATATTACAGTCATTAGTTTGACTTGTAATGCAAAGCAGAGCTCAGTGCATTTCCCCCTAGCCAAAAACCTCTGCTCTGTCCAATGTATCTGTACTGATAGGAACAGTGGATCTCTATTATCCTGCGTATCTATTTCCCTGAGGAGCTATTACAGTCGTTAGCCTTATCTTATCTTTAAACAAGGGGAACTAAATGGCGCTCCCTCTAGCTCTATTCAACCTGAGAGGAGGAAACTTCAGTTCTGTGCTGAGGCGACTTCAGTCACCAGAGACACGGCTGGTGTGAGTAAGCCTGAGGCACCTGGCCTGTCTGGCCCACTGTGGCTGGAGAAAAGTGATGACTTTTAGAATAGCGTGTTGGGGCTGAGTCATAATGGGCAGCGCAGTGGAAGGATTACAGGGAAACACAGAGCTTAGCAAGGTCTTTCTCTGGGCATAATGAAATGTATCCACCTACTAGCCTAATTACCATTGACTCCGGCTGCTGGAGTCACACTTCCTCTCATACAGTAGCAGTCCACTGCAATGTAGATCATGTCTCAATTCTGTGCCAAAGTATGTAAATATGTCACATTATATCAACATGTGGGCTACCATCTATTCTTTCAGCCTTGATTCTGATTGCATGCTTCGGAAGCTTAAAGTAGTATTGCACTTTCATACAGTTGTGTGACTTACAAGAGACATATTTTTAAAAAGAATATAAGATTGATTCAGGAAAGTCCGAGATACCCTGATCTTTAGTAAAATGTGAAATTAAACTGAATGGTATCTTTCATTAGACCTTCTGTGAGGGGTTAAAGCCATTTCATCAAAACAAACAAACTCAAACGCAGTTTGTAAAACAGGCTTTCCATTAAAAACATGCTCAAGCTCAAATTGTGAAGTACTTTTCTGAGACTTGTCAAACCTCCTCCACTATACAGCTATTTCCACAGGCTATGCAGTACTCCCCCTGTCTAGTAAAATGACTTCCATGTGTAAATGTGAAAGGGATCCTGCATTAGCAAATATTTTTTTCATATATGGGGGAAGTGTACTTATGTTGTACTTACGTTGTTTTAGCGAACATTTAGACATAAGAAGCTTTATTGCCATTGCACCAGTGTCTTACTGTAAGCAAATAGTTGCCTACTTACCCATGCAGCAGATGCAGCAATTCATGTTTCTGGCCACCTGGCAATTTTACATGCAATATTCACTCTCCTTTCAGCTTAGTTTTGGGTCTCCACCAACTTCTGAGGGGAAATATCAGACTCTATCAAAGTGTGGGGTCTGGATGTCCTCCCCCAGGATTATTTTAAGTGTCAAAGACTTCAATTCCTAGATTCTAATACACTTTTATGCATCAATCTATGGTGGGAATACCTTAATTTATCCTATGAGATGGAAAACACAGATGACATTCAAAATGTATATCAAACATATAAGTTGACTGATTTAAGACCTGATCACCTTCTAGGGGTTGTAATTTATGTACACAACCGCCTCGCTCTACATTATCCCGCTTATTACATGGCTACTTATCAAATAAATCAATAATTTGACACAAAGGAGTTGACTGATTTAAATACGATTGTATTCCATCCGCTAAAGAAAATAGTCCGTTCCGTCTCTAAGGCTGGAATCCTGCGTCCATAGCAATGTAAACGCTGTAGCTGTTTAATTCAACCTCTCGTCTATTACTCAACACCACAGTATCACCCCCTCTGGCAGCGAACACATTTCTGGCAACAGAACGGACTGTGATAGAAGCCATATATTTTATGAGTTGGGATGTTGGATGACATGAGATGGACAAATCACCCAGCTGCATCACTGCAGGAATTGACACAACATTAGCTGAAGCGTTGCAGTGAGGTAGCTAGCAAGATATCGGCGGCTTTAATTCACATTAAACTGAACATTTCTGTTGACGGTGAAGCGAGACACGGTCAATGGCTTCTTTGGGAATATTTATGTTGACATTTATGTCCTTATTATCTTGTTTCCTTTTTGTACAGCCTCTGCAGTTGACACACCTGTAACATTAAACATGTTGCAATGTAAGCTAAGTAATTAACGTTGTTGTCCGTATGGCTGTTACTGCGTAACAATCATAGACCGTATATAAAGATGTAGCGATAGGCGCTCACCAGATCTGCTGTCATAGCTTGAATCGGAGGACAGAAGATAATCCACATTTCCCCACTCTTTGCCACAGCTGATAAATTAGCTTCTTTCAGTGGATTGATAGCTGCTGTCCATGGCAACACTCTGCTATGCATGGCAATGGTGTGTTAGACTTAACGGTCTGTTATCAAGAAAATAACAGACCACAGAATGCCTTAGAGTTGAGGTGGTTCAGGCATCTGGTGGATGCCTCCTGGGCGCCTCCCTAGGGAGGTGTTCCAGGCACGTCCAGCTGGGAGGAGGCCTCGGGGAAGACCCAGGACTAGGTGGAGAGATTATATCTCCAACCTGGCCTGGGAACCCTTTGGGATCCCCCAGTCAGAGCTGGTTGATTGGGCTCAGGAAAGGGAAGTTTGGGATCCCCTGCTGGAGCTGCTCCCCCCGCAACCCGATACCGGATAAGCGGACCCAGATAGATGGATGGATGGATGGGATGGATGGAGAATGCCTTAGAATTCAACCAAGCCATGTAATAATGGAATATAAAGCAGTAAAGGGGCTTTCACATCAGGGACGTAAGCCTGGATCACAAACGTTTATCTTAGATGTGCGGTGAAAGGGGGATACTGGCGTTGGTTTAGGTGGTGCATTTTTGCCCAGTCACTAAGCACACACTACGCATTGAGCTCAGCGGGTCAATAAAAGATGAGAAAAGTCTCTCTGCATGTTCTGTAGTGTTAGTTTAGTTTGCTGCCACATGACTCAACACAGTATTTGTGAGTACAAATAGCTAAAGTGAAAGTTCTGTCACAAAACTGATTTCTTAGTGGGTATACTGTGTATACCTGCGTATCACGTAGACTACATCACTGGATGGGAGCACTTACACTCATGCACACACTCCAATTCTGGATAGAATGAAATGTTAAGCACAAAGAAAGAAACCTCTGCATGAATGACTCTGTCATTAAATGCAAACCGAAACTAAAAACACATTAGGCACATTTATTTCAAACGAGAAGCTCAAGGTAAAGTCGAAACAGGTTTGAGTTGTAGCCAGTTAAAGTGTTCTGTTCACTTACGCCGCTCCATCCCTCAGTACCTTGGCAGGCTAGGATAGCATAGTGCCACAGGGTATGAATAAACCCTTTGGCCATCATCTGCAGCCCCCTCAGTGCTGTCAGAGGTGGCACTTGTGACTGGTTAAACCAAAGTAATGAGATGTCAGAGGCTTTGACATTTGTGTGTGGAAAATGGTGGGGTTTTAAAAGAATTACAGTGCTCGCTGCGGTTACCAACAGAAAGAGCCAGAGACTATCTTCTTCATAGAAAGATTGTTATATTGGTATGAAAGCAAAATACAAGAGGTAATCATGGCTTTGGTGACTCGCCGATTAACTATATTCTCCTTCCAACATGTGCAGCAAGTGGGAAGTTCATTTGAATAATCTTAAGTCAACACTGTTAACATTTCTCCCCCCTTAAAAAACGTAATTTAGCATTGCCTCTGATTCATCATCTGGATCAGCGAATGCATTTTGTGTTGGCACATCTTGTTAGGCTATTTGTATGCCACTGTCTTCATCTTTGCTCTGAGTCAAGCATTAGCAACACCTTTAACGACAAATTCAGTGATAACAGCAGTATGCATTGCTAAATATCATCGGAACAATTAACTTCTGCACTCTGACAAAGACTCATTTGCACCCATGCCCACACAAAAGCGGGAGCAGCGGGAGCCCATGGACAAACATCAAAGAAGCAACGTGGAAATAGAAATGGCTGGGCAGCAGCAGTTTGAGCTGAGCCACAATGCGAGGGACATAGTGAGACTAATGCAATGGGACGTGCTAAATGTGAGCTAAAGCACCGGCAGGATGTGGAGCATGAGGGTTTCAAAGGGGGGTGTGGGGTGTTGAGCAGTGGTGGCTCTAATCCAGACTGACATTGTGTGAACTACAGTAACTAAACCACACATTAGCATGGAGCCCATTCACTCACATCAGAGAATGATCTTATCCCCTTAGACAGGCTGAAACACACAGAGAGAGACAGCACCCAATATTTTAATATTTATTATTAACCATTTAATGCACTGTTTCATGAGGGGGAGATTTGTAATGTCTTGTTCACATTAGTTGTGATGGAATTGTTTTAACTGAAATGTCCAGTGTCAGTTGCTCTCAGTAGATTAAGCTATTGCTCTCTTTGCTAAAGGCAAAATAGAGTAAACAAGCAGTGCGCACCGTAACGTATAATAAGTCAGCCGTAGCGCACCGGAACAACGCTCCATCAGTTTTTTTCTCCAATCAAAGAAATAGAATATTGTCAGTTCACATAATCCAGTTGAAACTAATATTTTTCAAACGTTTGAAGATCCAATAATCACTTAAGCATATATAATGCAAGAGAGACAATAAAAACAAATGGAATGGTCAAAGCTGTCAAGGTGTGTTGATGGATTTACCGAGTCAACATGCAAGAAAACATCCTTAAAAGTTGTAGCCTTTGAGTTTCTTCTCAGTCTATAGCCAGTTAACTGATGAATACGTAGCATGCACGCGTCATATTTTGCTCTCTGGTACTTAAACAATTAGCACTACACCCCTTATTGTCTCACCAAACCGCCTGAGAAGACCCTTTACTGCATTAGTTAATGTTTTGGCCACATGGGGGCAGCCAATAAGGCTGTAAGCACAAATTTGACATATTGTCCCATTGTGGTTTTAACAAACGTGTAAGCAAACATTTGCCTAAAAACATATCCTGCAACATTATAATTTAATTTAAGTCCAATATTCACTCTTCTTTTAACTTTGCCTTTGGTTTCCACCAACTCCTGAGGGGAAATGTCTGGCTCTTAAGCCACTAAATGGTTCACCTAACTGTCTCGGTTTAACACCAAACCGCTGGAAAAGTAATGTGTGCAAGTGTAGCAGTTATGCACTCTCTTCTTGCGTTGTGTCATGAATGAGGTCATAACAGGCAAATTATGTAACAGTATCTAACAATAAATTAAATAAATTGTGGTAATGGCAAGTAAGTGGAATCCTTAACTCTGTTACAAAAGCACTTTGGATTCAATACCAACAATAACAAAAATCCCAGAGTAGGTAAGGTGGTAAAGGTGAAACACGGACAAGCAGAAGTCAGCTGTTAGCTTAGTTTAATGGCAGCATCAATGTAGTTTAGAATTAGACCACATGTGTTATGTTTGAATTCATTTGAAAGAACAAAATAATAGTTATAATAGTTATTTTGGTAAACTTACATATTAAATATATATATATAAAAAAAAGGTTGCACTGTAGTTTTAAACAAATATGTAGTAGCAAGAGCAAACGGTACATTTCTTGCTACATGTCTTCACCTGTGTATTAATAAAATGTTGGTCTTTCAAAACTAAAATGGTGAGCCTACAGATGTAGAGCACAACCGGCAGGCTTGGGTTTTGTTCAGTCCAGTCTTATTCAGGCCACTGCTAACCTGACGTGTGGGAACACCCAAGGTCCCAACCTGTTCACACACAATCTGCAGTGGCACAATCCCATTACTCAGCCTGTTATTGGCCCCTTTCACACAGTGCAGTACAGGACTGGATCAGTCAGCCACAGCCATCCTTGCTACCTCTCCTGGGAATAGACTGGCTGCTTGATTTTCTAAGGTGCTTGTCTCACACTCTCCCCTACGTAACCCTTCATTGTCCTTAGTCCTCCATGCTCGCTGTCTATCTTCCCTTGATCTCTACCGCCCCTCCTCCGTTGCCCTTGCTCCACCTCCGTATCCCTCGTCCCGTCTCTCTTTCTCTCTCTCTCTCTGTTTGCCACAGTCCCGGCTCTTTCTCTGGACAACAGAAAGCCTTATTTAGCAGTCTGCTCAGCACAGCCATGGCAAAGCTGCCAATTCACCTGCTTAGATTGCTGTATTCTCTACCCTGTCTCCAAAACCAATTGCAATTACAATGCCTGCATAAGTAAATGCAACTGGTACACAGCCATGTCTGATCAGCACCCTGTGGATGCTTTATTCTACATGGTTACACTACCAAAAAACTCAGATTTTTTAATGTTAAAGCCATTACCTAATCTTGGTTATTGAATCTCTGTGTGAAAGAAAAGTGCACATTATAGGAAAGCAAAATCCCTAGTCAACATTTGAATGCCTGAGTGTTAGTGTCAGATTATACCCCTTTGTAATGCTATGCTGTGGTTTGCTTTGAAACCATTCAAGGCAGATGTGGAACAATCTTTGATTCATCCCGAATTACAATGCAAGCAAGGGCCACCTAATGTCACGCATGTTTGCTTCACCAGATACATTTTTGTTGCACTGAATGACAATGTTTCTATAGTTTGAAAAATTGGCATTTTAACAGAACAGTGTGTAATGTTTGAACTGAAGTTTTCTTTTTATTTATTTTTTATGCTACTATAATTATTGAGTCTGAACTGATAGGCGTTTGATAGGTGTTTGGGGGGTATGAAAGCAGTACGCCTATAAAATGGAAGAAAAACATTGTTGTAAGAGAATCACCAAACAACATAATAAATTCATGAGTTGACTTATAATAGCTACAGGTAAAAAATCACAGAGCTGCTTGTCTGCAGTGAAGATCTTATCCATTATTCTGACTGATACAGTACCAGCTGACATGAGATGCATACTGTATGCTTTATTCTTGACTATGTGCAGTGCTAGTGTCTAGATTTATTTGCAAACTGTTTTCTGTAAAACAGCACCAAGGTTTGTAAGGAACTGCATTGCAGCCATATAACTTGAGACAATTTAGCTATAAAGACCCTTTAAAACAGAAAACAATGGTTGAGGATATATTTATATTTATTTTTTAAAACAGCCTTTTCAGCACAATTAATGACTTTAAGATCCAACCAGATTCAATGAATAATTAAAGGCGGCTGAGAAAAATTCTAATTACACAGTGGTTAAAAAGGTGTTTAACATGAATGTCAGTTGATTGTAGGATTCATCAAAACCTTTCACAGCAAGCAGCTGCTTGTAATGCGTCAGCAGGTCGAACATAACCTGCCCACAGAATGTTCAACAAGCTTGGTCGCAGCAAGCAGGATGGAGTTTTTTTCTCAACTTGCAAAAAACGTAGAAAAGGTTTCAAATGTCCTCAGATAGGTTTACAAATGAGGTCATACAAAGGTTTATGTTATATACAGATAAAGAAAATTACAATATTAGGGTATGCATGTAGTAAACACTGAGCTAATACAGAGTTGTTGATGAGTGACAGATTGTGTCTTTGTGGACCTTTTTCACAGCAAACGTTTTGGACTTGTCATAGTAGGAAAAGCACAGCTGGAATTGATAACCTTAACGATTCCATCAAGTGTCCCAGTAAGCAATTTCAGTGAGTCAGCATGCACAGTACCAGGGCCTCCCCTAAGTGGAATTAAGCCATCATTAATGGTTTGGAATACACTTGTGCTTTTCCTACTATGACACGTCAACATGTCTGTCGTGAAAAAGGTCTACAAAAAAAGACGGTTTGGGTTTAAATTTAATGAAAAAGACTAGGGTGTCTGTTTTGATCCAGAGGACATGGAGTGCATGCAGAATGTGAAGATTATGGCACGGTTAATTAAACTAGAAAAGTTTTATCATAATGGCTGTGCTAATTTTCCATGTGTGACTTTGGCCTCTGTGTTCTTAATTTTCTCTTTATGTTCTTAATCTAAATTAGCCTGATTAAGTATTAAAAAAAACATATGAGATTATTTTTGACCTGAGCACCTCCACATCAAATTCCAAGATGTACTATTTGATTAAAGAGCCTCTAGCCATGCATAATGGCTGGTTTTGGATATCCTTGCTGTCAATCACAACAGATGTCAGAAACTTTTAATGAAATGTTTAATAAACTATGAAAAGAAGATGAATAAGTACGTACTTATAAGTAAGTAAGCCTTGTTCTGAAGAGCACGATCATAGCATTCTTTTATTTTCAGCAATCGCAGATGCATATGTTTAAACATAAGGATGTTGGGTAGATTTATCTGACTGTTATATCACTTTAACTGACTCTCCATACTCAGGACAATAAAAGCTAATTTACAGCATCTCAACAAGGCTGCTAACAGCCAACAAGATAACAAATATGCTTCACACTCTTAAAAGCTTGTTACCAACATGTCAGAGAAAAAAGGACCTTTAAATACTCTGTGATACATTGCATTTGCCTAAGGGAAAGACGCCCACTAATGTGCTCTGCAATAATGTGATGAGAGGAGAAATACTGTATGCAGACAGTGCATGGGTTTTCTCTATGTGTGTGTGTGTGTGTGTGTGTGTGAACTGTCAATTGTCCGAGCAATTGAGTCTGTCTTTATCGTCTGCTGTGGTACCATGCTGACCTTCACAGGGCTTGCTGGGTACAAATAGCTTGGGGCAACAGTCATCAGGATGCACACAAATTACAACGTCTTCGATTCCATTAGACTGCTTGTCGACCGGCCCTCGGAGAAAAGATTAAACCAAAAGTAAAGCGCTCCACAACATTAATTTTAAAATGCCAGAAATTTTGGCTTAACTCTTTAAAAATGAAAGGCCCTGAAAAGTTCTTTTCATAATCAGCTTCTTGTTATGAGTGGTGGAGGAAGGATTCAGATCTTTTACCACTACTACTACTAAGTTAAAGTGCTATGCTAAAGCATGGCGAGGTATGTACAAACATGCCGCACTGAGGTAAATGTGCAGACTGCAACAGCAACTGAAAATTGCAAATTGCGCTTTTCTGGGTCATGCATATGCATTCATGGTTGGGTCAAGGGGAAAGTGGGATTTTCCCATAAAGAGATGGGAAGGGAAGCGTAAAGTGCACCTAATTATGTATTGTGCGGTATGTACAAAAACCTCCCGTGACAATGCACCTATTTTGGGGTGAAAACTCTCCGCCTCTTAAAAGCAGGTGTAAACCAGCCGAAAGCGGATTTCCTCGCATATACTGTACCTCCTGGTGAAATGGCAGCAGCAATCCGAGCAAGACAAAGACAGGCCAATGAGACAAGCTGAATGGATTTTTGCCACAAGGCTCACACTTTTTCAGTTGGGTGAACACAAAATCCTTACGCGTTACAGATTAAGCAGCCATGCAATATTACTAGTAATGTCACTGGAAGAAATCAAAGATGACCTCAAATCTCCGACTCAGCATTCACATTCCATTCCAGCAGTTGTAAAACTCCTCGCTACATTACAAACATTGGCATCAGAATCATTTCAAACAGTCATAGCATCAACAGTGGGAATATTGTATTCTGCACTTAACGCTTTGGTAAAGCGTAATTTACGGTACAGTGGGCGGAGAAAGGTGCTGATGGCCCGATGAACTGCAGGTTTGGTAAATACGACGTAAGCTGAAGTATTACAGTGTGCGCTTTCTGTGGGTCGGCCATGGCGCTGATAACGCTACACTTGCAAATATACGTACATGAGGGCCTCTGAGTCCGAAAAAAAGTGATACACATACACTTCACATAGTCATACACTTCAATGCACCAATCAGGATTTAGCTCAAAAGTGATGACAGTTGTGAGGTTGTTTGCTTGTGTTAACATGCAGGTCACTGTCAACCAAATCTGTTAACTGTTAAAGTCTTATAAGTCAACTATACCTCACGATGCTTTTTGAACTTTCAGTTTGAGTGTTGCATTGTAATCATGGCTATTTAATATTGTAAAGAAATACTTGAAGCTATAGGTTGTGTCTCAAACCGCCTACTGGCACACTTCAAACACTTAGTTTCAAGTATAGAGTGTGTTATGCTAAGAACAGAAAGACTCAAATGCAAGGCTCAAAGGAATGCAAACGGATTTATTGACTGAGAGGAGAGGGGAAGTGGGAAGGCAGACGCCAGGAACAGGGGCAAAGAGACGGGGAAGCTTGGGGAGTCTCGAGGGTTCGGATACTCGGAGGAGCGTGGGAGAGCCAGGACTGTGGAGACGAGGAGAAGACACTGGAGCTGGGGGCGGAGACGGAGACAGGCTGAATCAGGGTGCCGTGGGAGGGGGACCTAGAGGAGAAGCCAGCTGACCGGAGACGGAAAACAGGAGTTGAGGTGATAATTGCGGGGAGAAACAAAAAGAGGTAGGCCTACGTCAACATTAACCACAGAACACTCGCGAGAACTAAGTCTTGTAGAGAGTATCACCAATGTGAGCGGAGCAACAATCAAGCGAAGATGGTTTGAAGAGCTGGGGTTGAAATACTGTTGTTGATTGGAGATGGCAGGCAGGTGTGAGCGGCGGGAGCAGGTGATTGTGGATGAGACTCAGGTGTGGGCATAGGGCATACAATTGCTGAATCTGTCTTCATTTTACAAAAATCAACAAAGATTATCGTCAGATTTGAGAGGGCGGCTAAATTTTGTGGCACTGATACTCTGAACTCATTTGGTCATGGCTTGAATGTAACGGACGTTTATTAATATCCAAAAGTTACGCACACAAACTTAAGTTGACAAGTTGCTTCAAAAAATAATCTATTCAAATTGTGGTGGGTCAAATTAGTTCAAGTGGCCAATTAACATCAATTATATCACCATCTTAAATTTGGTAAACTTTGAAAGTGAAAGCAGTTGGTGTCAGATAACTCCTGCAGGACAAGGTATTAATTATATACAGGGCACTCAGGCTTGATAAACTGACAGACTGATAGGATTGGGGAAGAGAGGGAAAAGGAGGAGGTGAGGGACACACACAAAGAGAACACACTGAGGAATATGTTGTGAAATGGAAAGGAAGAACAGGGTGACATAACACACAGCGAGATGGCAGTGATGATTGAGCCATGGAAAGAAAAAGCCAGCATCCGCATCAGTGTGATACTACTAATGAGGTGGCTCTGTGTTGTTCTGGTGTTTCAGCCTCTACGTTGTTGTCACCTCGGTCGCCGTTGATCGCTTTGGACAAGCAGTCATAAAGCATTTTGAAATATACATAGCTCTGCAGCTAGGTGAGGGTACGGGTGTGGAAATTAGCCATTCGATCCAAAGATGGCCCGCTCGCTGTTACCTTGGAAACCGGGTCTGGTCTGTGGAATTACTTTGTTCTGTGTTGCCTACCTGAAAGTTCCCACTGTGACAGGAGAGGAAGCTGATGAGGTGAAGGTGGAAAGGATTAGAGTTGTGAACTGTTCTTTCTGTCAATTCTAGCCTTTCCTTTCTAATTACTCTCTTCATTTGACAGACTATTTTGGATTCCAAAACTATTCTGTAGCACTGCATGCTCAAATCCTGTCAATTAATCCTCAAACAAATCTCAGATTTTGCAGCATATGATCAACTTGTAAAAATTTCCACTGGCATTGCATGCACAAAGTGTCACATAATCCCACAGCAGTGGACTTTCACTGTTGTTGACTTGTTTCTCCACTTCTTTTTTCATTTGTGAGGATTGTTGAGGCTGAGGTTCAGGCTGAGGTTGAAGCTATGTTTTCATTTTCTCTTCTCATTCTTCTCCCTTCACAAAATGAATCAGAAAGCCGTAGGAAGCTCTGGTGGAAGATTACTAGTCTTTCTGTACACTGTAGAGAGTTCAGGTACAATAGTCTTTGTGCTTCATCCCACAGGGAGTGTGAAGCCTCAGAGATATAACTTTTGACAATATTTACATTTTCCATTATGGGCATTTACACTCGTAAACACAGCATATAACAAGCAGAATATGCCAAGCACAGTTTATGCCTGGATGGATACATTTCTTCTTCTTCTTTTTTACATTAAAAGATGAAATGTATTGTCCCTGTCCAAGGTTCTGACAAACAGGATTTTTATGCATGGGGCCTAAGGGATTTGAGGATGGAAGTTGCAATAGATCAAAACAGACCAATCTGTTTGTGGTCAACTACTTTCATTATGAAAGGCTCTGATGTAAAGCTTTTAAGGTAAGGTAAATAAATGAAGTCATTGATTAAATAATTAACTATTAAGAGAATTTTGGCCAGTAAAATGTGAAACGATTTCTGTCCAAAATGATTTCAATTTCAAGTTTATTCATGGTATCAAATCATAACAATAATTATCTCAAGACATTTTACAGATAGAGTAGGTCTAAACCACACTCTATAATTTACAAAGACCCAATAATTTCCCACGAGCAAGCATTTGGTGCGACATTGACGAGGAATAAGGACAAAGATAAACTCAGCTCAAACGGAACATCATTTTCATGTGCCTTTGAGTTGAGTTTTAGTTTCCCGTTGCTAATGTCTTTGTGTATTTTTTATAACTCCGCTGGAGATACTTTTGGCATAGCCTTGCAAACTTTTGATCTTATAGGGGAAAAGTGCTTTAATCTTGAGGCAACTGTGCTCGACGAGTCGTGTCTCCAGGGTTCCTGGTGAGCACTGCAAATGACTGAGTGGCAGTAAAGCCAGTGTCATCAGTGCAGATCCGAGCTCACTGATTCCTGGTCCTATAACACTCCACGCTGCAAGGCCTCAGCTGTGCCTGTGTTCCCCTCTCATCTTGTCCATCTGTGTCTGGGACCACAAGGACACTCCAGTCCTCCACCTAGCTCCCTCTCCATCGCTCTCTCCATCTCTCCTTGTTATTGGAGTCAAGCCTAAATAAAGATGAGCTCAGTCTCATCTAATTTAGTAGTAATTTTTTAGGGAAGTATTTAAACTCAGGAGAGACATGCAAGAGTGAAAAAAGCCAAAATCTTATTTTTGTGTCTACCCACAATGTTGTTTAGGTGAACTAACATTTATTGACAACAACAAGAATGTCCTCAAGGGCCCAAAAAAAATCCCTTTTGTGGGTATCACTTACATTTCAAAGTATTATCAATGAGCCATTGTTCGGATAACCAGGCAGCTCCGCAGCACTTTAGTCCAGGCTATTACAGGTTATCATTGGAGATTTTGAGCTTTGGCTGACTTGGCAATAGAGAAAAAGGTTAGTACAAAAGGATTCTGACAAAGACGCACTGCAGCCTAATTTGTTGGCTGGCTTATCACAAAAGAAGAAGAAAAAGTCCCAGCTTTACAATTTTTTCTCAGGTAAACTCAGACATATCAGAATAGTTAACTCGTTAAAGGCAGGACATTCTCTAAAACATAGTTACTTATTTTATGTCTCTGCTAGTGAATAAGAATGTATTCTTTATCATGAATGAATGTAGTACACTTTATACCTTTGTCATTTTTGTTCTTTGATTTCAGTGACAGTGAATAACTGTTAAAAAGAAATGAAACAAAAAATAGCATAAGAGCTAGAGCCTGCCTTTCCACCCACACATCACTCCCTTCCACTTCAAGAGATCAAATATTCATACGACTAGTTCAAATATTTGATTGACTTGAAAAGCGTCCTGTTTTTTTAATTCAAATTGTAAATCTCCTCCGTCATAACTGGAGCATGATTCAAGACCTCACATCTCTTTATTATTGAAATGAACTCCCACATCATTAGTATGTAAAGACATGATTCACATTTGAAGTGCTCACCTCTGCTCATTAAGCACACTCACTCATTCTTTAATTACTCACCCGCAGGGCTTGTTCTGAACGTGACCATGTTAAGAACAGATACAGCAGAGCAGCAGTTTCTTTACATGGATACCTATACGTGCTGGTGATTATGTGACTTGTCTTCATAACTTTTCAAGTGTCCAATTACATTCAATGAACTGGGTGCTGTATACCGTAATGAGAAACTTTGCTTCATGTCTCCCTGATATTTGCCTTCAAGGTGATCAATATCGTACTTGTGTTTGCAAAAAGTAAAGTAGCTTCAATATTGAAGGGCATAGGCAGCCAAAAGCAAATTATGGACTTGAACTTGGATTCCAGGGCTTTATTAAAATGTAGTTCTTTAAAAATAATTGTATGGGGCTTATTGGAATTCCATCTTTACCTTTGGGATGAGGCTGATTGTAGATTTATTGCTTGGGCACTGAGGTCATTGAGTCCAGGATTGGTTGCTTATCCATTACTTCTTACTATGTGTGTGTGTGTGTGTTTTACTGGCTAATTTCATCAGGTTCATAAATAAAACTAACTTTACTATTAACAAACAATAAAATAATTAACACTAGTAATTATGAATTATTAGTATTGCTATCATGTATGTTTTTTAACAGTTACTGATCAATTAGTGAATCTAGCTCACCCAGTAGGAGCGTTCGCCCCATGTAAGCTCCGTATCACCCCCATCTCCCCCCTTTCCTGTCTATCCACTATCACTATCTAATAAAGGGAAAAGCCCCAAAAACAATCTTTAAAAAAATAAATTAGTAAACATTATCAATCAGCGTTTCACTGATTGTTAACAATGAAATACCAATTATGTAAAGTGTTAATTAACTATCAACTTACCGTTTATTAATGATGATTATTATAAAGTCGTAGTAAGTAATGTGTAAATTGGTTGCTATAGGAAACATATGTACTGTAGCTTAACTTAACAGAAAGTCACTGTAGCACCACGAGCACCGCCAAAAACAAAGAGGGCCAAGCAATAAATTAAACTTAAAGATGAAATATGTAATACTGTCAGCTAGTGGTTAAAATACTTACTGCAGTACAAATTTAAAGCCCATGTTGCAAGTTAACCACCACTGTTGATTATTGGGTACAAAAAACACTCAAGATATGTATATCATTGTTAAAAATGTCTCCAAATAGTGTTAAAAGTTAGTTTTTGGTCATTTTTGGTGTTCGCGGGTTTATGAAGTCAATTCGTCGATGACGTCATAATGGGGACCAAAGTCTCAGCCTGGCACTAGAACTACGGTGACTGACTGGGAGGAGGAAGAGGAGGAGAGGCCAGCAGCCGAATAATTACCAACCTGCCAGACGTGAGAGGGCAAATGACGAATTGTCAAGATTGTGGGGAAGTCTCCTTCATTTATCTCCTTCATTTATCTCCTTTATTTTAGCAACGCAGCAGTGCATACAATGACTTTACTTTTTACTGTCAGTGAATAGCACCAAGTGAACGTCAACATTTTCTTTCGATCTAGTGACAGTGATCATGTCGTTAGTTCAGATAAGTACTGGTACACTTATCTAGATATAGGAATATAAGGATTCCCCCGAGTGTTATTTCTAAGTGTTTACCTCTTCCTCCGGTGAAAACATGTCACTGTTTGGCCGGTGCTTGTGTGTGTGGCGGCAAAGCTGCAGTGGAGAGCGGGTGCTGTAGCCGAGTGAGCCCCTCCGGTCGGGAAGCGAGCCCCTCCGGTCGGGAAGCGAGCGAGCCTACGGTCGGGGAGTGATCCGCCGGTCGGGGAGCGAGCCCCACAATCAGCTGATCTGAAGATGCAGACATCCCCGTCTAAGCTGTGTTTCACTTTCCCTCCAATATTATTATAAATATAATAAAGTTACATGGACTTGATCGAGACCATAGACTGTTAATATTAAAGACCAGAAGCCACATTAGGCCAGACCAGTGGCAAATACAACGCAGGCTGCTCTGTTATCTCCCCAATATGACGTAATGCAATGCATTGTGGGGGGAAAATGAAACACTGTAAAATTGTGCCCATTTTTCGATATATATTCAGTTTTGCGATATCCGACACCATCAAAAATAATGAATAACAGTTCAAACATTTACTACCAACAAGCAAATTGCACAAATTCGTTGCAAAATTAAACCTGCAACATGGACTTTAAAATACTGGAGAGAGTCTGGTCCCCCACGCCCCTCCTCCCCAGACTCAAAGTTCACGTTGGTTGCCAGGCTGAGATCACAGCAGCCACAACAATGTTGCTGGACGCTTGTTTCACATAGCCAGACATTACCCGACCGCACAGCGGAGTAGCGAACGTTAGATGCTGGCTATATTCAGTCATAAATCCCATGCACACGCAAAGCTGTGTATCCCACTGACAGACAAACTTTTTTGGCTTAGAATTACTGTAGCGACTGCTAAATGTCATTGTTGCGATTTTCTGTTTTTTTTATAGTTAATTTATTCCCCATTTCCTTGTTGTTTACCGTCTCTTGTGTTCTCTGTTGCGTTTTACCCTGTTTTCATCCTTGTATCTTTTTTGCTTCAGTTTCCTGTTTTATTTTGAAATCCATTTTCTCCCATGTCGTGTTTTACTTCATGCCTTGTGTTTTCCCACCTTTGTGATTGTCACACCCACCCTGATGTGTTTCACCTGTTCCTGAGCCCTCGTGTATCTAGACTATGTTTACACTTGGGCGGCTATTTTCATGAACGGACATTTTAACCTTTCCGGTTTCGAAAATAACATTGTGCATACCTGTCAGTTTTCAGAAAAGTGTTTGGTTACACGTACCCGTGTATCTACGCCGTCAATGCCGTCAAGAGCGTGCCAAACCTGTAGATGGCAGTGTAACAAGAAGATCAGGCCCACATTAGCCAATCAGAATTCAGAAAATATTAACAACAGCAACACATCGCTTTCTCTCTTTTCTCTTTCTCACTTCCTTGGCTGCATTTACCTCTGTTTGGTTCAGTTTATATGCAAAAGAAGATTTCAAAAATCTCCACTCTGGCCAGAGTTTTTAGAAAAACTCGTTTCGGAGGCAAATTCTCTGTTTGCGTGTAAAAGAAGGGCACAAATGGAGGGTAATGTCTTCGTTTTTCAAAATAACCATGTACGTGTAAACAGGGCCTTAGTTGCTGTGTTGTCTTTCTCTGTTGTCAGATAATTGTGTGTGTTTTCAAGTGTATTGTGATTCCTGGTCTTTTGGCTACATCAGCAGCTCCAGCAAGGGACCCCAAACTCCACTTTCCCAAGCCACATAAACCAGCTCCGACTGGGGGATACCGAGGCGTTCCCAGGCTAGGTTGGAGATATAATCCCTCCACTTAGTCCTGGGTTTTCCAACTCGGGTACTCTAGCTATATAATTCAATGTAAGTACACAAATGTTGAAGTTACATAAATGCCTATCCCTTTTAGTTGTGATAAATTATTAATAAATTAGCCTGAAGCTAATGCCTACCTGTTTAGGAGGAAATTAGCCAACTCTGTGTCCTTTTGGGCTCTAAACTGTCTTCATCTTTCAAATACATCTCCAATATTTACCAGGGGTTTGATACGTCTCTGGTTACGCAACGGTTAGAAACATGCTGTTTTTTTTTAGGTCCGGTAGAATCTATCTCCGTTGATCCCGTTTGTTTGCTGCTTTAATGGCTGTCCTAACGTCACAGCTGTAGCGCGCTGGGTTTACGTTTTTACAGATATATCTGGCAACCCGGCCTGGCTGACAAACTGGGCCGTTGATAACAACACACAGGCCAAAATACAAACAGAAATTCCTTCACGGAATCCAGAAAGAGAAAATACTGGCATTAGCATTGTTGTCAGAAAAGATAGTTTTTCATCTTAGCATATTTCCTTACTATCTGATGACACATTGGGGTTACATTTTGATTTATTACAGCAAATATATTACATATTGGACCTTTAACTATCACTCCTTTTGTAAATGGTTTAACTTTTCTGATGCATATTGTACTTGGAGAAACTTGTGTTTTAGGGTTAGTAGGCTTTTATTCATTGTTTAAATTGAGTGGGAAATATAAATACTAAAGTGAGGCTGACAAATGTAGTCTTTTAGTCTGGAGGTATTAGCATTAGCAACATTTTGCAATTTAAAGGATATTGAGTTGTGTGGTAAAATGGATTTTACAACTTTCCCAGTTAACATCAATTAAGAAAATGTTAGGTCATAAGTGACATATGTGCATATGATCTAACATATTACATGTTTCTTTTAATCTTCAGTCTTAATGGTTCATATTTATTCACTGTTTATTAGATTTGGAAAAAAGTAATCTCTATGAAAGAATTAGTGTGAGTGGTACAACCCATTTTAAGTAAGTGATAATTTTCTTCCTAAAAGGAGTTTTTCCTTGCCATTGTCGCACTGTTGCTCGCTATGGAGGTAACTACTAAAACTGTTGGGTCCTTGTAAATCATGTGGTTTAGTGTAGTATAAAACTACTCTCTGTATTGTGTCTCGAGATAACTCTTATGAATTGATACTATGAATAAAATTGAATTATATTTCCACTCATTAAACACGTGTAAACACGTATGTTATAACTAGGCTGAACTTATGGGTGCGACCAATTTAGACACTGAAAACTCCCAAAATGTCACAGGATTAATTAACAACAATGAGCGCCTCACTACTCTTGTCTCAATGTCTGGATGGAGCAGTGATGTATTTAAAGGATATGTCCTGCCACTAAACCACTGCAAATTCTTTTTCTTGCCAGGTCATAGGGATGGAGGGTGGGTGGGGGAGAGGGAAGGTCATTATACTCAAAGTAATGAAGGGATCTGCACTAATGTCCTTTTGTTGAAGCGTTACATTTTACCTCTTCCTCCCCTGGGATGCTATTCAGGCCCATCAATGAGGTTGGTAATTTCTTTTTCTCATCCTAATTGTCTTTCTTATTGTCTGCTTTTTATCAGAGGCATACAGTCTCTGTTGCTTGACTGAATTTTTGCCAGTGGCGTAAGGTCCATTACATGTTGATCATGGCATTTAAATGCATCATTTGTTAGAGTTATCCACAGAATAATGTGTTTAAATGAGGTCATTTAAGTCTGTCTGCCATGGAAAGGTAACTCTAGATGTCCTTTAGATAGCTGATAGATGTGCTGCGTAAATTATCAACACAGGGACTAAATAATGGTTGTTTTGGATATGCTTGGTGTGATCCCAACAGCTGAGGGATTTCCCTCATTTATAGCTCTGTAATGGCAACTGTGCCTAGCGTTCATTGCTCCTCTTTAGCGGGCAAGGCCAATGTTTATCACCATTACTATCGTAATTCTGAATAATCACCTTGGTACTCCATTTTTATGTTGGCTTGTAAAAAATCAAATTGGATAATATCTGGTTATTAAGGAGGACGGGTGTAGTAGTGTAGACTCATAATCGATCAGTACAAACCCTGATCTATCGGCATTTTGTGGAAAAGAGCACCAAATCAAATGTGGCTCAATCAGAAATTTGTCACATCTGATTGTGCAAAACAGTACATCAGCAAAATAAACACAATTGACTTTTCATGCATACATTAATAGAAAATAATGCACATTTGGTGACTCTTGGGGCATTAAACAATGCTCGCAGCACCAACATTTGACATCTGACATACAACACGACATACGTCATTGCATTTTTTACTCTTTGACTGAATCTCTAATGCAAGAATTAAAAGTCCTAGACTGCTTCATACTTGTATTTTGGGTTTCTATTAAAATGTTTACATGCTTTAAAGCTGAAAAAAACATTTTTTTCCTCATACTGTCTGTCTGAATATACCTGTATTTGTACTAATTATTATTATTATTATTATGATTAAGAAATGCATTTTAATTGGTAGTAAATCAGAAAAGAAATCAAAGGAAGTCTATATTAATTGAGAAAAACTGACATGGTCGCCTGGGTAGCTTTCCTGGTCGAGCACGTGCGCCCATAGCTTCACTTCTCTACGCAGCGGCCGCTGGTTCAACTCTGACCCGTGGCCCTTTGCTACATGTCATTCGCCCTCTTGCTCCCTCTTCATGTCTTCAGCTGTCCTATAAAAATAAAGGCCTAAAATGCTCAAAACATAATCTCAAAAAAAAAATAATGACTTGGCATTTGTAACGCAACTTACACATAGACTTAACGTGCATAATTTGATTTGATGGCTTTAGAAAGCCTTTCATGTTTGGTTGCATGGCTGTGTGATCACAATGATTAAACGCACGGTGCATGTATGAATCCGATATCTGAGCGGCCAGGGGAGACTGAAATAATGAACTGACTGCAGTATCAATTAGCAACAGCCATGAGGTAGTCTCAGGTAATGCTTAGCAATGCACTCTGAAAAGTCAGCCAAACTAATGGAACTGAGCTCTGTGTGTGTGTGTGTGTGTGTGTGTGTGTGTGTTTGAAAATAAAACAACAAAATGAATAAATTAACTCTGAAAAGAGTTACATCTGACTGAATTCTGACTGAACTTTAAATCTCAGAAGCAGAACTGAATGTAATATTTTTCTTTTAGTCAACGGCTCTGTGACTTGATGGATTTCTCGGCTTGTGAGTGACAACTAGAGAACACTTCTTCAGGTAACTAACCACAACTGTCACTGTCACAATAAAGGTATGAAGCATATGAAATTCATGGTGTGTCTGCAAGGTCATGGCAATGAGGATGTGAGCACTAACAGATTGAAAGCCTCATGCTGCTGACCCTCCAAGAGCCTTCAAGGGGAGCTGCAATGACTCTGTGGATGCTATAATTGTTCAAAGAAACATTTCTAAATGTTTCTACGCTGTGTTGCTGCATGTAATGACCAGTTAGTTCAGAATAAAGACGTTGCTTGCTCAAATTCCAATAAATACCACTTAGAAGTACATTTAAAAAAAAATGAATCTTACATTTTCACTGCAGCATTTCCCACACAGGAATCCTACCGGGATCAAGCAATAGTGCATTCTCAAGGCAGCACACCTGGTAATGCTGGGACTTTTAGCTACATATGGCTGTGAATTTCACTTTAAGGTGGATTTATGTAGGGATTTGATGTTAAAAAGCTTCTAAAACACCAGTGAAATCCGATTAGAAACTATATCTCTGCAGTAAATCATCTTGTGAAAGGGCTAACACCCCATCTCTTTTTCCAATCTCAATTCTTTTTAGAAGACAATTCTAGACACAATAAAAGCTGCTCTTTGATGGGAGAAACATTCATTTTATCTCCCTGTGCTGCTACAATTGCACTGTTACCAACAAAAGTTCTATTCTCCTTCAGCTCCAAACTACTTCTGTTCAATGTAATATCCAATTAACTAACTCTTGCTCTCCTCTGCAGTCAATGAAGAGAATCTGGCCACAGGCCAACTGCATTGTTGCCTTTCTGGCTCTTGGTGACTAAGATTAATCAGAGGATTTTCTTCTACCAGCACAAGGAGCAGTGGCAAAAGGGGAGCTGCTTCATGGAGAGTCAGGCTTTGGAAGAGGTGTGGCAGGAAGGTAGGACAGCATCTTGTTCATGTTCACTGCGAGCAGGCCGACAGGAAACAGACTATAAGTGGCAGGGTAGGTTGGCGGTGGGTGTGTGGCTGAGCCGGACACCCTTTATCAGGCAACAGCACTGAGCTGCCGACTGACACAGCACTAATCACACAATGTCGTCTGGCAGTAAAAGAATAGGCTAAAGCCCAGGCTGGATTCACTCAGCCAGCCGAATGACAGCTTGGCTGAGAGGAAATAACTGCTTTTTAGATCAGTATCACTCATATCAGTCCATAAACACTATGGGTTTTCACCTGCACCCACGCCATTGAATTCTCTACTGCACAATAAAGGGAACTTTAGTTGCTTGGCTCAAAATGGGTTTTTTTTGTTGACTGTTGGCAAACAGCTGAAATAAGGAAAACAAGTCATAACCGACCATGAGGCCAGATGACAGCTGAAGTTAAATCTCTCAGCCGGGTGTCAGATTCCGTGATACTGTCAAAGCCCACAGGTGTGTAAAAGACTGGGCAAAATTACCAAACTAGATGTGATAATTATACCAAATGGTGCTGTACCGCCATCAAATGTGTTGAATGAGAAAGAGATTGTTAGAGCAGATGTTTATATTTGATAAAACACTCCTCTTTTCCGCTTTTAATTTGAACATAATACAGCTGTTTTGGCCACTTGGGACCAGCAGAATCAAGTTGTTACAATAAATATTAACAAACTGACAGCATCTCCTTTTTAAGTTATTATGGCAAACATGTTAGTAAAGTTGCTTATTTTTACATCCAGTAGTTACTTAGGAACATTATCATTCATTTGGAGACGTGTCTCCTGCAAACGGATGAATGCAATATTCGTCTGACACTTTAGTTGGTCCTTTTAGACATTTTCATTGTGACTGACTGTACACACAATCCAGTCAATCTTGTGAGTCAATATAGAGACTAAGCTGTCATCTTTCCCCTTCTGATTCGTGTTAAGAGTGATTTAAAGTCTGAGATCACATGGCCTTCATGTCAGGGCTGGTGCAGATGTAACTGTTGAAGGACACCCTTGAAAATGTGATCAGCACTGACAAACCTTACAGCAGCTAATTCTTAACCCTGCACAAAACCTGTGATGCTCTCTGCATTGGCTCATTCACTTATTAAAAAAAAAAAAAAAAAAGAGTCAATTTTCCATTTTCAAATCTTTATTGGAGATATGGTGCACATGTCCTTGTTCTGAAAGTAAAATGGTGCAATTGAGGCTTTTTATAAAAAAAATATATACTGTATATATCCTCCTATAATCTTTTCCGAGCTATTGACCTCTTGAGCTGTTGAAAATCGAATGAGTGCGTCTTGCATAATTCAATTTGCTTGAAATTCTGTCACATAATACAGTACAGAGGACATTCCTATTTCTTTAAGGAGTGTATTTGACAGTTTGTGTTAGATTTAATAAGTTTTTTAACAGACCTTCATCGATCACTGGACCAATTATGTTTGCGTGGGTCTCAACGAGGTCATAATCTGTCATTTCTATCCCAAATTATGCAACGGTAAATGGAATGTGAATAATGGTACACGTGCACTAAAGCAAACCTGCTAAACTGCTATACAGGACGTGGACTGCATGTGGAGATTTTACACTTTCTCCAGTGTAAAGTGGTACCTGTTTATATAGGAAGGTTAGCTATCCAGTTGCAGTGAACCTGAAGGCATCAGCTATGCTCCCTTTTTGTGCACAGACTATGTCAAATCAGCCCTGTGCAGCATAACCAAGTCCTTTTAAAGTGGGTGGAAAATTCAAAAATTTCTCTTTACTGAGTATATGGATCCGGTGCCACAACAATGCAGTGAGAAAAGCCTCCAAACGGCACTCTCAGACAATTTCTAGAGGACCTGGAGTGGGAATACGTGCAAGGAATTTTCAGCTCTGAAAATTGTGTGGGAATTCAATCTTTATTATCCTAAAGGATGCAATATGGAAAACGCTGACACTTTGAGAACATTTACAACTGTTTGGCCTTGGGCCGTGCCTCTATGGCACAGGCTTTAGAGAGCATCAACCACATTTTCTCCAAATCACGCTATACCTGCAGGCAATCATGCCTCTACAAAAGCCTGTTATGGCTGCTATAAGCTTACTCTCGATCACACTCCTGCAATAACAGGTTGGCAGTTGCATCCCAGGGTTGTAGCATCACCCTGCGGATGGATTGGAAGAAATGTAATTAAAATGTTGTAGAAGGGGGAAAAGTGTAATTGCAATTGCCTGCTATGCTCATTGATGGACATGTGATCATAACTGTTGCTGATCAGGATCTCATCATAAGATTCAATTAGGAATACGCACATATGTGTCCTGCTGGTTTGATTTACACAGCTCTAGTCATGCATAGTACTGTGTTATGTGTGGTTCAGGTCACAGGTGGAGGCAGCAAATCATTGTGCCAAAATAATGTGATTGAATGTCAGTGGGCTTGCTGCTTCCCTCAAAGGAAATAAATGGACACCAAATGACAAGGTTCAGGGCCAAGGCATCAAAATCTGTGTGGAAATGAAAAATAAAACTGAAGGTGAAAACAGCAATTAAATTCCAAATAACAAATATATAAAAGATTTTTGTTCATTATTTACATTTGATGTAAATTTTCTTCCCAGCTCGGATATGATGTGGTAGGTTCTACCGCTGTACTGCTCTACCACAGTTTGCACCTGTATTAACACATATTTAGAAGTACGTACAAGCTTAATTCCTTTAACATGTAGTTATTTTTGTTTCAAACAGAGGAGAGATCAGAAAAATGACTCCCACTGAGTGACCGTACATGTTTCTCCATATGGTAACGTTTGATGATAGTCTAAAATACATAATAAGCTAAGGGAGAAAGAAAAAGGAATCAAAAATGAAAGAGGGAGCATTGATCAAATATTTACACTATGTACATGGAGCCCATGGAAGTTTTTCACACTGTGCATTGCAACACTACGAATATCTTACACTGCAGGATCCCATGCACAGATAGAGGAGTTGTATTACAACTTTAGTATCATCACTGACAGTTTCCTCTTTGAGTGGTCTCCAGTGAAATCAGGCATACAACAGCGCCGCATTCTTTTATGCACACTCTGAATAACCACTGGATAGTGCGAATACATTGTCAGACAGATGTTGAGGCATCAGGTGAACTCAGAATGTCCCAAAGTTGATCTAGGAAGTAGTATATGTAAAATGGACGCCACCTAGTTGCTGAATGAAAATCTGGTGCAGGACAAAACAACGGAGCTGGCAGAGATAAATCTTTTATGGGTTGAGCCCCACCATGTATCCCGGGAGCAGAACAAAAGGCAAGCAGTGGTCAAAGGCTTATATCCCACTGGAGATAGAGGAAAAATAAGTTCTTTTAAAGTCGGAAACAAGACAGAGCCAAGTAAAAAAAAAATAAAAAAAAAATAAAGCAATGACAGAATACAAAAAACAGAGGATGCAGAGAAAGTACCAGTAATAAAGAATAACATTGTCCTGTCATTTCCCATATCGTAATATTTCCAAAGTAAAAGGATGTTCAGTGCATTAGTCCT
This sequence comes from Etheostoma perlongum, assembly GCA_026937815.1. Taxonomy (NCBI): domain Eukaryota; kingdom Metazoa; phylum Chordata; class Actinopteri; order Perciformes; family Percidae; genus Etheostoma; species Etheostoma perlongum. The sequence goes on from CM049376.1 coordinate 21,840,393, forward strand.
ACTGTTGCACAGCTTGCAAATAAACACCCTTAAAGCCCATGTTGCAAGTTAACCACCACTGTTGATTATTGGGTACAAAAAACACTCAAGATATGTATATCATTTTTAAAAATGTCTCCAAATAGTGTTAAAAGTTAGTTTTTGGTCATTTTTGGTGTTCGCGGGTTTATGAAGTGAATTTGGCGATGACGTCACGGAGGGGAGTGAAGTCTCAACCTGGCACTAGAACTACGGTGACTGACTGGGATGAGGAAGAGGAGGAAAGGCCAGCAGCCGAATAATTACGAACCTACCAGACGTGAGAGGGTAAATGAGGAATTGTCAAGATTGTGGGGAAGTCTCCTTCATTTATCTCCTTCATTTATCTCCTTTATTTTAGCAACGCAGCAGTACATACAATGACTTTACTTTTTACTGTCAGTGAATAGCACCGAGTGAACGTCAACGTTTTCTTTCGATCTAGTGACAGGGATCCTGTCGTTAGTTCAGATAAGTACTGGTACACTTATCTAGATATAGGAATAGAAGGCATCCCCGAGTGTTATTTCTAAGTGTTTACCTCTTCCTCCGGTGAAAACGTGTCGCTGTTTGGCCAGTGCTTGTGTGTGTGGCGGCAAAGCTGCGGTGGAGAGCGGGTGCTGTAGGCGAGCCTGCCGCCGGTCGGGGAGCGAGTCTCCGGTCGGGAGCGAAGCGAAGCGCCGCCCGGTCGGGGGAGCTTCGCCCCGCGATCAGCTGATCTGAAGATGCCTAAATCCGTTTGTGACATTTCAGACAGGATCATGGTCCTCCCCAACCAGCACGCACCAGTATTGTAATTGTTTATATTTCAAACATCACTGCAGATTGATTGTGGGCGACATCGCGGTCGTGTTAGCTTACCGAAACTCTACTGCCGAAGTTGCTGGCTGGCTACGCGACGTTAGCTACATCCGCTAGCATCTGTACAGGCTAACTATAGCCAGTTAGCTTTGTGTGTAACGTAACACCCCCCCCCATCTCGCAGGAGCGAAGCTTACTATTTTGTTCAATACAATTATGGTACAACAGGTGCACTAATGCCACATGTATGATGTTGACAACATGGACGCATATGTAGGCAACACCAAAGGCAGTCATAGTATTTACCTAGCAGGCTAGGCTAACGCTGTTGTGCTAACGTCCGGCGGCGCAGCATTAGCTAGCAGTCTAAACTTGTGAAAAGCCGAACAACACCCCGTCTAAGCTGTGTTTCACTTTCCCTCCAATATTATTATAAATATAATAAAGTCACATGGACTTGATCGAGACCATAGACTGTTAATATTAAAAGACTAGAAGCCACATTAGGCCAGACCAGTGGTAAATACAACGCAGGCTGCTCTGTTATCTCCCCTGCGTGACGTCATGCAATGCATTGTGGGGGGAAAATGAAACACTGTAAAATTGTTCCCATTTTTCTATATATATATTCAATTTTGCGATATCCAACACCATCAAAAACAATAGATAACAGTTCAAATATTTACTACCAACAAGCAAATTGCACAAATTCGTTGTAAAATTAAACCTGCAACATGGGCTTTAAATTAGGTGCTGGTTTTCCCTGAGAATCTGTGTCTGTGAGTCTGTGTGAAACAGGCAGGCTACATCAAACCTAGAGTGAGGAGGAGTGAATGAATAAGTGAACTGAATGTTAATGTTTACCTGCGAGAAAGAAATATTCAAATGCACATCAGTCATTCTAGGGACGTGGAGTGCATGATTAAACATCAAAAGGGAGGGGTGCTACCAGCATTTATCTTTGAGATTCACAGCTGGGAGATAAGGTGCTCTTTAATTGTGGATCTGTCTATTGTAGGTCACAAGCATCCCATCAATCACTGTGCCTAGGGTAACATGGCACCTCCAGACTTAAAGGAACAGAGGCATGCTGATCATGAATTATAATAAATATGATAAGCCAGCAAAAAAAAAGTTTCAAGGTTTCAACAAAGATGATAGAAAACAATATTTGTATTACTGAATAAAAATGCAAAGGGGCCATAAAAACAACCTAAACAGAGACATGATGACACAGACTACAAGTGTGGTCACTATACTGTCCCTACTTATAAACAGCTGGTGATGTACAACTGAAGGGCTCTTGTTGCACAAGCAGCAGCTCAACACTGTAGTTTCTAAAACTCTGGGGTACAAAATCCGTATGAGATCGACCCATATCCAGGTGATGTCACAGATGTCACAGTCTATATCTTTCACATTCCATTTCCAGGATTGCTTCGGTGCTGCAGGAAATTCCGTCGGATGCATGTATTTTCCATTTCCTGTCGCTTTCTTTGTATTGGAATTTGAAATTCAGTGGATTTATGAGGACTATTTTTGACTGCTCCTCAGATCTCTGCAGGGTAAATTGAGACAGCTAGCTAGACTATCTGGCCAATCGGAATTTTCAGATTGGACAAATTTGTTTTTGTTGAGTTTTTCACCGCCTATGACAAATCTGATTGGTTTAAAGAAATGCCATTAAACCAGAGCACGTTTTCCTCCCATCCCCCGAATGCTACTCCACGTAGCATTTGGGGGATGGCTCTGGCAAAGCAAGACTACAGATTTCTGGACTACGGCATAGATATTAGTTTGATCCAGTTTATTTGTAATAAAAATATGTACAATTGCAAAATTCATTGTTTTTATCCAATTGGGGGCAGCAGAAACAAGCTGTGAACAAATTATTGACATACCTTTGAAGTTGACATGAACTTGTTAGCAACAGTTGCTTATCTATTGTTACACCTTGCAGATACAGAGCAACATTAGCTTTCCTTTGGAGTTGTGTTTCTGTCCACAGTCCAATATGAACTCCCCTTTCCTCGGTTTTTTGTCTCCACCAACTCCTGAAGGAAATCTTTGGCTGCTAAATGCTACACCATGTTCCCCAGCTAGTTGAAAACTTTCTCTGTCTGTCATTTGGTTCTGGGCCTGCACACACTGCTGTTGATAGTGAACAAGAACAGTAAAGTCACAGGCTGGAAAACCAAAATAATAAGCCTGCCACCTGCTTCCAGTCTTTATGCTAAGCCAAGCTAATTCCAGGCTATACCTCAATATTAACCGTACAGACATAAGAGTGGTAATGATCTTTTCATCTAACACTGCATTTATCAAAATGTCAAACTTTGTGTTTACAAGAAACAAATATGCATAAGGTCCTCAATGTATACCAGCAAATACCCTTGAATCACAAACAAACAATATCTAATGCAATAAATAAATGGACCACAAGGCAGTTATTTCCCAAATTCATGTTGACCTGAAAAATCAAGACGTCAATAAAAACACAATTTCTTGTGTGCAACAGCCAAGGCCAAATCTGAGTATCAACAGAAGAGAGACAAAGCCCAGCAGAAGATTACACGCATCATGTGATTGATCTTTAGCAGGAGGACATCCAGTACATTTGTTTAGTGGCTTGGGGATAAGACGAGACATAAGTGATGGAGTGGGATGACAACAATGCACCGTAGCCTTGCCTGAAGCCCACGGATGCACGTGACAGACAGGGTATCATGCACCGAAACCCTTCTTGAAAGGTTTCTGATGCTGCTGTTGTGGGGATTAAACCAGACTCATAATGGCCTGTGGGATTTGTGCCACTGACGGTTGACAGCCGTCGAATTGGGTGGCAGGCAGAGACCAACTGCAACTAGAACACCACATCTATACACTTGCCAATCACAGATTGTCACCGCTTCAATGGCAGGTAGAGCGTTATGTGAAGAAATATGTTCGCATGTTGGGTTGTTCTTGCTTGTGTGAATAATCCCATAAATGTTAAATTCCCAACCATCCCCACACTTCTTCTTACAACTGCATCTGCCTTCCTTTCTGTTCTTGTTTTGGGGATTTGCAAGATTATTTTTCCACGGGAACTACTTTACATCCTCAACAGCTACTCCATACAGTAGCCACAGTTGCCATGGCAATATCTGTGGCAGTAAAAAAAAAGAAAGAGTCAAAAAAAGAGGAAAAGTATTCAGAGTTGACAGAGAAATAACTGGTTTCATTATATTCAGCCAGCTGATTCTCTCTATCACCATGACAGGGCAACGGCAGGCACCCTGAAAGAGCTTCTGTTTGTGTTAGAGCGGTAATAAATTACTGCTGGGGTCAAGGCTATGCAGGCTGCACTCCCTGATTAAATGAGACCAAACTTATATCCCTCTGACATCTCCCAGCTTCCTTCTCAGGAATCTGAAGGTGCAGAGACAAATCCCATAATCCTAATTAAGTATTTCTTCCTATTGCGGAGTACAAACGCCTGGCTGTTTACACAGCTAAAGCCCTCATTCGGTTCCCATGCTCAGTTCAACCACATAGTTTAGGGTAATCTCTGCAAATGCGAAAAGAGAAAAGTGACATCACAGAAAGTGACAAAAAGAATAAATGTGAGTACAAATAAAATCACTTTGGAGGAAGAGGTGGAAAGTTTAATCCCAAGTATTGCATCAGCAGACCACAGACTCAGCTTGTGCACTGTGAGTGAAAACCTATTTGAGAATGTCATTCTCATTTTCAACCAACCCACAGCAGTCTCATGGTCAATTGAGCAGAATAGCGTGGGAGAGCAAATCGCAGATGCAGATGGCGCTGCAGGTTTCTGTGTGCTTCTCTCTTCCCAACGGTTTAACATTTCAAAACAAGTATAAGAAAGCAAAGACACCCTGCATTTCTAAATCCACATCAATACCATGAGTGGTACCAAAAAGAAGTGTCTGGACACATGGATTCAACAGAATCCCTCTATTGCATAAAAGTATAGAGCGTATATGGCATAATGAATGTACACCAACCTACTCATTCACTTCTGTTCACTGGCAACAAACATAAATAACAATGAATTGCAAAAAAAGTGGATAAGACTATCCTGTAACCCCCTATTTAGCATTCATAAGAATATAAACAATTGGTAAATTATAACACACTATAATGAAGGCGTAAGCAAATATAACATTTGAAAGCATTGCTTTTCTGACAAATGTGTTTTGCTTATTGTTACTTCATTTAGATGTTTGAGCTTCACTATGTTTGTCACTAGAAGGCTGTTTTTACACGCATCTGCTGAAGAAGGAACTTTCTCTGTGCTCACCTTTAATCAGAGTTAAAGACGGATTTATAAACAGGATTGTGTGACATTGCATTATCATTAACCAATCGTAGTCCAATATGCAGCTAACAAAAGTGTGATGGTAAAACAGGAAGCCCATCGTGAGAATGGACTTTTTCAGACAAACAAATTTGAAACAACAGAAAAAACATTTGCACATTCAAAGGATTATGGAGTTTTTACTAAGGTGGAATAACTACATGTTATTAACTACATGTTAACTACATGTTACAAAGGATTATGGAGTTTTTACTAAGGTGGAATAACTACATGTTGTGTATTTCTTAACCAATAAAAACATGTATTAAACTTGCCTGTGAATCATTTGTATACATATAAACTATTCATGTTTTATCACACACACAAAGGAATATAGAGTTATGTATTCCTGACTTAATTAATTTTTTAATAATTGAATATGATTATACGCTCGCTACATTATGTTATTAATCTTCCGTTTTTTACCAGCTGCAAATACTTCAAAAGAAAGTTATAAACATCTGCCTATAACTGTGTGTTAAAAAACACTTAGGCATTTATGTATTGTTAGAGCCATGAAAATGCCTCTTCAACAAACTACACCATTTGGCTTCTTATACCACTGTGATTCACTTCTTATTAATCTTCCATCTATCTGCCAATGTAGCTTTTTCTTTGCTTAACAAGACAGGCAACGGTTAATGTCATGCTTTATATGACTGTGGAGAAACATGCGCCAGTTTGACTCCCATGCACCTCCACTCTATTGCCCTTGAGCCCTGCCATGACTACATGATTCAATCCAAACTGCTTTCCACTCCAAAACAAAGTCACTTTAAATACAAGCTGAACCTCCGCCACTGTGCTTGCACTCTGCAGGGGCAGTTTGGCGCCCTAGCGGCATCACACATTGCTTGTGGTTCTTTTGAGGACATTTTAAGTTTTGTAATTCCTTGCACATCTCTGGATTAGGGACATGGGAGGCTGTGCCCCTTTCAGCCCTCAAGGACAACGTCATCCTACAGTGCTGCTTCAGAATTACAAACAACACTGATTCAGCTTAAACAGAAGCCACCAATCAATGGCCAATCAATAGCTGCTAGGAGGAAATGGCTCACATCATACAACACATCAATCACGAGAACAGACCTGTGCCCGTCAAAGATGAAAATACCATAATCAATGAATATCAACGGAGCCCTCTGTTGCAAATTAATATTTCTCATCATGCCAGCCTGTCAGGGAAACATTTTATGATTTTGGGAAGAAATCATATCCGGCTCAAGTGTCGCTGTTCCAATAAGCGTTCATCATGTTGGTGGACTTGTAATTATTGTTAATGACATTGTGCTGATGACAAGCAGGAGCACTACAAGTTATTACTGGATTAGGCAATGCTGATGACAAGAGAAATAACATCATCCTCTGAATTAGATGATGCTGTTTAACCACAGGTCGAAGGGAGAACAATGGAGCACACAACATAGAGCTGCAGTGTAATTATTCCTCAATGAAGCACACACTGGCAGCTTCTTTATTAAATGGAGCGAGAAGAGCCATCATTCCGCTTCCTGTTGTTGGGTGGAGAGGACACACTGGTGACAAGCACCACAGAGTGAGCTGTGCTTTTATGACTTGAGGAGTAATTCTTAAGATATGCGGTACTCTGCAGAGGATCATCACCAAAACAGCTTATAGTTACATGTGAGGTATTTAGCTGATGTTTCCATGCAGAAGGATTTAGAGTGTGTGAGTTTCAGACTCTTGTTCAAGGTCCTCTGGACTGGTTAGTAAGTTATGTTTTAGTCAATTGTTAGCAAAGCTTTGCTGTAGGCTGACACTTTCTTTGTATCTAAGGGGTACAGGACTACCAGAATGTTCCCCCTGGGCTTAATACTAAGTTATATCATAAAAACAAGGGGAAATGTTTATTTTACAAGTTTTTAAATTTAATTTCACTTTAGTTGCGGCTGAATTACAGTGCTGCTGTGGGTTTATGGTAGGGTGGATCTTTTTGCACAAAGAAGCAGGAAATAAATTCAATAAAGCTCAACATTATTAATCAACAACGACTGTATGCCACAGTCTACCTCCCAGATCAACAAACGTACAAAACCAAAACAATCAAGACTTTGAGCTTATTGTGAGTTCTTGTAATAAATACATATGTGATAGAAACACATTAAGGGTTGGCTGGTATTGATAGTAGAGTGCGGATCGGGCCGGCATTAAGATATTTATGTCCGAGCCCGACCCGAGCCCGACACAGTTAAAATCGCATTTGTTTCTCATACTAATGACACATGTACGTTTGTTTGTGTGGAAAGCCCGCTTTTATTAAGCAATTGTAGGAAGGCATTCGGAAATGTCAACAGATGAGCGCATCAATGCACAGCTGACTTTCCTTCGTTTTCAATAGTTTTAAAATCTCCTGCGGCCAACTTCTTTTTAACATCTTCCATCGTTGCGCTGCCACATGTAGCTTAATACGCACGTCTTTCGTTGTCACAGCACACAGGAAGACGGATGTTAGGGTAATATTTGACATTTATTTTAAGCTGTTTTAAATTCAAAATGTTCAATGCCTTATTGCGCTGATGTGACCAAGCCCGACCCGAACCCGAGCATCCTTTCTAAAAATCTGTCCGAACCCGGCCCGACCCGTCGGGTACCGTCGGGTCCCGTCGGGTCCCGTCGGGTCCCGTCGGGCTCGGGTATCCATCCTCTAATTGATAGTATAGTGATATACTGACAGTAGTCTTTAAATCTGGAAACCAGCACATTTAATTAACAAACTACACAAACAGCTTGATATATTTCAACTCTTCTTATTGTCTTGTTTTTAGCCGTGCTAGCCGCAGGGCTCCATGGGCGGGAATATTAGCATGCTAGCACCCTAAACTACAGTGAGGAAAATAAGTATTTGAACACCCTGCTATTTTGCAAGTTCTCCCACTTAGAAATCATGGAGGGGTCTGAAATTGTCATCGTAGGTGCATGTCCACTGTGAGAGACATAATCTAAAAAAAAACGTCCAGAAATCACAATGTATGATTTTTTTAAACTATTTATTTGTATGATACAGCTGCAAATAAGTATTTGTACACCTGTCTATCAGCTAGAATTCTGACCCTCAAAGACCCGTTAGTATGCTTCAAAATGTCCACCGCCACTCCATTTATTATCCTAAATTAGATGCACCTGTTTGAGGTCGTAAGCTGCATAAAGACACCTGTCCACCCCATACAATCAGTAAGAATCCAACTACTAACATGGCCAAGACCAAAGAGCTGTCCAAAGACACTAGAGACAAAATTGTACACCTCCACAAGGCTGGAAAGGGCTACGGGGAAATGTCCAAGCAGCTTGGTGAAAAAAGGTCCACTGTTGGAGCAATCATTAGAAAATGGAAGAAGCTAAACATGACTGTCAATCTTCCTTGGACTGGGGTTTCATGCAAGATCTCACCTCGTGGGGTCTCAATGATCCTAAGAAAGGTGAGAAATCAGCCCAGAACTACACGGGAGGAGATGGTCAATGACCTGAAAAGAGCTGGGACCACCATTTCCAAGGTTACTGTTGGTAATATACTAAGACGTCATGATTTTAAATCATGCATGGCACGAAGGTTCCCCTGCTTTAACCAGCACATGTCAAGGCCCGTCTTAAATTTGCCAATGACCATTTGGATGATCCAGAGGAGTCATGGGAGAAAGTCATGTGGTCAGATGAGACCAAAATAGAACTTTTTGGTCATAATTCCACTAACCGTGTTTGGAGGAAGAAGAATGATGAGTACCATCCCAAGAACACCATCCCTACTGTGAAGCATGGGGGTGGTAGCATCATGCTTTGGGGGTGTTTTTCTGCACATGGGACAGGGCAACTGCACTGCATTAAGGAGAGGGTGACCGGGGCCATGTATTGCGAGATTTTGGGGAACAACCTCCTTCCCTCAGTTAGAGCATTGAAGATGGGTCGAGGCTGGGTCTTCCAACATGACAATGACCCAAAGCACACAGCCAGGATAACCAAGGAGTGGCTCTGTAAGAAGCATATCAAGGTTCTGGCATGGCCTAGCCAGTCTCCAGACCTAAACCCAATAGAGAATCTTTGGAGGGAGCTCAAACTCCGTGTTTCTCAGCGACAGCCCAGAAACCTGACTGATCTAGAGAAGATCTGTGTGAAGGAGTGGGCCAAAATCCCTTCTGCAGTGTGTGCAAACCTGGTGAAAACCTACAGGAAACGTTTGACCTCTGGAATTGCAAACAAAGGCTACTGTATCAAATATTAACATTTATTTTCTCAGGTGTTCAAATACTTATTTGCAGCTGTATCATACAAATAAAAAGTTTAAAAAAAAAAATCATACATTGTGATTTCTGGATTTTTTTTTTTTTAGATTATGTCTCTCACAGTGGACATGCACCTACGATAACAATTTCAGACCCCTCCATGATTTCTAAGTGGAAGAACAAGCAAAATAGCAGGGTGTTCAAATACTTATTTTCCTCACTGTAAGATAAAGAACGTCACTGAATGATAGCATGCTGACATTAGCATTTATGTCAAAGCACTATTATGACCAAGTACAGCTTTACAGAGCCACTAGCATGGTTGTAAATTGAAGTATTGTTAATACTTATGTATGAAACCCATGTTGATACTGAGAAGATTATTCTGGTGAAATAAAGGTCATTGAATTTAATCAACATTTTGGTACATTGTGTTTTTTGTAAAAAGACAAAACAAATGAACTGTGAACACCTGAGAAGATGGATAACATAAGGGATAACAAAATAAAGATTGCGTTTAAAGGCAGGCAGAGAAGAGCAACATCCTGAAGGCAACAATGAGAATGTGCTTCCTATGATGTGGTCAGGCAAGTTAAATATACTCATTGATGATTAGTCACAAAAACAAGTCAAATCTCTCAAATATCTCTTTGACTTCAATAATTATTTAATCGCTCTTAACAAAACTGCAAAGGCTGTTCCTGTCCTTCTCTGATAAGCCATCAAACACAATCAAGGGGTCAAAGTACTTTTAATAAAAGCGTCTGAATAACTACCAGATAAGAGTTTGGTTTTTGAAGAAGGTGAAATGTGATGGCCACAAATTAAAATCATTTCTGTTTACATCCCACTTCAGCTGGAGGTCAAACAATGTGTACACAATTCTGTAAGGTGACAATTTATCAGGCATCATGCATATTGCTGTGTGGTGCTGGTCTTTAACCATGGCTCACATTCATTATCATCAGCATGTTGCTTTGATTTATTGCTCAAAACCTATACCTGTGTATTTCTATGAATACACTTCAAAAACACTTCTTGACAAGAAGTGATGTCAGTTTCTCTAAAATTGTGTAACCAAATAACTGATCAGCTTTTGGTAATTACGGACACAACATTAAATTAGGAATGCCACTCATGGCAGACGACAGTTTCTCTCAGTCTGTCATTTGGTACACCTGCAGTTCCTTCTTCAAATGTTGACTTGAGAAGAACAAAAGTCAAATTTCGCTATTGGAACAGGTGCTAATTGCTACCTGTGTGGAAGAAAGGCAGATTTTGGTGTGTTGTGTAATTTCATTTCAGGAAAAAAGAGACAATCAAAAGTCTATTTAGTGTAGTGAGACAGTGGGGGCGGAGTCATGTAACTGGCATTTCATTTAACTCTCACTGATACTTCTGTCACAGTTCTGTTTACAGGGATATCATTGTTCCCACCATGCAAACTCACTTCAGCAAATCCAATAATAATTGGTTCCACTTGCTTGATGTTTGAGCTGCAAGACAAAAAGCATGTAGCAATAAAATTATATACGGGGACATTTGAATAATTATTTATTATTGCGGCCACACGTCACACTTTAGTATAATTATAATGCATATAAAGCTAATTTTTGTGCAGCAAAAGCCCAAGTCAACAAACTAAAATATGCTGCAATTTCCATCAATACAGTTCAAAAATAATACACAGAGCCAGAAAAGATGAAGAGATGCAAGACTTTTATTCCAATCAAAATCTAGTGATCTTTAAAGATAATTTTGTATCCAAGATGGAGCCAGGCATAAAACAATGAATAAATTCTTAGAAAACAAACAAAGGTGCTGTGTTCTTCCAGTCGTCTTCAAGATGGTTTTGCATCCATTACCTGTCTTTATCTCCCTTCTGAGCACCCTCATTCCCTCCCTCACAGATTCTTTCCGCCCGTTTCTCTCCTCTAGTGGTTGTGGCCTTGGAGAGCCTCCGCCATGAACAGCTTCCCAAGGTTCTGCGAGGTGAATTCCTTCACGTTCTGGCAGTAGTTGTTAATTTGCCCTGTTGGAGGGTAGCCACATGCATCCACGCACCCACACACAAAAACACACCCACAGAAATATACATGCATACATTAATACATTTGTACACAGACATGTACACAAACAGGCGGAGGCGGGAGAAAAGGGGGGGACAGCAGCACAGCAAAACATCAAATTAGTGGGAAACAGTAAACGGAAGGATCAGAATGTTTTCAGAAGGCGGGGGAGAACAGCGTGAAACAGCAGAGAAAGGGGCGGTGGAGAAGGAGATGGAGTCATTTAACTTTAAATTAATGTAATTTCAAGATAATGGCAGAGATAATTACAAAACAGAACCTGAGCTCCTGTAAGGGGAGCAGAGGCGGCTGATGGAGTTTAGAGAGAAGGGGGTCTCTGAGATGAAGAGTGCTGCCTGTGCGCGTGTGCGTTTGTTTGTGAGAGAGTGTGAGCGCGTACCTGCAATTAGCAATGTGTCCATGCGTGGTGGAGGCTGGGGGGGCTTGAACATTTTGCTAATGTCCTCCTCAGGCAGCGGGGGTTCCCCTCTGCTCTGTCGCTGGGCGTTCTCCTGCGTCCGCCTCTGGAGGTACTGGAGGGAGGGAAACGGAGAGAAAGACGGGTGGCATTAGAGACCATAACAAAACAGCTTTGAGAGCGAGGGGTGTGAAAATGGAATAGATTGTTAAAAAGGAAAAGGGGGAAAGCGAGAGGCCGGGCAAGAGACAGGATGACGCGAGGAGAAGTGAAAGGGTGAAACAATGACATCGGGAAGGTGAAGAGAGGGAGGAAAAGGTATGAAGTAAGAAAGTCTAGAACACAAAGATAAGTATAGTGAGAGAGATGCAAAGAGCACAAAGAGGCAGGGGATAGTAATGAGGAAATAAAGAAGAGGAAGAAGACAGGCAATGGAAAAAAACAGTAACAGGAAGGAAGTGAGCTGAACAGAAGCATGGCGATGAAAGAAGAGATAGAGGAGATAGACAGAGAGAGAAGAGTTGTCAGGGCTGACAGGGAAGGGATGGAGTGATTTGTGGAGGGCTGACAGTCGGTAAATCAGCGAGGTGCCGGGTCTCTGGAGATCCTAAAAGCCTTGTTAATTTGGAAAAATGAAGGAGCGACTGACACAGACCGGTGGAAGGGGAGTCGGGGGCAGACAAGGGGGAGAAACGGCGTGGGAGCCACTTGAGAGCTATTATCCACACATCCCACCACGCACCTGTGCGGGTGATCGAAGCCGACAGACACTGCTAAGATAAACAATAAATAAAAGATCTAACCATTTGTTCAATGAATCGTTACTCCTCCAGTGTATTCTTTGTGTGCCTGCCAATGCGTCACAGCATGACTGTGCATAATCAAAATGCTAATTCATGCAAATTTTAGAAACAAGCAAACAAAAGCAGTTTTGCACTTCCATCTTTCATATATAAAACATAGACATGCAATGTCTAAAAAGTAAAGTCAAAAGTAAAAAAACAATCTATTTGATCTAAATTAAGTGCAAATACAAAACAACCTCCAAGTCAGCATTCAGAAGTGGCACCTTTCGAGGCAAACTCGAACTTTACAAACTGCTGAGGCTCTGTCAAGCTGCATGGGGACTGGGAGGGAACGGCAACCTTTAAGTTGGATTGAGGTCTGGACTCCTGTAGCTTTACGTCTTGGTGGGAAAAGAATCCCATCCCACGTCACAGTTCTTTTACTAACTGCAGCAGGATTTCTCTGTATTTATTTTACCCTCTACTTTCACAAGCCTTCCAGGGGCTTCAGCAGAGAAGCATCTCCACTATGGATGTAACGCTATGAAAAAGTAACCTCACGGTTATAGTGACCAATATTCTCATGGTTTTTGGTATTTTGGCGGTATTTTTAAAAGTGTGTTCAATATATTCGGAAAGCACTGATAGGTCTAAACAAGCTGAAATAGTTTCCAAAAGTGTAACAGGGTTTATTATATTACAAAAATATAGGCAATAGGCTTGTTAAAACTATTGCAAACAGGCTGATGAAACACCGGCCCGCTGTAGGGTGTCAGGTAAGAACTTGACCCAGAGGTGAGATTAGGAAGATTTATTTACAACTCCAACATGAATTTAACTATGATGTTGTATTTGACATTACATGTGAAGTTGGAAGTGGTTCTGAAATATAAGCAAATAATGCATGTTGCTTGCAAACGCAACCTGAATAGCAACACGGGGCTGCATAAGTAATACTAAACAATCTGCCCATCTATCAGCTATGTAATAAGAAACACAGCAACAGCAATATTATTAAGGCAATAGATAATATCTCTCTCTAAATAAATGTCATGTCGTAACACGGGCTAAGCTTCCACATCGTAGCAGAACACTTATTGAAGATAACGAGGCAGTAAAACCCATGACAGTTTAGCAAGCTACAGAATAGTTTTAACTTGTGTTCTGGGCTAACCCATGGATGGATTAAGAGAACTACCCACATCACTTCAACAAAGAAAAGAAAAAAGATAAAGAAAAAAGTCTGCTGCTACATTCTGTCCCCTTCTCCCATCTGAGAGCAGTGCGCCTGCGCAGCAACTTCAGGAGACTAATGAAGCTGGGAAGGCATAAACACAGGAGTTCCACGCGATAAGGATATTTTACAGGGTAATTGTTACGGTCAACATTTCTACCGTGGTTTACCGGTAGTCGTTAATCCCTAGTCCCCACAGCATGCTGCTGAAATCACCATGAGTCATGCTGGGGATAGTGTTTGGCTGTAGTATGATGGGTGGTATCTGGACTAGAGGACCACTGGGTTTTACAGAATTGAGACCTGAGCCGGGAGCAGGGTTGGACATGTTCCAAATTGTACTCAAACTAATCGAGTCCTGTAGTGTCTCATTTAAAGCCATGAGTCTCGGGTCTGTGTCAATGTGTCTGATACTCAAGTGGGTCTGAATGCCTCAGAGCCTACTCAGTATCAGCTCTAATCACGCGGTACATTATAATTACCACGGAAATAAATTGTTATTATTCTAGTAAATGATCAATACTTTTTTAATTTGATTCACAGCTATTAAATTCATGATTTGTAATAATAATTTTCTGTCCATCAATTGGAACTCATTGTATTGTTGCTCTTTTCAAACAAAACTGCTAGCTAATTAATGGTGCATCACGTCGCTGATGGTGTTGGTGTCCCTTCTCCATTAGGGTCTGTTTGGGTCGACCGATCTGGTCTAATGATCCACGGATCCTGTTTGGATCAGGTCTCTCTTTTATCAAAGAATTCATTTATGCATGCCTGGTTTAGGTAGCTTTTCCACGGGTCCATTTAGGACGGGGTCCAACATGGACTCAGACCACTGAACCTTCAGACACTTTTAAAAACAACAAAGCTTGAATTGATGCAATTTTTGTTGCTATAGACTTCATTTAGCACCTACTACAACTAAATTCACTCTTAGCCATGACTTGGCGTGCCTTTCATGTGTTAATCTTTTTGTTTATACAATAAAATAGTTATATGGCTCAGAAATAATGACTTATTGCTAAATCATCTAATGGAGGCCGAAGGATATCATTAACTATGAATCATGATTCCTTGGTTCATAAGATTACCAACAATGCCCCATTCCTAGTCTTCTGCAAAGTGCCTGCTTCTATCGATGGGTAAAATGAAAATGAATAAATCAGAGGGAGTGAGTCATACATATCCTGGTACAAAGACTAACTTGGCCACAGATTGTTCCTGGGAACTTCACCAACTATTTACCACATTTAAAGAGGTATAAATGAAAAATGTAGCCCTCTGTACTCGGCGCCTTTTAGTCTTTGCTTTTTTTATGATTAATAAAGTTCCATTTGTCTGGGAAGCAGCAGGGTCAATTGCACAAGATTACATGGAGCAAGTACTGTAGGTGTCTGAAAGATATAATAGAGGCTCACTTTCTTTGCCCCTGTGTGTGCGGTTTGTTGATTGTAGAGAATCATGTGAAACATGAAAAAGTAGACACCATTAAAAGGGGTTTTCTGTGATATTGTGTATGACATGAGTGTGTGTGTGCGGGGAAGGGCTTGTGGGCTGTGATGATGAGAAGCTCGGTAAGGGAGAAGGATGATGGATCATAATGGCCGGAGTGCGGACGATTGGCCCGGAGGGGTGTGTTTCTACGTAGGTGTCTGTGTTTTTTCGTGGCCGAGGTAGTAAATGCCTTGTGTGCATGCGGCAAGCAACCTGTGGTCACAGATTCATGTATGTTGCAAGTCTGCCTAACATGGGTGAACTCGACCGTGGCTATATTTGCTGTCAGCATAAACGATGAGTCAGCCCGGCTTAACATTACCACATAGAGCAGAATAATAATGACAGAATGAAAGTCTAAGTTTGTACGCACGCACTCGGCGCACATTACGGTGAAACAATGTGCCTCTATGCTTCCATTTTCTGGAGTAATGTACAGTATGTGTGTGACCCTTTGTGTTTGCATTTGATGCCAAGTGTTTATGGTGCATCTGGCTGAGGTTGTAGTTGCAGATGGTATGCGGCTGACTTCATCTGCGTACGTTTTGCTCTGGTCTTTTTAGTGCTTCTGGCTGGAGTTTATTCTTGTAGGTAGTGTGTGACTGTGTTTTACAAAGTGCTACTACTGCTGTTTATAAAAGTAGAATTACAGAAGTTGGTACAGAAAAAACAGCAACAGAGGTCTTACTCGTTAAAATAAAAAAAGGCTCAGTGTCCTGCTGTGTTTTTTTTTTTTTTTTTTAACTTTTTCTGTTAAAAATATGTTTAGTTTATGAAAGAAAGAAAAATTTATATCTGGAACTGAAATATATGTATCGACTGCCAGAACCCCAATAAAAAGAGAAAAAGGCTCAGTTTATTAATACTAGCTCCGAGTCCACATGTATCAGGTCTCCCATGGAGATTTTTGATGAGCATGCACATTATTATCAGTATTTTTTTACTTTTATTTTTTTTGTTGGTATTTTAGACCTTCATTTTTTATAGGACAGCTGAAGACATGAAAGGGGAGAGAGCGGGGGAATGACATGCAGCAAAGGGCCGCAGGTAGCTGGCCGCTGCATCGAGGCACACCTCCACATTTGGGCCCGCGCTCCACCAGGTGAGCTACCCAGGCACCCATTATTATCAGTATTTAATCTTCTGAACATCCAGATAAAAACATGACAGAAATGCCCAATTCATTGAGAAAGATGAATCACGCGAGAATTGAAGCGATGCTGATCTTCAGTGGGCGCATGTCAGCTGCTGCAGTGAGGTGAGGGATGAACTCTATGACATATACTTGTTGGTTCGGATTAGTCAAGCTTATCTCATTAGTGGCTGCTCACAACAGAAAGGCTTCTAAAGCTGTGTCTTTGCTTCAAGCTACTAGTACTGACATCGGTGGTGACTTGCTTATTGCTCATTCATTTAAGATAATGCAGTTTCTATAGTTAAGCAAAGCAGCCATCCTATAGCCTGCATGTTTTTTGATGGTATATTAATTTATAAGTAACTGAACTTAGTAGAATAATACGTAGACATAGAGTAATACGTCTTTTCTTTGCCCCCTGCCCTTTACAGCTCATGTTCTTGATCTCGCCTCAATTGCTAGGTAAACAGAAATACAATATACAAAGTATTGAGACCTGCATCTGAAAAACTGAACCCTATATCAATACCCATTTCACTGAAAATAATTTAGACCCTGCCCACTTTGGGTCCAATGTTCGAATTACGATTATAGTCGTTGTCAAATGCTTACAAAATAATTTTTTACTCTGCTGAACTTGTTCCTTAAAAGACAAAGCCCATTTCAGTCATTGGCTAATGCTTTACCCATACAGACTAGGGACCTGGTGTTGCAGCCCAGAGATTGAAGTGGTCTGTGCCCCAACAGGGGAAGGTTGAGGAAAAACAACTCATTTTCATAGACCTCTTTCACGTCCACTTAGTTGTGTCCACTTAGGAGAGGGCCTGGTACTGTGCATGCTGACTCACTGAAATAGCTTACTGGGACACTTTGTTATATCGTTCAATTTCAGCTGTGCTTTTCCTACTATGACAAGTCCAAAATATCTGCTGTGAAAAAGGTCCATGTCCGCAGAAACGGAGGCACAGGCTTGTTTACTACTCTGCTCCACTAGTCTCACAATGCCCTGACAGACCTATCTCCAAAGAGCTGCCGTGTGTTCTGGCTACAGCCGCATCTATTCTGGGATAGAGGGCAAAAAAGCTCTGGCTTGTTTGTATTTCTTTAAAACCAGTCACAACCGCCCTGGGCGGTGCTAAGCCCTGATAGCGGAGTTAGCGAGCCGGATGTCAGGCTTTATCCCAGCAGTGTACATCTGTTGAGCCAGACTGCTCCACTACTAGGTTGAGCCTGACGTACTATATTTCTGTGTGTGTGTTTGTGTTACCAGGTGCTTGCTGCTTAGCTGCTGTGATTATAGCTACAATTGGTTGTGGCCATGGCTGAAAGAAATATACCTGATGTTATCCTGCTGAGTTTGGGGTTGCACGTACATCTGTGTGTGTGAATGAGAGTGTGAATGCCTGTGTGTGTGTGTGTCTCTTTCCCTTACTTGCATGCTGGTAAGCTGATGTTTCAGTTGCTGCTCACTCATTGTGTCTGTAGGTGGTGTGCGCACTTCAGTTTATGAAAGCTTGTGTGTGTGTGTGTGTGTGTGTGTGTGTGTGTGTGTGTGTGTGTGTGTGTGTGTGTGTGTGTGTGTGTGTGTGTGTTTGAGAGTTACCTGGTGCTTCTGCTGCTGTTGCTTACTCAGGTTGCGGCTGTAGGTGTTATACTTGACAATGTCTTGCGACATGTCATCCACCCTGTCCATCAGAAGCTGAAGGCTCTTCTCCAAATGGTTGCTGGAAGAAAAATGTCAGCATATCATTCAAACTGTTTTTGTGCTGCCATCAAAACCTTTGAGCAACAGTGACGTACAGTCGTTCATTCACCCCTAAGCCTAACTTAAAGAGAAATGTTGCCAATTTAAATCCTGCTTAGTGCCATGGCAATGGGTTTAGATATATGGAGGTCTGCTGAAATTCAGCAGATGGCACAAAAGACGTCAGAGATGGGAACTCTGTGCATCAGCG
The DNA here is from genome assembly GCA_026937815.1 of Etheostoma perlongum. NCBI lineage: Eukaryota > Metazoa > Chordata > Actinopteri > Perciformes > Percidae > Etheostoma > Etheostoma perlongum. Next base: position 21,858,900 of record CM049376.1, read on the forward strand.
CCACCAAGAAGAATCACTAGATGACAAAGGGTATTTTACAATAACACTGAAACCACCAGCTTACCGACTGTATTTGAATGTACCATTACATCCTGTCTGTGTCGTTTCTCCGACAACTCTGAGCACTACAGGGGTCTATGGCGCAGCTACTCTCTGGCTTTGACTGCCGATTGGTGTCCCAGTGGTGTAATCCTTTCCAGTAAAATAAAGTCACACTTTACCTTTCAGCATTTAACCATATTCAAGATTCTACTGGCCAACGGTAGGCTAACGTTACCCCCTGCGAAGTGTAATGTTAACTAGTGTCACATGCAGCGATGTTTCGGTTGTCTCTGATGTCTGTTTCAGAACACAAGAGAGCAGTGCAGGCATTTTATTGGTACAGAATCAAGTGTTACACAGTTTGAAGCATTTTTCCAGTGGTTGGTCTACCAGAAAAGGGTAAGCAGGGCTAATGCAACAAACTGGCCAACGGCCAACTGACGTCACACGTCTCTGCGAAAGGAGAGACGCATAATCCAAAAACACATAATCAACCAGATGATGTCTGCAAGTGGCCTGGCTTACAATGTAATACAAATCTTTAGCCAGGTGGAAATGCAATGTGTACAGTTTAACCACCTTCAGATGAAAAACTTTCAGACAAGTTGAAGTGTTCCCCCTCGTTCTTTTATCTCAAGCATGTCTAGCACAAGCTACAAACAACCCAGAAGTGTGAGAGAAACCCTTAAGGGGAACCCATGGACATACACAGATCCTCCTTCCTTTGACATTAACCACAGGGTTAGGATGGTGGGTTAACCCTAACCCCCAAACAAAGATAAACAGTGGCTAGTGCTAGTCACTATTTCAAGCTTTAAGATGTCCCTTCAGAGACCTGTGGTTGCTACATTCACATTTTTTAACAGTTCATGTCATCCATTTTGACCTTATCTTTGAGTTCACCTTCTACCAGATTCTGTTGCTTTTATGTATTCTGACAGACATCTGACATGAAAATTCTCTTAGAGGTTTTGAGTACCCAGACCTGAGGACCCTTCCTTTTGTTCCTGTGCTTCATCTCTCTGCTCTGGTATCACATCCCTCATCTTTTCCCAGCACTGCCATGCTGACAACACTAAACACAACTCTTCCAGCACTCCACTCCTCTCTCCTCCCATGAGCCCCATTTTTAAACACAATGTCTCCCTACCGCCTTAAGTTCAACCTTGACAAGGCTGCAGTGCTCTACTTCAAGTCATCTCCCCCTTGTACTTTCCTCTGTGGAATGATATTGTTTCATTTATGAATGTTTGGGTGCAACAGAATACAGCATGTACTGTAGGAAAACAGATTCCGAATGTTTATTTAAATAGCAATTGTACCCACAAGGCCTGCCAGCACTGTGTATGTTTTAGCTGTGTGTACACTTGCGCTGATGTAACCGTTTTGTTGTGTGAATATGTGAAGGAAAAATGGAGTGTGTTGGGTGATTTTAGTTGCTTTCCTCTCTGCTGTAAGATTTTGAATCTTTTATATTGAATCAATATTCCTCTCTCCTGGCTCAACACACACCGTCTTTTTTTGCAAACTAAAACAAAACGTATAATATCGTTTTCCATCCAAGATTAGCCGGTATGTGTTTTTTTTAAACATGGGAAAACCTGCTAAAATAGGAGGATAGACTCTTTTCCCATTTCCAGCAGACGAGTACGTCTTTGTTTTTTTCTCCTGGTTTGGCAAGTTCAACAACATGAATGCTCCAGAAAACAAGGTAAGTAAGCACTAGAAAGCAGTGAAATGTTACAGTTGTTTCTATATCCGTTACTCATTCAGTCTTTTTCAAACTCAATGGCGACTAATTGGGAACAATGTTTGAGTTCTGCTTGCAATAAGACGCTGCAAAAATTAGTGTTTCACCCCTGCCATCGGAGCTGTAGCCGACAAATACCCGTGACTACTGCAGAGTCATTTGCCCTGGTCATGAATGCGACTGTTCACTTTCCCGCATAAGACAAAAGCCGGGTATTGGTGGTTTTTTTTGTCCCATGGGAAAGGGGCTTTAAAAAAAGAATTGCTAATAACCATGTGTACCACTTACAAACGAGCACTGAAACCAGAATTAAACAGAACACATTTAACTTGTCTCAATTTGAGCCAATTTCTTGTGTATTTAAAACGTCAGTGTTCTGTTTGAGTGAGGTGTAGCAAAACATGTATCGACGAGGTGTAGTGAAAACATGTATCGACATAAGAAACCGCAAATGTTAAAGAGCTTCTTTAATATGTCACAATGCGGCTGTTAATCTACAAATCTGCAAATTTAGTATTCTCTGCAAAATAAATTAACAACAAAGGAATCTTTTTAAAGGTTATAATTCCCAAATGGCAACTTTACTGATTGCCAATTACAATCTTACATCAAAAAGGTACTGTAGTTCACTTTTAACCATTAGTTACTATAAAAAATGCCAGCAATTAATTACAGTGTACTAAAGCATTCTAATTTTTAGCATTAATGTCAGAAGGTATTCGTGAAATGTGTAGTATAAAGTATGTAACCAGAGAACACACCAGAACACTCAAGTGTTACATGCATGTGCATAAAATTAAGCATGTAAGTATTATTTTCAGAATGTCAGATTGTCTTTCCCATAGTTTAGACTGCTGAGCCATTTCCAGCCCCATCATATTTGCTTATGAAGATTGATGTGTGATCAGTTTGTCAACCCCCCAATGCAGTGTCAGAGCTGTAAACATGAAAACTGGCCTAGGACCAAATCTCCCCACAGCACTTCCCTGCCGAGTCCTTCCGACTGTGTCAAAATTGATTCCCGCTGACGAAAGGCCATTTAAACGTGTTACATCGAGCAATATGGTGGCTAATTTGTGTGGTGGGCATTTATAATATATGCAGAGGAAAACATTTAGTCAGAGCAGGATCCTTCAAAACATCTGTCATTTATGTATGTGTCTAATGTTTGAGCTGGACTGAAGTGTGGGTATGTGTGTGTGTGTGTGTATGTGTTTCCGTGCATTGGACACAGTGTTATTTCGTTATCAGTTTCTATTCAGAATTTCTGAGTTTCTTTCCCTGTCCTTGACACAAGCTTAGTGACTATGGGTTGCAACTAATACTTTTACTGCTTTCAAATGCATTGACTTTTCTCTGTTCTTTACAGTTGGTTCATGTTTTTTTGAACATGTGTGCAGTAATTACTGTATTACTGTATTTATAAAAGCCTGAATATGCATGGAAAACACACTGCTGCTCATAATTGTGCACACAAACACTCAAATGTGATGTTTCTAGTACAAGTTGTTGAAAAAAAGAAGAAGAATGCATTCTACCCTACATATCGCCTGGTCATACAGTTCCACAGGGTTGAATTATTCAGACGGGTCAGCAAGCCTTTGCTCAATCCTGAATTGGAAATCTAAGCCTATGAGGGACTTCCTGTCATCACCGATTCTGTTTTAAGGTCAGTTCAACGGCAACCTAAACGGAGTGCTATAGCTGCGCTCCACCGTACATGCTCATATTCACATAGGACGATAGAGGACAAATTCTAAAACTGTATTGATAGCAGCAATAATGGGCATACATTCAGTAAATTGAAAGTTCAAAGGGGAGTTCTTTAACAAAGCTGCCTAGGAAGTGACTTCCATTCCTTTTACTCTGATGGAGCCTTTTAAACTGATTGACTGGGGCACAATACGGATCTCTAGCTTGCCTCAGTAGCAGAATAATAGCTTTTAAAAAGGACATGAAATAGCCTTAACAGTGTCCCGACATAAGTTCAAATGTATGCATAAAAAAAATGTTTTTCCAACCGACTTATGGGTTTGACACAAATTCATAATCCTAATGTGACTAAATACCCTATTTATTTTGTGTTTAAATTCCCATATCCTCCCTCCTAGCCCATTCTTATTATTTAATTCCAAAAAAAGACACATATTGAATTAAGTTTGTCTGTCAAGGATCATTTTCCCACAGCGTATTTCCTCTACAGCAACATGTCTGTCAGCACCTCCTTTGTGGTCTGTTTCCAGTTTTGCCTCTTTACCTTCCTTGCTTGCCTCAGTCTTCCTATAACTGCAGCTCTAAGCGTTACAGTTCTTGTGTTTTCCCTGCACTTAATACCCTTTCCCTTATTGAATACATACCATGGGTAGTCCCAGTAGAGCAGAAAGCTTTATTTACGTATCCCTCTACTGTCCAACATAACTATGCAGAAGGCCAATTACACAAAGCAGACAGGAAGTTATGGACTGACAAGTTGCTCATTCACAAGGAACAAAAAGTAAATGAGGATTCAGGGATAGTTTATAATGAACAACGTCAACCGCTACACAGGGGCAAATCTTAAATGGGTGAAGACCATGAAAGATAGCCCACATGCCTTAAGCTTTGTGGCCTGACATGAATATAGGCTGCTTTGTAACTTTGCAAATATTAAGGCATTTCAAAGCTGTGGAAAATGGCTACATAAATGAAATTAGATTCATGCAATCCATCACCACGATCAACGTCATCATCTGTGGTAAGAACAACCCTGTTTGCTGGAGTGAAACTGCATTCACTCAGCCTGAGAAGTAGATGACATTGACAAATGGGGCTGCAGATTGGGAAATGAGACAAAAGGAAAAACATTAAATAAAACCCATTATCGTGGTCTTTTTTGAAGGGGAGGAAATGAGGAGAAAAGGGCGGGGCTGTCAGTTGAAGTAGAGAGACGGACGCTACAATCCAATACAAGGAAAGAGCTGCGTAGCAATCTGACAACTTTGGAAACAATTTCATCTTGCCAGACATCCCATGGGCCGTCATGCCGGGAAACCCACGAGGAGGACCAGGCCGCTTTTGCCCCATTTCTGGTCATATCGAAAGCTATGTTTCAAATTCAGAGTAGTCATTTGGAAAATGGAAAAATATGCAAGAAAGAAAGTTATTGCCCATTAGTGTATATTTACAATTTATAACAAAAGTGTGTTGGTGCCAAATATAGTTGGCCAGGCACGTGCATCTACAGAGCTCTGTACAAAGGAGTGTTCATTTAATCCATGATTTACTTGCAATACAGGACACAGATGAGAAGAATCAAAACAACTCCTGATGCGCTGCACTGCAGTGTACAAGTAACTTGTTTTTTTGGTGTTTTTTTTAAGAGTGTTTTGCTAATTTCTCACACCTGCCGCTGGGAAGCTTCACAGCTGTTGCTCCAATTGCAGCAGTTTATCTCCATAAATGATTGCTGATAAATTCTCATGAGACTGATGCTGAGAGCCTCTGAGATATAAATGTGAGACACCAAGAGCCAGGCTGTGTGTTGATATGGTGGGGTGATATTTGTTCATATTGTGCTCATTAGTGATGGAAGACAAAGTTTGATGACAGGTCCTGTATTTGGAGACATTTCTGAATAAATGACATTTAGATATGGCATTTACTGTACCTAGTCTTGGATTGGATATCCCAATCAAACATCCGGTACATACCCAAGGGTATGCCAATAAGTTTCTGAAATAAGATAATTGGTCAAGCATGTCTAAAACCAGATTATGTATGGGGGCTGTTATTTCATTGTGGGTTACAGATTCAATCCAAACAACAAATACCTGTTGGGGTTTGTTTTATAGCCCCTAAGATGCACAATAAAAAACAAATCTTTTGACTGTCGAAGTAAAACTGTTTCATGACTGGCAAGTTACACATTTTGAGATGCCCTGATGTTGTATCCCTCAGCCATCTGGCACTGCAGTCCAAGTAGGTTCAACATTTTTTTACAAGGATTAGGATGCAGTTATCTTAATCTTTTTATTATGATCAACAAGCAAAACCAGAAAATAATGTATTTAACAAGTATTATAAGTGAAACCACTGCCTCAAGTAGCTTATTCTTATGTGCCATTGACGTCCATTATTCTCTAAAAACTATTAAACCCACACAAAAGAGCCATAGTGTTGCACTGGGTGACATATTCCTTTATTACAGCAAACACGGCCAGTGTAGCTCGTTATTCCACCAAATCTGACCCTTTCTTCATTAGTGCTGTCAGCTGCATATTCAACCTTGTGAAAATGATCCAAATCTGACCCACACATTGTACATTATGTACATTTTTAACGATAATTTCCACAGCTAATGACAAATGGTGAGGCAAAGTAACAAAGCAGGGTGAACACAGTAAAGTGTCTGTGGGCATTTGACTTCCAGTGATAAAAAATGCAGCTGATGTTAGCTATGTCTACGGTGTTGCGTTTATTGTAATGAAGGAATATGTCACCCAATGCAATAATGTTTTATAATTATTATTTTTGGGGGGTGGAGTTGAACCTGCGGCTGCTGCGTCGAGGAGCAAACCGCCACATATGTGCGCCCGCTCCACCAACTGAGCCAACCCAGTCACCTTTTATGCGTTTTTAATAGGTTTTGGAAGATAATGGAACACAAGAGTGAGCTTTGGCTACACACACTATTCCTATTTAGTAAGAAGAATTCATTCATAATTAGTTCTGATAATAAAAAGAAATATAGCCACAAGCGGTGATTCACGGGTTCAAACCTTTTTTCTCACTAGCAACTTCAAAGTAATTTCACACATGTGGTCCAACGTTGTTATAAAACATATCCTGCAAGGATTGGACAAACAGTGCACTTTGTTTAAAATGCCTACAACTGATTTGTCAAAAAGTGTGATCTCTGCAATTTGAGAAACACACTGACCAACACAAAAAACAATTGCTATTAAAGCCGCAAGCTGCGATTCCAAGCTCAAACCTTGATTCAAGTCATTCCACGTCCAGTTATTGTTCATTTAAAGCGTACCCTAGTGGTCAACTTGAATGAGACTTGCAAGTGTGTGTGTTTGAGGTCATTATGTAGACATTTACTGGTGTGAGAAATTTCAAGTCAATCGGACTTACGCCGTGGGGGTGTGGCCTTTCAAAGTTCGCATTTCGAAGCCTAATCACAGCGCCACCATGTGGCCGATTGGGTTTATATGTCTATTGAATCTATTGAATATCAAAACTAGCCGTCCTACAAACTGCGTGAAAACAGCACTGAAACCATGTATGGTAGATAAACATAAGCCAAAAGACATCAAAAGACCCATTATTGTTTCCACCTATCTGGTACACTTCAGAACAGTGCAGAAGACACAGATTAATGCCCAGGAGTTCCCTAATGTCAAATCAATTTTAATTTAGAAGTAGCTTTAACTCATGTCTGTGAAAGCACCCTGCAGGTTTACAGAGAAAACATGACATGGTTTTAAAGCCTGTAAGAGATGCTTTTAGGATAGATATGTATGCACATTACTATGGTAACCATGTGCAAATGAATCAAATTAAAGTGACACTTTGCTTCATCTGGGATTGTTAGGGGTAATGTTATTCCCATCAGCAACCTGTTTTCTTGGACTTGATTGTGGAGTGATTTGGCACAGGGTGATAAGACACACTTGCGTCTGTTGATGAACAATTTTATGACAGTATTTTTTTTTTACATGTTAGATCTCGCTCATGTGTTTACAAAACAACATGATACAGGCAGTGTCTTAAAAATAGAAGATGCTGTAATGTGATCAAACGGCATGGAACAAGTCTCTCCAAGTGCAATATAAGATTATTCATTTGTAAACAGGAGCGTTGAAACTTCAAAATAAACAAAATAAAGAGATTAATTCAAATAATTTGGGAATAAAAGTCTAGAGAAACTAAATCACTCAGGAGTATCTATAGCATCTTCCTACAATGTCAGTTTTAGATTAGAACATTTATAGCAAGATTCGAGGTTGTGCTATTTTATGGAGGACAGATTTTGCCCTAACAAGACCATGCAGAAACAAGAGAAAAAGTTGTAGGAAATAGTTGATCCTGATAGCGAATGTGCCTGCATTCACTCTTAAGGTTTTTACAACCAAGAAGTCTGACCTGAGGCCCTCTTGGTAAATGGCTGCATGAGCTCAGGACTGACCTGCTTGAGAGGTTGAGCAGTTCGTGCTTGTCAGCGACGGTGGACTTGTCCTCCAGATCCCACATCAGCACGTTGATGAGGTGGGAGTTTTTGATGATAATAGGCACCTCCTCAAACATATGCTCAAAGCCAATGTTCGCCTTCTTCAAGCTGGAGAGTGAAGGACGGGACAGGAGACACAGAAGCAAGAGAAGAACGGTTAAGTTACAATTTGTCATTCCCAAAAAGAGTGTGTCAGTACTTACATTCAATGCTTTTACCCACTTCAGCCAGACTGCCTACAGTTTATTCAACATGACAGAGACGACAACTAACCATAACTCTAATCCAACAAGTCCGTATTAATAAATTAGTATTGCAGTGTATTTCTTTTATATAGCTTTTGAAAAATATTCTGATATGGACTTTAACATGGAAACCATGTTTAGAGAAAGAGGCAAACTCAATTGGAAACAACATGTTACAGTGATGAAAAGCAGGGGCATATCTGTCTGTGGCGTGTAAATATGGAACGCATTACCAGAGGAATTACGTTATCTGGGTAAGTGTATATTGTAATGGGAAAATTACATTTAAACATGATTTCATATATCCTTCTGTAATATTTATATTATTACATTACTACGCTTTTCAGTTACATGACTCCATTTAATTAACTCGTATGTGTCCTCCCTGAAGAAGAGATTGCAGCTGTTTGAAGGTTGATGCCATAAAGTCTGAAAGACACAGTTGTCCAGAGCTATGTTTATCAATGAAGGTGCAGAATCAGGACATCTATCTGTACGTGACCAAACGACACCAGGTTGTCTTTGGCAGCTAAGATAAATGACCACTAGAGACTCTGAGGCATGGTGGACAGATGTAGAAAAGATTTGTCACTTGTCTGTGTGTTAAGATTAATTGTTTTGCTAAGATTAGGCATGTTTTCCAAACAAGGTCTCCTTTTGCCAGGGAAAGAGAATATAAGACCGTGATGTTTTGGTTTAACTTTGCCAGACACTGCGCATTGTTGCTCCTGTAAACGTTGCGTATTTTATTCACCTACACTCTGCAGTGTGTAATAAAATTCACCGAAGACCAACCTTGGTTCACTTGCACAGCTGTCTTTATTTTTGTTTCAACAAAACCTCAACTTTTCCTCTCCTGCTGTACAGAAAACGTCCACAACAATATGTTCTTGTTTTTTTTGTATAATATATTGTATCTTTCTTGTCATGAAATTGTTCCTCTTGACAATGAGTTTGTTACTTTTAAAAATGTAAGAAGGGGAGGGCTGATATAAGTTGAAGTTTATGAACCTTACCCTTTGGTTACGACCAATACATTTCAAAAAACAAGTGGTTTTAAAAAGGGCAACTGTTTATGTAAAAACAAACTATATGCAGGGCACAGCACTTAAAACTCATGCAAAGAAACCGTCAGGTCTTCCCTGATGCATAGCCATTTTGAATATATTTGAAGTGAGCACATAGTCAATGGGGTTAACAGTTGTTCTACCTGTAGTTCTAATGCAACTCTGTCTATTTAACATCTATTTTGTTAAGGGCAGAGCTCTTCTCAGGACTGCTTTTGACAGGTCCACATTTTATTTATTGTTCGCACATGCTTAAAAGAAGAAGGTTTCAAATGGGGCATTGTATTGTAACCACTTGGCTTGTACTTCTCAGTAAATTGTACCTCAGCCAAATAAAAGCAAAATGAATAGTAATGGTATGCATGTTGCATTTTGATATCTGAAAATTGTGTAATATGATAGGATGTCCATGTTGCACACCCCGAGCCACGTTAGACTCAGTAGCCTAAATTACTTTTTTATGGGCTCTGCTGATAAGTGTGCAAAGCCCTGACCGATTTTTAACCACCACTTCTTCTTCCTCAGGAGCTAAAAGCAGCATCTCTCTCTCTTCTCTGACATGGGCCTGTTAGCACAGAATGGAACATCAAACTTTGCTTAATGTCTCACATAAATCCAATAGCATTGACTGAGTGCCTTGGTTCAGCCTGTCACTTGTGCACGAGCTACAAACTAATGTCTGCATATGTCTAATGTTGGCTTGTAAGATGCATCTTGCTTGTTATGGGATCAATACGCTCACTGCATTAATTAACCATGTGCACTGTACCAGAAACAGAGATGTTCATTATATGATTGCCAGTGTGATAAATATGGGTGTGGAGCCTCATCTGAGTCTGATGAGATCATTTTGAGAAGTAGAGCATCACCTCAGGCAAACTTTAAGAAGAGACTCTGAGGCAGTGGAAGTGGACAAGCCTGCCTCAGGTGAGTGGGGAGATCAAAAATCTGTATGGGTGGTAACAGTTTATAAGAAAATCTATAATAATATAAATACTGTTTGGTATACATATTGGCACAAGTATCTATCTGCAGTGCTTTATATATATTTCCTGAAAATTATGACCTTTAAAAAGACTGCAGAGCAATATAAAAAAGGTGTCTATAAGGAAATAGGAGGACCACACATTCTAGGCAGGACAAATTGCTCAACCCTTCTGGACTTTGGTGTACTTAATGCCACGCTCTTTCCCAGTTGGGCCCCGCTGGACAAAGCCAAAGGTTGACTCCACAGGCCGACTAATTTGAGGCTTCATATTGTGTGCTGAAGTGGAGGCTATTGACCACTGCCTCCATTGCCCAGTGGACTTGGTGGGAGGTGGGGGACAGTTCAAAGGGATGGGTCTATTCAGCACTCATCTATCCCTGCCTTTCATTTGTTTAAAGGTGTACAATATATGCAAGCTTATGTAACATCAAATACACCAACATAAAAGAGACTGGGGGGGCGCGTTTGAAGTTTTGCATCTTTGGAGAAAATAAAACAACATTATTGATATTCAGATTTCCAGTCCATATTGAAAATAATAGGATTGAGACAAGATTGCTATGCGGTGTTACTGTCCTTTCCTGCCCCTCTTCTGCCCTCTCTCAATCATGGACTTATTGGGAACACTGATAGCTGCAGGTTGGAGCCGTAATAAATCCTAGGAACTAATGAAAAGCAGCAGAAATGAGAAGGATCCCAACTCTGGGCCAAACCTACTGGGTCAATAACAGAGTCGCTAGCAATAGAGACACACAGGTGGAGACATACAGGGGGAAGAGAAATGAAATGATGCAGTTAAATTGCCCCTTCTCCCTGCAAATACTCTTGCTTTTAGTGAATTTAAAAATGTATATCTGGAGGTTCTGAGAAGATAGCAATTTGATACCTCTGGGACTTCTTCATAGAGCCGTTTACTTGCATTTGTCAGTGCATGTGTGTCCCTTCATGCATGTTTTATGCATGTGTGGGTTTGTGCACCAGGACTATCCTGAACTGTCTGTAAAATGGTTCCCTCATTACACTCATTTTAGCTGCAATTTAAAAACAATTACGATAAGCCTTGGGGTCAGAAAAAGCATAAACATGGTACATTTGTTTGACGGGCGAGGGCGAACTGATAAATCATCATCATCAGCATCAATCTGCAACTGCGACTAAATGCCTCCCCTGTGGATGCACAAGCCTGCATTTGCATTCATTGAAAAAGCAAAAGACTGAAAGGGCACAAACTTATCAATTCTGTATTCCTGTAACCAATGGGAGCCCATGCATTGAGTTACTTACGCCTCAGGTGTGAAATCTTTCTCTTTGCAGATCTCCATGAGTTTGGGGGTAAGCCTGTAGGCCTTCAGGGACAGGGAGCCTTGTGCCGTCTTTATAGGATCTAGAATCACAAAAGGTGAGTGATGAAAGTGGAAAGAACAATGTAAAATGCCTCGTTAAATGTTATTCTCTAAATTGTGAAAATAATCAAATCTTATTTCCCTTTTAGGTTAAGCTTTCTAAGATAGTGGCTTCCTAGGTTTTGTGTGGTTGATCCAACACAATCAGTACCATGCAAAGGCTTACAGTCATCTGCTGACATACATTCTAGATTTGATGTTTGTATGCATATCTGAAAGTCTGGAGAAAGTGTTGATCCAGTAATACACAATCACAACCCAAGACATCCTCATATAGTGATTTAACATAGTAAAATAGTGTACATAGAGTACCAGAGCGGACAGGATTCCTGAAGCTAAGATAAGTTATCTTTATCACTATAACTTTCAGTAATATAGTGTACTAAGATTCAACCATATGCTTAAGATGTTGTTTAACCAGGTGATGGAGACACCCTCTGGAATTATCTTTCCAATAAGAAAAACTAGGCATAACTATATCTGCAAGTGGAATGTGGCGTGATGTGACAACAGCAATGATAAGATTTGTCTTACATCCAAGGAAGTGTCTGTATTGTGCACTGCCCACAATAATAGATCAAAGTTACAATATTGTCTCTAATCCAGAATGTATGTTGTCCTTACTAAAAATGAAAGCAGTGCCAGCAGTTGAGTATTTATACACCACTAGACTCTTTTTTTAATTATTTGTACACATCTTAAAAGTGTCAAGTTTCTTTTTCCAAACAAAGAAGTCTAACTGATCTGAAAATCACAAGTGTCCTCTGTTAAAACAAGTACAAAAAAAAGAATCCTGTTAACAAGGTGCTAGCTGGAATGGAGCTACCATAAAAAACAATCAGGGAAGATGCAGTTTCTCCGCATCAGATCTCTAACTTCATTGATTTTGTCACTGATCTGAAATTCTACTCCATCCATCTTAGAGATATAAAACTTGTGTCTGTACAGGCTTACAAATCTGAGCAGTCCGGAGGGGAGTGGAGGAGCTGGTGGTCTGTCCACTGCAAAATGGCATTTGCACAGCAGGCTTTCTAGTATATTAAATCAACTCAACAAACTGAAGAGTTACATTTAAAAAGACAGAAAACAAAAGTATCTAGAATGGCTCTGAGGAATGTCTCAGTCGTTGAATTCTTATTCTCATTCCTGTTCATGCTACTTGCTACAGAGAGAGAGAGGAAGTGGTTATATTGGCTCAGACTGGACAGGCTGACAGCCACCAAACTCCAGTCTACCAGAAATGTCTGAATGACTTACTTCTTTTCCAAAAGCCAACCGCGACAATCCATTTGCCTACAGCAGGGTGACTCCCAAACAAGACACTGGCCAATCACCACTGAGATTGGTTGGTGACATCCACACTTTATTAAAACAATTTTCTCCTATCCATAAAAAGCTTGGTAAATAAATCACAATCCAGCTCCTACGGGCCTCTTAAATTAATGGAAATTTCCATTTCATAAATGGAAAGGTTGGCCTCTAACACATGTGCATTTGCACACATTACACACACACGCACACACGCATGCACACCTTTTTGTTGGTGAATATACAGTAATGTAGACGGCTATGGAGAACAGGGATGGGCGTTGTATCTCTTGGTCTTTAATCTGCTGATGCCAAAAAAAGCACTAAAACAAGAAAATCAAGAGAATAGCAAAATTGCACAGTGGAGTTTAAGCCGAATAGAGCACATTGCTGATACAGAGTACTTAAATTAGCAAGGATCTAGTGGGAGCTGGGTATTTGTTTGGTTTAAAAATTAAATGTATACCTTTATGAATAAATAAATAAGTCCCTGACTTAAGCTCTGAACCTGCAAAGAGCTATTGTAGGTTTGCTCTTTGCATGTCCATCTTAACCTCTTCAATGGCTCCCTTCATACAAGAAAACTGTTGTCATGGCGAACATATTTAAATCATTGTTTTAAAAACGCACGCTTCATAATTCTAAGCGGTCATCGGACGGAAGCTATTAACTCGCCAGTTGGTAGCCTGATTGATTCATTTATCGGCACAAAATGACCGGTGTGCTAATGACGAAGAGAGAAAAAAAAAATCTATTTTCTTTGCCTTTCTCTTTAAGCCAAGAGAACGTCAATTCCTTTGAGGTGCTTTGATCCATTAAGCGCTGCATTATTGACTGACATTAACAGGAGTCCTCGTTTATAATGAGAAAGGGCTGACTTACTGTCTGCCTGCCTGCGTGGCCAACTAGCTGGCAGGACTAGATCAGAGGGGTTCATATGTCAGCTGGTTGAAAGGAATCCTTGCCTATCATGAATGTTTACAATCAAAGAACATGACACCACGGGGTAGGTCTACCTCTCTACACTCACCAGCACTGAAACATGACACTTTTTTGAAATAACAATTGTGGTTGCTGCTTTACTCTTGACTTAAAGTAAGTAAACACTAAGCTTTACTTTACACTTATGTTTTGGCTCATACACCTAAAAGAAGCTAAACTCTGCTCAATATGAAATTTGTAATATGGGCAGAAAATACTATTTTGATACGATCTGGCATTCTGACAATGTCATATATACTCATACTTCAACTTGTAAAAGTCTGTATTGCATGAGTAACATTTCATATATATAATATTTCATACAATATATTATATTATATATGGTTATGTGGTAATGAATCATCTATTTACTGAGGAGTTGAATGCACACTGTTTTATAGGTACAGGTTTTAATTTGCGGTCATGTAGGTTTTGAAATTGCTGTCAGTTGAAAGAAAGCTTCCACCATCCTGGATGGCATTTGTAGTGCAGCAATTATGGGCAGCTTTTAAAAGGTCTTTGCTGTGAAGCAGGTGCAGGGCTGGCGCATGATGTCCATGCACGTCATGTTAGTGGTTACCAGCCACCTTATTACTCCTGACTATTTTCCCCGCTTCTTGCTCGTTGCTGCCTCCTCTGCTGTTCAAGGGGTGTTACCTCCATAAGACCCCCTTTAACCTGCCACTGGTGATTTACTGGAAGGCCATAAGACCGGGGTCTTTGCAGACACGCCCTGCTACCTTGATGTTAAATAGCAGTTGGCATTATACGAAAGAACATCTACATATTGCAGATCTGGACAAAAAGAAAATATTTATCAAAATATACGACTTTCCAGTGTTAGTGCTATTCTTAGATACCGATCGATTAAAGAGACCAATTGTTTAATTGTGGCTGAAACTAAAATTAATATGAACGATGAACTTTATCCTCCCTAGTAGCAGTACTGATGGCCAAATAAAGCTTTGTGAACCATTTTCTTTATTATCTGAGCTCAACGGATGGCGCTCTCTGTTCAAAGAAAAAGGTTAAAGGAATGGCAATTCATGGTTTTCAACTCTTCGTTGAAGGGAGAGCCCCATCTATTGGGCTCAGAAAAAAAGAGAACATGGTTCACGGAGCTTCATTTGACCATCACTAAGTAGCCGTGCTGTTTTAATGCATGGGAAGTAAAACTTTTTTTCTTCATTTTGTGTAAATCTTAACTGGTGCGGTTCTACTCTCCTGGAACCATTTTCCACCGACATGAATCTCTATTATTTGTGGTCATCTGTGAATGGCTGAACGGTATTTCAGAGTTTGAGCACTGCTATAAATTAGATGCACCCGTTTGAGGTCGTTGGCTGCATAAAGACACCTGTCCACCCCATACAATCAGTAAGAATCCAACTACAAACATGGCCAAGACCAAAGAGTTGTCTAAAGACACTACAGACAAAATTGTACACCTCCACAAGGCTGGAAAGGGCTACAGGGAAATTGCCAAGCAGCTTGGTGAAAAAAGGTCCACTGTTGGAGCAATCATTAGAAAATGGAAGAAGCTAAACATGACTGTCAATCTCCCTCGGACTGGGGCTCCATGCAATGATCTCACCTCATGGGGTCTCAATGATCCTAAGAAAGGTGAGAAATCAGCCCAGAACTACACGGGAGGAGCTGATCAATGACCTGAAAAGAGCTGGGACCACCGTTTCCAAGGTTACTGTTGGTAATACACTAAGACGTCATGGTTTGAAATCATGCATGGCACGGAAGGTTCCCCTGCTTAAACCAGCACATGTCAAGGCCCATTAAGTTTGCCAATGACCATTTGGATGATCCAGAGGAGTCATGGGAGAAAGTCATGTGGTCAGATGAGACCAAGATAGAACTTTTTGGTCACAATTCCACTAACCGTGTTTGGAGGAAGAAGAATGATGAGTACCATCCCAAGAACATCATCCCTACTGTGAAGCATGGGGGTGGTAGCATCATGCTTTGGGGGTGTTTTTCTGCACATGGGACAGGTCGACTGCAATGTATTAAGGAGAGGATGAGCTGGGCCATGTATTGCGAGATTTTGTGGAACAACCTCCTTCCCTCAGTTAGAGCATTGAAGATGGTTTGAGGCTGGGTCTTCCAACATGACAATGACCCAAAGCACACAGCCAGGATAACCAAGGAGTGGCTCTGTAAGAAGCCTATTAAGGTTCTGGCGTGGCCTAGCCAATCTCCAGACCTAAACCCAATAGAGAATCTTTGGAGGGAGCTCAAACTCCGTGTTTCTCAGCGACAGCCCAGAAACCTGACTGATCTAAAGAAGATCTGTGTGGAGGAGTGGGCCAAAATCCCTTCTGCAGTGTGTGCAAACCTGGTGAAAAACTACAGGAAACGTTTGACCTCTGTAATTGCAAAGAAAGGCTGCTGTACCAAATATTAACATTGATTTTCTCAGGTGTTCAAATACTTATTTGCAGCTGTATCATACAAATAAATAGTTAAAAAAAATCATACATTGTGATTTCTGAATTTTTTTTAAAGATCATGTCTCTCACAGTGGACATGCACCTACGATGACAATTTCAGACCCCTCCATGATTTCTAAGTGGGAGAACTTGCAAAATAGCAGGGTGTTCAAATACTTATTTTCTTCACTGTATGTGCTGGCTCTATGACAAATATTCCCACTGGCATGTAACATTCCCTGGTAGTGAGATCAATAAATTGGATAAGAATTAGACTAGCCCACCTTATCATTACCTTTACTGACTGATGGTTGAACCCATCCGTCTTATCTATTAAAAGCCACTCATGTTTTAATTATAAGTGACTACGGACCCAAAGGGTAAGCTAGAATATTTTTCACCATTAAAACCTTCAATAATTTAAAGTGGCTATATGTAACTTTCAGTTTGTGTTGATTCTAGCAACCGCTTTGGCCAAAAGTGTAAAGGTCTTTTCTCTACTGTACTGTATTGCCCACTGTATTACCGTTGTGAGTGTTACCAGGAGGTCATATAGTTTTGATAAATATTTGGCTCAGACAGAAAATCATTAATTTACAAAAAGATATTAAGTTACAGATGCATCGCTGCATTTCAAGTGTTGCATACAGTAACGCGAGGTAAACCGGGTCACTGTCACTGGGTCACGAGCCAAAGCCTTAAGAGTTTGCTGTAACGTTAGAATCCAATGTAATTATAAGTTTGATTTATATGGTGCATTTATTGAAAGCCGAGAACGCGTTACACAACAACAGGGGGACAAGGGAAAAGAAAATAGTAGGCCTAAACACAAACTGAAAAGAAATAAAACCGACCGTTAAATGGAAGGGGGGCGCGTAATTTAGTGTAGGCTGACATACAACCACATCACACATTCTAAAGTTATTGAATAATGGAAACAGACATATTGCATACCTGAGGGCCAAATCCGGGACAATTTTAAATAATTTACAATACCGTAAATGTCGCCTTCTGTTGAAAGCCTGACGGAACCAGGTTTTCACACGTCATCTCACTTTCACTTTAGCTTTCAGTTGTTTTCGGTTTAATTTCCTTCTATTCTGTGATGGCCCTGCCCCAGTATCAGCCATAACTTCAACAGATGTCTTCTAAAATATATTTAAAAAATCTCCTGCTTGTACCTGGCTGTAAATGCCAGGTACCATGGCCAAAAGACGTGGAAGCCAGATTATGTAAAAGTCTTCCCAGATGGATATTTTGAAGCATCTGTCTTGTGTTGATTTTAATAGGATGTTGTGGTCAATGGTGAGTGATAAGAAATTCATCCATATAGTCATTCCCAAGTCTTCTGAATGGGTCTACTTACCATAGATGAGTACAACGGACTCTTCAATGGCGTGCTGGTAGCTGAACTGGGAGTCGAGCAGCGCTCGGCTGACAAAGGAGCCATAGTATGTGGACTGGTACCAGCCCACATGCAGATGGTCAATGTTGACGTGACGCAGAGAACGCATCATCTCCATCTGGTACTGGACTAGAGGCGGAGAGAGAGGAAGAATTGGAGAGAGAGGGAAAGTCAGAGGAATGAGAGAGAAAGGGAGGAAGAGAAAACATTTAATTCTAAATTTATTTATTTATTTAATTAAATTGATTTAATTTGGATCTGTGCATATCTAGTCTCCATCTGTAACTGGACATGGTGTACAAACAGAGAGAGGGAGAAGATGAGAAATACAGTGCAAAAGAAGAGAAAAGCAACAGAGAAAAGCAAAGACTTCATCTTCTGTTATCAAGTGGTTGTGGCGGAGATTTCTAAAACAAACATCGACCTAGACCACCAGCCGCCCTTTTCATTCCTTAAGTCAGTAAATATCTCCTGGTAGAGAAAAAAACAAGATAGATAGATGCACAGACAGGCTTCAGCTACTGGAGAGAAGGCTAGATACAGGAGGAGGAGAGCCATTTCATTACACCAGACACATCCTTAGGACGTGCGGACAGAAATACAAACAACCTGCCTCGCCGGATGTAAGTAACAACCAAAGCAAGCGAGCAAAACAGCATCTCCATGCAGGCTAGCTGGAGGAGGTTGATAAATCAGGGTGTTATTGGGCAGCTGTGGCCCCCTAGACCCCAGCCTGTAGAGCACATCCTGCTACTGCTGGGGCTGTTAACAAGAACAACCCGCAGAGGTGGAAAAGAGGGATGGTGGAAAGCAGAGGAAAAGAAAAAGAGGATGGTGGAAATGTGAAGAGTAGTGGGGGGAGGGGAGGGGAGAATGGCATAAGGGGGAGCAGAGAATGAAGGAAAAGAGGAAGAGGGTGGAGAGCAGAACAAAAGAAAAGGGAGTGAGTAAAAATGTAATGTCACCTTATTACAAAGGGAAAATGTCTCTTTTGGGTTCTTTCTAATGTCCTGAAATGCAAGCCCTGGTGGCGATGTTATATAAAGCAGGGAGTATGTTCAGTCAAAATATTTAAACATTTCAGTTGGTCACTTTAAGAGATTCGACATTTTAGAGTCCATGTAGTACTCATAAAGAGAGCAGTCGTGCACGCAATACTTTCTGGTTTATTTGCATTAAGTTATCCAGTCATTAACCAACCTCAAACACCCACACTTCTGTCAGGTGGCGTCTGGCACTGTGTGTGTTTCTTAGCTGTGATTCTTGTGCGTAGTAGCAAACCCACTGGAGAAATGTGAGTATAGTATATTTCATAGACACAAATTAGCTGGTGGGGGGTAGCAGGTAAGAGCATATTCTTTGTAAGTCTGAGTCTACAGTGTCAAATAAGAAGTAGGTGAGAACACGGAGTGGGTAAGACAATTAAGAGAAGAAGCAAAAGAGAGAGCATGAGGAAGGGAGAGAGTGTTTGTGACGGAGCTAGTCTGCTGGAGAGTGGCTCTGCCTAGGGGCAGGCTAGCAGCAGACTGCAAGAAACAGAGCTCAGTGGAGAGGGAAAGCAGCCTGCCTGACGGATACTACTGTATCCGTCTCTGCACCCCTATGCCGATCAGTATGGGTACTTACCTCTCAAGCGGCACTAATGTGTATACTTGCACCAATACCCTATCATTAGCAGGGAAATGGTGCACAAAGTGATCTGTCTCTGTAGTGAAAGCTGGACGATTGACAACAAAAGGAAGGAAAACCAATCAGCTATTTCTAATCGAGCCGGGCAACATATCGATATTATATTGATATCGTGATATGAAACTATATATTGTCTTAGATTTTGGACATTATATCGTAATATGACATAAGTGTTGTCTTTTACTGGTTTTCAAGGCTGCATTAAAGTAAAAATGTCATTTTGTGAACTTACCAGACTGTTATATTATTTGCCTTTACCCACTTAGTCATGTCCACATTACTGTTGATTATTTATCAAAAATCTCATTGTGTAAATATTTTGTGAAAGGACCAATAGTCAACACTAAAATATGGTTGCGGTATCGATATTGAGGTATTTGGTCAAAAATATTGTGATATTTGATTTTCTCCATATCGCCCAGCCCTAATCTCTCATGTTGCTAACTCCCTTCCCAGTTCTTTATAACCTTAATATATGTACAATATCTTTATATGTAAAATCACTTAGGTTATGATTTTACTTTTGGACTAATGACCTATTACAAACTAAAAAAAATTGCGTTGGGGAGTTTGCCTGCATTGAAACTTATCTGTGCAACTCTCCTTAACTCTATGTCAATCTATTAGATAGAAAAGACGCGTTACAGCCAACTCCCGTTTAACAGTGCTACATGATGTTATTGGAAAAAATTATATTGTATATATTCAGTGTGTATTTTAATTTATTGTATTGACTTATCAATGAAATTCTGGTTTAGTGTTTAAGACAACGACTGTGTGGTATTTAGATGCACTTGAGCAAAGATGTCAATAAATGTATTGTAAATATGATGTTGGTCCTTGTGGCTGCACTCTGAAATATGTAAAAGATATGGAGATTTTGAAGAGGCATTTTATTTATTGACTGGATGCATGTATGTTAGGACTAGTGATACAATGGAAGTGTAATTGCCAACTAATCTATACATTTCAACTGTGGGTTAATTAATAACTTGTATTACCTAAATAGTTAAGAGGGTGAGGAACCTCAGAGTAAAGATGTAATACTGAGGTGTTTTGACATAAATACCATTACTATACCAATACCTGTGCAAACTGATGCTAATGAAAAATGAAAGTGACACATATTAATACTGAAAAAACAGTATTCAGTCCACAAAAAGTGGCTAAAACATGTACAAACATTGTACAGTTCTGTAAATAATTTATAATTCAAAGTCTACAGCACCACAACATTTAAGAAAATAACAGAAGAACAGCTTGTATTCTACCCATCCGGACACTAAGCTTCCCCCAGAGATTCAAGCACACAGGCAGACTTAGAAACAACTACTACACGCTGTACCCAGGTCAGAAAGAAATAGACAGAAGATGCTCGCAGACAACCACCTGACATGCAGCCTGATAGTTAAACTGAGTTTCCGATGGCTGAGTGAGACTACAGGCCAGTGGCAGGCCAGCCAGCTCATCCACCACAGATCTAATACAGAGCACAGAGCCTTGTAAGTACCGCAGGATCACTACCTCATTTGTTCAAAAACCAAAAACTAAAGCTGCGAAAAAGATAGCAAAACAAACTGTGTGACCATCTAACCTAAGTGTGAGTGTGTGTGTGTGTGTGTATACTCCACAATATAGTGAAGTACTAAAGCTTTTGGAGGTCTGGAGAACTTTTGCAATCTGTGTTGTAAAAAAAAGAAGAAGCTAGGTGTAAATAAGCAGCAAATCTCTGGATTATTTTTAATCAGTTAATAATTACACAAACCAGAATAAATTATAACCAAACACGCTAAATATTTTATAATGCTTTTAAAGACAACAATCTTTTTCAAGAAAGAAAAATACAAAAAACAATTAGCAGTGAGAAAACTTACATATTAGGACTCGTGAAGCTGTAACCACCAAATGTTTGCCATTTTTATTGATGATCTTGGAAAGAAAATTAAATACTAGCAAACTTTTCATACAAAGCTGGACGTTGATCTGCACTACAAGCAAATCAGCTTGATATCTGTGTTTTCCTTCTCTCTCCCACTTTTAAACTATGTTAGTAGCTGCCAAGGGTAAGAAGCATGCCAGGAGAGTGTTAAAATTACGACAATACCTTTGATATCTAGATCCTGTAAATGTCCTTTCCAGGGTGAGACTCAAACATCCTGAAAAGGTGTAGGTCCCAGCATGACAAGCTAGTTTAGAAGCCCTCTGTATTCTATGTTCAAAACCAAAACCTGGACTTCTTGCTCCAGTTTGCTTGTTGTATTACTAAGACAGCCGCTAATATTCTGTGGACATTAACGACAGCATAGGGCAGAGAATAGCAAATTTAACAATATCACCAAGGCGCGGAGGTGGGAGCATGCGCCACCGTTTGCTATTCCTCACTCATTTCTGCTGCCCTGCTGCCTCTCCCATCAATCAATCTGGGTCCTGAGGCCAGACAGGGAATGAGTCTGTCCATTCCCTTAGCGCTGCTTGACGTGTGTGTGTGTGTGTGTGTGTGTGTGTGTGCGTGTGTGTGTGTGTAGAAAGGGGCTGTAATACGGAGACAAAATGAATGTGTATTTAAAAGAGTATGGGTGAAACCATGGCCAAGAGAAAACGAAGAAAGAAACAGGGCATGATTCTGAGCAAAAGTGCAAAATGTGGGAGAGCAGGAAATGTGTTCGTGAGCAGGTGTGTGTGCTTAAATGTGTGGAAAGAGAAAGTGTGAGATGTGTGAAGCCTTAGGATGCCATGTACTCCCACCTGTATATCTAAAGTGAGTGTGTACGTATATGCTTGTATGGTAGAGTGGAGGTATTTATCAGCTGGGAGCTAAACTCCCCACCTTGGGCAGTAATGTTAAGGGTCATAATCAACAAGGCACTAGTAGTGTTTGTGTGTGTGTGTGTGTGTGTGTGTGTGTGTGTGTGTGTGTGTGTGTGTGTGTGTGTGTGTGTGTGTGTGTGTGTGTGTGTGTGTGTGTGTCTGCAATGAACCTGACAGATAGTCCATACTCTAATACTCAATGACACAAGAGGCGAACTGCATCAGACCTTGCATGCTGCTGCAGGCCACAACATCCCAGCGCAGGCAGCAAGATGTGCGTATGTGTCACAACACATTCTAATCTCACACACAGTGTCGGTCTTTCTGTGTCTCTCGTCCTCTCTCGGTGTCTGTCCCTCTGTGTCTGTCTCTCTCCGTGTCTCTTGTCCTCTCTCTGTGTCTTTCTGTCTCTCTCGTCCTCTCTCTCTCTTGCCCTCTGTCAGTGTGTGTTGTGCGCATTTCTCTCGAACCGTTAGCTCGATGGATTTCAAACTTGACAGGTGTCTTGATACGGGCACGAGTAGATGCGGTGCCAGGGTTGACATTGTTTGGATTAGAAATGCAAAATATATTGTTAAATATATATTGGTAAAAGAAGCACACATTGGCTTTTGCTGCTCTAGCCGCTGGCCACTCCCCCTCTCAACCTGAGGACCAGAGACAGAGAGCAGCGGAGCTTTGGCAGCTCCAATGTGACATACACTTCAGACCCACAAACATGTGCAAAATAGAACTCCTTTCGACTGTCTTTGACTTCAAAAAAACAAGCAACAATTTCTGAATTTCAGGACGTTTCAGAATCCCACACATGCAAAGCACAGCCAGACAACAAGTGCAGACAGAGCGTGATGGCACTTCTAGGCAGGCTATTATCTTATAATGCGAGACGTATCTATGTATGTCCGTGTTTGGGGGGAATGTAACCTGGACATTAGCAGACGCCACATGCAGAACGCTTTAGAACAGCTATTGTATTACATTGGTGTGAGCTGGCAGAACATAACATAGCCTAAACTCGGAGAGTATTCCTTCAGGGCGCTGTGCAATGCAAGAAAGTCTCAGAGTTGAACTGGGCAGATACATCAGTTTTCATTAGACTCACCCTGGGTTGGGTTAATTAAGTTGCCAAAATACCCTCGCGAATCAAATCCCCTACTTCACAGTTAACCGTCAGGCCACTAAACCTGTATGGAAATGAACACCTCTGCTGAAATGTTAAATTCGTTAACAATCCGACACCTCTCTCTCGATAAACGCACATATGTGAATACAAATTTTGATTAGCCTAAGATGAGGTTAGACAGCCCAATCAGACTTCAATCAAAAATAATGGCTTGTTGAAATTCTCTCACTTAGTTGCAGTAAAAGTAGAATGGTGAGCCAAAGATGGACCACTCATCAAGGACAGTTTAACAGAAATTGAGGGGAAACAAAACTGTTCCAAGCTTGGTTTTAGAACAGAACTATAGAGCTGTGATTAAACTGCACTCATCACTGCTACATAGTAGCAGTGGTGTTCAGCATGGTTAAAGTCAAGAGATGGGTTTGCTTTCTAACCTTACTTATCCTGCCCATATAAAATAAATGTTTTGCTTTGTGTTGACCCATCAGTATTCTCTCAAAGTCAACACAGAAAAAACATAAAAACGGCCATTTTGGATGATTGATAGGACTGCTACCATTGCTGGTTGCTATGACTAATTCCTCATATTTTGCCAGGGGTGTTCAGTGGTGACAGCACAGTATGTGCATCTTGGCATTTCATAAATACTTCAGAGCTAAAAGAAAAACAAAACAAATGTTTAGGTGCATTACCATTTAAAGACACCAACAGCGACTGTGTGGACACCACATGTGCGTGCTGCAGCAGTTTAGCAACATAGCCATCATGCACAGGTAGATGGCCCTGGTGCTGTGATTAAATACAATAAGTTGTGAGTTTCATTTTGGTGGTGGCTCATTAAAGATGGCGAGTGCAGAGCTTCGGTGACTGGTTTTGGTTTTTGAGTGTCATACTAATACTTCACGTTAGAGGCAAATGAACAAGGAAAGGATCCAAGCAAGTCCATATATTATCCTTGTGGTATCAAAAATCAATATTTTTCAAGGTATAATGTCTAAGTTAGAAATTCCAGTGTTGAAACAACACAAGTTCTTACCATCTCTGCGTTTATTTTGGATCCTCAGTTTTCTTTCAAAGGCCCTGTGATAATCCTGCATTCTATAAACACACCTGGCTTGACTTTACCCCTAACAACAACTAAACGCTACGTCTGCTCGTCTACTTTGGAGAACAAAGTAAATCTCCATGTTTGAAGGCCTTGAGACTAGCTGCCTGTGCCTTGTTGTTCCACCGCTGCTTTCCTGTTTACCCAATGACTAATGATATTAATGCACTTTCTGCTGGTCTGAGTCCGTTCATCACATTTCAAATCAATGGTGAACTGTAGAATCCTCAACTCCTGAAGACCCTGTGCATTTTTGGGTCAGTGTAATTTGTTTCAAGGGGAAGTATCCATCCTCATTGACAGATATCAAGCTAGAAAGTGAAAAACATTGTCTCCATAATGATTGGAACGGTAAAATGCACAGCCATGTCTGTACCCGACACCCTTGAGGTGACACGTTTAATCATTAAGTGTACAGTGGAGACAAAATTTGACATTTTCAAAATGCACAGTATTGCACGGATTCATTCCCACCCCACAATGCCCATGTGTGTGTTTAACATAATGAAGGCGCTGACAAAAGTGTCTGAAAAGTTTCCTCAATTAACTGCCACTGAAAAGAATCCACAAGTTGCCAGATTCCATCCTAGTTTCATTTGGCTTTGACTGTGTCTTTTGTCCTACTGGTACATTACAGCATTTAGGCCTTGAGCTAACAGACAATTAGAAAGCTAAGAAGTGCTGCCCGCATGAGCCTTGCATAGGTTTCTTTTATTTTATGTCCTGGATGTAAGCTGGGGCTGATCCGTTCTTGGTCCTGTAAGCAAGTACTAGTGTCTTGAAGCGGATGCGAGAAGCAATTGGTAACCAGTGAAGAGAGCGGAGGACCAGTGTAGTGTGAAAGCCGGGCCTCTGATAGTGGCCAGGGGCGTGGTCAACACGGACAAATAAAGGCCGGCCTTAAATTATAGGCCAGGAAAAAAATAGTGTGGATAATCTCCTAAGTGCCTTTCATATAATGTGCATTCAAGTTTACCGTAATGTACATTTCGACCAATTTAATTTAACAGATTAAACTATATATTCATGCTTTTTTTCTGGGTGATGGTACTCATGTAGAGTATTATTTTCTTACCGGTATTTTAGTCAGTCCGGCTGTATGTGTTACTAAGCCAAGTGTGCCACCAGATGGCAGTAGCTACATTGGATGTAACACGGTTCTCATTTAATGACAGCAGAGAACAACGGCTCTGGTGCTAGTGACGGACTTTTCAACAACAAAACGAAAAAAGTTTTAAAGTATCTGGAAAAAAACTTGTGTGAAAAAGCTGCGAGACATTTTGACATTGACTCCAGGAGGATCTAATACCGGAAGAAAAAGAAGGATGAGCTAACGAGATTAGCAGACAGGAGCAGAGCCCGGCTAGCTAGGTGGAGGGGAGAGGATAAGCGTTAGCCTGGAGCTAGAAATGCAGCTAGCTAGCTACCGTCTGTAACTTTAATCAGATACTGTGGTGTAACTACTGTATGCTCTTATTGTAATCTACCAACAATACCATAGTAGGCAACCTATATTTGACATAAATACCCGACCCGGTGCATTTACAGGGTTCAAACTGACACAATGGTGGTGGTTGATTATTTCTAACCCAAATTGCTCTGTCGCCCTTCTGGCTGTTATATGGGGAATTTTTGCAAATATTTCTTTAAAAAAATGAATGATCTCCGTCCACTGGAACGCCACAGCTTTTCATTTAAAACTGTTTATTTAAAACAATTATACTTATCAAACAGATGGAATTCAATAATAAAGGCCTGCCTGTAATAGAAGCCTGCTTCAAATAAAAGCCAGGTAACTTCTGCCATTTAGGTAAATAAAGGCCCCGGCTTTTATTTGAGAAATTACGGTGTTTACCATAGCGAGTCAAGTGTTCTTTTTTTTTTTTAAGTAGTTGCCTCTTTGAGAGTGTTGAGGAAACAACCAGTTGTCAAGGAGATGTTGATGAGATGGGTGAAGAAAGGAACAAGGTCAGAAGCAATAGAATGGAGAAGGTGAGAAGGGATAGGATACAGGGGGCAGGTGGTTGGGCTGTAAAGTAAGAATTTGATTTGGAGATAGATGGGTGAAAGAGGACTTCAGGAAAAGTGGTGGACGGACACACACACACACACACACACACACACACACACACACACACACACACACACACACACACACACACACACACACACACACACACACACACACACACACACACACACACACACACACACACACACACACACACACACACACACACACACACACACACACACACACACACACACACACACACACACACACACACACACACACACACACACACACACACACACACACACACACACACAGCTGACTAAGCAGCTGTCCTAATCAGGTATAGAGCACGCTGCTGGCTTACGGGCACCACTTAGCAGCTAATAATAAAAAGCCATGATTAAAAAGATGAAAAATACTCATGCACAGACTCAGTAAAACCCCCTTCCCCTAAAAAATGTAAGACAGTAAAATTAACACCAGACAGCAGAACCAACCATGCCCAGAAGCAAATGAATGCACTTGAAACAAACAGATGAGCGTTGCTGATGAAGGGGTACTTAAGTTCATCTCACAGGACCGAATACAGAAGGGTAAAAGGCTGGGTAGCAGAGATGTAGATACAGTATCTGCATTATAACAGCCACAAGATTAGGGAGGTCTACCAGCCAACAGCATTACAACATACATGAGAGACAGAAATGGAGAGAAGTCAAGGGAGGAGAAGGAGAGGAAAAAAGATTAAAGAGGTGCAAGGAAGGAAAGGAAGGAAGGTGACAGCCTGTCTTTCATCTGTGAATGCAATTTGCTAAGTGAGCACACAACAGTGTGTGTGTGAGTTTGTGTGTGAGAGAGAAAGGGGTCATTCACATTGTACACGGTATGTGCTGTGCTCGCAGCTAGGTTGGTCCTATTCCCAAAATATATTTGTTGTGCTTGCCACCGGGCTCGGCGCAAAATGGGGAAGACTTTCTACATTTACGTCATACATGTGCCAATATTTGAATGCACGTCACGTCTGCGTCCGGTGTTTACATCAGATGTGTAGCACATGCGACATCCAGTAGCGATTTGGTGGCAAAGATGTTTCTGGGTTTGAACCAAAAGAAAGCCTTGGCACTTGCCCTGGTAGTGAGGATATACGGAGGAAGGCAGCAGCAAGAAAGGTGTGGGTGCACGAGACCCTCAAGTCCGGAGAGCAGTTGGGGGAATTTTGGCTGGTGAAGGAGCTCTGCTTCCACTGTGACCGGTTCCAGGGGTAGTTTTGGCTCAACAGGGAGCAATTTGATAGTCTGCTGACGAGAGTCGGACCTACGATTTCCCAGATGGGTTATGAATAGATTTTCATTTCTAAATACAATGTTGCATTGCAACACTGTGTGTCATTGCAGGTTTACATACAGTACATAATTAAGATGCCTGCAGTTATCGCAGTTGGGTATAATAAAGCTAAGCTATGTGTATAAATTCATACTAAGGGGCGGCTGTGGCTCAGTGGTAGAGTGGTTGCCTGCCAATTGGAAGGTTGGTGGTTCAATCCCGGCCCTGCAGTCCCATGTCGAAGTGTCCTTGGGCAAGACACTGAACCCCGAGTTGCCCCCGATGCTGTGCATCGGAGTGTGAATGTGTGTGAGTGTTTATCTGATGAGCAGGTGGCACCTTGTACGGCAGCCCCGGCCACAGTGTATGAATGTGTGTGAATGGTGAATGTATCCTGTACTATGTAAAAGCGCTTTGAGTAGTCGCTCAGACTAGAAAAGCGCTATATAAATACAGCACATTTACATTTACATTTACATACATTCATCATCATTCATTCATACTCTGAAAAACACTTTGTTTAATGCACATACAGTATGTGCAATTAATTCCTTCCAAACTGGAGCGTACACACTTGGAAATGGGTAGATAGTCTGTGTAAAGGCCATATACAACTACCTACATGTAAACAAACATGACTTCCAAATATATTTTACTTAATATAAAACATAAAAATACAAACATATCCTACAAATACCTGTATAGAGCTGTATAATCAACTTAGTATTTGGTTTTTGCAGCTCACAACAGTACAGTTCTTCTCAATTCCTTTGGCGCATTTCTCAGCTCAGAGATGACAATAATGTATGACTTTGTCACATTCATGTGCGTTGTTCATTACACTATCCTTACATAGTAAACTGTTAAATATGGACAACACCACAAAGCAGTTTCACTATCTTGGTATAAACAGTGGTCTAAGGGCTTGTCAGTTTGATTGGGTCATTGGTATAAATACTTGTTTAGGACACAAACAAAAGATTTACAGCAAAATACATGCTTTTGCAGTCATTATGTGGTGCAGTTTACACCAATTGCTTTAAGAAATGCACTCACCGGTGTGCAAATGCAAATTAAGATTTGAAAAATGCACCAAAGTAACTGAGAAAAAATGTAACATAGTGTGATGTGTTATGATTGTATTTCAGTGGAGACATGTCCATGTTGATTTCACATAGCGAAAACAAACCCGAATGATTTAAATTAAGAGGCTACAATAAGCTCCACATCCAGCATGCCTATTATGGTGGTATTATGGTGGTCTTTGTCCAATCTCAAACTTGTGTGGTACAGCTCTGGGAGATCGCTGACAAAATCAACCTCTTGTCCATGTTCAGTTTGTGGATCCACGTGTTTTGTTTACTTTTTATTGTTTTTTCAGACACGGGAATGCACGTTAATGGCTGACGTCTCCCTTAGAGATAGGGCGCGAAGCTAAGTCATCTGAGAGGAGCTCAGAGTAGAGCCGCTGCTCCTTTGCGTCAAAAGGAGCCAGTTGAGGTGGTTCGGGCATTTGGTAAGGATGCCTCCTGGGCGCCTCCCTAGGGTGGTGTTTCAGGCACGTCGGAGCTGGCTGATGTGGCTCGGGAAAGGGAAGTTTGGGGTTCCCTGCTGGAGCTGCTGCCCCCGCGACCCAATACCAGATAAGCAGATAAAGATAGACAGATGATGGATGGATGGATGGATGGACGTGAATGCACGTCACAGGGCACCGTGGCATCTCGTTAAAGTTGAACCATGTTGAACTTTGACCGCGGCATGCAAAAGAGTGGCCAAGCGGCAAAATGCAGGCCAATTCTTGCGCGTAAGCCATTGGCAATAATGGGTTTATTGCGCACACAATGTGAATGGGCCCAAATATGACACAAGGAAAAGCTGACCTATGACAAGACTCCATGATCTCAAAGGTTCAGTATTTGGAGAGGAGAAAATGATGACCTTGCCTCTACGGCAAGTCCCTGTGCTATGAAAACACGTCTGACAAAAACAGTTTTGACATCAACGTGAAAATTAAAAAATGGTTCAATGTTGAGCTTGAAGGTCACTCAGGTTGTTTCTAATCCATTTATTTTCTAATTATTTCCAGCACATTGTTTAATGGCACTGACCAGGACAACTGCAACTTGATAAGCCAATCAACATATCAGCATGGTAATACGCAGGTTTTCATTTGAGGATACTTCGCTATACAGATGAATATACTAATAAAAAATGCAATTGTTCATTTTTGTAGCTAATTATTAATATCACCTTACTACCATCCCTGCTCAGTAGACATATTGCTGCCCTCGTTTCCACTTGTTCAGTAAAACTCTGCTGTTCCTCACAGTGTTCCTACAGACATGCTAAATCAGGGATACTACTGTCAAAGGCATTCAGTTTGAGCACAGTCTCTCCTTCTCCTCTAAAGAGAAGAGAGGACAACCACATACGTTCTATGTATTGTCAAGGTCAGCTGGTGCTGATGTGAGAAAGCAGATAGCTTTTCCTTCTGTCATTGCATTTTGTCCGTCTACACGTTCATCTGTCGGAAACAGGGAACAGTGATAAATGTGCGAGTTGTCGAGAAGTAAATGGTGCTATCGAGTTGTGGTCTGGTGCGGGGTGTCAGGAGAGGTACGAGGCTAATTTTCCGCAGCAAGGCTATAATGGGATGTGTGTGCCTATTTGTGACTGTGTCTGTGTGTGTGTTTGTGTGGGTGCACCCAACGTGGTACATGTTCCACCTGGCACAGTGGATTAGGTGCAATTAATCTTAGTTAAGCAAGCCCTGCGGAGAGCTGCCTGCCTTACATGAACATACAAACACACACACACTAGGCCCCAAACAGGCACCCAGTGATGCACACGAGAGAGAGAGGCAGTTGCTTTGTGTGACGAGTTTACCATATGCACATTTGACAGCATCGCTTGTCAAATGGCTTTGTTTTTATATTGGGAACGGGGAGATGATGTGAAAGGGGAAATTGTGTGTTTGATTGTTTTCTTACTCACATGTGCACATCAACCTCATCTTTTTGAATGGGAGAAAAAGTAAAAAGAATTCTACTTTATCTCTGTGTCAATACTCGTTTAACAGCATGCATGCTAGCAAGAGGTAGGAAGTGTGCATGTATAGTATGGAGCATATAACACTTCTCCAATCCCTTTAAACTCTATAAGCTACTATATTCATCTGTTAATATTACATTTCCTAAATGCAGCTATTACATTCAAATTAGTTATTGGTGCATTTGTCTCATCCATATCCAATGTGGCCTCACCTGTGTAAAAAAGGTCTATTTATTCAAGCGTCAGACTTGCATGAACAAACATAGGACCATCGGTGATTACCACAGCCCAACAGAGTACCAAAGCGGGAGGAGATAGAGTATTTCAGGCATTCAGGCTTCAACATAACATGTCATACGGAAATTTGTGAAATCCATAAAATAATAAACTTTTCTCATTACAAACAATAACAGAAGATGGAAATCATTTCAAAAACGTTTTAGCTTTCTATAGTTGTTTGATTGCTAACGTTAGTTCAAAATGCCATTCAAGTGACAACCTTTGTTGTTTGATTGCAAGCTTGTAGCTAAGCAAGCAGTCATTTCAAAAACATTTTAGCTTTGAGTTATCTCATAACTAGAGATGGTCCGATACCGTTTTTTGCTTCCCGATACCGATTCTGACACCTGAACTTGCGTATCGGCCGATACCGACTACTGATCCGATACCGGTGGGTCATATATTTTATTAGGTTTTAACAGCTGTATACTACTATCCCTGTATGGATGTGAAATGATCTTTTTTGTTGGTCTGTCTTAGGTTAAACTCTTTGTGAAACATAAAGAAACAAACAATGAATGCCACAGAACTTTCTTTTATCATCCAGTTTGACAGTAGGTTATAACGGAAAAAGAACATAAATAAACTACTTTAACGTAGATTTTCTTTAGGGCTTGTGGTATCGGATAAACTCCAGTACTTCCTCTTACCGATACCAGCGTTTTAGGCGGTATCGGAGGCGATCTATATTGCTGGTATTGTATCGGAACATCTCTACTCATAACGCCATTTGCCAGCCTTTTCTGTGTTTGATTGCTAACTTGTAGGCAGCAGCGAACAAACTTTGTTATGTAGGGCAATCTTTACTGTATTGACATTACAGAAATCTCTTGTTAGCATCTTGTAGGCTACTTGTCACAAAGTGACACATGCGCGACTCATATCTGCACTTGACTCGCATCGGGCAGTGACAGACGTGCATGAATTTTCAGTTCAGTTTATCAGTTGGAGCACTTCCAATGCTTGAATGGGCATAACACTTTTTTGAATCATTAGTATAACACAGGCTACATGTTACAAGTTAATCCAGTTAATTTAATTTCCATATACGTATTTTGCATGAACCTTATTTTGAAAAGCGGACATGGTCACGTGTATTCTGGGCCGTTTCAATGCAGTGACAGCTGGTTTGACCATAGACATGTCAGAGACGGCTAGCTTGACCTCAGTCTTTTACTTGGGCAGCTCCTCTGCAAGCGTCTGCATGGCCTCTGCCAATCTGATGGCGTTTGTCTATTTAAAAAATAATGAATATTTCTTACTTTAATTGCTTTATTTTATATTTTCTCAGACACGGTTCGGTATTTGGAAGGGCATCTTGCCGCAACTCTGTATGCTACAATTGAAACAAATGATCTACTGTCTTTGAAAGATAGACAATCTAATACAATAACGTAATGCTAAATTCAGAAACAATAATTGAACTTGTGGTGATCTATTTTGATCACGACAAGTCATGAAATGGTTTCTGACTTTCCCTTTTTTCACTGCTGCTCTCCCATTTACTAACTATTGCCATTTTTCTTCCTCCTTAACATATTGCACCATCTTTTGCAGTGTTTTTTTGCCCCAGCATCTCTCTCACAGCTGTTTACCTCTGCTGTCCCATCTTTTTCTTTCTTCTCCCCCCTAACTCTCAATCATTTGCTTGGCTGCTCTAATTTTCCCTCATAACGTCCCATCTTTCCCATCTCCTAATCTCTAAACCTCCTTTCCCCGCTTTCTTGCCATCCTCAGCCCTTTTCTTCAATTCTCTCATCCTTCCCTCCTTACCTTTAACCCTCTCCCTACTCCCTACAGCCCACCTTCAGCACTCTGTAGTAAGGCCTTTTGACCCACCCCCCACCACTGCACACAAATTTAATGTGGGGCAGAATCATGATGAGACAAGGAGCGAATGAATAAAACAGTGGAACTGATGGCGATGGCGACGGCACACAGGGGACTCACACTCGTGATTTATTACGGCGAGTAAGCATTCCATAACATATACAGCCCCAGCTCGCTGCTAACAGCCACTCTAAGATCTACACACCGTGAGAGAGAGAGAGCTCAGATAGAGAGATGGAGGTAGAAAAGGTAAGAGACTGGGGGCAAGGTGCAAAAGACAATGAATGGCCATCTTTAAGAGCTAGGGAGGAGGCAAAGTGCCCCCTATATTCCTAATGCATAACAATAAACATGATATTTTTTAATGTTTATATATTTCCCCTAAAGGTGGCCTGCCAAGTGATTTCTAATTAGCCTCACTGAGGAAGAGCAAGGAAAAACGGAGGAAATCAATTTCCCATTTGGGGCAGGTAGAGTGATCTATTGAAGGGCTAACCCCAAGGAAGACCTTATCAGAATGGGAGCAGGACAATTTTTTATAAAATACACATATGTGCATGCCATAGTGCATTCTGAATAGTGTATTTACAGTGAGAAGAAGAGAGATCATGGCAGACACGTTTTAAATCCCCCTGACTTCAATTAACCCACTGTGAAAATGTCTGACACGGACTACAATTAAAGTTCAAAAACCAAGGACTAACCTTGAAGACCCTACTAGACAAAAAATGCTTATGTAATTGGCCTTAATTACTTCTGTTTGTGTTTTTGCCTCCTTGGTCTAAGAAGATTAAGAATTTTTTTTTTTTACTTTTTTTTAATTGTTGTGACAAACATTCCCTCCAGTGGACACTTTTTCAGCATGTTCTCTCTGTTGCCAACAACCATCATAATCATTTTTAGCAAAACAGTAGGAAAACATTCATACACACAGGAAGTTTCAAGTCTCTACCTGCACCGTTTAGGTTTTTGTGATCACTTCATTGTTAGCATTGAGAGGGAAATTGTTTAGTCAGTCAGGGGTTAAAAACAACAAAACAAACTAACTCTCCCATAGGCCAAAAGGCTTGCATTAATCAAGCCTTTTGATGTTGGCGCTCCAACCAGCTTCTAAAAAAAAATTTGCATTTTTATTCAGTATTAGTAAATTATCAAAAGCAAACCCACTTTGTATAAACATGAAGCAAACAACAGGCAATATGTTGGCTCTCATTCCCAACATACATTGATGCGCATCTTTGAACAATCCATGCAACAAAACTGCTGGAACATGGGCACAAGTGTGGACAAGTATAGTTCAGACTGGCTTTAATTCAATTTCCATTTTGGTTTCTTTAACAGCAAAAAGAGCAAGGTAGCTAGCTGGTTTATAAATGATGAAGGAAAGATAGGATATAAGGGAAGGAAAGAAGACTAATCATTGAGGAGACTATTCAGTGTAGGTGTCAAGGACCATTGCATGGACAGACAATATCACATGTCTTAGGTGTTTCACTTATTGTGGTTGATTAGGCCCCCGCTCAGGTTAAAGTTGGGTGGCGCTTTGCAAGGACTGTCGTGAGCTCACCATAATCTGTATGGTGATACAAACGGTAAAAATCCGGGAGATGGCACAGTTCAAAGAGTTTTAACACACCCACGCAGTCCTACGAAAAGGCCCAAACCTGTGGGGATGGAACTAGGGTGTGGTTCCTTTAAATGGAAGGACACACACACAGAGTTTACCTCCATTCAGTGCTTTGGTCTCAGATGCCAGATTTTCTAAATTACACAGACCAATTATATTCAGTTAAATCTGAAGTTGTGTTGCTAATTGGGTTGCCGAGTAATATGAACAGTGGTAGCAGGCGTGACATAAACAACAAATAACCAACTGAATAGAGGGTGCCAATCAGCAAAATCAACATTGTTAATAACCACAGGCTGTTTATACATCAAGAGTAACTTTTTTTAATTAACTGTCTTGTTAGGACTGGGATAGCTACAGCCTTGTTATATGTTGTTGACATGTCAAATGTCAAATTGGCCAAGATAGACCATTATGTGCTGTCCAAGCGGCCTACCCACAAAACACATCTAATTACTGAAATCTGGACACATCACAAAACAAGCTCCTTTAAAACTTGTTTGTTTCACCAGTGTGACAACTGTTCACATTTCCTGAGCCAATGCGAAGCGTGATTTGAGCCGAGACAGGGGACCTGGCAGCCCACACCACCTGTGTTGGGCAGAGCGCGGCCAGCTTTGCATGGGGTAGCAACATAACCAAAAGGAAGTGCTGTGCAGTCAAAACAAAACCTTTAAAGAGGGGGATGGGAAACACACACAAAAAAATATGTAATAACAGAAAATGATAATCTCAAGAAAACATTGGTTGGGTGCCTACATATTTTCTCTCTCCAACAGTATGTTGCTTTAATAATCCTCCTACAGTCGGGGCATGGACGGATGGAGGAGATGGAGGGGAGATGGGGTAGATGATGCAGACAATGTGAATCAGAATAAAGTAAGAGCAAGATAAAAGAAGGGATGAAGAAATGTACTGCAGGAAGGAGGCAGAGTTAGTGATTGCAGAGAAGGAAGAAGGGAAACGGTCAAAGGTAGGGCTGTCATCAACCAAAGAAGATCTTGGTCGACTAAAGTCGTGAAAATTTCGACTAAAAATTGACTTGGGGGGGTGCGTAAAAAATGCTAGATTAATTAACTGTACTGTGCTGCAGTACTTGTCCTTGTAGGCTATTTGCAGTATATTAAATCGTTTTGGACCTAATTATTTTGCACTGAAATGACTCGTCTGTCGGCTCTGACAGCGCTGCATCAGCCTCATATCCTGAGACATAAAGTTCACAATTCCTTCCGTGATATTATTTTAGCGTTTGGATGATAGAGGCTTTACATCCAGCGGGGTGTGGGTGTGTCTGGGGAACGGGTGGGTGCGCCGGTAGTTATAAAACGCTTATTAGACTATGAAATATACCGACTCTGATATGTTCATACAGCCTACAACAAACCTAACACAGACAGGTTAGCTTACCGTTTTTAGGTGATACGCCATGTTTGTAGTCCAGCTGCGATATGCTAACTGTTATTTGCAAACTTTGCATTCGACTTTCCGTTATCTATTTTTGTAAAATGCTGCTACACTGCCGATGTCTTCGACATGGTAGAGGAGGACTGACTGTAAATTAAACAGTCAAAATTAAATAAATATTCAGCAAACCATCAGACGAAGGCTTTCTAGTACTTTCTTCAATCTGTCTCCGGTGGGTTGGGCTAATCCAAAAAAGGTAAAAACAAGGGGGGGGTGTTCTGAAGACAGCCTGTTACCTGTGAAACAGGGGTGCTCTGAAAACACCCCCATTAGCAATTAGGGCTTTCCACCCATAGACCGTAATGGTCTATGCTTCCACCTGATCAAATTAACACGGCAAAAAATCTAACAATCAGAATTTTGGTCGAGCCAGAACGTATCAACCAATAAATTGACCAGTCGACTGGGAGGTTACAGCCCTAGTCAAAGGGTGGAGCCTGTCGTACATGCAGTGAGTTCCAGAAAAAAAAGGGATGGAAAAAAGAGGGAGTAGAGGAAGGAGAGAAGTAGTGTAGGGTTAAGGGAGAGAAAGAGAAAGCTAATTTGGTTCCAACTTCAAGATACCTCCTCCTGCTGCTGCTGAATACTAGTGACATTGTTTGAATATCAACCGTACTGACCAAAAAGTGGTACTGAGCAACAGTTTGATATAATCCCTCCACACGAGTCAAACAGGCAACCCAGTCCAACCCTGTGAACTGTACTGCGCCACACTTTAGCAGCTGTTTAGTCAACCGACATTAACGATTTGGTGAGTTTTCTTTAGTGTTCAACTATTTTTAAGTCAGATCTGACCAAAATAAACAAATGCATACAACAGTTACCATACTTAGAATGGATTAGAAGAAGTTTAAACAGTTAAGTTAAAATAAAGAAACTGTTTCTAGTGTCGTGATTTATCCCCTAGTTGTTCTAATTTACCTTTTTTGTACTACGTTTCCTTGTCCACCTCCAATCAAAAATGAAACCTGCAAAAATTAAACCAGAAAACGCCCACACGCTGTCAAAACTTCAAGTGCAGTGACATTTTCAATAAATGTACACTATGTGTTGATAGACTGCACAAGTTGGTAAGAGACATCGGGAGTCAAGTCATTTCTACTATGCCGCTGTAACTAATAATCTCTCTGTGGCACGACTTTGTATTATCGCTCATTTCACAACAAAAGATCGAGGGCCAGAGCACATTATTAACATGCTGCTTGCGTGCCTATGGTGCACAAAATGCCTAGAGAATTACTAACTGCATTTCTACTCATCTCCCTCCATACATTTTGTGAATGATACAAGGACAAAGTATGCAAGGACATGGGAAATAGGAGGGTTGGGGTTCAGCCAAGGTTTTATCTCAGGCAGATTCTGCTGTGCGCTCGATTACTCCCTTTCTCTATCTTTTTCTCACTCATATTGGTTGCATTTGCTGCCACTGACCGACTGTTTTGCGAGTACAGCTCCACACTGGCACCTGTTGATGAAAAGGCAGCATAGCAGACACAGACACACAGAAACAAAAAGAAACACATACAATCACGTAACTGCCAATCCTGTCCATCTTTCCTTTAAAGATCAACTGGAGGAGTAATTCCTTATTCGAGGGGCCTCTGGCCAGGCAAAGAATCAGTGTAAGATGATTCAGGTAAACACACCAGGGACTGATATATCCACACATGTGGGGATGTAACGGTATGAAAATTTAACCTCACAGTTACAGTGACCAAAATTATCACGGTTTTCGGTATTATCGCGGCATTTTTAAAAGGATATTATGTTCAGAAAGCACTGATAGGTCTACACAAGCTGAAATAACTTTCCAAAAGTGTAACAGTGTTTATTATATTACAAAACTATAGGCAATAGGCTTGTTAAAACTATTGCAAACTGGCTGATAAAACACCGGCCCGCTGTAGGGTGTCAGGTAAGAACTTGACCCAGAGGTGTCTGACTTTGAGATCAGGAAGATTTATTTACAACTCCAACATGAATTTAACTATGATGTTGTATTTGATGTTACATGTGAAGTTGGATGTGGTTCTGAAATATAAGCAAATAATAATGCACATTAAAAAGCATCCAACTTACTATGAAAATTATTTACCAAAACTAAATATTTACATTCATGTTTCTGTGATAATTAACATAAATGTAACATATTGCTCAGTAACACAAACTGAGAATAAGCCACATCTATTACCCCACACATATCCATAACGAAGCAGCAGTGTAATACACCTTTAATAGCTAAGCACGTGAAGCCACAGGCTGCTCTGTTTACTGGTGATTGTACGTTGCTAGCAAACACAACCTGAGCATCAACACGAGGCTGCACAAGTAATGATAAAACATCTGCACATCTATCAGCTATGTAATAAGAAACACAGTGATCAAAGTGATAATATTGCTCTCTCTCCAAATAAATGTCACGTCGTCGTAACGCGGGCTATAAGTATCCACATTGTAGCAGAACACTTATTGAAATATGAATAAACGTAGTTAACGTTTCCACAGATAACAAGGCTGTAAAACCCATGACAGTTTACCGAGCTACAAAATAGTTTTAACTTACGATCAGGGTTACGTAGCTACATAACTTCAACAAGTCTGAAATGGAAAATTAAAAAAAGTCTGTTGTTCAGCTGCTACATTCTGTCCCGTTCTCTTGTCTGAGCGTGAGTGCTTGTTGGGAGATCCAAGCGATGACTCTCGTCACAGATTTGTCAATCATCTTAGGAGAGAGAGCAAGTGTTACTATGGGCTTTTTTTACAAGGCTGATAAATGTTGTGAGTGCTTTCATCTTCTCCATCCGACATGGTTCCAACTTCAAGAAAAGAAACACACGTAGGCTACGCAGTACTAATTGGAGGTGAGGACAGTGCGTGTTGCTCTGCAGAGTCTTTCTGCAACCAAATCTCAAGCTTTATCTTGGGGTGTAGCAATTAACTGATATGTATCAGAAACGTCATACAATAGTTAGAGATAGGGCTACAGTGATACAAAAACAGATTCAGGCCACATTCTGTGAGACATTTATCAAAACCTGGTACAACTGTCAAAAACATTTTTTCCAATATCCTCCTGTGCCTCTGGGGTGTACAAGAGAGTGTGGTGTAACAGTGTGAATGTGCGCGAGTGTGTGCATGCGTGTGCCCCCCCCCCTCTCCTGCAATTCCCAATCACATACCTACTTCAGGCCATTCACTGTCAGAAGGAAAGGTAGCATGGTGCAGAATAATGAAGTGATGATTGAAACATTACTTACAGGAGCTGTGGACCCAGCACTACTGACATTGCAAGTGTGAGCAACTACTTCCATAGCCCATTGGCCCCTATTTTGACTCTTCCTATTTTAGGGCAATTATTGAAAGCCATTTTATTTGCAAGAAGATTGGCCTAATAGGGTTGGGAACCGAAACCATGTTCCATATTAGAACAGATTTCAAAATGCAAAAAATATATATATATATATATATATATATTAGGTTCTGCTCAGCGGCTCTACCTACACCACTACCCATGGCGAAGATTGCGCAAAGTTCACATTTTGTAAAGGCAGTATGGGCAAGATGAATAAAAGCTGTGAGCGGCACGAGTCAGACGTGCGCCATGGAACAAGTTTTCTACTGAAACACAGTTTAAGACAGTATAACATGGCTATGCTGCCGCCTGCTGGAAGGGGCAGTAAATTACAACTTGACCCACTTTCACTTAACTACGGTGTCTATACTCTGTCAGCTCTCCGTGATCTGCGTTACGTTTTGTATAACAATTAATCTTCCCAGGCAGACAAGTTGGAGCTTTTACGTCTTTCTGAATCTGCCCTTGGTGTGTCAAAGTTCCCTACCGGTCGTTTTATCTTAGCTGGAAAAAAACAACTTGTGTGTTTAGATAGGCTGTGGTCCTGACCTGGGACCTGATATGATAAACATAGCTCTGCACAATTGTGTCTGTCAGACTTTATGGCATTTGTCCTTGGAGGCAAAATGCAAAGACTAACAGTTGTCTTCTCCTTCAGGGAGGACACAGAGAGAAAAGCATTGTGAATAATTATGTGAATAATCAACACATGCATATTATAGAAGGACACAAGAAATTATGCTTATATGTAATTTTCCCATTACAGTTTTCCTTTAACAAAGCGACAGTAATAACTTAATATACCATCATTACTGAGGTTAAACTACATTCTCAGTTATATATTTGTACTGAAAAACGAATTCCATAAACAGAAATATAACTCTTGCAGCGCACATGAACAGATGTGCAATATTAGCTCACACATAAAATAGCACCCTCGTGCATTAGCCTCCTGTTGCTAACATACATTCAGAAATCCTACATAACATCATTCCGTATCTTGCACCCTGTGTAGAACAGCGCATAGCCCGACGCAAGTCTCTTTGCTAGTTTAAGACCGACGTAGTTGTCAATTTCCTGTCCAGCACCCGTGACTAGGATCAGTGTGTCCAACTGGGTGGGGGTGGGGCGTGGCATCACAATGGTGGCTCTCCATTGTGATGCCGGTCAACCATCACAACACTCTTTGCCTCCTATCCTTTACCACAGTTCAGCTCTAGATCTTTTGTAGAATATTAATGCTCTAAGAGTAAGTTCACATGATTGTTTCAGAGTCCAAATTCATACTTAAAGTCTTAAACACTGTTGTACTATCTTCTGCCCCGACATAAGCACAGAACACGGGCAATTAGTTGCAACAGGGCAGACGAGATGGGGGGGGGGTGTGTGTGCATTGGTTGACAATTCAGGCTGCAGTACAAAAAGACCAAATGTACAGACATAAAATCCATTTGCTATGTCTCTGCATGATAATTTTACTTCTCCAAGTAATTCTATTTCCATAGAATAGCCGTTGTTTAGTAGATGAGATGAGTGTAGCTTAAACTCCTTTATATAAAACACATCGTAAGCCAAGACAGGAGCATTCTGTAGTCTACAGAGTTGTCTACTTTGTGCTGCACAGTTCTTTAATTAAAAATCATTTCAACGACAAACTGCACACACAACATGGATGACTCCCAACACGTTTGTGTCATAGTGACAGATTAACTTGAAGTCTGTCGCTTTTTTACCAACTGAATGAAAAGCCCGGTTGAGAAGAATTCTGTTGTAGATCTGTAAATGTTCCCAGCTGCTCACCGAAGCCCTTGTTAGGTTAAAGGGAGTGACAGATGGAAAATCCGGCGCATCAAAAGTCGACAACACAACAAGCCGTGACACTCACCCGCATAGACATACACCTTCGCAGAGTGAGCTGTTGCTGACACTAACGACCTGCAGCCAGTTGCTCGTTAGCAGCGGAGGCCTGATGAAGCAGGATTTCTTTCCCTTCCCTCCGTTTCCCGCATCTGCTCACCTTCCCATATTTCAGTCTGGCTTTTTGTGGCGGGTAACAGCAATCTTTGGTAGGGGAAGGGCTGAGGTTTGAGGACATGGCATCCTTTGATATGAAAGCGGGCGGGAGGGGGGAAAAGTAGGTGCGCGGATAAAGACCAAATCCAATCAAATTTGCGCCACCCACCTGTAACCCCAAACAATGGAGCCATTCCATCCCTGCACCACTGCCCCTGCATCAACCCTGCTGCTGACAGTGTGGGACACCAAGTACCTAGTTAGCTTAATTAAAAGTTGGCACTGTCCTTAACGTCGTGCCTGGGGACATCTTACGCACACACAGACATCCAGCAAGTTGTTGATTTGATAGTACCCTGGCTCCTGTCCTGATAGTCCGTTATGTTGTTATTAGGGAGGGGTATCGCTAGGATTTTATAGATACTACTCCCAATCGGTTCGATGCTCCCAATTGGTTCAGTTCTTTATCAATACTAGTAACAGTTCTTTTTCATTATTTAATAGTCTAATTGCTATTTTATATCCACAACAGGATCATAATTTATTTATATTTTAAATAATAAATAAAATGTGGTTTCTAACGCAGTTAAGTTCACAACAGCAAAGCCATTATACAACTCAATAATATCTCACAACAAACAAATCTAAAATGTCAATAAAAGTTGTAATATTCTTGATATCAAAATACTGAGTGAAGTTTAGAAAGAATGAATGACAGACAATCAGTCCACCTCCCTCTGCTGATGTGACTCACCGCAGGTGAACACATGCTGCAGGTATCGCTGGTAGAGAGGGAGAGAGAGAGGGAGAGAGGGAGAGAGAGAGAGAGAGAGAGAGAGAGAGAGAGAGAGAGAGAGAGAGAGAGAGAGAGAGAGAGAGAGAGAGAGAGAGAGGGAGAGGGAGAAAGAGAGGGAGAGGGAGAAAAGAGAGAGAGAGAGAGAGAGAGAGAGAGAGAGAGGGAGAGGGAGAGGGAGAGGGAGAGGGAGAGGGAGAGAGAGAGAGAGAGAGAGAGAGGGGGGGGCTGGTTTGTCTCAACCAGCACCTAAATTCACAAGGATTTGCCGATTTTTCAGATAAGTGGCTAACTAGGCCGAGCCTTCACCCCTATTTTACACTGGGCGCAGACACGCGCCAGATCTATTTTCACGCAAGCCCCGGGGCATTCGGACACCCGGGCAGGACGTGAAACAGCAAGAGCATCCTGTCACTTTAGATCTCCTCCACAACACCACGGACAACGAGAAATTCATCTTGGAGGTGGAAAAACGTAATAGACACCACAAATCATTTTTATAAGGACAGTGTCAGAAAAGAGAAGGCATGGAGTTTAACTGCAGGAGTGCTTGGAGTGGAAGGTAGATACTAGCTTAAACACGGGACTGTTCTGTAAAGTAGAGACAATAAAATTTGTGCGTCTGCAATGTGTTTTTAGAGCACAACCCCGCAAAGACAGGCAGATAAAGAAAGAGGCAGGCTATGGAAATCCCCTTCCCTAATTTCACAAATACCGATAGCAGAACCGGTAACTATGGACCTTAAAAATACTCCAGTTTTTACTTATTTAGAACCGGTTTCCATTTAGAAGTGTGGCTGCATTTTTCCAGCTGCAAGAGAGGATGGATAGAATAAACAGAAAGAGACCACTGCTCTTGTTTACCTTCATCAAAGTCGGCATCGTCCTCAGTGTGCTGGGGGAAGGGGAAGCAGTTGGTGATCTCCAGCCGGTCCTCCACTACCAGGCCCAGCAGGACGCCCTGGACCACCTCACTGCCCTGGCCCTCTTCCTGGTAGTGCTTGATAATCTTTAGCACCACCTGTGAAAAGAGAAAAAGAGCACCATCACTGAAGTATCAAAGTACCGCAACCAGTGTGCAATATTTCCTTGTTTTGTTCACCGGCCCAATGGCTAACGAATGTTCACATTTTACCAGCCGCTCGATAGATAGACCACATGTTTTTTTGGCTGGTGATTGGGGTAAATCTAACAGCCGCTTGCATATTTTACCAGCATTTGGCTCTAGTCACTGGTGCTGATTTTGTAGCCTGGCCACACCAGAATAGATCTACAGAGGGAGGGAAAGGAGGCTTTATGAGCTTTTAAACGACAGTTTCTGAAAAACTATTTCATTTTCTGAACCCGGGGGTAATTTATTTATCGTGCATATTGTTTTTTTGCATTCTGTGGCTGTTACATCATCGCTTGTTATTGTATTTTATCGTCCTTTGATTTATGTTATTCAATATAATTGCGTGTCACGTTGATTTGTGCTCACCAGCTTGTGTTGAGGTTAGTTCGGTTGAGATGGGCTTTTTCATCCCTCCAGCTGCAGATTTCCATTCTCTGTTCCTTTACACATAGTGTTTTAGCACAGTACATGTACATTAAACTATTTCATTAAATAGCAATGGAAAACAGATGTGCCATAAAACTTTATATTCTAATGTATAAAAACAAAGATAATATTCATTTAGAATTTGATTAGAAAAACAGATGCAGGGATATGTGGCTGAATTCAATAAGCACAATTTTTCAATCACAAATACATTTTCATCAAGAGTTTACTTTCCTCAACTCATTACACAACTTAACGGTGACTTTAGGCCATGGAAAATATTACCACAAGATATTGGAGAATCAAAATAATGAAAACATGAATAGTTAGGTGGGAGTACAAGTGATTACTATATTTTATTTTATTTTGTGCAGTGGGAGGCTTCCTCTTTCTTACGTACTATGCGGGGCAGAAGATGCCGTCTGACTGTGAAATACTTCCTGCGGTCTCACAAACGTGTAAAGAGTTTCTCAGTATCTAGTCGTGAACACTTAACTCCCAGAGAAATGATGTAGTGAATGTGCAAATTTGATTGTTACCAAGACAACAGTGCACGTCTTTTGCCTGTTTACTATTAGCTTTCATTTTTAAATCAGTATGTCCTTTATGTTTGTTCTGAATTGTGTTGAAATTGTAATAACCAAACCATGGTAAAAAAGTTTTTTTTACCATGTACTGGGAACCAGTGCTAACATTAGCAAGCTACTTTCCAAGGCTCATTTTTTTGGACTGATCCCGATATTGATATTTGGGAGCTTGAAAAACCAATAACAATACCGATGAATCAGCTGATAGGAAAGTCTTTAACATCGACACAAACAACAGCCTTGTTATGGATCCCATAATTTTGTGTGGTGGACAAAATATGTAATGGTGACGGTTTCTTAATTACCTCAAATCTAGTTGGCCATTTCCGTACTGTAATTTGTTGTTATTTATAGGCC
The DNA here is from genome assembly GCA_026937815.1 of Etheostoma perlongum. Taxonomy (NCBI): domain Eukaryota; kingdom Metazoa; phylum Chordata; class Actinopteri; order Perciformes; family Percidae; genus Etheostoma; species Etheostoma perlongum. The sequence goes on from CM049376.1 coordinate 21,903,702, forward strand.
CACATTCACAGATTCGATACATCTGCAGCAAGATATATTGGCCTGGCCGATTTATCGATAGTGCCGATTTAGGCGCTACTTAGCCTGGCTTGGAGTACATCGTTAACAGGCCCTCCTAAATGTTGAAAGTTGTATTGGACATATGTCTTAAATCACTGCATTACTGTGGACATTTTGTTTCAACAGTCATGGGCTACTGGGCTATGACATGCTCCTGTCAGTAGCGCGCCAGGATTGACAGTCTCCTAGCAACACTGGCCCTGAGATGTCAGTCAACTGCTGCCAAGGGAACCGCCCACTGAGGCCTGAAGCTGTGAGACGGCATCCAAATATATGTAAAAAATGTTACGCACAATGGCTGCAACATTATGGTAATCTACATGTTCTTACACAAAGAGTGAGGAGGATTAAAGGAGAATTCCAGTCAATTTCAACATGTAGCTCTAATTGTTTTTTAAATTTGTAGCGAGACAAATTAAAACAAGTTATCCTCCTGCTAGATTTTGCACCCAACGGGCTTAAACAGGGCAAGTTTTAAACGTGTTTTTATAAAATAGTGAAAACATTTAAAGAAAACAGAGCTACATGTTGAAAACATGAATTCTCCTTTAAATTAGGGCTGCAGCTATCAATTTTTTTAGTAATCAAGTATTCTACCAATTATTCCATCGATTGATCGGATAAGAAATACTTAGTAAGAAAATAACTAGTAAACAGCAATAGTAAATATATTATTGCCGTTTTCTAAAAATAGAAAAAGAAAACCTGTCTTTTCTATATATACAAAAGACAGGTTTCCTTTAGAAAAAGCAATATTTTTTATAGCCAAATTCCAAGACCCTTAAAAAACTAAAATACATTTTTGGTGGCCCAAATGTTAATCTTTTTCACCCCCTTCCCCTTCTTGCCTCTGGCTCTTTGCACCGACTACGCAACAGAGCTGTTCACTAAGCCTCAAAGCTTACAGCAGGTCCATTCAACTACACTGTTTCAGAAGCCTAATACTGAGTGACGAGAAAGAATAAAGAATGCAGACATCACTGGCATGGTCCGGTGACGTCATTCACGTGCATATTAAGAAGCCATGCTGGGGGGGGGGCTTGTTTGTCTCCAGCAGCAGCTAAGTTTCTAAAGATTAGTACTAATTAATAGACTACAAACCGACAGCTTTCATTTGACATGGTTTGTAAAACGCCACTATTTGCAGAGTTGCATGCTGTAGTTGTGTACAGCGGCGCGGTGGACGAGAGCAGCAGACATTAATGTTACCTCGTGTCATGGAGGAGTACACTGGATGTTTTCTAATGAGATGATGTAGCAGCATGTTTGCAGCTTAGAATGATCCTAAACTTTGTCATTTTCTCTCGCCTGTGTCTTCTCTTAGACCCCTCACTATTTCCCTTCATTTGTAATCTGCGCCGCTGTCTTGTGTCCACAGAAACGTCAGCCTGTTGTGTGCTAGTAATAATCCTCCGTGCGGAAACACAGTGAAGCGTACACCATTACATTGATTAAACAAAGCTTTGAGGCAAAGTATTTTGCTTTGAGGATTTTTTTGTAATGAAATTGTTCAAGGAATCGTTTCAGCCTTAGATTAAATTATACTTCCAACGGTTAGTTTTTCAGAAAACCTCCCACATCAACAACTCCCCCTTACTTTGACACAATAAATCCTCAGCCGCCATTCTGCACACTTCACTGGCCACTGAGCTCTTATATAAAACCACAAAATTGCCACAAAAGAGGATATTCTGGGACAGGTTACTCAGACGGGGGTTTAGTGGTAAGTTGAATGGTAAGCACCACCTGCAGGCTCTAACACCAGTTCATCATGATCTAGAGTGCATACAATAGGCCAGCTAGTATTCAGTACAGCGGAGCAATCTACACTGGAGAGGGCAGAGGCAGCACACACAAAGAATAAAAACCTGAGTTTAGTGAAATTTTAAGAAAAATGCTACCCACGCACAGCGGGAGGGTATATTTGGACTTGTAGTCTGATATCCCACATCGCCGTGCCTCATCTGGACAGGGTGTCCATGCATCATCGTATGCGTTTAATATTTAATGCCAGATAAAAATGGGCCAATAGGACAAGCCTCCAAATGATTGAGGAGCTGGTTAAAGCTCTAATGCTGCATCACTGACACCAAGGACAGTAGGGCTCTCTCACACCCACACACACACAATTTGAACGGCAAAACACAGTAAATGGACATGGCAAGAGTAGAGAAAAAGGCAAAGTGTCTTAATGAACAGGAAAAGGACACAAAGCTGAAAGCAGTGTTTGGAGGGGGAGAGCATAAATCACGCTGATAACAGTGTGGGCAGGTCACAGCCAGAGGCATTAATAATACACATATAGTCACACGCTCGCAGAAGCAGGGTGGTAGTCCTGGGGCCATGCTCACAACAAAACACACATCATCACCATGAGGGAGCCCTTACTTGTCTCACTGGCTCACGCACACACATGCATACACACGCATGCATCTGTCTTGGGAGATGATTTATTTCAATAGAGTGCCGGACCTGTCATGCAACAAGTAAAAGAGCTAGGGTTGGGAGACGAGGAGATATGGGCTGGAGTGGAAAGAAAAACAAATCTCATTCCCTGCTTGCCTGTCTTTTCTGACTGAGAGGGGAGGAAGGTCTGAACAATAGGTCGGGGAGGTTGAGGGGGGTGGAAAGAGAGGGGGAAAAAATGTAAGAGTGAGAACTTGGGGAAATTGGTGGAGCAGGGCAGAGAGAGAAATGGAGGAACTGTAAAAATTGGAGCAAGAGAAACCAGAAGAATAAAAGGAAATATTGATAAAAGAGAGCAGGAAAGAGCCAGGTGAGTTCAAGGAGAGCAGCCAGTTGAACCAATGACAGAGAGGGAGGGATAGGGTGAAGATGGCTCAGCAGTGCTGGCTGCTTTTACAACCCCCCCCCCCCTCTGAGTTTTGGCCCCTTTTTCTGCCAGCAAGTAGCTTTTTGCACCTTCCTCCATCAGTGAGTGCAGATAGCACAGATACACAATGCTTTCATCTATCTAACTCTTGGTTCTTCCCACCCTTAGATAGTTAGTGTCCGTCTGCAACAGGAGGGGGTAAGGGATGGACAATTGGCACAAAAAAATAAAAACACTTCAGGAAGGTCAAAGCAGAGCTTTAAGAAATCTTCCGAATCTACAGAAATCCCTTTAAAGAGGGGAGTTAAGAGGCATCTGCAATAAAAAAAAAGGGAAGGATGGACCAGGGTTTCACTGGATTTGTTGTGTTGGCTTCCTGGTGCCAAGTAAATACCATCAGGTATTGTAAGCAAAGCCTGGAAAGCTCTAAGTTTTTACATTGACCCCCCCCCACACACACACACACACACACACACACACAGACCCACGTTTATTGATCTAGCTCACCAGCAGCTAGCCCAGTGAGCTCACCTCATGTGAAGAGGCCCAAGATTGATACGGGGACAGCGTGTTATAAATCAACAAGCTTAAAATTGAATTGTGCAAAATCAATTGCGGTCCAAATCCCCCGTTGGCTGTCTTTAATTCTTATCATAAATCTTCTCTCTCACTCACACAAAAGAGCTCATATTCCTGCCACAACGAGGCTCAAGTTATGAGAAAGTACCGCAGAAAGCCGATCCTGTGATGAGTTTTCTTTTAGCTCCACTGCAGGTAGACCAACTCTACACGTGGGCTGTATTACATTGTTTCTGAGAAATAACCTAATTTTATTTCTTTTAACATTAAACATGCAGTGATACACAATGCAGGGCCAAGCTAATTTAACTAAGATTACTAAAAAATGCCCATATACACGACAGTGGTTCCCAAACAAACGTTTTAAAGTCCATGTTCCCCCGGTTTAATTTTGGAACGAATTTGTGCAATTTGCTTGTTGGTAGTAAATATTTGAACTGTTATCCATTGTATTTGATGGTGTTGGATATCGCAAAATTGAATATAATACGAAAATTAGGCACAATTTTACAGTATTTCCTTTTTTCCCCCACAATGCATTGCATGACATCACATTGGGGAGCAAACAGAGCAGCCTGCGTTGTATTTACCACTGGTCTGGCCCAATGTGGCTTTTGGTCTTTTAATATTAACAGTCTATGGTCTCAACCGAGTCCATGTGACCTTATTATATTTATAATAATATTGGAGGGAAAGTGAAACACAGCTTAGACGGGGATGTTGTTCGGCTTTTCACAAGTTTAGACAGCTAGCTAACGATACGCCGCCGGACGTTAGCACAACAGCATTAGGCTAGCCTGCTAGGTAAATATTACGACTGCCTTTGGTGTTGCCTATATATGCGTCCATGTTGTCAACATCATACATGTGGCATTAGTGCACCTGTTGTACCATAATTGCATTAAATTAAATAGTAAGCTTCGCTCCTACAAGATGGGGGGGGTTTGTCACGTTACACACAAAGCTAACTGGCTATAGTTAGCCTGTACGGATGCTAGCGGATATAGCTAACGTCGCGTAGCCAGCCAGCAACTTCGGCAGTAGAGTTTCGGTAAGCTAACACGACCGCATTGTCGCCCACAATCAATCTGCAGTGATGTTTGAAATATAAACAATTACAATACTGGTGCGTGCTGGTTGGGGAGGACCATGATCCTGTCTGAAATGTCACAAACGGATTTAGACATCTTCAGATCAGCTGATCGCGGGGGCGAGCTTCCCAACCGGAGGCTCACTCCCCTACAGCACCCGCTCTCCACCGCAGCTTTGCTGCCACACACACAAGCACCGGCCAAACAGCGACACGTTTTCACCGGAGGAAGAGGTAAACACTTAGAAATAACACTCGGGGATGCCTTCTATTACTATATCTAGATAAGTGTACCAGTACTTATCTGAACTAACGACAGGATCCCTGTCACTAGATCGAAAGAAAATGTTGACGCTCACTCGGTGCTATTCACTGACAGTAAAAAGTAAAGTCATTGTATGCACTGCTGCGTTGCTAAAATAAAGGAGATAAATGAAGGAGACTTCTCCCCAATCTTGACAATTCCTCATTTGCCCTCTCACTTCTGGCAGGTTCGTAATTATTCGGCTGCTGGCCTTTCCTCCTCTTCCACCTCCCAGTCAGTCACCGTAGTTCTAGTGCCAGGCTGAGACTTTGGTCCCCATTATGACGTCATCGCCGAATTGACTTCATAAACCCGCGAACACCAAAAATGACCAAAAACTAACTTAACACTATTTGGAGACATTTTTAAAAATTATATACATATCTTGAGTGTTTTTTGTACCCAATAATCAACAGTGGTGGTTAACCTGCAACATGAGCATGCTCTGGTTTGGGAACTACTGATATAGGAGAATATAGAGAACGCATTGTGCATCATTATTTTATCACTTTTCTAGAGCTGGATCTGAATAATTGTTCGTTGGGTAGGTATTCGATATTTAATGTTGGGATTTGAATTTATTTATTTATTTATTTTTAAACGTGCAAGGCTGAAATTCACTGTGGTGTTTTGTAGGGACTAAGCTAATAGCTAGATGTCCGCTACAAGCAAGCAGTCTGATATGTGTAGTGGTCTGTATGGTAATAATGTAGCAGCTGTAGTACGGCCTTGCATAATGCCAATACAGTAAGGCACCGGGTGGCTAAGACATCTTTTCACAAATACTGTGTTTGTTGTCATTTGTGCTGCTCTAGTCTGGCTATCAGCAGACCAAGCCAAGCTCAATAGATTTGAGATTAAGCGTTGGTCTGGGGAGTCTGCTTGGTCGCTTCTCTATCGTCATCGTGTTAAAGTCGCCAATAGCGCGCCAGGTAGATAAGCCAGTTTGTGATTGGTTCCCGCAAAATTGTGTACTGAAGCAGGAGAATGAAACGTGCAGGTTTCCAGACCGAGCTGCAGGGAGAAATCCCATCACCGGCAGAGTGGGCGGGGTTTACCCAGACTAGCGCTGCTCCAAAAGAAGTTTCAAACAAGACACAAGCACCCAACTGCCCAGGATGATGGTGTCCTAGCTTGGTCTCTTCATTCTCCATGAAATAAAGCTGCGGTCGGAAATGTTTCCCTCCGCCGCTGCCACCACCACTTCGAATATTCGCTGGTGAAACACTGTGAAGCGTCAAATATTAGCAGTTGAAAAGCACCCAAGCTTTGAAGCTCAAAAAGTGGTATTTGGTGCAGCCCTAGACTTATCAAACAGAACAGAGGCTGCCAATTCTAGTGAGCTGTTGCAGTTAGGGATTAAAAGAATTTGATTGAATATAATTACAGTATTATATTCATACATCCATTAGCGTTCATCTTTTGAAGAAAGTCCAGCAAAAATGACTATGGCGCTAAATATTCAGCTGAAATCTGTAGGCTGAGAGGACAGAAATGCTTTTGAGTGGCCTTAATGATGTTCGCAACCTCTGGCTACAACTTGATAATGAGATGAGATAGAACTTAATACGTCGCGAAAGACATTTTTGTGCCAGAGGTGCTCAGTATACATTGTTAAAAAAAAAAAAAAAAAATTCATAGTAGCAGCAAATATTAAAAGGTTGATTAAGTATGTACCAGTTGAAGTGTTACAGGGGGGACGAAGATCTTTGGCCGAGAACAGACACGGCACACAAACCCGATACCAGCCATGTTTTATTTTGACTCGGACGCCAGTTACTCAAGGAGTTAGTGTTGAATAGAGACAGTCTGACTCCCTTAAACAGTATAAACCGAGGGCGCCTGGGTAGCTCACCTGGTAGAGCATGCACATACACAGAGGCTCAGTCCTCGACGCAGCGGCTGCGGGTTCGAGTGCGACCTGCGGCCCTTTGCTGCATGTCATTCCCACTCTCTCTCCCCTTTCATGTCTAAGCTGTCCAGTCACAAATAAAGGCCTAAAAAGGCCAAAAAATATGATCTTTAAAAAACATAAAATGACACCTAGTTTGGATCAGTCCACACAAGTATGCTATTACAAATTAAGTGAAAGACAACTCATAGAAAATTCATTAACAGCAATATTCTTGTAAGGATGACATTATATAATTTTAATAAAATCTAACAAGGTTTTGATACTATTTTTGATCTGCATTTTTTCCAGCAATAAACATTTTGAAATGACGTCTCTTTATATTAGTATTTTATTGTTAGTGGAAGTCCGCCATTCCCCACTCTGGATTGCCTTCAACTGCTTAGGGATTCACAGGAAACAATTCAGCATGTAATCCAGAGTTATCGCTTTTGATTGTATCTTATTGATAAGAGACCCACAGTTTACTGCTCACTCTCCTAATGCGCATCAGAGCTGTAGAAGTTGCTGCAAATGTAAAGCCAACATTTCATACGGCTGCTGCTTCGCATTCAACTGGAGAAAATGTGAGTGGCTGTTATTGTGAAGAGGTCACGAGAAACACAATGGGGGGAAAAAAGAAAGAAAAAAAACTGTCGTGTTCAGGGTTGTTATTCCATCTGCAGATCATTTTTAGCATTTTCAAGGGAATAATTGAAAAAGAAGAAAGGAGGGTCTAATGAAGTATCCTTTGGGTTTCCTTCAAAACAACCAGGACTGAAATTTTAACCCTCAAATTACCCGTTTTCCTATATCAATGTTCTTTTTAATTACCCAAAATAACATGATTGATTCAACACAACGCTCTTTGGCAAGTACAAATCTCTACTTTCATGAATTTTGGGGTGTCTTATTCAATTTTTTAGCATTTGGAGAAAAAAACTGAAGTGCTTTTGAAATAGTATTGAGTAAAAGTTGACATATTCTAGTCTGTGATTATCCATCAACATACATTCCTTTAATTTTAGTTTAAATAATTCCTATTTTCTACTTCTGTAACTCAAACATTAGGTATAATTTCCTAAAAATTAGGTTTATTGACCCTAAATTCCAAAAATAACTGTAAAGCTAAAGTTAAGTTAGTGTTACGTAGTGTTAAACGTCAAAAAAAGTGACAAACATTGAAAAAAAGGACAAAAAACATTGATTAAAAAGCATCAACAAAAGGTGTTGACTTTCAATTTTGATGGGAAGACAACACATGGGTTAAGGATTACAACTTTTAAAAAAACATGTAAACTGTGGATTATGTTTGAAGCAGTGATAGAACAACAGCGTGTCACTGTACTGGACAGATAGGAAGATATGTCTCTACACTGGGTAGTAAGTTATCTCTGGTGTCCAAATGTCGTGTAAAACGTGCTCCAACTGCTCCTGTATTCATGGTACAGGACTATGACCAGTGTCTGACGTAAATCACACATCAGAATAAATAAATAAAGCCTTTTTCAAAGACAGGCAGTCGTGGGATCTCAGTGGGTGTTTAATGGAACCCGTCGCTGTGCAGCACTCCATTCTGGTGGCAACCCTTCAGAAGCAAGGAAACAATCCGATACTACCACACAGCAGCGGTGATGCCGTCTGTGGGCAACCCCCCGGTTAAACCTCTGACAGACGGCCATGACGCAACGCAGCGGCAACGGCTGCATATCAACGCGTTCAGGTGAAACGTGTCTCATAATTCTGCCTGCAATAGACACCTTTCCTTCAACCGGCTGAATCCAAATGAGGACACACACTAACCGGCTCGCAACTGTTTTTCATTAAACTGCTGCGATTACAAATGTTGGGTTGATAAGGCTGAGAAAACAAATTAAGAAAATCTCATTAGGAGGTCTAAATAATACACATTCAAGTGAAATATTTAGATTTTAAATTAGGGCCCGAGACTCTAGGGCAACTTTAATGAGCGAGATAAAAAGGAAGGAAGCAGCTGGCAGGTTTACGTCCTGCTCCTGCGTTGCTGCTTTGTGTCCAGTGCAGTGAAGGCCTGGAGGGGGTACAGCATCAGTGCATGGCAGTGAAGCAAGTTTGTCCTCTGCTGTTTATACTGAGGTACTACATAATACATATAGTACAATGTTTAGGCTGTGTGAAGTTAAATTCAAGATGTATTACACTTCACGTGTTAGAGGTCACTGGTCTGAGATTAGGTACACATAGAAGCAACAATCAGTTGAAAGGTAAAACAAAACGAGTGTTAAAACGTGTAATAACACAAGAGCAACAAACCATCAAAATTGTTCAAAAACCACAAAATGCCTCACGCATGTTTCCTGCTGCCAAAAAAGGCAGAAAGATATTGTTGTTGGCAATAATGTTTTATATAATAATTTGTAAACCAGGGGAGCGCCATATCAGCAGAATTGCCAGTTGTCTGTAGTTTGAAAACATGTAAGCTGGGGCTATTATCGGCCTAATATTAAGCATTTCCCGATCCATTGGTATCGCCGTTTATAATGACCATTGTCAATACTGATTTTTTTTTGTTAATGTGTTTTTGTTCAAAAGGACTTCAAGTTTCATATGTTTAGTTTGTATTTTTATAAATTTTACTTATCAGAACTTTAATATATGTTGATGTTCCTCTGTTCTGATGTGAGAATAAAAAAATTATTAGCATATTCTATAGAAAATCTGTTCTGTAACGTGTTTCTGGATTTTTTTTTTTATATACTGTATATCGGCCGATATATCGGCATATCGCATATCGGTCGGGCTCTATAGCCTACCTACATTTCGTCTAAAAAGCTTACGTAACAATAGACCAGAGAAAAGCTGCTTTGTGCTGAAGGACACAATGGAGCGTTGCTATTTAGTGTTATTTGCATTATTGTATTCAGAGCCTTAAAATGTTAATCCAAATCAGTATGAACCAAAAACTTAACACTTATGAATATTTTAAATCAAGAATTAGTTGAAAGGCTTAACTCAAACTTAGATACAGTGGCTTGAGAAAGTTTACACAACCATGCTGAAGGTATTAAAAAGAAGAATAAAAAAAAACATCTTTTGGAAATTTATCTTAATGCCTTAGTTCAAAAAATGTAGGAAAATCCAACCTTTTAAGGACACCAATTTTCTTTGTGAATGAATAATGTATTGTAAATAAATGTCCTTCCTTAAAATACAGGGGCATAAGTATACATACCCCTATGTTAAATTCCCATAGATGCAGGCAGATTTTTATTTTTAAATGCCACATATTTCATGGATCACCATGCCAATGTCTAGGTATGGTGAAGGGTATGCAATGATGTGGGGTTAGTTTAATTCCAAAGGCCAAGCTTTATCAGGAAGCAGGGAGGTCCTGGTTTAAAAATGAAACGCCTCTTAAAAGGTCACATGACATGGGGCTTTTGGGCCTTGACCAACTGCCACTTTGCTTGTTTGAAAGCCATGATCTCTCTCTCTCTCTCTCTCTCTCTCTCTCTCATGGGTGGGCCAAATGCTCTGGGCGGGCAAGGCAGAGAAAGGGGAGGTAACCCAGATGGAATCTTGCCCCTTAAGGTCTGGTACCTTATTGTCAATATTGAGTAGTGACGAAGAGGAAATTAAGGCCAGACTTCCTTCAAAAGTCGGTAAAAAACATTTTAAACAATGCTACATGCATCTCACATCCATAAACAAAGAAGAGGATTTTACACACCTACGGTGTGATACATTCAGCAACTGTGTCAAATGGCGGCTTGGATTGCACGGTGAGAATCAAAGAATAGCAGAAACATACAAACATTGTATAGAAATCGAGTTTGACCATGTTCCTGAAGAGGCTGGGTTTCACTCCACTTGCTACAGGTGTTTCATTGACAAAAAGCGCTTGGATATGGGTCACACAGCGTCCTGAAGCACAAGAGCAACGCCAGTCTGTGCCATTAGGTAGTAACATTAGTACCGCTACAGTTGATTGTCCAACAAAGAAACTTAGGTCCAGGACAGGCCTGCCAGTTGCTTGTACTGGTCCTGTGTTTTCTGCCTTGTGCATAATTTGTAAGAAACCAATGAACCTGGGTCAACAACAAAACTGACAACCACTACAGAAGGGAGCGTCCTCATTCAAAGCACCCCCTAGCATCCCTGTAGAACAGTACCATCAGTCTAAAAGACAAGGATCACAGCACTTGTTTCATCATAAAAGTTTTCCATTACAGGTGGACACATACAAATTGAACACAGTGTCTGCTGTACAAACTGAACTGGCATATGTTTTTGTAAAGTTCATAGATGCTAAAAGATGCAAAATACAAAGCTGGACAGATTTCCATACATTGCTTTAAGGTGATGGCTCACTGCGAGCCATCATCAAGTCAGCACTGTATTATCTTCCAGTCATTGAGGCTTCACCAACAGAGATGTCAACAGTAAAAAAAAAAAAATTCTGCTAGAACTGGACCATATACACTCACCTATAGGATTATTAGGAACACCATACTAATACTGTGTTTGACCCCCTTTTGCCTTCAGAACTTCCTTAATTCTACGTGGCATTGAATCAACAAGGTGCTGAAAGCATTCTTTAGAAATTTTGGCCCATATTGATAGGATAGCATCTTGCAGTTGATGAAGATTTGTGGGATGCACATCCAGGGCACTAAGCTCCCGTTCCACCACATCCCAAAGATGCTCTATTGGGTTGAGATCTGTTGACTGTGGGGGCCATTTTAGTACAGTGAATGTATGTATTCAGTATGTTCAAGAAACCAATTTGATTTGAGCTTTGTGACATGGTGCATTATCCTGCTGGAAGTAGCCATCAGACGATGGGTACATGGTGGCCATAAAGGGATGGACATGGTCAGAAACAATGCTCAGGTAGGCTGTGGCATTTAAACAATGCCCAATTGGCACTAAGGGGCCTAGAGTGTGCCAAGAAAACATCCCCCACACCATTACACCACCACCACCAGCCTGCACAGTGGTAACAAGGCATGATGGATCCATGTTCTCATTCCGTTTACGCCAAATTCTGACTCTACCATCTGAATGTCTCATCAGACTCATCAGACCAGGTAACATTTTTACAGTCTTTAACTGTCCAATTTTGGTGAGGTTTTGCAAATTGTAGCCTCTTTTTCCTATTTGTAGTGGAGATGAGTAGATCCCGGTGGGGTCTTCTGCTGTTGTAGCCCATCCGCCTCAAGGTTGTGCGTGTTGTGGCTTCACAAATGCTTTGCGGCATACCTCGGTTGTAACAAGTGGTTATTTCAGTCAAATTTGCTCTTCTATCAGCTTGAATCAGTCGGCCCATTCTCCTCTGACCTCTAGCATCAACAAGTCATTTTCGCCCACAGGACTGCCGCATACTGGATGTTTTTCCCTTTTCACACCAGTCTTTGTAAACCCTAGAAATGGTTGTGCGTGAAAATCCCAGTAACTGAGCAGATTGTGAAATACTCAGACCGGCCCATCTGGCACAAACAACCATGCCACGCTCAAAATTTCTTAAATCACCTTTCATTCCCATTCTGACATTCAGTTTGGAGTTCAGGAGATTGTCTTGACCAGGACCACACCCCTAAATGTATTGAAGCAAATGCCATGTGATTGGTTGATTAGATAATTGCATTAATGAGAAATTCAACAGGTGTTCCTAACAATCCTTTAGGTGAGTGTAGTGTTAGTTTTTGACCAAGCTATATATGCTAAAGCCCAGCAACTCCGCTGGAAAGATGATGACTTTACTCAGCGTATAGTCATTAGATTAGGTGAATTGATGAGTTAACAGTGACCTGGATGACTAGAAATCCTGCCCCTGAAAGTGTGCTGCAGGCAGTCCACCACAGTCGCAAGCATAACAAATGTGAGACCGGAAGATGTTCCTGTATGTCTGCAAGGCTGTCTTGCACTGATTTATTTATGTAATGCTTCACAGGAAACAGGGGAAAGACCTTCATGGGATGATTGCTCTGCTAGTGATGATACCAATAAGTAAATATGTGCTGTTTTATAATTTAAGTTGACTTTGAGCTGTAAAGACTCTATTGTAGAATTGGCAATTATTTTTGCAGCATTTAAAATTAAGGGGGCAGGGTAGCATTTCAGCCAACTTGGGCCAAAGCGTGCTTATATTTTTATCTTTCTGTGATTACAGAGTATTTATTGAAAATGCTGATGTGTAAAACATCACTGTTTTTTTAATTTATAATGTTTAATTTTGTTTGGTGCCAATCCGTGAAGTTGAAGCATATTTTTTTTACAAATGTGCCAAATTTCATGGTCTACATTCACACTTGAGTATATAATGCACCAAAACCTGTCTCATATGTTTAGGTACATGTATACTTGTCAGTTTGAGAGCTATTTTCTGTTGATAAAATGAATAATAAGAAAGCAGGGTATTTAGCGGAGAACTTTAAAGATAAAGTCATAATGGTTTTGTCTACGCAAGAATTCATTCAAAAAGTAGCACCCCGGTTTGGGAACAATAATCATTTTCTTGCCACTTTTTCCTAGTTCACCTTATGGCCTGGGGGTGTGGCCTTGACCAACTGCCACTTTGCTCATTTGAAAGCCATGATGTCTCTTTCTCATGGGTGGGCCAAATTCTCTGGGAGGGCAAAGCAGAGAAAGGGGAGGTAACTGTCGGTACACAATCCGTCCTGCCTGCACGATCCGTTCTGCGCATGTGCAAGATGTTCGTGCATGCACAGATGATATCACGATGAACGCGGATTTACGACACTGCATGATCTGTTCCCATAGACAGTTAAAGAAAGTCTGTTCGCCTTCACCGGAAAGCTAATGTTAGTTTAGCTAACAGCTAATTCGGCTAACCACTAGCTGAGACAGCATGTACAAGACCCTCAAAACTTAAAATAACTGTTTAAATATATAACAGCTGTTACGTCAGTTCTACTTTACATGTGCTCATAAAATACAGTCACGCAATACTTGTCTTTGTAGCTGCTTTTCCCACTGTTTAGTTTGAGGAATGTTATTTTAGGCTGAATCAAACTGTTAGCCAAAATAGCTATTAGCTAAACTAGTGTCAGCTTCCCCGGTGGAGGCTAACCGTTCTCTTAGCTAATACATCAGTACACGATCTGTCATAGTTGTAGCAGTTAGCTGTTAGCCTCATGGATGTATTAACAGGACAGCCTCCACCGCCGTTAGCTTCCCGGCTAACCACTAGCTTTGATTCAGTCTACAATAACGTTACTCAAACTAAACATTGGGAAAAGCAGCTACAGCTAAATTAAGACTTTACAGTAATAATAAAGACAAGTATTAAGTGATTGTGTTTTAATTGAGCACAAGTAAAGTAGAACTGACGTAACCACTATTATATATTATATATAACGCTGTTACGTTATATAATATAAGGCTATATATTTTGTATTTGAGTGTCTTTGCTGTCTCAGCTAGCGGTTAACCAAATTAACTTTTAGCTAAACTAACGTTAGCCTTCCGGTGGAGGCTAAAAGCAGACCGCTACTGTGGAACGGTAACATATTCCACATGCGCAGAATGGATCGTGCAGGCAGGACGGATCCTGTACCCATAGACATAAAGAGTAGACGCCGCATTGACCGCTACTGCCTATTGGCGCTGACGAGATGTGGGGCCGCCATCTTGGACCGGTCACCCGCTCCCCTCAGTGTAATGTGTTTGGCAGGTGCACTGAGCTGTCAGCGCGTTTAATTAATCACACTCACTGAATACCGAACTGATTTTCATGGGGGGTTTTTGCTACAAAAAGGTTATACATGTAGCTATGATACAGGACACGTGATTAGGAGTATTTTAATATTCATAGTGTGCTTAACAGTAATTCACCAGACGTCCGAGATCAAAACTGGGAACATAATCCCCGAAAAGGGAGAGCAACGGGGACATTTCCAGTTTGACTATCAATCTGATTGAAAAACCTAATGTGTCTTTAAAAACAGAACAGGGACAGAGGTAGTTTTTTCTTCTGTATTTAGTCTGGGACAGACAACCAAAAACGGGGACTGTCCCCTATATCCGAGGACGTTTGGTCACCCTAGACACTAGACCAGACATCCTCGGTGTATCTATTATTTGTAAATGATAGGTATTTGCACCGGTCTCACATATGTGATGTAGGCTATAATAAATATAAATACCCCTACATCACATCTGTGATGTAGGCTATAAAAGGTATTTTGCACACACATTATAAATATGATAGGGAAGAAGAAACAGATAGTGACCGTAAAGTCAGATATTTAAGTACAAGAAACAATATGATTATATTATTAGAGTCTACTTGAAGCTTTTTATATTTGTCTCTCGCTCTGTCACACACGCGCACACACACACACACACACAGTACTACCACGTTTTTCTGCAGCAATTGCCTCCCAGACCTATATTGCATACTTATTGCGACTTTCGATATATTTGATAAATGACCAGTTGTCTCAGCTCTTATTACATAAGTATTTGGACAGATACACCTCTTTTATGTTGTGTTGACTCTGTACTCAAGCACATTGCTATTGAAAAGGCTATATAATATCTCTATCTATCTATCTATCTCTTATAAGAGTAACGTGCAAGTCTGATCAAACAAATCCCAACTAAACCAGAGACAATCCCAATGTAATAACACAAGCATACATTAGTGCTGCTTTTGTAACTTGACTTATGTAGCAATTTTCAAAACACAGATAGGCCTACAAAATGCTTCACAGAACCCAAAGTGAAAGAGATAAGATAAAAAAAAATTCTGAGCAGGAATATGATGCACAGTGCTCTGGCATCTTGTATCTTCTGCTGCCAAGTAACGAGTATGACCGGTGCAAGATGGCGGCTGGATTTCTCGCGCTCAGCCTGCCAATGCGGCGTCTACTCTTTATATATCTATGCGTGTACCGACAGTAACCTCATAAGGGGCAAGATTCTAGATCGGCCCATCTGAGCTTTCATTTTCTTAAAGGCAGAGCAGGATACCCAGGGCTCGGTTTACACCTATCACCATTGCTACCCCCTGGGGACCATAGGCAGGCTGGGGGAACTCATATTAATTAAAAAAAATACTTACAAAGAGAAATAGTCATTCCATGGGACCTTTAAGCGTCCCAAAAGCCAGCTGAACACCAGCTAACTTAGCTAAAATTTGACCACCGCTAGCCTATTAGCCGTTTGGGAGGTTGGAAACAGCAAATAAGATCCGTTTGTTAGTAATGTATTTGTTTAAATAAAGCAATATGTAGCTACTACAGGCATCAGCTAGGGGACTAAACAGTAACGTTACAAAACACCGCTTCACATTGTGTCCGCCATGATGATGCTTACTCTTTAGCTGCTAGCATCCACCTCCGGTAACACTTTGGAACCCGTTTCTCTGCCGGTCGCCACCGGAATTCAACACGTAGCTAGCTACACAGCACCATAGTAACACTTACCAGTCCCTCGATTTGGATCTGTTTGACAGGAGAGTCCAAAGTGCCGCCTGTAGAAGCCATCACAGCGCTTGTTGCTGTAACAGACTCTTTACGTGAAGCCATCTGCAAAACGACGCACGCGGAAAAAGGGAGGAAAGCGTTCGTTGACGGACGTTTCCGGTAAAGATGCGTCCGTTTTCCCGTCCGTATAAAAACAAGGGTTACGTGTTAAGTTCCCTCTTCAGTTGCGAGAGGTGGACTGCAAAAACTCAGTGAGGGTGGGTAGGGAGTTTATATTGATTAATTAATCAATTGGCATAGCGAGAAATACGATATATATATATATAATACATCTCATATAATACAAGTAGACTAGACATTAAGAACATGCTGAAATCAGCATAGCACACCCAGAGACGTTTGAGCACACCATGCTCATCACTAAAATATTACTCCATTTCCATGTCAACACCCCAATTGTTTTTGAGAAATTTGTATTAGTGAAAATAAATCACTAACCACAGGAGATAACAGCAATATAACACCTTGTGTAATATTGCTTGATGAAAGATACAAAATAAAGACCATTCCCTCATTAGGCTCCTACTGAATTAATGGTAAACCTCAACTACTACTACTGGAACAGTATATACCAAATGTTTTCTATAAATACTGGCAATGGACGATGGAGATGAAGGATGCAATCAGAACCACAAATACCACCGCAACCTCTATTATTACCAGTGTTCACTACAATTACAATAAGCCATGTACGGAAGAGGATTAGGGCGGCATGTGAAAAATGTATCAAGTTCTGAGATCAAAGTCAGAATTCTGCCTTTTATTTGAAAATTATAAAAAATGTCAGAATTCTGACTTTAATGCTCTTCCATAAGACCTGCAATGAAAAAGGATTGCTTTAAATTACAGGTCTGCCATCAAGTAAAAAGGGGAATTTAAAAGCTATATAAACCATAAAGAAAACTAAAAACCCAGTTACCAAGTACTTAAAACACTTTATTTCAAATCTTTACAGATGTATCACAACTAGAGGTTACCCGAAGACTAAAAAGGTGGGATACTGAACTTAACTTTAACAAGAACATTACCTAGTTACATAATGCAAAAGGCTGAATAAGCAAACGTAAAAAGGTACAAAAAATATTACATAAAATTAATTGATAAACGGCCTGAATTATACATCTGAAACATGATATTTAATGCCAGGATAAGAGTCACCAATAATTTGACAGACTAATCGTTTTGTTTATCATGAAAGAACAAGTGCAACAAGGAGAATATGGGAGATTACACTTCTGAGCAATAAAACAGTACCTTTCCAGAAAATGTACAGAGTCAATACAGGATTCCATGTGAAAATACAGGGCTCTTTATCTAAAATCTGCAATAATTATGTTGTGAGGGGCAATGGTACAAAAGGTATGGAATAAGCAGACAATGGAAATTTAACTTACAAAACAAAATAAAGAAAAGCTTACAAATTGGTGACTGAAAAAAATGGTTGATTTATAAATATACTTGTTAGAGACATTCTTCCTCACTCCATTTCAACCAATTGAATACCGCATGATTCCATCTGTAGTACAGTAAAATCCTGTTTTTGTTTTTTAAAAGTTCCAACCGGTTCCCCACTACTCCCGCCCCTTCCCCAGAGAAAATGGAACAGTAAAACACGAAAAATAAAAAAAAAAAAGGCAAAAAAGTTGAGTAATTTAAAAAGTATGTCTGTTGCAAGCAGTGTTTGTCTGGTCTTCCAATGTCTAAATAAGGTGGAATCTTGGTCCAGCGGTGGCGATGATGTCGCTGTAGGGCTCAGTCTGGGTCACCTCGATGGCTTGCTGCTTCTTGAGGACGAGGAAACTGTAAAACTTGGCAGCTGCCTGCTTCTTGTTGTTGTTCCGGCACAATTCAAGCAGGCTAACTGAGTCGGCACCAGTCTTAGCCATGACGCGCTTTGGGGGCAGAAACAGAGCGTCAGTAATGTAACGTGAACAAGTTAACACGTAAAAGGAGAGGGAAACAATACTAGGCCAGGGTGCTGGGTGCTTTTTGAATTTAAACTTGTACATTAAAAAAACTATTTTGCACATGGATATGGGTGGAGGAAGCAAAAATAAAATGGAGGTGATGAAAATGCATGCTTATTGAAAAACAGAGCAGTAAATTTTGCATGCGAATTAAAAAAAATTTGAGTAACTTGACATTTTATTTCAAACAGTGTTGCTCTGATTATCAACTGGGCTGTTTTACCGTCTACCCTCCATCATTTCCAACACCCAACCCAAGTTATTGTTTACAGCAAGCGGTTTTTGGTATGTCCACATGAATGTTAAACATTTTAATTTCTTTTAATTACTTTATTATTTCCACCCTTGAGGCCACTATTATTTTATGATAAATGGCAATTTGGTCTTGTGAATGATGAGCGTAAGAAAAGAGGATTGATGAAACTTGGTTCAGTACTCACATCACGACTGGTTTAATCAAAAAGGCTTTAAATTAATCAACTCACTTGTTTTTTTTCTCTTTTCCAATTTGCATGCATTTTTTATGCTTCGTTTTTCAATTTCCATGCGTCTTCATCTCCATTTCTATCAGTTAATTTGTTGCTTCCACCCCATATACGTGGTAGATAAACAATAGTAATGTTTAAATCAAAATTAAATCTGCACGCGTATCTGATCTTATTAGACAAATCCTATAAAAACTTTATTAAAGTCTACCTAAAATTGGCTCTCAACATAATTTGAAAAGTAATAGCTTTTTTGTACCTGGAGGCCATGCAGCATCTGCTGGGTTCTCTTGTTCCATCTCTTCTCCTCCTGATCCTGGTCCCCAACCTGATCGTCGTCCTTCTGAGAGACAGAGACAACACAGTCATCAGCATCATCTGGCCCAGACTCAAACCGCAACGCACGTACAATCAAATGAAGGCTCGTCTCTACAGAGAGGCATCATCTATCATCTGCTTAAGTTTGCAATTGATTTTTGTTCTCTTGTTCTACTTACGCATTAGGGATTTTTCTTGATTGCACTTTTGGCAGTTTTTAAACAAAACGCATTGCTATCAAATGACTACTACAAACTACTGTGTATCAGAGAAAGCAGTCATTTCCCCTCACCTCCTCTTCATCACTATCATCCTTATTGTCTTTGCCCTTTTCACCAAGCAGGTCAAGCTCGGGGACAAGCTGGGTGAGGCTGAGGCTGCTCTCCTCTGGGGGAAGATCCACCTGATGCATGTCTAACCTCTGAGACAAGACTGAGTGGTCAGCCACTTGCTGCTGCTGCTCCAAGGGAGCCATCTGAAACAGGTGAAGACAGGGGCACTCAAGTTAGGACACAAGTTCAACTAGGTGCAAAAAAAGGTGTCATATTTTTATTGGATAACAGATAAGAACAATGTGGCCAAATTGAAATTTAAATCATCAAATCTGCTCTAGACCAGCAAGTGGTTTAACAAATAGGAACCAATTTGTCATGAATGATGGCGCTACTGCTTAAACACAGAAAGCAACTACCAGTAGGCATTTAAACATCCCTTTTCTACATTTTGCCACCATAACATAAATTGCTGAGGAAAATGTATGCAACCTCAATTCCAGAGAAAAACAAAATGTAGGTGTGAAGTACTCACGGGAAGGGTGCCCTCTTTGTCAAGGGTCTTGCGTTTGACGCCTCGGGGGGTGGATGGAGGAGGCATGACTGTTTCATCAAGGGTTGTCCTGCTGCCCTCCATTGCAGAGGCAGCCAGCATACTGGGCTCCTCCATGATAGTTTGGTCTGTGGGGTGGATAAGGAAGAATTAATTAAAATGTAACAAGAAATATGAAAAAGTGAACATAGCCTTATTTAATAAGTGATGGAGTCTCAGTTAGATTTTCTGCTATCAGTCTCTTTCCCAATCACACAACTCATGACATGTCTGCAGTGGGCTACGACCTCTTATCTCTTCCTGCATGACTTACCAATAACATCTCTGTGCTGACTCATGACCTCCTCTCTAGGCACCTCTGGGTTCTCCAGCTCTTTGAGGAACTCATCCAGACTGTCTGCTTCACCGCCCTTTCTCCTCTTCCTCAGCTCATCTGGCACCAGGGGTGTCAAGCAGCGTGTGAACATCTGACACCAGAAATTTAGACAGTTAAACTTGAAGGGAAATTTTACACAAAACAAATGACTAACTATATTCCAAGTCAGTAGTACAATAACAAAAAAACATAAGGAGGGAGGATTGATACTAGACAAAGGAAAAGGAGTCGGCTAAATTATGCATCTAGACGTTTTCCATTCAGTATTCTGGAGGGGTAATGTGTGGGTGTGAGAGGATAGGGAGGAGAAAGACAAAACCAATAACTTCCTCCAGCTTGTGGCTTCAATGTTTTCATTTTAAATCCCACAACCTGAACAGAATGTCAATGAAAGATATTATAAAATCTCCTCTTCTCTTCCATTAAAAAGTGCCAGAGTCGACCTACTTGGAGAATCAGACCACGGGTGTGGCTTGCTTATTATTGTTCCCAAAGCGGTAATACTGCTTGTCAGTGATTTCTGTGGTTCAAATAGTTAGGAGTGGACATGTGTACATATTTATCCACAGATGTATGCATATTTATAACACGCTTTTGTCACCTTTAGCAGCCTGGCATTCCAGAGGGGCTGAGCAGGCAGAGAGAAAAGCTTCTCCACTCCTCCAGTCTCCTTCCACATCATAAGTTTCTTGGTGGGAGGGGCGAGGTCCAGGGTGGTGACAATGTCCGAGTAGTCAGACAACTGGGCCCTGATGGTCTTACTGTCCAGCTCCTTTACACTGTCGACAATCAGCTTCCTCTTACGCTTTGCCTTGGTCTCTTTCACTGGAAACATGAAGAAAAATGCTTTATGGCTGCTTCACTGTAATTTTTCCATCATTAACAGGGTTTCTGCTCGATACATTTAGCAGCAGCGCGCCACTACTCCTTCAGCCGTTTATGAAAAGTCATAAAGTTGTAATTACACGACTGCGGAGCCATCTGCTCTACTGAACTCAAGCAAACGACCAATTGCTCTCTCTCTGCCATTTGATGGTGAGCAACTAGAACAATGACAGGATGCCAACACGCACAAAGTCATGGCAACCAAATAACAGTAGTGAGTAAAGCAGTATCTCAGGCAGAGTGACAAACAGCAACAAAAGCCTCGACATTAAAACTGCACTCACACGGGCCCCGTGAAATATGACAGCTACAGTATATTGGAAAATAGCGTTATGGACACTGAATTTGATGAATTTAATGTTCATCATACCCCACATGAGACAAGAAGCTAACGTTAGCGAATGCTGCGGTCCCGCTGCAGAAGGCGTCGTATTCTCCCGACACGCTGTACTAACGTTCCTGTTTAAAAACCCACCATGAAAAAAAAAAAGTAGTATGTTCCCTCGGCATTTTGTTGTGTTGCTTAACTGTGTGTAAAATGAGAGGTGACATTAAAATCACATTATTTTGGCACAATGTTTAGTAATGACAGTAGTGGTGGTCATAGTGAGTGAAAATGTGATGTGAGATGCACATTGCAAAACGTGTTATGTATCTGGAATTGTTCATTAGCTATGTGATCTCTGTAAAGCTGAACAGACTCGCAGTAGTAACATTAGGCTAAAACAGATTTTATTCTGATCTTAAAAATCTTCTGTGAGAAAGGATGGATATTGGGACATGACATTATATCGTGTGTGTGTATATGTAATTGTAAGACATATGATGCTTCTGAGAAACGATTGCAAATAAAGCCAACTGTTGCTAAAAAGGAACTACACACTTAGGTTTTTTTTTTTTCAGTAACGTAAATGTTCATGTTGATCCACAAGCATTAAATACTACAATTTTGACATAGCTACCTTGGAATGGTATAGCAAAATCTCCCCAATCGTCTCACAGTGTAGATTTATTGGCTAATAAGACAAGCTTACTCATTAGCATTCAATTTCCTATTTCCTATGAGTGCTTTCCTATGGTTTGGAAAATGGTGAAGCATTTGCTGTATGCAGTTTTCCTTTGAAGCAATGAGACTTTGAAAAAATGTCCTGCAAAAATGCTAAAAAGAAGAATTCATTCTTAGATTTTATACAATAATAGACAGAATTTTTAAAATAGTCATGTTGACAGAAAGGTAAGGGAGGGCCTTACCAGTGATGTCAATGGGCTCCAGGGCAAAAGCCTCCTCCTCATTGTGAACCAGAGTGGTCTGTTCTGTCTGGTCGGCCATTGCTGGTAGTGGCTCCGCTGGGCCAGAGTCGGGGCTGTCTGGACCCGCTACACACACAAAATGTAATTGTAATTCCCCCATAAACAGATATTAGTAATAAACAGTAATAACACAACTTGACACAAGTCAACATAAATGTACTTTATAGAAACACCATTAGAGATTAATGGAAACAATGCACAAGAAAAAAATTAATTAAAAAAAATCTAAATTTCCTACATTATACATTAAGGTGAACAAACTTTACTTACGTGACTGGAGGTTGTCAAAGTCGTCCTCATCATCGCCATGATCTGGAGGCATCATGACACTTTCTGTGATGGCTGGAGGGTCATCAAAAATACCTCCTCCATCTTCAGAGCTCAGTAGCTTATCAACTGGGAAATAAAAAATAGGATTAACTCTTTAATCACAAAAAAAATATTGCTTACTTACAAGTATCTCAGAACATCTTCAACAGTACCTCTATATAGCCAATGCTAAGATTTAAAAAATTAAATAACAGACAGAACAGCTCACCCAGCATTCCCCCATCACTGTTGCCCATTGAACTGTCCCCAAAGTCATCATACTCCATGTGGTTGGACTTGTCTGGGAGATTGGCTGGGCCAGGCTCAGCCTCCAGCAAAAGGTTAGAGGCTGTGGCACCGTGCATGATATCCTCCTCAAATGTGCTGGCATCACGCATCATCTCTCGGTCATCCATACCAAAGTCAGCTGAAGAGCACAAGGTAAGTCTTTGTTGAACCCAACATTTCTATTATTCGTACAATGAAATGACATCTCTAAAATCTATACTATTTAAAATGATTCTGCAGTATGATGTTGAAATAAAGTTAATTTGACTTTTGAATTTGTGAGATGTGTTGATACTTTGGCCAGGTCATCATCAAAAAAGAAAATTAATACATAATATTTTGTCCATGTTGACATTAGTGGCTTCATGTACGTTTATTAAAAACTTTTGTTTAAAAACTTTTGTTTAGCTTTTCATATAGCTAGACATCTAAACTTGGGGACAAGGCCGTTATGTTTAAATAACGACCACGCTGATTCCAAACAGACAGCTTTGTCAAGGCAGTTTGTGCTTTAGATATATTAACACAGTGGCCATCGTTAGAAATTGTAATATAATTGCAGAATTTTGCAATATGTTTAAAATCGCAATAACATTGTATTGTAACATAAGTATCGTGATGCCTCTGGTGATTTCCACCACTATGATACAAGTGTACACATTAGTGTAGTTTCCTACCAAAGTCATTGTCCTGCAGTAGGCTGAGGTTGCCAACATCTTCCCTCATGGTGATCTCTTCTACTCTGCTCTGGTTCAGGGTGAACTGTTGGGCCACATCTATGTCACTGTTTGGGGAAAAAAAAAAAAAAAAAAAAATTTAAAACGACAAAAATAAATAAGGATGAGTACAACAGCTGGTGGGTGAATGACAAACTCACATAAAATAAGGTGACAAAATGGGAACAATACATGTAGTTAACTTACTCCAAATCAGGAAGTGGCTGGTCAAAGTCATGGAACTCCTCAGGTAAGGTGATGGCATTGTAGGCTGCCTCTCTGTTTTCCTCAGGTAGGTCCACCACACCTGAATACAAATACAAGCAGTAATGTCAAACAAATGTTTTCAGCCACACAAAGACCAAGTTTGAGTCAGTTTGTTTGGGAAAACCGATCACAAATTCAATGTTATGTTCCTTACCTGGCCTAAAAGCCATTTTGATCTTGATGAAAGCTTCATTACAGTCAGCAAGGAGGTACTTGGCCTTCCTGTGGTAGATTCTCACCACCCCGAGGAGCAGGTGGCCTGATGTACGCAATGCCATCTTCACCTAAGAGAAAAAAGGCACAGGGAAAATGCAACAAAAAATATCTTGTTACATTTTTTTGTAAAAACAAGACTGAACTGTAACATCAGCATCCACAAACATTGTACAGCAATGAGAGTAAAGATACTTTGTGAAGGCACTGTGCTTTGTTTTAAATAAAGCAAACACTTTTGTTAAACTGTGACAGCTGCAAGTATTTACCCTGCTATAATAATGAATAATAACGTATCATTTATTAATACGCAAGGGAAATTAAATTTTCATTCTGTTAGAATACACATTACACACAGGCCTGAGTTAACACACATGCTTAGTACTTTTGTCTTGTTACCTTGGGTGAGATGATGCTCTCCACACTGC
Source organism: Etheostoma perlongum (assembly GCA_026937815.1). Taxonomy (NCBI): domain Eukaryota; kingdom Metazoa; phylum Chordata; class Actinopteri; order Perciformes; family Percidae; genus Etheostoma; species Etheostoma perlongum. The sequence continues at coordinate 21,928,338 of CM049376.1, forward strand.
TCTCTAAGTTGCATTCAAAGACATGGGCCTTGGTCAGCTTCTTGTCCCAATGGGCCGCTAGCCAGATCTTGGCCAGCGGCCCACGCTTGCTGAGGACAAAGTGGGCGTAGAACATTGCCCTGGTTCCCCTGGCTCACACAATCACACTGCTGTATGGGCCACCTGGAAAACATCATTGATAGGTTATTCTAAAAAAGTCAGGACAACAGAAAAAAGTACCAAAATGCAAGACACAGACAGGCAGCACAGAATCATCCCTTAGGGAAGAGGTAAGCAATAATAACCTCGATATCTCTAAAAGTTCATGAAAAGGAATATGGGGAAGAAAATGCAACGTGATGAACAGTTGGATGTTTTCATTAAAGTTGTAAAAAATTCCAGACATAACTCTTTAGGGAATATCGTTCTCAAAAATGCCAGGGGGGCAGTTATAAGCAATCATGCCGGTCCAACACGTCACAACGACCAGGCTGTCATCACATTATCTAGAACGGTAACTGCTTATCGAAAGATAATTTGGCGATATATATCGAAAGTCAGGGATCTTTTTCATCTTCTTAGCAAGTTAGGCAACAACACTGCAAAGATGAGGAACGTTAAACCAATTGCCCCGGAATGCGGATTGGTTTTAGCCAACGTCACATAACGTTGGGGATTTATAACTAGGCTACTTTCCTCCGAATTATATGACATGGATGGGGGTCTGTTGTCTCTCGAAGGAACGAGCAAACTCCCTCGAAACACTTCTTTTTGTTTTTTGCTATACTTACTTTGATTGACGTTTACGCTAACGGTAACTGCGGCACACCGCAAGTAAAAAAAAAAAAGCAAGACGACATTTAAAAAGATTATAATTTTAATCAAAACAAGCGCTCATTGAAGTTCCGCCTATTTCCCAGTCAGGGAGCCAAACACTGGAAATGCACATGTCTGCCTATGGTAACCGACACTTTAACGTATGTTACTCTACTTCAATGAATATGCATTGTTCAATTGCGCAATAACATAAATTGGTCAAAAAGAAAATGTGCGTGGTTAAGTAGGCACTTAATACGGTGTAATACGTTAAGAGCGCCAAGGGGTTGGTCAACGCCAGTAAATAGTCGGCGCCATCAAGTGGGATGAACTAACTTAGCGGCCAGCTTACTAACGTTACAGAAGCAGCAATGAAACCGATTTGTACCGATTTCAGTTCCTTGCAGTAAAAGTATAGCTTTAGTAAAACGACGGACCAGAATACAATTCGTCCATGAAAAGAAAGTGAAGCGCACCGGAACGAGGCGCCCATCCAAACCTACTGAGCACAACTGTGTCGTTAGCTGGTGGCTAACGGCTCCTTGTACAGTGAAGGCCGCAGAAAGTCCACACAAACGTGCATCCTTATTTCGTCTCGTAGAACACACTAAACCACGAGCAAATATTTGTGCTGCAAACACACTTACCGACAGTACCCCTTTTACAGTGAAATTCCAATAATTATGTTATTTCTCCCAGCGAATTCTCCCCTGTTGTACTCATTAAAACAGCCAAGATGGCGCCAGTCGCCTTCCTCCCGCTCACCGCTGTCCTTTTAAAATCGGCAGGATGTTTACAGTCAAAAATGGCGGAGGAGGAGTCTGCAGATGCCCGCTGTGAGCACCGAGCAGAGATAGGGGGCGCTGTGGTACAGTGCTTTCCATAGGACAGGTGCTTGACTGATTATAACCTACATCAATAAATTAGATGAAAATAGTGTGTCTCAAAATACGCATGCAAATGATTATTAATCCAATGCATACAATAAGCGGACGAAGATGGATGGATGGATGGATGCATTTATTGATATAAGTATTATTACATTGTTGTTGTTGTTGTTGTTGTGGTATTCCTTTAATTTTTGTCAGGGTTCACTTCCCACCCACTTGCTCATGGCTGATGTATGCCTGGTATTGCATTTTTGCGGCTATAATTGTCTGCCTAATCTTTTGAAAACAACACATCCCATGTTGTAACACTAGTTATAACCATGGCCCACTGGGACTCACATCCGGTAAATCAACAGAGTGGCCTAAAACAAACTGTGGTCTCCTAATACACCTTTTTCACAGCAGACATTTGGACACACTTAAATGGAACAGAGTCCTCATCAAAGTTAATTAGGTATACCTGCACCTAATTTCTTGTTATAAGTCAAATGTTTGCTTTGAGAAAGGCCTAGTAATGACCAATTAAATTAATGTTTAAAGGGTGAATTCATCAAGGGAAAAGGTAAATAGGTTACACAATACGTACATGATGAGAAAACCCTGAAATGACTACAACCTACCAAACAAACTGAACAGAGTACTCAGTATGAAACTAGACATTCATGCCGACTACAAAAAACAGTGTATTAGAGATAGGAGAAGAGGAGCATGCCTGACAGAGAGACTGAATCATCTACAATCAAATTCCAAAATTGGTATGCAGTAAAGCGGATTTGCCTCATAGGCTACAGCATCTGCTGCAGTAGAACTGCTGCCAGTTGAGCATGTTTATGATTTACTAGCAGCAGGGCTCCATGACACTGTATGGGGATGGGATTGGTAGATAACTGAGGTAGTGCTCACAGATAATTATATTAATGTTGAATTTAGTTGTTATTATCAGCATGGTTTGATAATTGATCTATCGTTTTAAGTCACATTAAATGAGCCCATTCATAGCTGATATCTGCAGAGACAGTACAGATGGAAAACAAGGTAAATTCACAAGGCACTCAAGCTGCGCTATAATGTATCATAATCACAGGATGATAACGCTGGCAAAACATATTTATCATGTTTACGTGAAGAAGTGATTCTCTAAATGTATTTCAATGTGTGCAAATATGCTCCAAAATCAATCAGATCATCGTTCTCGTTCACATTTAATCATTTCACAAACATGCTCATTGTGAGATGAATGAATTATTGATCTAGGCCAAATTGCTAAACATGATTCTGCAATTGAAAGTTGACAGACATAAGAAAGACAATACATGAATTTAAAATGTTGTTTAATATAAAACTGGATGATGCTTTTTGAGGAGTGGCCGATTTATAGTCATAATATAGATATTATGTATTATAATTTTTCTATAGAGATCTAATGTCTTGTGCAGCATATGCAGAAATGGGTATGTGCTACATTTTAACACAGAGCCATTTCTAGATGGGGACACAGTTTTGGGCTGCCATCTGCTAAACAAGATAATTTGATCCAGATAGCTAATGGCTGGCTGCTGTTATCATGTGACAGATACATTTAAACAGCCTTAGAGGGACCAACCACTTCTAGACGTACATGCTTTGCTGCTTTACATGAGCTAATATGTTGAAGTAAAAGGTGTGAGTCACAAAGCCTAATCATCTGATTGTCTCTACATACCAAAACAGAAGTGTATTATTATCGGCACAGCTGTATGAAATAAAACATCTTGTGCTTTGGACTTGCTGAAGCATTCTTGTATGTACTGTATATACAAACCCACTCAGAGGAGATGTAAGATACCAGATTTGTATCCAGGCAAAAACTGATTGAAGAATTAGATTCCTCTAATCCTGTGAAATGAATTGTTTCTGGTTAATAGTGCCATAATGTGCCTAATCTTATACATATTCAATTAAATCGCCAAAGGGATCCCCTTCTTTTGTTTTTTGGGCATTATTAGGCCTTTATTTTCACAGGACAGCTGAAGACATGAAAGGACAGAGGGGGGGAATGACATGCAGCGAAGGGCTGCAGGTCGGAGTAGAACAAGTGGCTGCCGTGTCGAGGAGTTACAGTGCCTTGCGAATGTATTCGGCCCCCTTGAACTTTTCAACCTTTTGACACATTTCAGGCTTCAAACAAAGATATAACATTTTTATTTTTTGTGAAGAATCACCAACAGTGGGACACAATTGTGAAGTGGAGAAATCTATTGGATATTTTAAACTTTTTTAGCAAATAAAAAACTGAGTAGTAGTGTGTGCAAAATTATTCGGCCCCCTAATGTTAATACTTTGTAGAACCACCTTTTGCAGCGTATTACAGCTGCAAGTCGCAGAGTATGTCTCTATCAATCGAGAGACTGACATTCTTGCCCATTCTTCCTTGCAAAACAGCTCGAGCTCAGTGAGGTTGGATGGAGAGGTTTTTCAGCTCTTTCCACAGACGATTGATTCAGGTCTGGACTTTAACTTGAAGGCCATTCTAACACCTGGATACGTTTATTTGTGAACCATTCCTTTGTAGATTTTGCTGTATGTTTGGGATCATTGTCTTGTTGGAAGATAAATCTCCGTCCCAAGGTCTTTTGCAGACTCCAACAGGTTTTCATCCAGAATGGTCCTGTATTTGGCTGCATCCATCTTCCCTCAATTTTAACCATCTTCCCTGTACCTGCTGAAGAAAAGCAGGCCCAAACCATGATGCTGCCACCACCATGTTTGACAGTGGGGATGGTGTGTTGAGGGTGATGAGCTGTGTTGCTTTTTACGCCAAAACATATCATTTTGCATTGTGGCCAAAAAGTTTGATTTTGGTTTCATTTGACCAGAGCACCTTCTTCCACATGTTTGGTGTGTCTCCCACGTGGCTTGTGGCAAACTTTAGACGAGACTTTTTATGGATATCTTTGAGAAATGGCTTTCTTCTTGCCACTCTTCCATAAAGGCCAGATTTGTGCAGTGTAATGACTGATTGTTGTCCTATGGACAGACTCTCCCACCTCAGCTGTAGTTCTCTGCAGTTCATATGATCATGGGCCTCTTGGCTGCATCTCTGATCAGTCTTCTCCTTGTCTGAGCTGAAAGTTTAGAGGGACGGCCAGGTCTTGTAGATTTGCAGTGGTCTGATACTCCTTCCATTTCAAAATGATCGCTTGCACAGTGCTCCTTGGGATGTTTAAAGCTTGGGAAATCTTTTTGTATCCAAATGCTTTAAACTTCTCCACAACAGTATTACGGACCTGCCTGGTGTGTTCCTTGGTCTTCATGATGCTCTATGCTTTCAACAGAACCCTGAGACTATCACAGAGCAGGTGCATTTATACAGAGACTTGATCACACACAGGTGGATTCTATTTATCACCATTAGTCATTTAGGACAACATTGGATCATTCAGAGATCCTCGCTGTGGAGTGAGTTTGCTGCACTTAAAGAATAATTTTGCACGCAACTTTTCAGTTTTTTATTTGCTAAAAAAGTTTAAAATATCCAATAGCGTTCCACTTCACAATTGTGTCCCACTTGTTGGTGATTCTTCACAAAAAAATAAAATTTTTTATATCTTTATGTTTGAAGCCTGAAATGTGTCAAAAGGTTGAAAAGTTCAAGGGGGCCGAATACTTTCGCAAGGCACTGTATATAGTATGTATACTGTATGTGCGCCTGATCTACCAATTGAGCTAACCCGGCCACCAAAGGGATCCCCTTCTGCTGTCCTGTAACGTAGCTGCTTTTCTATGACATTCTGTTGTACTGTCACTGCAAGGTCTCATTACATATCTAATTTATTGGTTGTGTTTATTATTAGATATAATTAGTGATGCGTTTATTTATTTCTCTTTCATATGGCCAAGTGTAACATGCTCCATTAATATGTGATGCAAAGCTGATAGAAAGAGGAAGCCATTTGTCAAATTTGGCCTGGAGTCGCAGTATTTATTCCAGGAAGAGGCCTGGCTGCAAGCATGCTGAGATCCATCTCAGCTGCAGATACACATCTCATCAGTAGGATTAAAAAACTGATTAGCATACCATTCAATCATAGAAGCCAACTTTTGGCAGTGGATAGACACCACTGGGGCAGTAAAGTTTCACTTTGTTTTGTTTTTTTCCTCTCACTCCATGCAACAAAGCATCTACACATTCACGGAACATTCAGAATGGATGTGGTCTCGGTGTAACTGTCCAAATGGTTTTTCTTTTGGTGTGTCACTAGATAATGTATGATGTGTACTAGGCACTGGTCCATATGCAGAGCTTTTTGCTTTAAGAGTTCTGTGTGTGTGTGTGTGTGTTTGGGGGGTAGCAATCTCTCCTGTAGCTGTTGGTGCAGCGGAGTTGGCAGCTCTCATGCACCATGGGATCATCCTGGATAGATGCTGTTATTTATGCAGCGTGTCTAAACCGATCATTCTGACACAGATTTATGTAAACACAGCAGTTTCTTGGCTCAGGATGAGGTTCACACACGCACAAGGAGGAAGCTAAAGGTATTATTTAGTTTGGCTCTCCCTCAGTGGACGCATAAACCCAACACGCAAAATATGGTTTGGGAAGCCTGATGGGTTGCCAGCAGGTCAGAGAGGAAGAGGGATGACAAAGTGAGTATGTATACTAGAGCAAAGTGTAGGTTTTAACTATCTAATTGTAACATCTGAAGTTTGATTCAGTATTTGTTTGAAGGACAGACAGCAAAAAAAAAATTTAAAGGATGAAGGTAAATGGTCAGTAAAAGAACCCACAGGCAGTCATTTTATATCAAACATTTTATTCATTGTTTTTTGTTTTGTTTTTTATAAACTTATTTTACAAAATTGTGATTTTTTCCCCCTCTATCTTTCCATTTTAATCTCTATAAAATTAGGTTTTACGTTACAGAAGAGAGGGAAGGAAGCAGGGAGAGATTCAGCCGGAACACAATCCTGTCTGATAAATACTGTTTATGAGAGAAATATTTATTTGTTACATGTATTACTATACTTGTGACAACCAGGAGAAGGGGCCCTCTAATGGCCCCTTTAAAAATATATTAATACAAGGCAGTACGTCAAAAAAAAAACTTCCTACAACAGAAAAGGCAGGAATGTCAGTATCAGATGTGTGGTGATAAGTCTCAGTAGCATTCCAGTGTTAAAGAATATCATTTAGGGAGTCATTATGTGAATATTGATAAAGAAAAAAAACAACTATGAAATGAAAACAGGGACCTGTTTCTTGCACAAGGCAGATAAGAAAAAAAAACGAATAAGTGTATTTCTTCTGAAGGCACATCAATGTAAAACCCCCTGCCCTCTGAAACATAATAAAGGTCAAGAGATAGAGAATATGTAATCTTAAATATTGCACCAAGTTCATTTCTGAAATGTGATTTTCTTTGACTGTATTCAGTTGTCTTGATAGCACTGTGTTTAGTACTAGGATTGTTTCTTTGCTCTGAAGCTGATAGAACATTCTCAGAGTTGAAAAATACCATGCAGCACCCCTTCTCTCACCCCTTCCCCCGCTCGCTTATACATTTTACTTTCTTATATAGAGATGATGCTTTTAAAGAACCAAAAAATAAATGTGAATGCATGGCATTCCATGTGTCAGATGAAAAAAACAAAAACAAAACAAAAACATATATTGGCACATATTGTGGTGAAGGGTACAGAACAGTAAAGCCTTCCCAAAATGATAACGTATCTTCCTCAGACATAAAGCTGAAGCTACCAAAGGAGGTGTCGGGGCCGGTGCGGTTTGATTTCTAATGAAAAGTTGCTGGCTTTAGAGGGATACTTCATAGACAGATACACGTTAAACTCATGATGCACTGTGATTTAAAAACACACATGAACATTCTGAATTCATCAAATTCTGTTAACATTTTCAGAGAACCTGATATGACATATCAAGGCAGACAAATAAATGAAGGTGTGATTGTTAATGAAACCAAACATTTAGAAAATGCTGAAGTAAATTAGCATAGTGATCCATCTGGAGAAAAAAAAAAAACTATTTCATGTTCCACTGACACTTCCAATGTACCCATTTACAGTAAAGGACATCCAAGTCTCAGATTAAGAAGACTTGGCCTTGTGAATATGGCCAGAGCACATTGCCAATCTATATCTCTGAGATGAATGACTGTTTAAATCTTTGATTATCAGAGATACAAATAGCCATTCTGCACACATAAAGGACATTGAGAGGCTTCTAATTACATTTATTTATGTTGAAGCAATACCACAAATGAGAGATAATTCAGAGCGCATATCTCCATATCTTCTCCCTACGCCATTTAAAGTATCACAAATGCTTGGGGAAAATTCTTGTCAGTCTGGTCATATTTGTTCATAACAAGTGGGAAAATACAGTAGTCACATTAGTATGACGCCCACTCTGACTCTGGAAGCATCAAGCACTATATGATGCTCCTAGATGAAAGCAGTGTTAGCCCATGCCAAGTGTTTGTTAGCCTACTGCCAAACTTATCATTGGAAAAAATGAAATTGGGTCCATGGCATAAAGACAATAACCATATTTAAATATCATTTGCTAACCAAGCCTAAAAGATCCGTAGATTTGACAGCTGATCCTTAGCTTGACTACCTTAACCAAGGCAACTCTTGTGATCTTCTATTGTTCTTCGAGGCAGCACACAAGTACAGATGGTAACTTGTCATATAAGCCTTTACAAATGGGGAAAAAAAGACACATGAACAAGACTTTTGCTAAAACAAAAATAGAGAAGTCCATTGAATATTGCCTGCATGTCTATTCAGTTCCTGTGTATACCTATTACCATACAGCAAATTTAGTAACCTCTAGCTAGTTGTGTGACACTGTTGCAGTTTTACTAGGAATGTGTTCTGAATGGAACATGATTGCTTTGTTTGTCAGCTGAATACAAAACATTTTCATTTCAGCAAGGAAACAATGTGAATGCTGACCCGAAGAATTCACTACAAGATCCATTACCCCATCAACCATTAAGCAAATTATGAAAAAAACACACAAAAAAAAAATAACACAGAAAGCAGCTAGATCAAGGTGCTCATTGTGCACCATGTCTTTTTCTCAGACTCCAAGATCCCAACGCCATTAGATAAACATGAGGCACTGTGAATATCAGAACAACAATCAGAACTCAGTTCTGTGGTCGAGGGGTTGTCATTCCTCTCTTCACCCACCCTGCTATTGGTTTTTAATTAAGACAATACAGATATAGTAGTAGTGCTGGCCATTCACTGTATATAAAAAATACCTACACACAATGCAAAATAGTGTTATCCTCTTCATAGTCATAATTATCAATACTATTCTGTCATCAAAAACTTTCACGGACCTGTGCAGAGTGTACAGAGCAGGACAGACAGGTTGGCGTTGGGACTGGTTAGCCACTGTTGGGACACAGAAGCAGCAAGCTATGATTTCCAACTCCATGACTTTACCAACTTCGGTTTAAAGTGGAGCAGTTTGAAAGTCCTCAGGTGTCCTTCAGTTGGCGGTAGTCATATGTGTGTATATATAGTGGGACCTGTGTGCTCAGCAATCCCCCAATACAGAAGAGAAAGTGTAGACAGGACAAATGGACACAGAGAAGACCAATGAATGTGGTGTCCTCCGCATCTGTTCCAGTTTCTTTTCCTCCTCTCTTCCTGTACCCAATCCTATCTGCTTCTCTATCAATCCGGCCATGCAATCATAAAAAGGCTTCCTCTATGTGTCCGCCCCCTCGCTCTGTCTTTGTTGTGTCCAGAGAGCGGGGCTTTGGAGGGTTATAGCCTCTCGATGTCCCTGTACTTCTTCCGAAGTATGGACACCTGGTCTTTGAACAGGACTGGGTCCAGCCTCATTTGAGAATGGACCAAGGGCATAGTGCCAAACCAGCTGGCAAACTTGTTCATGCAGGTCTGACGCTGGGCAAAATGGTCGGGGTCAGCCCAGCGAGACGCCCGGGAGCTCTGGGGATGGGAGGAGAGGGAAAGATACAGAAGACCAACAAAATAAATAATGCATCACAAATTATTTTGACCTTCCAGTGTCTATTATAATAATTCATCAGTCTCTTTTTTTATTGAAGGCCATATTGCAAAAAAAACAGGTTTTAATTTGAATTTACAAATGTGTGTCTAAAGGCCATCAGCCTCGCCAATAATCAGGGAGAGCATGGGTCTCTGTCTGTTCACTACTGAGCAACATTAAATTATAATGTGGGCTTTTATAATTCAAAAGGCATGTGTTGGCATAAATGAAGCCAGAGTTTGCAAAAACAGAAAAAACACATTGCTGGATATTGCTACTAAATAAAGTTAAGTGTTTTCTCTTAACAGTAAGGAATGTCTTTCATGTTTTTTTGAATAGCTTCTTCTTCAAGTCTAGGTGTTAAAATTGCAACCGACTTTGTTCATCCTGTTGTTTCACTTCACACATCACTTCAAGAGTGAGCTTGCAGTAATTTCCCCACAATCAGTGGAAGAAAGGCAATAAAAATGTACCTTCAAGTAGAGACATTTCCACTACTTTGGTTTTTTATTTTGCATAGGGACTACAAATATCAAGACCTCACTAAACCTGATTATTCAGACGTAATGATCACAGAAGAAAACTAAAACGTAGTGCAACCATTGCCTGCCCCCAGACAGCCGTGAAAGAAATGAGTAACTGAATTGTTTCTCTTTGAAATAGTGCCATCAATAATCCCTAACACATTGCATGTTCTACCTTCAGGCATAATATAAAATGAAGTAGTTATACTGGATAAATATTCTGCCCCACCTGTCCCATCATGGTCTCCTTGTATTGTTTCTTCTGGGTGACTTTGATGGGTGGTAGTTTAGACACAGAGGACACCAGAAAATTCATCAGAATGTCCTCGCAGTTTGACATCTGGTCAACCATGGTCTTCAGACTGGCTGGAAGGTAGGTGGTGTACAAATAGTGGTAGTATCTAAGGGAGAACATAAAAGAGAGGGACCTGTCTTAGTACTGAACTAAATGGTAACAGAACTGCAGTGAAGAGGAGTGAAATACAATAAAGTAGCAGCGAGGAGCGTGTCAGTACTTGTGATAGATGGCAGCCCCAGTCAGCACCATGGAATATTCGTTGGTCCATTTGGAAGTGTAGCCCCAACGCTCCTTGTTGCTGTCCCAGAAGTGACTGCGGGCTGGGTAACCAACAATGCGGTCTGGGAAACTCTGCCACACTGTGAAGGCAAAGTCCACCTGGACCAAGATCAGAGAGAAACAAAGACAGAAAGACATGAGGCCAAGAAACCAGCGAGACATCCACTGTGTCAAAACTATACATAATGGTGATTATTAAAAAGAAGGTCTGGGCTCTTGATTCAAATTTAGTTTAGTAGTCTGACCTCTGTGGTGGAGAGCACAGTGTCCTCATCCAGACTAAGTACAGCGTCAGTGGGGATGGTGTCGTAGGGCAGGAAACGACTGCTTATCACCTGGCATGATTTGCAAAACACAGACAGACAAGCAAAATGTGATCGGTTGGTAAAAGAGTAAATAGTTTTACTATGCATCTCAACAACAATAATAGGTGTATAAACAGTCCCATATGTGCACAAACAAGGTACATCTGCCTGACAAGCAACCTGCCAGTGTCTTAATGTCGGTTTGTGCTACAGAGTTGTTTCATCTTGCTGCGTTAACAGCAGATTAAATTCAAATAACACAAGCTGACATAAGACCAGTGACAGCAGAAATACAGCATTTCACTGAAACCACAGACAAAAATTGACAACTAGCAGAGTGTGCTTTCCTCCCCCTGCCTTTTGGCATGCATCTAGGCAAATAACTAACTGGATAACAAGTGCCTATAAAGTGGTTTTCAAATAATAAAATATGTGCATGTTGTTTTTCAAAACATAGTGTTAAGGGCTTCTATCCCTGACAGCACCGGCCTTGTTAGCCACATCACCCTTCAACCTACAGAGCCAAGGCTAAATAAACACAATGAAAAAGGATGGTAGATTTAATGAAACCAATACAAGACTGCAATCCCCGGCACATCCCTGACATATTAAATACTTCTGCAGTATTTCAGAAACTAGCACAGTATCAGAGTGCTGATTGGCAAACATTTTCCACCGCTGATTGGCAGTGACACATCTTTACAGCAGCTTTTGTAACTGTGCTTAAATTCACATCCTTTTTGCCATTGGTCCACTTAGAGATGGGCTGGAAACATCAGAATATGCTGTGCACTTTGACCACTTTAACTACTTCGTGAGGAACTTTAGGGTGCGTGCAGTTTTACATTGACATCTTGAATGAAATCCCACTGAAGGATTCAAGTGCTGAATGTCAAATGATTAGTTCTCTCATTACCTAATAAGAGAACTAATCATTCGCCATGGTTCTTTACCTTGCTTTCGCTTTCTATAACAATGACAGGTACTGAGGTGACAGGCCAGCGGTGCTTTGCAGGAAGAGGCTTGTCACAGTTCCACACAACTATCACCTGTAAAAAAAGGGAAAAAAGGTCAAGCTTAGGCATCATCCGGAACATATGTTCATATTCATCTGCATACCTATGTATGTAACACCTAATGAGAAACATGTTAAAGTGCTCATATTATGCTCATTTTCAGGTTCATAATTGTATTTAGAGGTTATATCAGAATAGTTTTACATGGTTTAATTTACAAAAAACATATTTCTTGTTGTACTACACACTGCTGCAGCTCCTCTTTTTACCCTGTGTGTTGAGCTGTGTGTTGTTTTAGCTACAGAGTGAGACATCTCACTTCTGTTCCATCTTTGTTGGGAGTCGCACATGTGCAGTGGCTAGGTAAGGACTACTAGCCAGTCAGAAGCAGAGCATGAGGGCGTGCCATGCTAGCAACTAGGCGAACATTATAACATGTTAAATAACGCACGTTCGTCACGTAAGTTCAGGCTGGACTACAATAGAGCTGTTTGGAGCAGTTTGTGAACAGTGTTTTCTGTTGGAGATGGTAAGTCCCTTTGAGGTGGACTTTGGGCTTTTTCACTTTGTAAATCTATAATGTGCACAAAACTGATATATAACAATAAAAGGCAGGGAAAAACTAAAAGCATAATATGAGCACTTCAAAATACAGGCTTATTGATGTTTGACAATCAATGTCTGACTTATCAATATATGTACAGTATTATATGTACATGTCTTGTTTTAATTTAAAGCTCTATTTTTATTTACTTCCTATTTATGTGGAAGACTGCAACTTCCTCATTCTACTGCAGATCTATTTTCAGAACTGTCCCCCCAACTACAGTTAACATGACAGCGACAAACCGTATTACTGTAAACGTTAAAACAAAATGTGCTGACACCTTTATGCAAGCTATGCAGTTTTAAATCCAGAAAAAAACCTCAACTCCCATGTTTGATGCATTTGCAAGATGCAACAATAATGGCTAACATTTTTACTGTGCACATGAAAACCACTGCTCCAAAACACAGAGTAGTAAAAAAACCATAAACCCATCACGGTCACCATTAATACCGTAAACAGCTTTTTATATTAAACTTACTGAGAAATTACAGTTCATTTTGTAATATTTTGATGATTGACAGCAGAACAGCTGTGCATTAAATTGTTCCGCGGGTTTACTTTATTTCCCACAGTGTGCATTAGTATAGTATAATAGTATCTGTAGAGAGAGGAGTGTCAGGCTGGATCTATTGTGGCAGGAAGGTTTGACTATTATTTGAACAGCCTCCCTTCATCTTCAGCATGAATAAAATACTGAGGTGTAAAAGCAGTTTTAAGCAAACCCTAGTAATGGGATAAACCTGAGAAATGACACTGACATAGAGACGAACCGCAGCTTTGACCACGTTGCTTTCTGGTTAAAGTCTTCAAACACTGTTTGAAACTCTCAGAGTCAAATCCGTGAAACATTTTCCTCATCGGATATTTTAGCTCAATAATAGTTCTATGGAGTCTCCACTCGCATCAGCATCAAGTAGTAACCACTGCGGATCAGGTCAATCTGATCACAATGGAGTGAGGTGAGTAATATATTGTAATGTGTTGGGTGTTGAATTACCTGAGCACAGTACTGGGATTTGGCCACAACAACAAGCAGCTTCATGACTGGCTGGGACTGGGAGACCAGTGGGCTCACCACATGAACGATCGCTGTAAACTTGGTGTATGGCTTAACACCTAAAAACAGCCGGGACACATCAAAGGTAAGACAAAGAAAAGAAGCACTCCAAATCTGTCAAGTAAAATTTCATTTTTCATGCATGAGAGTACTACCTGTTCCAAAGCTTTGAGTGTCTCTTGGTTTACACTTGTTTACTTCAAGCTGTGTTTACTTGGCATAGAGTGCAACTGAACGGGTCTAATTAGGCTTGTAAACGAAAAGGTTCCTGGTAACCAAATTCCAATGTCAACAACAAGCCCCATATCTGCCCAATTAACCAAGTACAAAATGCAACATGGCAGGTCTAACAGGTGAGCTTCTCTGTGACAAATCATGAATTACACAGCATAACTTGTGGCAATGTCACCGGTTTACATGTTAGTTTACGAGTATTCAACAGCTGCCACGCACCAGCTGTTCCTGTGTTGTGTGTCGTAAATGAAAATCAGTCTATCAAACCGTAGGGAGTGCCATTAATGGGGTTCTTAGCACATAGCATGTGCATGAATAATTAACCGACCCAGCGTAGCATAGTAGAAGGGGAAGTCTCCCAGGTATGTAGAGTACTGAGGCAGGGTGAAAAGGCCTCCAGGCAGACTGTTCCACATGAGGTTACTCCTCGACGTGTGCTGCAGTACCCGGTCCTGGATCATCTGCACAAACAGAGGAGGAGATCCACATTTATGTTCTCTGCAAAGTTGTCAATTGATTGCAATTGGTAAATATCAATACTTCTTGTTCCAGTGTGACCCACAGTAAAAAGGGCCGAGATACAGTATTTCTACAATGGGTTTGTACGACAGTAAGATGTCAGCAGGAAATTAGCTTTGAGCCAAGATCTTCCATGTTTATTAACTTCAAATGAAACAATACCTATGTCAGTCTTATAGGCTGTTTGGAAATTGCAGGCAGACACAGATTCTCTGGCACTTCTCAAGTCACTTCAAATAAACACGCAGACTACAAATGAGTGTTTTTTTTATTAGGCTGTTATGGTTTTTTTCATAGACAAATATAAATTCAAGAATATAATTAAACACAAACATCCTTTCAGCTGTTCCATCATCCTAAACCAAATTTACAAGTTTATTGGTTTCTTTAGCCCGACACCAATGTGCCATTATGCTTTATGGGCTCACAGCATCAACTGTTTCCCGCTCTACCACAGCTCTAAGAAGACGCTTACAAAGAGAGAGGATACCTTAATAAAATATGAAGCATTCTCAGGAGCTGTGGGGCAGATACAGAGCAAAGTAAATCCTGTTTACTTCTTGTAGGGATTGTGGTAATAAACAGATTATTTAGGTACAACTTTACCTTGTTGACAGTAAAATATGTAAAATCCCTTGCAGCTCACTTATGGATTACATCTGAAGCCAAAATGCGGACCTCTTACCGGCCTTGTACAATGGCATGTGTTGGAACATGGTTAAGATACTGAGAGTGTAAACAGATCAACGATCAGCTTCTTGGGGCTGTAACGTTACCCTGACAGAGAAATCCCATCCCTGCCTTCTGGTGCCCTGACTTCCTTCCTCTTGGGACGAGGCCTCTGTAACACTACCTGTGGTGTAAACTGCAGGCAGCAATAAGGCTGACATGCAATAGTACCAAAAAATTGGCAGTACCTTTGCTAAAATTAAGATTTAAACATTCATTAAACAAAACTAACACGATACATTTATCTTCTCTACATTCTGTTCGACTACAAGGTCCACTGTTGATAGTGGCTGGTGAATTATGGGATGCACAAAAGACTTGCAGTGAAACATCCGTCCTTACACACAGCTAGCCTTACACATCCTCTGTTTCTCTGTCTCGATCCCTTATCCATTTTCATTCCTCCCTGCTCTCATCTTTACTTGTTTGTAATTCGAGCCCAAGAGCAGTAAAAGATAGCCCGCTACTCACTAGGAAGAACACAGATAAATGGAGTCTGACAGGAACAAACTACTGACATGACTGATAGCAAAACCACAGCAAGAAACAGCCTCAAAAACATGACAGCAGTGTTTAACAATATATTTCATCCCTCTTGGTTTTCAATCAACTGTAGTCCAGAGCAGTTTCATTGTGGTTATTGTGTCTGCAACTACAAAGTCTCCACTTGTCAGTACAAAGTCAATAACCGGGATGAACAGAATTTAGTGACATAAAAAATGATGTGAAAAAAAATCATCACCATGACAATGAATGGATTACATCATATATATATCTTATATTTCCAAATTACTGGATGCAAAACAAACAAAACAGTATTGTGTAAAAATACTGATATATGTACAAACTAGTAACATATTAAACATTTTTTGTATTGTATGTACCTCCAGTGTGGTCAGCACTATCTTTTCCACAGAGTTGAAATAAGCCTCCCATAGGAACTGGGTCTGGTGTCTAAGGGACAGGATCTTATCCTGGTGGATGGAGCGCACTGTTGAGGGGATCTGGGAAATGAATAAATACACGTTACCCCAGACAGAACAAGAAAAAAAACCTGTATTCTTGTAGAATTACACTGGGTATTGTCATTTCACCCACAAAATGCTTTGTCTGCAGAACAAGTGCACGCTCTGCCTTAGCTGTCATATACAGCCAAATTTGTTATACAGCTTACAGTAGCTTTAGGAGACAGTGGTCTCTGTTATGTGCTGGGTGTCAACAATGCAAACTGGAATAAGAAGCAAAGAACACCTGCATACTGCCACTGGGTCGCAAATTCTTGTTTATAGATCAAGCCAGATAAAATCCTTCTGTGGTCACAAACATTGTTATCCTGAAGAAAATTGTGAATGCAACAGCAATGCACAGATACTATTTATTTCTTTCTTTTAGCAGTGTTGACTACAATTTAGAATAACTTTAAGTTTCTAATGGAGGAGCAGATGTACCTACCTGTAACAGCAGCCTTTCATCCCCAATCACGGCTGCCGTATTCCAGTCAATGATTTCTGAGAAGGGCAGCTCCCAGCCATTACTTAGCATCACTGGCACACAAGCGGCCTGTAAGAGTAATACATATCATCATCATCATCATCCACAGACAGACAGACAGACAGACAGACAAGAGACACACACACACACACACACACACACACACAAAATAGGTAATGAGATTAATTGTCTTAAAAACTGCTTTGCGGAACCTGTGATGCTCACAACAGATAAAAATGCAGACTTATATCAACTAAAAATAAAACATTAATACATTCATGTATTAAATCAGTGGTGTGAATAAGATGGGATAGGAGCATCATCTGTTTGCCAGTGTCACGTCCCATGTGACGTTAGTCTTGAAATATTTATATTCAAAGGGAACAACCAGACATCACCCTTGTGTATACTGTAGGTTGTATTGCTATGGGCAATGATAAAAAAGACAGACTGGAGAGAAGAGAAAACTGAAGTATATTAATAAATGGCTTATAATCTGCAAACCCATGTTATTGCTGTACAGGGTTCATTTCCTAAGCAATCAAATCAGGCATTTTAATCAATAGAGGCATCATATCTTCCAACATATTTCCATTAAGTACAGAACTGCTGCAGTACCTTGATGATTAACTCTCAAAGTGACTAGGCAGTGCGACTTCATAAAAACGATCTTTATGTTCAGTGGAAAGGAAGATACATTTAAAAACATACTTAAACATTAAACCCATGTCTGAGAGATTAATGCAATTGCATTGATGTGTGTAACCATGTTTGTAAATGTCCATGTGAATCCAATCACTCGTTTGTGGTTGTGTGCAAAACGTAAGTGCATGTTTGCGCTGCCACAGCGCCCTGCTTGCAGTGACCGGCCTATAATCTGTTAAGCGGGGAACTATTTACCCCTTGGCCATGGTCACTCACTACACATGCACGTTAAGTCACAAACGCTCGTGCCTCAGAGTGCTGCAGTGCTCGTGTAATCTCCTCGGTGTCATTAGCAAAGACAGCAATCTGCTGAAACGCCATTCTTTCCCTACCTATCTGCTCTCACAGACTAATCAACTAGAGCCTCCTGTATCACAATCCTCTCAAAACACACACACACACACACACACACACACACACCTTTGAACTCCCTACATTTTGCAAACACACAGGCATAACATGTGACTCTCCTGCTTGTTATGAGATCTGCAATGCACAACCTGATCCTGCCAGATTGCGCTCTACATCATCTGCCAAATCAGTCAATCCCTCCCCTCCATCCCAGCACTAGTTCAATCTCAGCTCTTGACTACTGCAATGCTTCCTATCTTACCTGTTAGAATACTCAATGTAACTAATACAGCACCCACATTCTCAAGTGTCCGCCTGCCCTACTACTGTGCTCCTGAATACTGCATATGGCTGTGAGTGAAAAGACACACTACACTAATACCTCCAGGCCATGGTCCAGCCCTACTCTCTAGCCAACATCTGCATGGTTACCTCAACTGCAGCTGCACGGCTTTCTCTTCCTGTGTCGACCTGGTCATCAGTCCACTGTCTGACTTTGCCTCACTCCTGGCTCCCCAGTGGTGCAATTATCTCCCCATTCCAGCCTATTCGCTCAAAAATCTCTTTCTTTTTCTTTTTCTCTACCGTTTCCCCAGAACTACACAACGTACAGTACTTGACACTAAACATAACTCACACAAAAGAAAGTAACACCATGACTTTGGTTGCTTTTGATTTTCTAATGACAAAATAATGACTTTATCCAATGTTGCACAATGTAAGCCACTGCACTGGAGAAAGAAAAAATCTAATCTAAAAATCTAATTGTAAACAGAGGCATCTCCAAATCATTCTCCCACACACACACACACACACACACATATATATACATATGCTTTTCACTGGTGTTAACAATCACCGCCTAAATAAATTTGTCTCAAAATGTCCGGTAACTTCAATGATAGATGTCAAATTCAACACACCAGTGATTTATGATACATGTTCTGATCATAAATAGCAGATACTCACTCGTGGTATGGTCATTTACTGTTGTGTTGTGACATCTTGCTTACTGGATCATTCACCTACATTAGCCTGCATTGAGATAATCTCACTAATAAAGCAGATTTTGTTTTAAAGCATTAAAGAATGTTCATTAAAATAAACCCATTCTTAAACTAGAACTATGGTCTGAGACTAAATCATTAAAGAAGCTTCAACATCTCTGCACACTAGTGCTTTGAGTTTGTGAAAAGCACTATATAAATTCAATTTATTATTATTATTATTACCTCAAGTGAGCAGGCCGAAAAAGGATTGGTTATACTCCACAAGGGATAGGTACACGGACAGCTGCGGACCCCACAGGTGCATATTAGGTCTGTTTACACTATCCACATGTAGAAAGTGTTCCACACATACAGAGTAGAGATTACTATGCTACCACTTAGTAGGGAAATGGCTGCCCTAACACATCCGTGCAGTCACAAAAACGGCCAATCGCACAAAGCCTACGCGCACACCACCCTATGACAACATATGTCATGCAAAATCTCGTGCACAGTAAAATTTTGGCTTAAGTGTAATGTTAGAGGAGAGGATGACTCAAGGAGGTGCATGAAGAAACTCAAAAAGGAAAAAGCAAAAACAGAGTAAAAAAAGAGAAAATATGGCAGGCCCAGCAGTGAAGACACTGAGTCAGAGGCAGCTGTAGCTACACTGGCTACACATTAACAAAGTGACGTGGGTGAGAGAGCTACTGGAAGTAACTCAGTACATTATTTTTTCCATTCTCCCCACACTATTAATGGCTTTATTGTTTGGTCACCACAGCTTCCGGGCAGATCAGCTTGTGTTTGGTCATTATGTTCAGTTGCCAACCCAAATTGCCAAAAAGTACCTTACTGATATAGACACTTCAAAATAAAGTCCATCAAAACTGAAGCACTTTAAGCACAAGGATCTATGTGGGTCAGACTTTGATTCTGGTCAAAATCTTGCAGCAAATTCTTCAAAATGTTTGTGACAGACTCAGTACAGACACAGACATACATTGCCAGGAAAAGCCTGACAAGCTTTGCACCTCCCCTGCTGCTATCTGTGTGTTAAAATCCCTTCGCTACGGGAAAAGACGAGAACAACGTCAAACTAGCAACCTAGTGTTGGAAAGTGGAAATGGAAAGTTTTGATTAAAAAAAATTGGATTGTGGAATTAGACTGGCCTCCTTGTTTATTTCAGTGAACGTTTGTAAAGACTTCCATAGAATACGGCATTTACTATATACCTGGGACGTTTCGGGACACATTGGTGGGATTGCTATGGATGAAGAGCACACGCTGATAGAGCAAATTACGTTTAACCATGTATCTAGTTAATTTAAATCACATCATTACTATATTACATTAACTTCATTAATTATTTTATGTGGTGTGCAAATGTTCCACCAAAACAACATTTTGCAGAGCAGAGCCATCGTCGATCAAGACAATTGCTTTTGGCTTAAAGAAATGCAAACAACCCAAGCAAAGCATTTGTCTCTCCTATCCTAGCATCTATCTGTGGTGTCAATGGACCTTACGCCACAGCGCTGTGGAGATAAGTCTGGCAATGCGAGACTAGTTCATACCAAGCAACAAGGAAAGATGGGATAGAAAGAGTAGCAGATACATTGTAAGCATCTTCTGAGTCACCATAATGCACCTACTGTGATTCTGATTTACTAACAGCTGAGCCTAGCAGTGATGAGTCGCATCTGTGTCACTGACCTGCAAAGCCTCTAAAAATCGAAAAGAACCCAGCCGTCGTCCTCGAGGTACCAGACAGAACGTTGAGTTGTACAGCATCTCTCTGTAGTCATACCTGTAGGATGATAGCAAAGATGAGAAGACATTGGCAACTAAGAAATTCTACTCAAATATACAGTATACTAGGAGTGTCCATCCACCAGTGCATTTGTTTACCCAGGCCCACGTTTCCTTAAACTGTCTCAGTGCAGCAGCAGAGGACAGAACCGAAAAGGTACCTCTTTTTAACAATGGAATACCTGGAAAACACAAGTACTTTCAGGAAAAATCCCATACTTTGATCTTGACTCCTCTCTCTTCCCTTCTCCCCACCCAATCTTAAACCCCTTGCCCTCTCACCTGCTCATCTCAACATCTATCCCCCCCATCCAATCTAAGCCTCAGTCAGCACTTGCTTGGATTAAGGAGGTGCTTGGAATTCCTTCAGTCAATATTACATGTGTGAATGTGAGAGAGTGTGAAAGAGTGTGCATTTCTATGTTGCCTGGTTGAACTGAAAACTGAAACTGAAAATGTGCACATACAGTGAGGAAAATAAGTATTTGAACATCCTGCTATTTTGCAAGTTCTCCCACTTAGAAATCATGGAGGGGTCTGAAATTGTCATCGTAGGTGTATGTCCACTGTGACATAATCTAAAAAAAAAAATCCAGAAATCACAATGTATGATTTTTAAACTATTTTTTTAGATTATGTCTCTCACAGTGGACATGCACCTACGATGACAATTTCAGACCCCTCCATGATTTCTAAGTGGGAGAACTTGCAAAATAGCAGGGTGTTCAAATACTTATTCCCTCACTGTATTGTTTCTTAGGGTATTCATGCAAATGTGTGCTTGTATTTAAAACAATGTGTGACCACATTTGCACAAAAATGCAAATATTGATGTAAAGGTGAGTGATAATTTGTGTACGCATAGTGTGTGGCTGCCTGGGACTATTTTCCTTCACTCTCCTTTATTGGAAAAATGTTTATTATGCTTAGGCTGTGTCTCTAAGTGTACTGCTTAATGGCAGTGAACACCAATATAGATGTAGTTCCCCCTTAGTACACTACGATGTAAGTACTTTCCATGTTATGCCATTGTGCATCAATCTGAAACACATTCTAAGTAACATGTACACATTCAAGTAAAATGTATCCCAAAAAATTGTCAGACAAGTATATACTTGTCTGTTTTTTCAATGACCCAAGTCATTTATGGAGCAATGAAGAGAAGGTCCATCTTAACCCCAATATCTTAGGGAGTACTGCAGACAAACAAGCCACAGCTAAATATATGATATAGAGGAATATACGTAAAGACATAAGACACAATTGATTCCCGTTCATAATTTCTGGGCCATCTTCCAATTAATTTAACCATGGTTGAAAAGCATGCATGAACTATAGAGCTGTCCAAGTGGTTCCATCTATACCTCCTTTTTTCAGCAGAGGCCACAGGATGCCAAGATAGCTGGAAATCAAGTTCTCAATAGCTTTTACATAAATAGCAGTTATGCATTATTATTATTATATGCATGAATTAACACCAACACAAAGTCTGGTTCTCTTGTTCTTCTACATTATACAGTATGGCGGTCACAAATGAAAAAATGTAAAATATCAAATGCAATTTTTGTTTAATTAACGTGGCTGTTCTATGTGGATAAACCAAGGGTCGGCAACCTTTACCATTCAAAGAGCCATTTGGACCAGTTTCACACAGTAAAGAAAACACTGGGAACAACAAAACTTTGGACATTTTAAATGAAATAACACTTTTAAAAACGTTGTGTGTGAAATAACACACACAACATTTAACTCTAACTATACTGTGTTACAGTTAGGAAATCAATGAACGACTTCAGAGAAAATTAAATAACATTTCTGCATGCATTTTTAACTCAGAAGAATAGACGTTGGGTTGACGGTTTGGTAAAATAGGTTTAGCGCTGTCAACTTGCGCTCGAATGCCAAAACCTCCACAGCTCTTCAGGGTAAAGGACGCACAAGAGCCGTGTTCAGGTGTTCAGGTGTGCTGTCGTGTCTACCAAGAAGTGTAGCTTTCCCAGACACTCTGGCTGTTCCCGCTCAAGAAATCTGAGCCCTTTGCTGCCCAGGAAGGATTTCACTTCTTCCAGACATGCCGCAAAGTGTTTTTTAGCACCTCGCCTCTGGACAGCCACCGGGCTTGGTTGTGCAGCAGGAGATCAGAATACGTGCTTTCCAGCTCATCCAGTAACAGAACAGGCGGTGATTGAAACTTTTTGCCATTATTTTGCTCACAATCTGAATAACACAATTCATTACTTCTGTGCATTCCGGAGGAAATGTTTGAGCACACAGTGCTTCTTGGTGCAGGATGCAGTGAAAAGTCAGCAACTTTCTGTCCAGCGACTTCTTCAGTAAAGCCACAAAGCCGTTGTGCGCTCCTGTCATACTCGGTGCCCGTCTGTAGCCACTGACACCAGGTAGGCGGTGTTTATTCCTCTTGCTCTTAAACAATTCAAGACCGCCTCACAGACGCCCCCCACCCCCGTGTTTGGCCTTTTAGCGGTATCAACTCAATCATTTCTTCTTGTGGCCCAGTCGAGTTTACATACCGGCAGAACAGCGCTTTTTGTTCAACATCACCTTTGTCTTTATATTCAACACAGGCAATTGAGTAGGCCACAGCTGAATTGATGTCTTTAATTTGCTTTACAAACTAAAATAAAATACATTTTAATTCAATAATCATTAATTATTTTTTAAAAGCTGAGCCGCATCTGAGGGATCAAAAAGCTGCATGCGGCTCCGGAGCCGCGGGTTGCCGACCCCTGGGATAAACCCACTTTAGATACCGTTTACAATAATCAGCCACTACAGTGACTTTAGAGATTAACAGCCATAAAAAGCATAACAGCTAAAGTTAAGCTTGCTGTCATCTTTAGTAATACAATGTAATGTACACAGAAATCCATTATCCCCAATGCACATATCCGTAGGTTAAAATAAAAAAGACTAAAGGCTAGGTAACATCACAGATGCTGCTCTGATCTGTGCATCCATTATGAAACAACGATTTGATTAACCAGCCTGACTCCATCAAAGATACGACAAACTATCATTAAGGATGACAAACAAATAATCCAGCCAGAGGCACGTAATAAATGACCATTTTTCAAGCCTATAAAAACAAAAGTATAGGTCCATATCTGGGCCAGGCTGGGTGTAAATCTCCCATCCATCAGTGCAAACTCAGAAGAGACCAGATGTTTCTCTCCCTGCATACCTCCATTCTTCTTTACTCTTCCAGATGGCTGCCTGTGGGGAGGAGCAGTCTCACAGTATGCTACCACATGTCAGTGGAAATGTTAAGGATGAGTGTTAAAAAATATCTTCTACATGAACCCAACTCCTGTCTTCATGTGCATTTTCTGTTTTATTTTTTTCCAGATTTCAGAAGTGCACATGCACGTAGGTGTTCAACAGATCGGTCTCACTGGAAAGGAATCAGAATAGATGTCAGTGGAGTTAGTCACAGCAACATCCGCTATTAACTCGACATGATCAGAGGTAAATCCTGCCGAGTCCCATATTTCCCATAACATGCAGATGGCTGCTGGCGAGCAGTCTCACAGCAGCAGATTGGTCATCACTGAATAATCACACCATTGAGCTTGAATATTATTTTTCCCACCTCCCTATACCAATATAGTGCAAAATACTACAATAAACTTACTTTATTAAAATTATTATTAAAACTACAGGACTAATATGGAGTAACTACTGTCCAACAGGCTTTAAAAATGGCACAGCACCATCATACTCTACTGTAGCATCATCATTGCCCTTGAAAAAAAGGGTATTTCTGCACATTATCATGAATAAATAAATGTATCATCTCAATCTCACCTCAAGAAATTAAGATCATCTAAACAGCAACAATGTATCCTACTGTAGAGCTGTGCACTACAGCAGCTTCAGCCTGAGAGAATGTATGTATTGGACACATTCACTAAGGATTGAACCTCAAATAACTGTTCAAACAGTGACCACACTGTTGACATTTCCTGACCATGAAGTTGCTCTTGGTTAGAAACTACCATCTTTTTTAGAAATGATGGCTCTTTAATGTGACTCTTATTTTTATGTGCTCTGTTATTTATGCTTTATGCAAATGATGTATGTGTTTGTAAGTGCAAGAGTGAGGGCGAAAGATATATCAAGACAAGTAAAAAAATAACTTTAAAGTCCTCTGTTTTTAGAGGGGTAACAGCTTTTAGGAGCTTAATTTCCAGTGACATAAGAAAGTCATTCTCATACTGTGTTGACTGGAGACAGTGACTGGAAGAAGAGGGTATCATTCAGGAAAGGCAAGACCCCAAAACGTATTCCAACAACAATATTATCAATAGTTACTGCTCACAGACTAGTCCAAAATATCTTTATAGCAAGCAAGAGAAACTCTTTCCATGCACCCTCTGCAAGTCAAATAAAGATTCTAAAGTAGAGGTTGGCAGTACCAGATCACTGTCAGTTGGAACATGTATCAAAGAGGAGATACATATTTAAGGGTAAGTCTATTAGAGGGGCTACGCATGACATTACTCATAAAATTGGACATTTTAGCATTGTGACAGAATGCCTTTGTCATGAACATTATGCTTCCTCAATGCTTAGATATGGCCATGATGAAAACATGGAGGATGACTCAGTGTGACTTGTTTGTAAATTGCAACATAGTGTTAACTGACATGGTGGTATATGGTGAGCACCACATTCTCATTTAAAAGCAAATCTACAGGAGAAGGTTTGAGTGAGTAATATCTAAGTGTACTGTTGTGTGCATCATCCAGTCAACACCACAAATCAGATCAATAATAAAAAGTCTATTTTGGTACTCAATTTTCTAATTTAAGAGAAAAGACCCAACAGTAAAATGTAAACCATCACCTTTTCTTTTGATGCTGTGTGAGAGCTACTGTTATGCGATTTTTATGTACGGTAAACCTATTCATTTATGGATATAATTCAATGGCATTCATTATAACTGCAGGAAAGGGACAAAGTATGAATCACAGAAAGAGAAAAGGATGACAAGAAGTGAGTTGGGTCAAAAAAAATAAAATAAAAACCAGTCTCCTAGCAACAAGAAAGGATGGCGTGAAAGAGAGAATGCATGGCTCACTCTGTTAAGTGCCCGAGGAGACTTAGAAGAACAGCCAAAGTGTTTGTCTCCCATAATCTGTGTGGACCACACACATTTACAACATGACCACTCATAGAGAGGACTGCAATCAAAGGAGGCATTGCTTCAGCTGCTCTATGACAGGCCACAGTGCTCTGTGATGGGATAGCGTGTCCACCACGGACTATGGCTCCATTTTATTTAATTCATTCAATTAGATTAAGTTTAAGTGATACTTTATTAATCCCGCAAGGGGAAATTAAATTTTTCACTCTGTTAGTTATTACACATCATTACGCACCTTCATCTTGTTCTTAGAACATCTCGTCCTAAGCCCTGACATGCAAAGTAAATAAAGAATGAATATATTTATTCAGAATATGGCATTTCCTTGTATTCGTTTTATAAATGTTACAAATTATCTCACAGCAAGAGGGATTCTAACTAATGGTATTACAATGATAAGATAAAAGAATGACGATGTAACTTTACTAAATCATGATCAAAACAAACTTACACCAGGATGAGTATACTTGAAGAAGCTCAAACAAATAGAAGAAAACACTGTTTTGCGATATAAGCGGGGTAGTTATCGTAATTCAACAAAAATGCCATCATACAGTAAAGTTGACTAATTAATGGAAAAATTGCATGTAATCAAACCCCATGCTGTCATTCATCATCAAAAGACTACCCTTTATGAAAGCTCATCTGTGACCTAAAAAAAATGGGAAAATGATGGCAGCTCTAATACTATCCTGCTCTCTCGCCCTTCACCCATCCTGTACTAACTTCATATCTCATTTTCTACTTCCTCTTCTCTGTCACAGTTAGGCCGAGTAGATCGGCAGTTGGCTGTTGCCAGGACTATGACTTCAAGCCAGAGGAATTTCAGCCTGAAAGGCACAGAGTGAAAGTGACCGTCATCGGATGAGAAATGGAATGATAAAAAAAAAAAAAAACAGCAGTTGACAACAGCATGCTGTATTAAAAAGCCCCACACAGCCAGAGACACCCATGGCAAAGAATGTCACACAAACATGCGCATAAAGCCTGATTTTGATCTCGACACACATCAGAGCAACTTCAATAGTTCAAGACAACGCCAGATCCTCTTAGACACAGCTGCTTTCTTTCCCCTGACACGACAGCGCACCAAGGGGTAGAAATGTACACACATAGTGAGAGGCCCAGGAAGGGGATGCTAGCATCTTTTACTCATGCTGCCATCATGCTGACATCAAATAAAAACTAATACACTCTTTTTTTTTTTGGAAAACCTGCATTAGATCGGCATACGTAAAAATGAATACACATACAATGTGTTTTCAGGCATGAGCAAAGAAATGTAATGACTGTTTTGATCTCTAAGAGCTGATTTTAATGTAGGATTAATGAGCACCCCTCAAACTCATGTTCCATGAGGTTAATTAGCCATCAAGATGAATATTAGAAAGCAGACTGGCCTCTGGTATAGAAAACTCTGTGGAAAGTGGTGTGTGTGTGTTCTCATTTAACTACATTTGTTGGGTCCAAAAACCGGGAATTTAGTATACTTGTGGAGTCCGGACAGCTTTGTGGGCTGGACCCCACAACTTTAAAGGGCTGTTTGAGGGCTAAGACTTGGTTTTAGGATTAGGGTTAGAATTACGTTAGGGTGAAGATAAGAGTTAAGGTTAGGCATTTAGTTGTGATGGTTAAGGTTAGGATAAGGGATATGTGAACGACGGGTCCCCACAAAGATAGAGATGCACTGTGTGTGTGTGTGTGTGTGTGTGTATGTGTGTACACAAAAATCAATGCACACCATCTACCCCGTCCTCCTTCCTATGCGGCCCCCAGCTTTCTTATACAGCAGCAGCTAATGTGGTGCATACAGCAAAAAACACATTGAATACATATGAATTACATTGTTTTACTTTTCGTAGCTATGAACGTATGGTTCATAAGAACAGCCTGAACTGTGATACCTTTTCCAACAATGTAACATCTAATGCCTTAAAACTTTAAGAGATGAAGACACACATTTTCAAATTGGCTTTTCTGTGCATGCATATACCTGTACGACAGAGGAGAAAGCTGCAGGAAGAGGTCTCCCTCTACTTCAGATCTTGGCGTTTTGCTTTCTACCCACTGCAGCTTTAATGGATTTAAGGCACTACCTGCTCCACCCTGAGTTAATAGAGCCAAGATGTTTGACTTTCTGAAAAACAAAGCCTTTGCTTATTTCCCCCAAGGCACCTTCGGCTCACTCATCTTCTTCTGGTTAATGAGTTCAAAGAAAGCTTTATAAAACATTTACAGACACACAGAGCGGGGTCTCGGGGTCTCAAGTTCTACAAGACCCCAGGTTAAATCACCTAATTACTATGCTTTGAATCTTACATCACACTTCTTTTTCTTATTTCCCTTCTGTCTCCATCCATCTTAAGCCCTCTCTCAACAGTAGAACCAAAAACCTTTTCTCTCTACAAATGTCCCTCCTAAAAATGGAGGCATACACCCCCTTGAATTTGTTCCAGTAAGCGCAACACATACTGACCAACACACAAAGATGTATCAACATCAATCCAGAAAATGTTTGTGTGATAAAAGAGCTGTTGAATTTCAACAAATCTTTGAAGAATTTGGAGGAAGCTGCCCACATCTCAGGGGGATCTTCATCAGCCATCCGTCAGCTTGATGAGGTTGATGGGAAGGAGGCTTTAAAGTGCTCTCTCCGGATACCAAAAACCAGAAGAAGGGAGTGTTGGAGATAATGAAATGACTCTTGTTAATGGAACAGCCATTAGCAATGGAATGACAAGGCTGACTTGAAAATACAGGCAACATAAAGATGAAAGATTCAGTTAAGGTCAAATTATTTGACTGCAGCAACCAGGGAGAAACTTTGCCAATAGCTGTGAACAATTGTAAAGGGTTATACATTTACTTCATCTCATGCATTCCCAAACAGGATAGTAGGCCTGAGTAATATGGTGTAGTCCTTAACGTTTTTATAGTCTGAACTTTTTAATCTCTCCCTTGACACAGACAAAATCACATTGGTCAGAGTTTTTAACAACTAACAATATTTTATTAGATTTTCAATCAGGTTAAGGAAAATACAGCACAACTTCAGCATCATACCCTGTACTATGGCTAAGTTGTACAAAAGCATGCTGGATACTGTCTACCATGGAGCACTGAGATTTATCACAAATCTCAAGTCCCTTACTCCATATTGTTCTTTGTATGCTTGGGTTGGATGGTCGGCCTCGTCTAACCGTAGACTTAACCACCAGCATATTCTTATTTATAAGGCTGCTCTCCTACTGCTTTCTTCCTACCTACATCCTTCAAAAAAGTATGGGAAGTTATTGTCTTCCCTCCCAGGATATTTTTCCTTTAACTTTCCCTAAAGTCAGTACTGAACTGTGAAAAATTTACAAATTAACTTTAAGTATGCTGCTCTTTCGGCTTGGAATCGGTTACAAAACCACCTGAATCTTCAAGAGCTGATTTCATTGTATACATTTCAGGTAGGGCTGTCAGCATTAACACCTTCATCACGATGCAATTAAGGGCCGAGCATAATTCGTTAATTGTTTTTTGCATGCCGCCATTTATTAATTTATTTTACATTTGACTCAGGTTTGCGTTGTGCCTAGCTGTTCTCAATCTATGGCCTCTTGGGGCTAGGCTTCTATTTTGACCCTTTTCCGCACCTGTACTTATCATCAAGGTGATATACTTCCTCGTAACACATCCTACTGCTGCAGGCATGATGGATGGTGCATTTTTTTTTTTTTTTTTTTACGAAACTCCCGGACGGCTCAGTAGACAAGTCAAAAGCCAAATGCACATTGAGTAAAGCCAAATTAAATTATCTCCGAAGCTTGAGCTACCACCTACGAGCTAAGCATAGTACAGTTAATGGGACTCAGGTTGATGCTAGCAGGCTATTTTGGAGAGTGCTAATTGCCTACCTGTGGATGAGACCAAATCCAAAAAATGACTACAGCTCCTTTGAATGGGTGGCAAATAACTGCAGACCTGTCAGCAGTTTTTGGACCATTTTGTTTATATAAGCAAAGTGTTAGTGTTACATCTCGGTTAATTGCTGTGTTAATTTAGTTCAGTTAATTGCCTAAATTAAAGTGATTCTAAATTACTTGGATGCTGGCCCATCTGGCTGTTTTGATATCTTATACACCTGTCATCGTGTGTCTTCAGTCGTTTGTTTTATGTCTGAAACCATGATAACTGTGCTGTCAGTCTTAACCAGGGCACTCTTAAAAGGAGATTTTGCATCTTAATGAGTCTTAAATAAAGGTTAGGTTAAGTCTTTAATAAAGAATTAAATAAAAATAAAAAATCATTTTGGATCCATGGGGTCACCAACCAACTTTTCTGTGCCTTAGGGTAACAAATTTACAGATTTCTTTGTCCAGTTATCAACTACATAGAACATGGCTCTGGTAAATGACTAACTAAATGAATGAATGAATGGACAAATGAATGAATGCAGAAATGAACAACACGTTACACAAGTCTGAGTAAGTGTGTTTGATTCTGAACAGTGTTGGAAGGTGAGCAGATTAATCTGAGCGATCCCTGAGCTTGAAAGTATGCTGTCAAACAGCCGGTAAATGACTTCTGTTGGAGAGCCTAGCTGGTGCTGCTGTTACCATGGCTGTTCTGCACGAGAGATAGGTCCAGGTCAGGAATGTCTCTAATCCTGGGCCAAGCAGGTACAGATAAAGGAAGATATGGAAGGATGTGAGAAGGCAGATAGTGATGAAGAATAGAGAAGGACTGAAAGACACAGACATGGAAGGTTAAGCGGAGAGAAATAGGAAAGGAGTGATGAATGGATGAGAACTGAGGGGGGTGAAAGGGAAAGGAGGGTGGGATGTAGAGAAACAGGAGAATAACAGATGCAAAGAAGAAGGAAACAAAGGAGAGAACAGAATACCGATGGTAATGTGGTCAGCATAAACAGAAACAAAAAATGAGTAAAGTAAAATGAATTGTTATGTGCATCTGTGCAAGTATCAGTATACCTGTGTGAGTTTTGTAAACATATCAGATTGTGGACAGCTTTTTCAAACACCAATTTTTACCAGGGTAAAGCTCACAAATGGCTTGGCAACCGTGACATAAGCCATGACAAAGAGAAGGGGGCTTTGTAATGTCTCTCTTAGTTCAAAATATGGAGTGTTATCAACCAAATTTGGTATCAATGTCGGATCTAATCCAATCCATCATACAGAGAGAGGGATTTTGATGAAGTCTAACTGCAACTAGCAATCTGCCTGGACTGACTGAGCAGTCAGTTTTGAAGCATTTTGTGTTTGCGTGTGGGTGTGATTTGGGACATTGGAGGGGCAATGTGTCAAACGGGATCATGTATGCGAGTGTTTGCATGTGGGAATGTGTACAAGCATAAGGCTTTTTTAGGACATACCAGGGGATGGCCTTATGCAAGTGTTTCAGGGGAGAGAGATGAATAGAGGGAGTAGTGAGAGGAAGAAAAAGGAGTGAGTTTATGTTGTTTACATGTGCTTCCCATTTACATCTCTGATGGTCTTTGCACTTTTGGACCATAAGTCACACAACCTTGCAAGGCAAGTCAACATGTGAAGTTCAAGCTTGTGAAAAGGAGAGTTGCTGATGTTGAGACTTCAGCAAAACCCATCTTAAAAAGCACTATTTCCTCAGAAAGTCCAAGTAGTTCCAGTGGAAATGAAAGTTTAACAAACTGGTGTTCAGTATATTACTATTATTATTAGCAACCAAAACACTGATTCTGGAAAGAAGATATTGCTGCCAAATATTTTAAATGCATTTTTTTTCACAAACAACCACTTACCTGGGCGTGGGCGGCTGTGGCTCAGCGGTAGAGCGGTTGCCTGCCAATTGGAAGGTTGGTGGTTCAATCCCTGGCCCTGCAGTCCCATGTCGAAGTGTCCTTGGGCAAGACACTGAACCCCGAGTTGCCCCCGATGCTGCGCATCGGAGTGTGAATGTGTGTGCGTGTTTATCTTTATTGTATGGCAGCCTCGGCCACAGTGTATGAATGTGTGTGAATGGTGAATGGTTCCTGTATGATGTAAAAGCGCTTTGAGTAGTCGTTAAGACTAGAAAAGCGCTATATAAATACAGCACATTTACATTTACCTTCATTGTGTTGGGGAGCAGGCTGAAAACTTAGGCCCTGACACACCAAGCCGACAGCCAGAGAACTAGTGGCCTTTGTCTCAAAAATTCGCAGTGGAACAAACCGCAGAGCCTATAGCCGACAGCCAAGTGCCATGTATGTTCTGCGCACGTTTGAGAGAAAATTACTCTGCATACCAGCAGGTGGGTTAAATTAAAGATTAAGTTGTTACATATAACATTTTACTAATTTACAGGCTGACCGGCTGCTAGTAAGCCAGCTTGCTTGCTAGGGGGCTAATTGTTTAGCGGTGCAGAGAGAGAAAGTGAGGGAGGTCTATTACGATCTTTTTAATGGTATGGGATATTAATGACACACCGAGTTCTTCTCTCCTCTATCTTTCTATCTTTCCATTTATGTGCATCCATGTCCCAGAAATGCTTGTTACTAACCTAGCTCCGGGGAGTCATTCCCCCGAGTCCTTATGTTCTTTACCCCCCAGCGTGTTTCCTTGGATCAGGGAGGCCCCAAAATCATGGTCCCGCTACACGTCCTGCAATGCCCTGCTACATCCTGCTATGCCCTGCTGTGCCCTGCTACGTCCTGCTGTGCCTTGTAACGCCGCACAGTGCCCTGCTATGCCATGAACTACTACAAAGAACTACAAACTACTATTTTTTGTGACTGTTATTGCCCATCTTCATTGTAACCCCAACCGGTCGTCAGACACCGTCTACCAAGAGCCTGGGTCTGACCGAGGTTTCTGCCTAAAAGGAAGTTTTTCCTTGCCACTGTCGCACTGTTGCTTGCTCTGGAGGAAAATACTAGAACTGTTGGGTCCTTGTAAATTCTGGAGTGTGGTCTAGACCTACTCTATCTGTAAAGTGTCTCGAGATAATGCTTGTTATGAATTGATACTATAAATAAAATTGAATTGAATTAATGGTATGGTGTTAATCAGGCCCGGCCCTAAACAATTTGGTGCCCTAGGCAAGATTTTAGGTGGCGCCCGCCTGTACAGTACTTGCATGTCTGCTAGTGTGCTCACAAGAAACTAAAAAGCTTTGTCTTGGACATTTTTTATTTACATAAAACAATATTCACATTAAAAAAACTTAAAAATAATTAAAGAAACAAAACAAATGAACTCAATATCTGAAATACAATATAAATAGCTTATATAAAGTATTAAATTAAAATACTACCAAAAAAGTTTAAACAAGTGACATTAACGTAAATACAATATAAATAACCTATAGAAAGTATTACATTTAAATACTCCCAAAAAAGTGTAAACAAGTGACATTAAATTAAATACAATATAAATATGGCACTGTGCAAAGTAAGAAATCAAAGAAATGAGTAGGCACAAAAAATACAAGCATTTAAAAAAAAAAAACATGAAAATATGATCTTATGAATAGCTCTTCTGGTTATTTTAGTCTGCCTTAACATGAATTACTTCAAAAGGAGGGGCACTTGATACTGCTTCTTCAGTGCTGGGTTGTGCTGCTGAGGTGAGATGATTTGCAGGGGTTTGACTGAGAAACCTCAGCAGTGCATCTGAAGACAGAAGAGGAATATGTGACCCCAGTCTAATAATAAACACATTATTTCAAGAATGAAGTAAAATTTAATTAAATAATATAAACAAAAAAGAGATGCATGCATGATGTACACTATTGTTTATAATATACAATATAAATTTTGGATTAGAAAAATTATTACTGTAATTTATTGTTATTACAGTGAAATGCTAATTAGAATAATGCAATGGATCGGTAAACTGCAGAATAATATACTATAGCATGTGGGAATGCTAACTTTGCTGTAACATTAATGATGTACACTTTAACACTAACATAGTTTAACATGATGAACACACTTAAGATAATATGAGCTATAACACAGCTAATAGCTAGGCTTATAAGTATGAAAAATTAATAGTATTTTGAACGACAATTACCACCTGGGAAAAGGTAAAATAACCATGTCAATGCAATTAACATTATAATATCTGCTTAATAAATCTAATATATACACATTTGCCTGAGGATGGCAAGAGGGGGGGCATTTAAATCACTATTTTCTAACAACTGGGCCCTTCCATAACATTAACTGATGTTAAAACTAACAGATAGCGCTCGCTATTTATTGATTAGCCAACTATGTCATTCTAACGGCTAATGCTATTATCGATCATTGTTCTGCAACAGCAAAATAATATCATTATCATCATCACCTTTACTATAACATTACCTCTGTCTTTGTCACGTTTTTCATCCTCTTCTTTTCTTTTTTTCCTCCCCTGGGCACCAGACAGTTTAGGATGCTTTGACATTATGAGATTTAGATGCAGGTAAAAGAAGTCGGGCTTATTTTTTTTTTTATTAAGGTGACGTTACTGTACATACACACCACCACCGACTTGAGCTGCAAAAAAGCTCTGGCCGCCCCCACGCCAAGGACGCTTGTCAAAAAGTACGGGGAAGCTTTCAGACGCTTTAGCCGCTCTGACGTGGCGGCGTTCGTATAGCGCAATTGGTCAAATCAGTGTTGTGAGCGACTGAATTGCCTTCTCGCTTTCGTAAATATTTCGCGCTTGTCCTCTATGTGTATCATTGGATAATTATGGATCATCGCATTTGCGCATTTAATAAGGGTAAAATGATCTGCAAAACAGATTGTACCATTCACATCAAGCAAGGAAGACTACCATGATACGGCGCACTGCTCATTTCCCTCGTTAAAAAGATGATGAATCATCAACTCACCGGACACACCGACTATCTCGGGTACTTTATCCCATGCCTCGTTTTTTAACTGGTCGCTATACGCAAACAACGTCATATCATAAATGATAGGAAACCCAGCAACGGCGAGGATGAGCTGATCCTCCATTTCCCTCGGAACAAATGTTTTGGTAAAAACGAAAAGATTACATCGTATGTTTCTCCGGAATCAGTCAGCGTGAAGGACTTCTATATTCCGATTGGCGGCTGGCGTTAGCCGCTGCTTGCCGCTGAACCGCGTCATAGCTCATTACCATAAAGTTGAAAATTTTCAACTTTCAGATTGACGCTCAACACGCTCAAAACACCCAAAACGCGACGCCGACAGATTTGCCGCTCCTTGCAGCTGAGAGAAGCCGGCTTCCATTGAAAATGAATGACTTCCGGTATCTTTAGACGCTCAAGTCGGTGGCGGTGTGAACGTACGGTTATAGGTACAGCACAGGCCGGGCGCCCCCTGGTGGTTTGCGCCCTTAGCATTTGCCTATACTGCCTAAGCCACAGGCCGGCCCTGGTGTTAATGGTATGGGATATTAGTTTATTAACAATTTATTTTGTAATGTGTAGGTATGTAGAAATCTTTTAAAAGACATGTTATTGTTGGAATAAATATACCTACACAAGTATTTATGTATATCTTATTATAGGTTTGCCATGTTATGGACATAATGTGCAAAAATAGATATTCCAATTGTTCGAACCTGTGTTTTTTTTAGAAGGAACATTCCAACATAATTTTTGAACAAAAATCTAAATGAGCCTCGTGTGCGCTGTCACATTGTTTGTTTGTTTTCCTTACTGTGGTTTTCAAGCTGAACAGCCAATCAGATGAATTGGCTGTTGGGCCCACAGCCCTGTTGAATCGGCCGAAAAAAGGCAGATGAAGGCCGACGCATGGCAACGGTGTGGCATACACCGCACAAACTAGGGCCCAACTTGGAACGACGGCCGACAGTTGACTTGGTGTGTCAGGGCCTTTATACAAAAGTGGATGGATAGATACCACTAGAGGTAGTTATTTTGTAATTTGAGTAAACCAACCCTTTAAAACGCCACATTGAAACACAGAGAAAAATGATCTCATTGAACCTGCTGATGAAAACTAGCCACAAATGCACCGGGAGTAGATTGGCAAAGCCAGTGTGAAGTAATGAGAGAGTAAATGTGTCTCACCAAGTCAAGCCGCCAAAAACGAAGTGTAAACACAGTCTTTTAGCTCTCAAGAGGCAAAAGATGATTACCTCACAATTACGAGACCACAGAGGAGAGAGAAGCCCTACTGCCTCGGTGACAGAAAGAGGGATTGCAGGGTGGCGGCAGTACTAATGATGATGGGGAAGGAAAAAAAGACTTCAGTTTATCCCTGAGGATACACAAAATTGCAGCAACTAGCAGAAATGCGTGGCACTTGGCTACAGCGCTGGCAATGCTCTTCAAAATAAAAAGCTGAAGAGGGAATGCCTCATTTGATGGATGTTGTCTGCTGAGATCTTTTTTCTCAAAGCATTGAGACCTCAACATCCATACAGACATTGAACAAGTTTCTATTTCAATAAAGCAGCACAATGTAGCACATTTCAGTTCTACATTACGTGTCTACTTTTTCCTGGCATGCAATACTACCAAGCCTGTCAAATGATTTAATAATAACACAGCTGTTTAGTTAAACAAACACGGTAACCAATACAAGTGGCTGAATACAAACCCTTTTGACTCGTATGACGTGGCATTTACGACCGGCACTATCTGTACCACAGTCCATAAAGGCTTAAATTGAATGGAGGGCCAGCTTTGCCATACGCCTATCTAATAAATCCTCGCTCATAATGTGATGATCATGGGGGAGGGCAATCTAATCCTATCCAGGTACCACGATACACCACACACAGACACCTACACATCTACTGGTTATCACTGAGAACAAATGAGACCCTGCTGAGTACACAAGCTTACGTCTTAAAAACTTTTCATGCACTGATTACAGAAAGGTAAGGTGAACTACTGAGCAGAGGCTGACAGACATTCAATTATTTTTTACAGATAATCACAAAAATATCTAAAAAATGAAATATGGTGAAGTTAATGTTTTATAATACAGCTTAAAAAAAAACACCTAAACTGTTGCTTAACAGATGATGTTAAATGGGTGATAGAGTCAGCCTTGGAAAGCCCTTGAGGTCAAAGGGAGGGCAGAGGGAGGACAAGATTAGTTGACATGGGTTGTAATTACTGTGAGTCACTTAAGGCGCTGTCATACCCTGTCACAGTCATCACCTTTTATACACCAGGACATGCACACAACATCTAACAAATTAACACCATGCAAACAATAGAGAGTTCTAACTGCTCATGGTCAGTCACGCTGCAACTCTCTGAAAGAGTGCAAATGTCTGCCATAATCAACTTTATTAAGTATTTATTTTCTCCCTGCCATCTACATATAGTAACCTCTTCTGTTACACTCAGGTAATTTTTTTACCAATCTGCCAAGGGATTTTTAGACAATCTAAGACTAAAAGCCTTTTAGACCAATTATTACTTTTAGGTATGTAGCAACCATTGTTACAACCAAGGACAAATTAACCTGATCTCTGAGAGGAATGTAGACTACACACCAATACCCTCTCTGAGGCAGATGAATTCCTCTGTATCCTCGCAGACACACTGGCACAGAACAAAGCTTTACCATCTGTTAATGAATCCCATGGCCAGCAGTGCTTGGTGCTGTGGGCAGGTAATTAGTTTGAACAGTGGGAAAGATCAAAGACAACACTTCCTGTCTTGCCCTCTGGTTATGACCTCGCAAGAGGAAGTCACAGATTTCACTGGGTGAGAGAAGGAAAGAAACTGTATAAAGCTTAGACCAACAGGCACAAAATCATAGTCTAAGTCATTTCAGTTTGAATCACAGCGTTTTTGTGTTACCTGTTGAACATGCAAATTCATAATCTGTCACTAGATGGAAATGTGAGTAAATACTTTGTTGGTTGCAACTCAGAAGAAGAGCAGAAAACAAGTATTTAGAACATTTCTTCTAAATCAGATATAGCTCTTTATGTTCCAAAACCAACGAGACCGGCAGCTCAACATTTATTTTGGACATCGTGCTTTGCCTCTTCCTCGTCTTGTGGCAGTGATGACGGTGGCGTATGTCTTCTTCGTTTTGTGTGCTAAAGACATGTTTTTTGCTTGAGCGCCGCCAACAGATAACAAGGTTGAAAGGGCCCGATTTCATGGAAGAGTTCAAACCAAAAAAGACGTTTTTAAAAAATACTGAGGGTTATCATCATTGACGCCCTTTGTTTGCAGCAGCTACCCTTCCGGTGTGAACAGGCCTTAAGTCATTTCAGTTTGAATCACATACCTGTTTGATTAAATAGAAAGTGAGTAAATATGTTGGTTGCCCATTAAACTTATGTCTTCTTGACATAAGTTTAATGTGTGTCTAAATTGACACGTATACTTTTAAAGACTTCAACAAATAACAGGTTGAATTGGGCCACCATTTCATGGAAGAGTTAAGACTATCACATACTATCATCATGTGTGCAGCAGCTACCCTTCCTCTTACAATGTAGTTGTGACAAAGTGATTGTGTGTGTGTGTGTGTGTGTGTGTGTGTGTGTGTGTGTGCGCCAGACAAGCTTTGCAACATGGTGGCTGGTAATTTCTCGATGCTGCCAAGTATGGTTACGCCAATGCAGAACAACATGGTTCCTAACGGCTCCTAACTGCTGTTTCCTTTATTTTCCTTATTCCACTCTCCCAGCATTTCCATTGAGGAAAACATAACTAACCTAAGGGTTTAAGATACAGAAACGTGTCAGTGTTGGTTTTAAAGGTTTAAGATGACTAAGCCATAACAATAAAGGATAGGAGAGTGCCTTGGATTTTTCCGGAGTTTTGCTACATATGATTGTCCCATCCAAAGAGCACCTCAAACAAACAATTTGAGTCCTGGAAGCGCTCCTCTACAGACATTTTTAAGAAAACATCACCTGTTCATGTCTGCCAAGGACAAGACATACATCATGCTTTCAGGACATGAGCGAGAGGGTGCATAGCAAACAAATGGTGCTGCCCTCTGTCCTGAGCAAGCAGCCTAAAAAGAGAGAGAGTGCAGCTAAAACGCATTCAAGCAAATAAAGCATTTGAATTTGAATCAGAGAAGAAGAGAGTGTAAACTGAGAGAGAGAGGGGCCATTCAAACACATAAGATTAAAATGGCTACCAACAATGCCACACTTTGCCAGATTTTGATTATTCTTAAATTAGGATACATCAGGTACATACCAAGTCAACTGCCAAGAGCTGAAGTCAAAGTAGAGCTAGCTACTTCACATCTCATCACTCATTAATTACTACCAGTGCCTGTGAACATTGATGGTAATACCTTCTGTACACCCACGACCTCCCTCTCTATAAATCGTGGTAGTGAAAAATGAGAGGGTAAGCAATTAAGAGGCGAGTAGACTGCATGCTTTTGGGAAACGGTTCACTTTTGGTAGTTTCTTGGATTGGGCAGGCATGTGTGCATGTACACATCTACATAGCACACAAACACGCTTCCTGTATAAGAATATAGTATAAGAGTCTTTCATTTTGCAGATATATGTAAATTATCATACAAATACACACATTTAATACAGTAAACCTGAACACATTCATAAAATGCATTTGGTTTACTTACAACTGATTAACATTTCAATCATCTAAAATTAGAAATGTTTGTACTAATTATTTGCAGTTCAAATTGTTTTATATGACATTAATTCACACATAGCATGTCTTCTTAGACTGACAGTACATTGAAAAGTGAGAGGACTAAAAGGTGGTGACATTCTGCACAGGTTCTCAGCTTGACTCAAACCAATTATGTTGTGGGTAAACAGGATTAGCTTCAGATCAATAGGTCAACCCCATGTAACCGTCTTTCCTCAAAATCAGAGTCAGCTTAGTCATTTTTGAATGACATGACACTGTTATTAAGAATAACAATGCTAGCCATGCGATAGCCTGGCTGCTCTGTTTACCTGCTTTCATGCATTTGTTTCCATAGCTATCCCTTACCATGAGCTCTCTATACTGTAAACAGATTGTTATCCCCTGGCTCTATAGGAAACTGTGTTTAATCTATTTAGATTATCCCTTTACTCCCTTAACACAAAGCTAACGACCATTAGACCTATAGGAGAAATAAATCCTCTCTTACACAGTATTCATTATCCAGAAGCTGTATTATGCACATCTTCTGGTTGATATAATCTACCATATGTAGTTCAGAACATCAAACATCCAACTATCATAAATACGCAAACAAGCCATTCACCAAGAAGAAAACAACTGAAACCACAAAAAATAGAAAGGTTAGATACAACGTTTCAGTTCTATTGTCCATAATCATGATAAGAGATGAACATCAGCAGACAAATATATGAACGGTGTTCCCAATCACAGCATGCAGAAGAGTTCACCTTAATCCTTGTCAGTGGCTGATTGTGCCAGCATTTTTCTGTGAGATTCAACCTTTTTACAGCCTTGGAGACAAGACACAGGGAAATAAACAGCCAGGTGTGAAATTAGCAACATAAACTAAACTG
The DNA here is from genome assembly GCA_026937815.1 of Etheostoma perlongum. NCBI lineage: Eukaryota > Metazoa > Chordata > Actinopteri > Perciformes > Percidae > Etheostoma > Etheostoma perlongum. The sequence goes on from CM049376.1 coordinate 21,968,610, forward strand.
ACAACGTAGTGTATTGGAAAACGTAGTCCAACAGCCAGTTCAATATTGCTTGTTTGATAGGCTACAATACATTATACTCTTGAGGTAAAAGCTCATTGGCAATATATGCCGATATACAGCTAATCTTGTCTTCATTAAAGATGAATGGGACAGAGAATGTAAAATTAATAAGTTATAGGTGGAAGTGAGTGACAGTAAGCACCAGTAGAGAGACCAAGACCAAGCTTAAGAGACTAATGCAACTTCAGGGAAAGGGAAACAGATGAGAAACCTGAGCTGCTGGGCCCTCTTGTATCTAAAGGCCTCTCAACTGCTCAGGCTCCTGTGATTTCACTTTCATATAGAAACTGGCCAAACACGTTTAAACAATGCCCATTCCAAATGATTGTGTGGTAATGTAAGTGTTATTTAGAGGTCTGCGTCGGTAGAGCACACACATATAATCTGTGCGGAGTGGTTTTGTGGTTTACCAGCTTCCTTTGCGGCCTGCTGTATCATTCAGGGCCAACTGCCGATGGTTTCCTGGCAGAGCTGAGTTATAAAGGATGGCAACTGGAGGAGTCTTCCAGAAAAAGGGATCTTTTCATAAACCACAGAACTACTGAATCACATTTTTGCAATGACGTAAGCCAAACCCACTGCATAATCAAAAGAGAATGAATACGGTAAACTAACAATTTGAACACTTTAACACAGAAATCCCCAACAAAAGAATAATGAGTTACCATTTTTTTTCAAATGACACCTCAATTTAAGTCCAGCGAAAACACACCATCACAATGGGAATACTGCATCACCTCAGGTATCATTATTTCACAGAAGCTCATTTGTCTACTAGCCGCCCTAAAAGGATAATGTATTGTAAACCAAGCAGATGGAAATAACACTGACTGAATATAACAACTGAATATACCAACCATCACTCAGTGATTCACAAACGTCTCCCACAATCTAGCCAGGGACAGATAAAGGGCCATGACACAACTGTTCCCTGCTCGCATGTGACTGTGGCCAAACATGGCCTGCAGTTGTTGCAATGTGTACAGTGAGCAAAGCAAATTAGTAGATGGTGCTTTCTGACTGGTTTTTCAGCATTTCAGCACTGAAGTTGGCATTTCACCCTTTTAGTGCGATTTGATTATTTTCTCACCTTCTCATTTTCTTTACCAAGCTAAAAACAATGGGCAACACAAACCGTGCCATTTGTAACTTTTTGTCAGACATATCGGGAAAAAATAGTAGTCTGAACATAGAGAACTTGACCATTTAAAAAGATTGGTTGTTGTTTTGTTTTTACTTTTGTGACATTTTTTTAAAAACACAAACTTCACCCATCATTCTCTCATACATGCACACAACGTGCATGCATGTAGGTGGACATCTGGCTGTCAGCTTTAGCATTTGCATTATATTCAAGTGCAACTTTTATCTAGAAGCAATCGGTCCCAAAAATGTATGTCAAACTAGTGCTGTGTCAAGATCCACATACTTACACTTGCTATTCTGAGTGCATTTAAACTGAGTATGGCAAAATACTGGCTATATGAGCATCTGGATGGTGCACTCATAACGGTCAATTTGATGATGCAAGATACAATCAAAACGGCGAGTCTACTATTTTTTTCCCAAGGCGGCATATAATTTGGTGGGCAACAATAGGTGGTGGTAATGCACCGCCCAGTTGCAATTCCCAATTAAAAAAAAGAAGCAGTCAAATGTTGCAATCATCATTTCAAGTGCATAACAGCTGTGTGGGATTTGAGACGACCCTGTCGAAATGTACGCAAGTGAGTATAGTGTACTACATGCACGTGTCCGAATGGAAGTATCTGAATTAATGCATTGTATAGAACATGATCAGTTACTCAGAAGACAAGTTAGGCTACAATAAGAAACAGTTGACAGTAGTCAACAGTAAATAGGCATTTTAAAGTTAATGTGCAGGAACTCAGAGATCGACCATCCTCCCCCAACGATTATCCTTTTCCCCAAGCTCTGTAAAGCCTGCATCAAGTTGGCTAGCAGCCCTCTGCCAGGGGCTTTGGCCAATACTGAGGATTAAAACCCTGCAAGTCTATAAATACACCTAGCAGACCAACGTCAGCATCCAGCCAGCTATTGCACTCACCTCTCACTGCTGGATGGCTGGCATGGATTTGTCCTCTTTCCTGCTTTTCTCTTGCTTTTACTTCCACCCCCCCTGTCTTTCACTTTTTCAGACTCTCACTACTCTCTCTTTGGGTTCTTATTTTTTTCCTGTAACTCACTCTCTGTTGGTCTCCCACTCTTCTGTCTTTCCCACTCCCTTCATCTCTCACTCTATCCATCTTGTACTCTCTCGCTTGGCAGGGCCTCTTAATTGGAAACAAGCTGTGAGAGGGCTTTCAGTTTGAGGTTAAAATTGCATCTGACCTGCCTCCTGCTGTATCTTTTCTTCTCTCAGTTGGCTGTTTTACAGGCTTGTACACAGTGGCTGAGTGCAGATGTCTGAAGGATAGAGTGTGGTGAAGAGGGAAGTAAAACGTTGACTCTACCCACTGGCTGGAAACAGCAGGGACTTGACAGGCAAACAAGCACAATGGAGACCTGCTGTAGTTTACTTACAACTCACAAATAAGTGGAATATAACATGACATTTGTAATGCTCTAACAACATGCCCTATCAATCCAGATAGTTCATGGAGGATGTGTAAATACGGAGTCTAGCTACACCACCCATTCATTCTATAATAAGAGAAAAACATGCATTAGGTTGTTTGAAACAGTGAAGTGAAACAGCAGAGTAGCCGGTCAATTTACCTAAATACCCACAATATTTTATTGTCTCCTCTACAACACCATGGATGACGAGAGATTCATCTTGTAGGTGGAAAAACACCAGTTTGACAACACAGATCCTTTTAAAACGACATTGCATGGAGTTTAACTGCAGGAGTGCTTGGAGTGGAAGGTAGATACTAGCTTAATAAACACAGGACCGTTTTTTCAAGCAAAACCGCGGAGCAGCGGAACACAGCACAAATGCACCCGGAAAATCCGGGTAAGCTCCGGACGCATCGACAGCGGCTCTGGAAAATTGTCTCAGGAAGGAACATGTATCAGTGAAACAACTGCAACCCGCAAAAGAAAACGGCACATACAATATTAAAAAGGTAGTTTAACTGTTCACACAGTAAAGTATCATAAGCTATTTAAATTAGCTGGATACGTGGTAAAACGTAATTTGTTCTAACCAATGAACTGGAGTGTGTACTTCGTCCATAGCAATCCTCAAATCAGTCTCAGAACATCCCAGTTTGAGAGCAAACACTTTACAATTATTCCCCGAAAGAACCAAGCAGGCTTGCCTTCCAAGTTTTTCAGCGTGGAGCTTGCTAGCTTACAGTTTGTTGTTGTTTCCCTAAAGCTAAGGGATTTTGAGGATGGCAACACACACAGAGCGGAAGCGGAGGGACACGGCTCACGTGGCTGTCAGGCAATTACTGTATTCTGTAAATTTACTTCCATTAACACTAATACACTAGCGTCGTGACTAAACAAAGGGCGTCAATGAGAGTGTGCACAGCGACGTAATCGGGTTCATTTTTGGTTTGGCGCGCGCGTCAAAATATCCGACCAATGGAGCAATAATAAACCTGGTGGAGTGCCAATTCCAGAGAGAAAGAAAGAGAAACTACATGGGCCACAAGCAGACACAAATAACTAAATTTAATACAACCCTGGTGGAGTGCCAAAAATTCCACCAAGAAAGAAACAGAAACACATGGGGGGCCACAAAAGTCTTACCAGACACAAATAACTAAATTTAATATGTTAACAAAGCTGTTAAGACAAAATGCTGTTTATAATTAGTATACATTAGCTGAAAATATACTGAAACTGCAACCAAAACAATACAATAAAAGGTGTATAATAATAATACATTTTATTTAACAGCGCCTTTCTCATCACTCAAGGTCGCTTTACAGACAAAAAAGCGAGATACAGGGAACAGAGTTATAACAAAATAAAGCAAAACAAAACAAAACAAGGCAAAACAAATTACAGGGACAGTGTATTTACAAATAAGCAAGCTGGAACAGATGGGTTTTGAGTCTAGTTTTGAACAGGGGGAGAGAGTTGATATTGCGGAGGTCAGGTGGGAGTGAGTTCCAGAGCTGGGGAGCAGAGCGGCTGAAGGCTCTGTTCCCCATGGTGACAAGTCGAGCTGGGGGTACAGTGAGGTGGATAGAGGAGGAGGAGGATCTGAGGGAGCGGGAGGGAACGGCGATGTGAAGGAGTTCTGATAGATATGGAGGAGCAAGGTTATGGATGGCTTTGAAAGTATAGAGAAGGATTTTAAATTGTATTCTGAATTGAACTGGAAGCCAATGGAGCTGCTGAAGGACAGGGGTTATATGATGAAAAGACGGGGTTCTGGTGATGACACGAGCTGCTGAGTTCTGAAGAAGTTGAAGTTTATGGAGGGATTTTTGAGGAAGGCCAAAAAGAAGGGAGTTACAGTAATCAAGGCGGGAGGTGATGAGGCTGTGGATAAGGATGGAGGCAGTGTGAGTGGTAAGGGACGGACGGAGGCGGTTAACATTACGTAGGTGGAAGTATGCAGACCGGCAGATATTATTTATGTGTGACTGAAAGGAGAGGGAGGAGTCATGGATGACACCCAGACTCTTGACCTGAGGGGAAGGGGAGACCAAGGAGTTGTCAATAGGAAGAGTGAAACTATTGATTTTGGAAAGGGTGGATTTGGTGGCTACAAGGAGTTTGGTTTTATCACTGTTTAGTTTAAGGAAGTTTGAGGTGAACCAGTCTTTAATTTCAAGTAAGCAGTTAGTAAGGGACAAGGGGGGGGAGTGAGGAGGTGGGTTTGCTGGATAAGTAGAGCTGGGTGTCATCTGCGTAACAATGAAAATGAATGTTGAATTTGCGGAAGATATTGCCAAGGGGAAGTAGGTAGGTGATGAAAAGGAGGGGGCCAAGAACTGAACCTTGAGGGACGCCAGTAGTAACAGGGGAAGGGTGGGATGTGAAAGATTTGAGTTGAATAAACTGAGTGCGGTCGGAGAGATATGAGCGGAACCAGTCAAGAGGGGTGTGAGAGATGCCATGAAGATAGTCTATTGAGGAGAATGGAGTGAGAAATGGTATCGAAGGCCGCACTAAGATCAAGGAGGATGAGGATAGAGATGAGTCCGGAATCAGCAGCTGTGAGGAGCTCATTGGTGATTTTTATTAGGGCAGTTTCAGTACTATGGGAGGGGCGAAAACCGGACTGGAAAGGTTCGTAAAGACTGTTAAGGGTAAGAAAAGCATGGAGTTGAACAGACACTATTTTTTCAAGTATTTTTGAAATAAAGGGAAGATTTGAGATAGGACGAAGATTATTATAGTTAGTGGGATCTGAACCAGGTTTTTTCAGTATCATGCAATGCAATGTCCAGATAAATAACTAACTGATGTTCTTTCTTCAAACAGGCAACACATTTATATACATTATACAGTGCATAAAACCCCATATACACTCACATCAACATCTGGAGAATCAAGTCTAAACTATTACACAAAAATGACATGGCCATTACATGGTAATTATGGTGAGAGGCTGCATTCAGTCTTTCACAACTTCCTTGTTGTCAGTGGGAGAGGATAAGAGGGATTTGTTGCACAAAGGGCCACAGCCAGGCACAGAAAATATTACTTCCACCCAGTTAGACCACAGACTGTACTGTCTGACCCATAGGGCTGTGTAACGGGACAGTGCAACGAACTCACAATTATACACGACAGCCTGCATAGAGAGCTCAGTACTACCCACAGTAGATTTGCATTTGAGCAAAATCTGAGGATAAAGGCTGATCTCCGCGTTATGTAAGTGACAGAACACTGTATGGAAAGGGCATACATGTAGTACTATCTATCCATCTATAGCTTTATTAAAATATTTAACACATTTACAAATTGGCTAAAGTCTTAATTAGTCAAATTTGTCCAACAAATAGCTGCTTAATCAAGGAGATATTTATAAAGAGCTCAGACCATTTAATATCTTCTTCCCATTTACAGCATGCCACAACCAGCCTACTTTAACTAGTGTGTTAAAAAGTACAAATGGGAGATGAATCAGTCCCATCAGACAAGTTAACCTTTTGGCTTCTCTTCTCTCTCTCTGGAGCATCCTTATACTATCCTCCACAAAAGAAAAAGGGATAACACAGGTATGACAGCAAAGTCCAGTGGAGGTAAAATGTGACAGAGGGCTATTAGTGCATACACACATTAAAAAAGGGAAACTGCAATAGATGAATCCCAATAGCCTTAAACTGTGTTCTGTAAAATCACTGTACACAGCAAGATATTTTTACCACATCCAGACCAAACAAACCTCTCATAAAAAATGTATATCTGGTTCAGAGATGAACTTCACTTTGCCTCTTTTATGTACATTACCCCCAAAAATGTGTCTATTAGGCTGCATTCACACCAAATCAGGCGTCAGGCCTCCCATTCATTTTACTGTGGGTGGTGTGTTTAGGCTGAGGCAGTGGAGGTGCCAGGGAAATACGCAGCAGCCTGTGGTAAAAAGTTAAAAACTGAATCAATTTTTGAGAAACGCAGCCCTGAATTCACACTGCTGTGACCAATCACGTAACCTTCCGGTGATCAGACAAAACACAATGGCGTGGGGAACACAATGAAAACACAAATAGGCCATTTAAGTGATACTCTCACACACGGCTTTATTCTACCTGCTGACCTATTTTAAATGATGGAAAGTCCAACGACAGACATTAAAGAGTCATGGCCCTAGACCAAGGCATGTGGTGATTAGATGCAACAGATCAGAAGTGCCCACTAGCAACACTTTACACTTCAGTGTAAACCTGCAGAAATCTGAGTTTGGCATTGTGATCTGAAAGAGACAAAAGATGTACTGTCTGTGATGCAGACATTAACAATGTCAAGAATATGTCCAGTTTGAGATTCTAACAACACAGAGACTACTTCAGCATGTTTTTTTGGCTAAGTGGATCATAACGAGTGAGAGCAGACTTCCATCGAGCTCTGTGTCATCTTTGTTTAGGTCAATGTGTGGCTTCCCTCCGTGGCACCTCTGTTTGTAACCATATAAGTGTAAGTGACATACAGACTTAAACTTATATAGGGATACCAGCTCAGTGAGAAGGTACAGTAAATTAATTTAATTTAACTTAACAGGAATTGTGCAGTGGACTTGGGATCAAGCCAAAGTGTGTTGGCTGATAGGGATGTGGCTTACTGAGGATATTGATACCGACTGAGAACCACTGAAAATACTTTAGTGTAGCCATGCAATGAAGCTAAGCCGACGAGGGCTAGAGAGATATGCAAAGCCTGTTTCTCCCCCAATGCTACTTAATGACAGGAGGATTCATTTTTCCTTTGGGTTATGGCTCTGATGCCACCCATCTCACTGTGTGAAATCACTCCCTGGCAGCAGAGAGAGCAGATAGCTCATGTCTTAAGAGTGATATGGAGAATGTTATTCTGCTGAGCCAACGAATGAACCTCATAAGCTGATACCTACCTACACAGGCAGACACTAAGATGAGAATGCTCTGAGGATCAATGCTAAGCAAACACATTAGACATCATATGAAAACACATCCAAAGCAGTTTATGATATGACTGAAAGAAAACACTGAATTCTCACTGTAATCCATGTTTCAGCCAGGTTTCATAGCAGACCGCTTTACATTGAACTTGTCTTTTTGCCCAAACTGAACAACTGACAATAATGCTGTAAAGAGTTTACATGGGGGTCAATCACAACAGGCCCCAAACAACGGAGGGGTCATGCAGGACACGAGATGGGGCCGGGGCATTCCTGGCTGATGCAGTTGGGTTTGTCTGGGAAATGACTGAGCAAACAGGGGCCAGAATGGCTTCCCCTTACTGGCACCAGCGCTTTGTCCCAACTAATCCACTCCAAAGAGCCACAGTCAAACACCCAGCGCCATACAGTCACCAGTAACAACACAGCACAGTCTGGGGGGACACAAAATGAATCCCACTGGCCAAAGTACGGAGACAGACGCCAGTTTGCTCATCAGATTTGGGCACAGAAAACAGTATGGCTTAACTGGAGGACTGAGTGATGATCTCAGAGCAACTTTTTGAGGCAATGGAGCCTGTGCAATATTGCCTTCTGCAGGAATGGGGACTACTTACAGGGACTATATTACTGAGGACTTTAAAACTTTTCAGCATATTACAGTTGTAGCGAATTTCCCCATTTACTTGCTTTAAAAAAATATCTGTGTTGCATAATAACTGTTAACTCATTGTGTGCATTTTTGTATTGACAATTTCATTAGGGAGGATCAGGACTCAATACACTGAAAGGGCAATAAGGTGGAAACGTTGAGAACAAGAGAGCAGATTTATCCACATTAGCAGGCTGTTTAGACAGATGGAGATATCAATTTAATTATGTTAATACAGTGGCTCTTGTGCCTGACATTAGAGCAAATCTACTAATCTGTGCACCGATGAGTAATTTGGTAAATAAAGTCATATGATATGAGGAATATTAAAAGCAACAAATCACTGTTGTCCACTAAAGAGTTTCTATTGCTGTTGAGTTAATTAGATGTGCAAAATGAAGAATTAAGTCAGGGAAATGTAGGACCTAGACTGCCCTCTGACCAAGTTGCATTTATAAATATGTGTACTGCCTCATCTCTGGGAAGTTTAATGAGTAATACAACACTGAACAAAACAGGAAGGCAAAAAATTCAAACAACAGCATAGCAAGACTATATGATCCAAAATCAAAAAATATTTACCGGTATAATGAAAGGGTGCTGTAGGAACATGGCTCTGATCAAAGCCATGCCAATTTTTATATACCACTGTATGAGTTGACTAGGCATGGGTGGCTGTATGATTCTGATGATATAACAACCTTCAGCAAAAATATCAGTTTCACGGTATTGCAATTAGAGCTTTTAAATGTATTATTTTCAAAAAATCTAACTAAAAAATACAAGTTTTTTTCTCCATTGAACACAATGTATTATTTTTAAACATGTCACACTGACAGGTAGCTGGATTTCAAAACTGTACTTTCTGTTCCTGGCAACTCATAAAAAACAGCTCATACCAACAGAACGGTATGATGGAAAATTTTAGTGGTTCTGAAACCGTAACTTTTTCAAACCGCAGTATACCTTGAAACCAGTAACCTAGAGTTTCTTACAGTATCCAATGGTTACAGAGCCCATCTTGAAAACCTAAGGCCCAATACAAGGAGGAAACACATATTCTGTCAAAACATTTATGACACTAAACACTTATCTTGTCATTATCAATGATGTGTAGAGTGGCTTAGAGTGTGAGCTGAAGCAGTAAAACACCATGTAAAATACTGACAAAACATTAGGACAAGATGAAAAGCAAAGTGGAGAGTGAAAACTATACTATAATACAGAATTATAGTATAGTGTATATTAAAAAGGAAAGAGACATTCTCGTTGTAAAGTTAACTGGATAGTACTTACTTGTCATATTCTGCGTTGTCTTTATCACAGCGTGCATCTTTGTGCTTCTGCCAGTCTTTCCCATGCTTACAGGTGGTGAGGAGGACCACATCCTCCGAGTTATGAACATGGTATAAAGCATTCCTAGTGTCTGAACCTATTCCTGTGAGGTACCTCTTCCCCTTAAAAACAAGCATGTACTTCCTATAAGGGGGAATGGTGTTATGTTTCAGGTAGCCCCTTTCACCTCCTGTCCTAGGATGGTCTTTAGAGAAAAGAGGGATAGAAACGTCAAAGTTGGGCCTAAAGTTCTCGGTGCTGATGCTGGCCTTGGCCAACATGGCGAGGCCGATGTCAAAGCCAAGGTCTTCTGTGTAGTCTGGCCAGGTGCCGGAGTATAAGTTGAATATGATGTGGTTTTTGCCTCCATTCCACAGATGAAGGCTCTGGACTTTTGCTTTCAAATTGTGTACATACTGGGGGGAAAGCTGGTCCCGGTCCAGAGTGTCCAAACTCAGAACAAACAGGCATGCTTGTCCTGGGTCAGGCGTATATAACATGGATCCCTCGATAGAGGATAATATGTTCTGATAACTTTCTGACATCTTCTCCCCTTTCTGCTGGGGGTAGACGTAAACTTTAAAGCCATTCCTCTGACACAGGGAGAAATCAAAACAAGACTCCATTCTGCAACGTTTTCCAGTGTAAACGCCTGAATTAGCGTCCCTCTTCTGTCTGGGAGATATGTGTTCATTGTGACTATCGCTCTGGTCTTGCTCCCGGGAGCTGAAAGGCTGCAGGGACGCCGAGAAGCGACGCCACCGCGCCCCGGGATGATAACCGGCGAGACTGCGGTCATCACGCCGGCTCGGACCCTTTCTGGATAGCGGGACTTGTATCCCTCCAAAACAAAACAACAGAATGAGACAAGCCCCGGCGGAGAACAGAGTTAAGTACCGTTTTTTGGCCTGCATGTGTCCTACGATCTGGGGTAAGATAAGTGGCGATAAATCCAAGAAGTCCCCAAGTTTTGGTTTCACCACCTCCTGCGGGAACGCTCCGCCATCTTCCCCCGGGCTGCAAGAGTTGTGCGATCACGTCTCCCACCTTCTGCTTCAGATGCCTTTCACAAGTCCGGGAACTGATCCAAAGCATGTGGGCGATTTATAATGTGCACCCACTTCGCCTCCTCGTCAACAGTTGTATCGACTAACTGACATCGGTTTCTCCTATACACCAGAGTGACCCGATCCAATTAAAATGAGGATCTCACATTAAAGTGGCACCCAACTTTTCTTTGAATAACAATACCTATTATTTGCAAAAAACGCTCATTTTCACAACAGCGTGCTCATGTCTAACTAACTAGAACTAAACGGTAACAAATAACAACATTGCACAAAGAGTAAAAACTTGACTAACGTTAAAACAGGAGTGTGTGCCAGACTTGTTGCCTGAACTATTGTCCCTACTGATTTTAGAAACCAAGCGGGCACCGGATCCATAAACATTCAACATACCCAGTTTGAGACGTTGCCATAGCTCTTCAATTGGCTAATGTACCGACAAATAAAGTATCATTATAACTGTTTGCTAAATCTATACAGCGTATTTCTCCATCCGATTTAGCTAGGTAGCAGGCTAACAGAATGGCTAGCTAGTTTCTGAAAACATTCCCTGTTAGCTTGTAAGCTAAGCGGTTGCATCAAAGTAGATTTAACGCTGGTTGGAAGTAAAGACGGGGAAGCAGTCGGTCTTCTTGCTCTAAAAACAATGTCTCTTCATTTATCCACAACTTGTCCTTAGCTCCTTCCACAAAGCAGACAGGCTACTTTATCCGTAAACGTCTCCAGTCGTGTGAAGTGTTTAAGTGGTGGCTCACACACAAAAACAAGAGGTGGTGTGGAGACTGCAAGCCAACCGGGTAGAGACGGCAGCGGCAGTCCCACCACAACGACGGCTGATGATGTGATGTTCTTCCACGGCGCACGGTGCGTTGCCATTGGTCCGCGTCACTTCCGAGGTGGGCGGGGCTTCCAGTGCACCCATTCACATCCAGAGAGCAGAACAGGGAAGGGACTAATTTACGACAGGGAATTATAATCATAGATTTGTGGTTTGTTTGTGGTTTAATATGAGAAAATTGAAAAGTATTTCTAGATGCAGATTTTTATGGCAGAAGTCAACTTTTAATGTAGGCCTATACAATATAACTATTACATTACAGTAAAATATGGCTACTGGACATCTCACCTCAATGTACATTTAATAGCTGGTTTGGAGTCTTAGATCATATTACAGAATCTTCGTGAGCAGATGCGGTTTGCGCAGTTTTAGGCCAAATTTCCTTTTTTGCAATTGAAAGACTTCTCATGCATATTGAAACTCTGGGATAAATAACAATATTTGTCAATAAAAAAACAAACAAAAAAACAAATTGATGTAAATGGTATTGCTCTCCTTTAATACGCATATGTTTATGTTGCGTTTGAGGTGAACTATGGGTAACTGCAAGAAATGCCCTACAAACACATAGGCTTTACTTCTAAAGTAACACATAGGTGTAGGTAGGTGTGTATAGTAAAACATGTTTTAGGTATGACTATCACCTAAATCCAAACAGCCATATCACTCTTATTTGCACTTTACATAACTTATGTTATGGTGATAAAAGTGTTGTGCGTAATGATGCAGGAGATACAATCAGTTGTGTCTAGCTCATCATACTACTGTATTCCAGTGCTTGTTGTTTATTGGTTGGTTTGTTTAACTTCTAAGGCAGATGACTATAAGCAGTTGCAGCACAACCCTTTACAGTACAGTCACCATAAACTGTCCAAGCAGAGGACTGGTGGACTGAGACCATGCACCAATGAGATTGAGGTTTCCCTGTATCAAGAAGTGATCTGCAGCTGAGAAACTGGCTATGAATGTTAAAAAAAAACAACAACAGAATATCTGCAATATGTGTGTGTTGCATTCTGAGACCTTCTGATGCTTTCTTGGTTCTTCATCAACATGTTTGTCCTGCTGAAGTGCCCTTGAGCAAAACACTGGATCACCAAGTCATACCAGTGCTGCTCTTTAGCTGAACATGAACTCTGACCCTTCTGTTGCGAGGATTACGCAAGAAGAGAAATTCATAATTTTCAGCCTAAATAGAAATGCAATGATAGAAAACAGAATAGTTTGCACTGAGAGCAATTGCACCAGTGAATGAAGACCAGCAGGACAATGGCACTGCAGTGCATTAGCCAGGTCTTTTCTGGCATGTAGTAAGCCATGATGTGTTTTCACAGCTGCTGTGGTCTGAAAGACTACAAGTGATTTTGCAGAAGCGGGGAAAGAGCAAGGAGGAATGTGAAGCTGCGTTCCTCAGGAGCTGTGGACCAGCTATCTGCACTGCCTCGGTTCCCCATGGACCACTGATCAAAGACAGGGAGGGATATGATGGCCACCTCCTCATTCTTTATCTCCTCCCTTTCTCTTTGTCTCTCCTCTTTCGGTCTCTCTCACCCCACTCCTGCTTTTTCCCTCTCTTATCATCCCCTCTGCTGCTTTCGGGCATTCTTTCCATCCCTTCTCTCTTTCATCCCTTTAACCAATTTACAAGGGGGGTGCCCATGGTGACTGATGTGAATTGATAGATGTTCCTCAGCTTTTGCCACTAGAATGATCAGATGTGCTTTGTTTATATGTCACTGAATTTTAATCCAAGCTCTTTAAAGTGGTCTATCCATGTGTAATTGTGACAGTCCCTCACTTACAGTCTGGAATTTATTTTTGCACTTATTGGGATGCCTCACTTCAAAACCAACATGATGAAAGTGTAAGGACAAATCAAGAAAAATGTAGGCAATTGGATTCAAGGGGGAAAAAACATTTAATAAACATCTGTGGGGTTCTGCTTTTGTCTAACTTTTATCTGCAGCTTAATGGGACTGTGGAGATGCTGTCTCCCTGCTGTTGCATTGTGTTTGCTGAGCTGAGCACTGGCCAGATTTAGAGCAGCAGGGTGACTGAGCCAGAGCAGCACTCCCACTATGTAATACACGCAACCATGCCAATATCTAATTTGGATGCACCCAGGTCAGCATAGTTTTCCCAGACAGCCAGTGTGTCAGGCAGCCAAGCAACTAAACAGCCAAATGGAGATTTATTATTTCCTTCTGAGTAGATTTTGAGGTCATTCATTTATGTATATATAACTGCAATGCATTGCAAATTTGTTTATACCATTCACACATTCAGATAAAAATATTAATGTGTGGTATGTAAAAGGGATATGCAGACATTTGCATGATTACACACATGCAGGCACACAGTCATTTGTATATGTGTGAATGCTATGTACAGTATGTGTGGCTCTTTTATGTAGAGCACAGCCTTGGTTGTGGTAATTTAATGTTCCCTCTTGACGGAGCCTCATCCATCTGTATTGGCGCTGAAATGTACAAATCCCATAAGTGTCACAGTGAAATGAATGTTTCATGTGACAAATGGAAGTGTCAGTGTCCCAATGCGGAGAGGGCCAGTAGGATCACCCTCAAGGATTTAAGTGGAGGGCTTCCATGCATGTATTATATTAAGGGGCTTGATAGTGTAAATATGGTAACTTTCTTCAAGTGGGAACAAGTCATGGAAATTAATATTTTCTCAAGTCACAGTCCAGTAGCCTCCCGAAATAGTTTTAATTTTAGGAATAGTTCCATATTTGAGAAGAAATGCACTTATTAATGTTCTTGCTGAAAGATGAGATTATGAAATCTATACCACTCTCATGTTTGTGCATTAAACATAAAGCTGCAGCAGCCGATTAGCTTGTTCTGCCCACAACCCCCCAACTTGTTGTTTTAACACTTTACAGGTTATGTAGGCCTACAGATTTAACAAACTAGATAGAAAGTGTTACATGTTGTTATTTTTGGACCATAGAGTGTACATAGACTGCAAAAATAATTATATTTTTTACAGTCTATGGTTTGGACTGAGCCAGTTCTATTCCCCTTTTTCAGTTGTTTAGCTAAGCTAACCAGCTGCTGGACGTCACTTCACATGTGATGAACAGATAGAGGGACACAATCTTATCATCAGACCCTCAACAAGTGTATTTCCCACAACAACAATTCATTAAAATATGCCTTTTACTGATTTCAAAGATCTGGCTCATTTACAGTTGCTTTGCTGTTGATTAATGAGTATTGTCCCTGTTAAATACATAAATAAATAAATTGTGACCCACAATAAATGTGGGTCACAATAAAAGGTTGACTAAATTACATTTTGAAAGTCTGCTACTCTTGGTAGCAATAAGTAATTTGATGTCCTACAGTCATAAGGCCCTGTCACATAAATTTGAGTGGTAGCACTTAAAAGCTCCCACACACTATTATAAACCTATAACCTATTAAATCATTCTTGGTAATGAAAAGAATACAAAGACATCATTGGGCAGAGCATGCTACAGAATATTTGTTATTTACCTTTTGCATTTGCATTCAGTAGTTTTGTTAACATACTATGATTATTTCAGGGTTGCCAACTCTCACGCATTGGCCGTGAGAAACACGCATTTGACCGGTTTCACACGCTCACATGCCACACTCCCGATTTCTCACGCTGAAGTGTCCCTGTCTGTGGAAGTTCCGAAATGTCGCAAACTGAGAACATTTTTTTTACGATCCATCCCAGGTGCATTTCCCCGGCTTCAGGTATGTGCTCTGAGTATCACAGACCCGTCCGTCGCTTCGTGACCAGTTCTCTCTGTGAAGATAGAGGTGAGCAGCACGGCAGATACTGGGAAACGTTGGTCTACTATTGTGCTTCTCTAACTTCTGTGCATCTCAAAATGTAACTGTAAATAATTCATTCAATGTTTCATAAAATGAACAAATAGTCTTTATTTCCCCCAAAAAGTAAATACAGTAAGTGGGGCACAGAGGATGAGAGCCAAACATTACTGAGAAAGTCTGTGATATAACACATGCACAACATGAGCTATGCTGTGTCTTTTGTCTTATTATTCAGTCTATTTTCTGATGGACCTTGTGGTGGGGAAAGGCCTTGATTGAAGAATACATTTCCCTCACTGCCTAATCTAAAGAGGTTTGGCCACCAGTCCCCCTGGTGTCCAAATGGTTATTTCTATTTATTTAGTTTTAAAGGATAATAATTTATGTAAATCAGTGGATCTCATTCTTTACAATTTCAGTGGTCCTAGTTGATCTCTCTGGTAGACCAACATTAATTTAAATTTGGGTCTCTGGTCCCTACACTGAGAACTGTGTGTTTGTGGTGGTGGTAGGGGGGGGGAGGGTTGGTAGTCAAGAGAGAGAATGGGAGAAGGAAATTTGTGAGGTGGACCCAAATCTTCTCAGCTGTTGCTATTGTCATATGCTACTGTCTCTTCATGTGGCTCATTATGTTTGGCACATTGTCTGGGTCAGTTCTTATATCATAAGAAGGTAATACAATGTGTAATCAAGTGATGACTGATTAACATTAATGTAAATGCTAAATGCCCTAGTACCTGTTGATACTACAACAATGCAAAGGCTCTTAACCCTACATTTTTGCACATATCATGTAAGACTTGATTTCTCAATTTCTTTGCACAAAATTCCCCGGAAAGTGCCATTTAATGGTTTATTTTTCAAAAAGAATTTTTTTGGGGGGGGCATACCCCCAGACCCCCCTAGGGATAGCCCCCCATTCCCCTACACATAACAAATCCCAATTTAAACACTGAAGGATAATAATGCTGAAAGAGCCAAAGAAATTGCTTTGTACACGGCAAAATTTGGGTTGGCCCCCCAAATCTCACTCCAAGGTTTTCGGAAAAGTTGGCAGCTCTGTTATTTGCATTGAAATTACTTTCATATGTGAAGTACTTGATTTCAGGATCACATTCAAGAGGGACAGAGACATCTATGATGTTGTTTAATGTAGAGAAAAATGACAGGTTTCATCATTTATGTGGTATTCATAATCAAAACTGTGCTACAAGAGATTTGTGTATTGTGTTGATTCAATTCCTATTTTTCTTCCTCTTCTCCTTTCTCTATAGAAAAAAAGGATTGTGACTAAATAAGAAGAACAGAGAAAAATACAACCATCTGGCGGTGTGTGTGTGTGTGTGTGTGTGTGTGTGTGTGTCCAAGTGCAATCGTGCACGGCAACTTGAGTGTGTTGGAACATCTCAATCACAAAGCAGAGATCAGGTTCAATTACACATGCATTAACTTTTAGGTCTCCATAGGCCTAGAAACCATTTGTATGCTAATACGTATGACAGCAGTAATGACTTGCAATAAAAAATACATCTGCTGCTTGATCAAATCTGATATTAGAGCATTACCACAATCAGTCTTTGCTATTTGTCCTGAAACCACTTGTTAGAATCAAATCTCCTTGTGGGAAGTGATTTGGCATCGAGCATTGGTGGTGTAATAACCCTTCTCCTTTCTTGTCTCTCTGCAGTGTGTGAAAGTGTATTTGCATTTTAGCTTTGTCCTCTGGGGAAATTCTTTTACGGTGTTAAGTCAGTCTAATTTATTTGGGCCAAAATTACAAATTTATTATAGAGGTCTTTAAAATCTCAACAATATACCCTCAGACCCTTTGGATAGGGAAAAGGGACAAACCTCAAGAAAAGCATAGGAAGGATTAATCCCTCTTCCAGGATGGACAGACATATAGGTGTCATATGTATAGAACAGAAGTCGTAGTGAAAAACCAAATGGTTCCAGGCAAAAAGTGTTTTAGCCATGCTAGCGGCTTGGCTCTAGTGATGACAGTTCCGGGCTTGTCGGTCGGTCCACCTCTTTAGTCTAAATATCAACAATTGGGTGGATTGCAAATACATTTCGTACAGACATTTATGCTCTCCAGTGGATGAATCTAAATGACTTCGGTAACTTTTCCACAAAGCTGACATTTGTGGTTTTGAATGAAGTGTCTAAGCAACTGTCATTTGCCATTAAATGTGGAACAGACATTTACACACACACATACCTGTAGAACTAATGACATTCTCATCAGCCTCTTTCCAATCAGCAAGTGTTATTAGCATGCTAACACGCCAACTTAAAATGGTAACCATGAACATGGTAAATACTACACTTGCAGTGTCATTGTCAGCATATTGGTTTAGCATTTAGCATGGTTTTTAGGTTGCAACATTTGTTCTTCTCGAGTTATGTATCATACATT
Organism: Etheostoma perlongum; assembly: GCA_026937815.1. Lineage (NCBI taxonomy): Eukaryota > Metazoa > Chordata > Actinopteri > Perciformes > Percidae > Etheostoma > Etheostoma perlongum. The sequence continues at coordinate 21,986,339 of CM049376.1, forward strand.
ATAAAAGGTCAGCACTCGGAGCACATGTCATTTATAGAATGTTGCTTGATATGCAATCATAAAATACTCTTCAACATAAAGGAGATTAATTCAATTCATGTAACAATATCAAAGGAAACACAACACAGTTAATCACATATGCGTTATTAAATACCAGCCTTACATGGCAGCTAATTTGAGCAGTAATTAGATTTGATACATGTCTGTGAAATATTTCCTGAAATGAGAGCAGTGAGACAAAAAGAGTAGGGCAGGGATGGAGTATGTAGCCTGCCTTATTCCAATGAAAGGAGCCTGCTGCTTGCAGCTCTCCCTTCAAGGGCCTGAAAAAGATCAATGAGGAAGAATAGCAGTGGGACTGGACTACAAATTGAGCAGCCTTTAATCACCTCACACAGTTCACAGCGGTGTGAAAGTTCCCGCCATTAAAAGGTTTAATCACTAGCCAAGCTGAATAGACTGATCAACTTTCTGCTAATAAAGGGCACTCAGGGCCTAAGGGAACACATGTACACAGGTGTGCGTTTGCTAATACACCTAGGCACGCGCGCACGTACACACGCACACTACATGGATGCCCTTGTATTTGTGCATTCACATCATCTTTAACATACATGCACAACAGGACTTTAATATCATCCACTAATGGCTGCTGAATACTCATAATAACCTCCAGTTATTAAAACTCAGAGACAGTCTTTCATGAAGAATGCTATCTAAAGTCCTTAATTTGGGGAGTGTGTTAGCACACAGAGTAGCTCACAGGTAAAAAGCAATCTTCATTTGTCAGCCAACTCAAGCGCTTTCCTGATGAATGATAATTACCCGACCCAACAGTCAATGGCTGCCAGGCGACTTAGGGAGTGAGAACTGAGATCTGTCAGTGTTCTTAATGGGCAGAGGGTCATTTGGTCACTGTTCAGTCAACAGCCAAATGAATATAGGTGTTTGGAATACTTCCCTATGGTATAAGAATGCACTGTTGCTGTATTATATGGTGCCCTTTACCTGCATAGCATTTTATTTATCACAAACAATCTAGTATTTTGCAATAAAAACTATTCTCAAAGAACCAATGATGATAACAAGAAGAGAAAATCCTTAAGGCACCAGAAGGTTCAAAGAAGTTGTGTAGTAAGAGACCTCATTAAGGGCAAACCTTTCATGATGCTTCCCAGAAAAGCCATATGACCCAGGTGCCGCTGAGAATGTGACCTTGGTGTGATGGTAAACGGGTAATAAATTCAGCGGCGGCAGGGACACAGTGTGTAGTTTGTGGACAGCCGGGTCAATGAGGAGGCAAGCTATGAATCCAAATTACACCTGTCTGTCTTCCTCCCTGGTCCCCTCTATAAAATGCATTGAAGTAATGGTTCTCCAGCGGCCTGGCGAGGACATTACAGTAATCGCAGCTCACCTTGCCATATATGTCACACCCTCTGTCTCCAAGTTCCTTGTTAATACCACTCTTTACTAATGACTAAAGTAAATGTGTTATGAAGAGAATCTGTAAAAGAAAAAAAAAAATAACCCGAAGCAGAGAATCATTTGCATATCAAAGATAAAATGCAATTAAAATAATGCAGCAGTGGTGGATGAAAAGATAGCGTTGCCTATGAACATTGACTGATGATGACAGACAGATCTGCCACAGTACGCCGAGACATTAACTGGCTCAAGATTGAGTTGAAACTTGCTCTGCCACACAGATAGGTGACAAGTCAAACAAACAGCTCTCTCCATATGACTGTTAATAACCTCTGGCTCACACTGCTTAGAGGAAGTGCCTGCCAGCCTGTTAGACTTATTGGCAATAAAAGTCTGAATTTAAAGGAAACATGAGAGCTAAGGCTTAGGCTATTCATCCACGTTGACCACATGTTGGTCGTCAGTTTTTTCAGCCGTGGTAGACACAGTGGGCGGTAGACTCCAGTATTTACAAGCAAGGTCCATTATTTCTCCAGGCAAATTGATTTTATAGATGTGTTAAAAAATGATGCTGTTAAAGTGACTGCAAAGTCCCTTCAGAGTCCTCCAAGAAAATGTGTCAGCTGAAGGCTTCGGGATGTTACATATCTTAGCTGTGGATTTATCTCTGTGGTTTTACACAGTAGCTTGGTTTAATTTCAGTTCAGGCTTATTCTCACTAGTCGATGCCTGCAAATCACTGCATCCCCGTGGAGCCAGAAATCTGCACTCACAGATTGAGTGTAGTAGAGCAGAAGTGAGACAGATAAACTGAAGCTATAGTGGATCTCTGTCGCCATCTAGAGAAACATGCACCCCTTACTGAGTTTTAGGACAAAATCTGAGTTTCGAGTATAAATGGAACACATAACCCACTAAACTCAGCACCTGACCCTTTTTGTCTTTGTGGAAGGTAGTTTACAGTGATTCAGACTAATTATATTTATTATTATACTAATTATAATTTGATTAACATTAGAAGGTAGCATCAGAGTCACATCAAAGTGAGTTTGTTGGGAAATGATCGTTTAAAATAAGGAAATAAAAATACAAGTTTCTAAAATATAGCAAATTTTGGTGGAAGTCAAAGAGTGGGCCATACTTGTTACCGCCCTTCTCCGGCGCGCTGAGGGATCAGAATCAAACACACCCAGTGGAGTCATGTGGTTGGTCATGAGGAAGTAAACAGGGAAGAGAAGATCAAAGCAGGTAAGTTTTTTTCTACAACCTAGGACTTTTAAAATGTCGGACTATATAAATTAAATTACCAAGACGTAAACGAGTTAGTTTACCACAATTTGTTTGCATCTTTTCATGTGCTGCCGTCTGCAGCATCAAGGCGAACGGTAATCAAAGTAGCTAGCAGACTATATGCTAAGGTTAGCATGCCCATAATAATATATAATAGAAACTACCGTCACACTCCTCGTATTAATCCATTCAGCGTTTAACAACCAGTCTATTTAACAGCTAAATGAGGGCTTGCAATGTGTGTCGATGTGTCTTCAAGAAACATGGGAATTTCGAAACCTATGGGTGTTCCAATGTTACAAACAGACATAATAGGACTAACGTTTGAATTAGTCAACATTGCAGTGCAGTAGAGCAATTTAAATGCTTTTCGCACTTTATTTCCGATGAGAAAACCTCCATTCTCCCATAAAGTACTTTGATAATAGTACTATGCATTTGCTAGGTAATACTAATGTAATACTAATTATAATAAGCTATTACCTAAATCACTTGGGAGCACGCTGTTTGTATTTGCCCCTGTGAGGAGGAGCCCTAAGCAGAACCAGTCTAGATGATGCCGGGCATTCATTGGGGCGGATGACAAAAACAAAAACTGCATCAAAAAGTCTTTCAACTACCTGTTGTTTTCTTTCTCCCCCCCCCAGCTGGAGTATTCAAGCAGTCAGTCATAAGCAAAGAGGTCAAGGGGTGGCAGTTTTGAGCATCCTCCTCTTTCTCCAGCCGTTATGGTGGACTTCCTGGCGGAGAACAACCTGTGTGGCCAGGCCATCCTCAGGATCGTTTCTAGAGGAAATGCCATCATTGCAGAGCTCTTGCGCCTCTCTGACTTCATCCCTGCAGTTTTCAGGCTCAAAGACAAAAGCGAGCAGCAGAAATACGGAGACATTATTTGTGACTTCAGCTACTTTAAGGTATGCAGTTCACCAGGGCAGCTGTTCTAAGACTTGTTTGGCTTTGGGCAATTAGTTATAGTCTCACGCTTGGGTCATTGCTTAACATACAAGCTACATTAAAACCTATTTACATGTATATTTTGTAGACTTGAGGAAACTGGGCTGCTGTAAGTTTTTGCTAGCGCTCAGGACAAAAACAGTTTAGCTCTGAAAAGAAATGCCTTCTTATGGAACAGCTCTTCAACCCTGTCTCTTTATTAGGAGCAGTGTGTATCTTTTTTTTATTGGGACACAAGTATAGATTTAGCATCGATTGGACTTGTTGTAAGATATTGCTTCTTCGCCAGGGTCCAGAGTATTATGAAGGGAAGCTGGAAGCCAAACCTGAGCTTCAAGACCTGGATGAAGAGTTTCGAGAGAACAACATTGAGATTCTGTCGAGGTTCTATCTGGCATTTGAGAGTGTCCACAAATATATAGTGGATCTTAACAGGTAAGACAGGAATGGTCTATTTGTTTTGTTTTTTTCCGTTCACATTAAGTTCAGTAAATGTATGTAGTAAAAGTTCTTCAGAAAAGGATAACATGTTTTGATCTGTCCTATTGAAATAAACAACTAAAACCCACACACCCTTCCTCTTCATTTCTGTTTTAAACTACATTTTGTATTTTAAAAGTTGATATTTTATTATTCTCTTCTCTCTTCAGATATTTGGATGACCTAAATGAGGGTGTTTATATTCAGCAGACTCTGGAGACAGTGCTTCTAAATGAGGATGGGAAACAGCTTTTAGTAAGTAACAGAAATGGATATCAGTTTTAATGTTGTAACATTACAGGAGCAAGCTAACATAACATCTTCTAAACATATGTTTGTGATGAGTTCATATCAAAATGAATTGGCTGTGTCACTGATTTGCTGATTAATTTATTTTTAATCAATTACACATTAAAAATAACCCAGAAGAAACCAGTGAAGTTGATTGTGTCTGTTTTTCCCCCCACCCAGTGCGAGGCTCTCTACCTTTATGGAGTCATGTTGCTGGTTATTGACCAAAAGATTGAAGGGGAGGTCAGAGAGAGGATGCTTGTTTCCTACTATAGATACAGGTGCGCTTGTGACTCACACACCCACTCACCCACTCACCCCCCCCACACACACACACACCGCACACACACACACACACACTCACTGATTTCTTTTCATCCTTCTCCTTCTCAGTTGCAATATCATCCCTTGATGTAAATATGCTTTAAATGTGATATAGTTAAAATTTGTGGATGCACTTATTTCATCTTCACTGCTTTTGCATTGTATCAGACATTATTTCACATCAAAATATTAGTTCCTGTAGAAACATAACTCTAACATGTTCATATTTGAATGACATATGAAAATCTCATCTTGTCTGTTACATTAACAGCAATGCCAGGTGTGCAGATAATACAAACTGAAGCGATTTATTATGGCTAAATTATTTAATAATTAAATTATGCTTTAACAGTGATACTAAGAAATAACATGCTACTTTTGTTCTCACTTGACTCAGTCTTTAAATTGTCTCCCATAATTGTTTCACATTTTTTTCAGTGCTGCCCGTTCATCAGCGGACTCCAACCTGGATGATATCTGCAAGCTCCTGCGCAGTACGGGCTACTCCAGTCAGCCTGGAGCCAAACGGCCAGCCAACTACCCAGAGAGCTACTTCCAGAGAGTTCCCATCAGTGCCACCTTTATCAGCATGGTACATGGGAGGCTGCGCTCGGACGACATATACAACCAAGTGAGAAACATTTAATCAAAAAATCTTTTTGAACTTTTGATAACCCAAAATGACAGATTTTGTGTCAAATGTCCTGGGCGGGACCTAAAAATGTCACTTCTCTTCCCCTCCATCAGGTGTCAGCGTACCCTCTACCAGAGCACCGTAGCACAGCGCTGGCTAACCAGGCAGCCATGCTGTATGTCTGCCTCTACTTCAGCCCCTCTATACTGCACACCCAGCAGGCCAAGATGAGGGAGATAGTGGACAAGTACTTCCCTGACAACTGGGTAAGCCATTTGCTGTATGGTGAGATTGTTCACTGGTCGTCCTGTAGGCTTAATCTGCATCAATAGCATCATGCCAGTAGATGAGAGCTGAACAACTTTATGAAATGTTTTGGCATTTACTGTGATGTGTCTTGGCATTCACTAAGTATTCTATCTTGCTTCGTCTCAGTTTTTTTGTGTGTGTGCGTCTGTCTGCAGGTTATCAGTATATACATGGGGATTACAGTGAACCTGGTGGAGGCCTGGGAACCATACAAAGCTGCCAAGACCGCACTCAACTACACCCTTGACTCTGCTAACATCAAAGAGCAGGTATGAAAACAATTGTGTCGGCTTTATTGTCACACGGACCTCAGCTTTGCCAATGTGTCTTTGAGTGTGGCACCCTATTGTATGCAGGTACTGATAACTGCACCTAAAGAATTTGCAAGTCATCCAAGGCGACTGTACAGATTCTCAATTGATACACAAGGTTAATAATCCAATCAGTCTGTTAGAAGGCATTTGTAAACTTATCTTGAAAAGTTTGGTAAAAGATAGTGAATGTACACAAGCTCAAATTGACATACGGATACTGACAAAAATGTGCAGTGTCATAGTCAGGAAAAACTGCAGCCATAGCAGGGGGTGGCAACTGAATGATCCTTGTTTAGTGGGTCATCTGCAGACATTGCCATGCTTCCTAAATGCCACTTGTAGGAGTGAATGAATTAATTAGTTATCATCCAAGATTATTTTAACCATATAACCCCCAACCAACACCACCACCATCACTGTATGTTTAGGCCACGCGATATGCAGCTAGAACAGAGAGCCTGAGGCCTCAGGTGCAGCAGCTGCTAAAAGAAGGTTTCCTCAGGGAGGAGATCATCCTGGATAACATCCCCAAACTCCTGAACTGTCTGAGGGACTGCAATGTTGCTATCCGCTGGCTGATGCTGCACTCCGCAGAGTCAGGTGAGAATACTGGGCAGATTTGTCCTTTAGAACACAGGTGGAATACATAATGTCTCTTGTAAAGCTTCAAATTACTTCAGAATAATAAATAATGTTTTTTTTTCTTTAAGTATAGCCTGACCCTCATTTTTGCCGGCTCTGTGTAAGCTTTATGTTTTACTTAGCTGTTGTTTCAGGACAGGACAGTGCTGTGTGTGTGTGTGTGTGTGTGGGGGGGGGTGCTGAATGTTCCAGACATTCAGCAACCCCCATATAGCCCGAATTGAAGGATAATTTGTTTCGTGATCACATTTTCCCACCACTGCGACCATTTGACTGTCGATACATGCTCCTTATATTGGATTGTCGATTGGTCAGTTATTTGGGATCACCTCTAATAAAACTAGGTCTTTCATTTACAAGAAACTCAAATTTTCTTTATCTTCTTACAGCCTACGATACAAACAACAAGCGACTGCGCCAGATCAAAGACCAAGTTCTCAACGACTCCAAGTACAACCCCAAGATCCTGTTCCAGCTGCTGCTAGACACTGCTCAGTTTGAGTTCACACTCAAAGAGGTGAGAGAGTTTCTTCAATACTAGATAATAAATATTTCATTTCATAAAAAAAAATGTTTTTCATAAGAATGAAAACAAGGAGCCACTTGTCATTAATACAGTGGGAGATGTTAAACAAAGGAGGACGGACTCTGGATTGTGAAGTTGCTTTCAAACATATTGGTCTATTCTTTTTTTTTAGCTGGAGTGAAAGTGTGAAATGAATGACAGAATAATCCCTGATCAAGCCAACTGTGTTTCTCATTAGGTGTGTCCTCTCTGTTGTCTATTAGCATAGACAGCATATGGCTATCCAGTCTGTCATTTGGAGCAGACACAAATGTAATGTTCTCATTACACATCTCATCTGACTAATCCCTCCACATTGACTTGCCGTCTGTGCTGTCCCTCTTCCAGATGTTCAAGCAGATGCTGTCAGAGAAGCAGATCAAATGGGAGAGCTTTAAGAAGGAGGGATCAGAGAGAATGACTGAGCTGGCCGAAGTCTTCTCTGGCGTCAAACCTCTTACCAGGGTGGAGAAAAATGGTGAGTGACATTGTGAGCGTGGACAAGGCAAAAGGATTACACACACACAGCAACGCAGGGGTGCTGACTGTCATGCTCTGAATGTCATGGATTCTTTCAGTGGAACGCAAATGCTTCAATGAGTTTGAGATTGAAGCTGTTCAGAGAAAAATTTTGAGGCAGGGAAGAAACGTAGTGGAAGAATGAATCAAGGGTACACATGCAGGTAGAGGCGGATTCAATTCACATCAGTCGTACTTTCTTTGGTCGTTGTGACTGTAGCTCGAGTAGCAGAAACCCATTTTCCTTAACCACCACTTGTGAAAACTACTTTGATAACATTCTTTCTCCTCACAGAAAACTTACAGGCCTGGTTCCGAGAAATCTCAAAGCAGATTGAGTCTTTGAACTATGAGGACTCCACAGCTGCTGGGAGGAAGACAGTTCAGCTCATACAGGCTCTTGTTGAGGTGAGCAAGATAAAAACATTTCATCTCGGCTTCACATTTTCACAATAAACTGACAGGGCTGTTCATTAAGATTTGATTTTCCAAATCATCATTGGAGTTATTAGACCTTATAATTTGATAACATTAGACGAATAATGTTGTACTATTAAGTTTGATTGCCTTAGCGTCATGCGTAACTAAAATGCAAATCCAATAACAATGAATGCAAACGGTTGGAGAACAAAGAGACAAGAATAACTGCCATGGTATACATATAGAGACTCGTCAGAATACATAGAAATGTCTCGTTGGCTCAGTGGGTTGTAATGCCCTCATTTGCTCTTGTCTGTCCTGCCATGGTCTGTTGTAAAATAAGAAAGAGAACACAGGATTTTCTGTCATTGATAACTGTTTGCACAATTAGCTAGTTCATTGGTACTGATTGGTCTTCTGAGCCAGCACCAAATTATCCTCATGAGCCAGAAATGGAAGGAACACCAATGGAGAATGAGACTGCCAAGCGAGTATTCCTTGTATACAGGTACGTGAATGTGGTGTTGTTTTGTTTGATCTTCAGGTCCAGGAGTTTCACCAGTTGGAGTCTAACCTACAGGTCTGCCAGTTCTTGGCTGACACCAGGAAGTTTCTGCACCAAATGATCCGCACCATCAACATCAAAGAAGAAGTCCTTATTACTATGCAGATAGTTGGAGACCTGTCGTACGCATGGCAGATAATTGACAGGTACTAACTTACCGTTAAACATTAAAGCCATATAAAAAAATACTGGTACATAAGAATATGGTAAATAAAACCTAAATAAACTGAAAATGAATCTTTGATAACACAGTCACTAGTATATTTAGTAACTCATTTTCTGTCATATTTAGATTTTCACTGTAATTTCACATTATGTTCTGTCAGAAGCACCTCAATAACATGGAGATAGTAACAGATGTTTGTATTACATTGTCAGCCAAAGACAAGAAGACACTCTGCCAGACCACAGTGCTGCAGTTGTTTTGACTTATTTAGCTTAGTTGTGTTTAGTTTTTGTCTGCACAGCAGAATTCACCTTTTCTTTCTGGCTTACGTTTTATTCTGCAGCTTCACTTTAATGATGCAGGAGAGCATCAGAGTCAACCCATCCATGGTCACCAAACTGAGAGCTACATTTCTGAAGGTGAGGACTAGGCGCACATGCCCACACCAAGTCAAAAGAATAATAACAATTGAAAAATTATTCCCATAACTTAAAGAATTCTTTTGTGTTTGTGTGTGAACAGCTGGCATCTGCATTGGACCTTCCGTTGCTGCGAATCAACCAGGCCAACAGTGCGGACCTGCTGAGTGTTTCACAGTTCTACTCTGGAGAGTTGGTGGCTTATGTCAGAAAGGTACAGTATATTTAAGGTCCTATGGCATGCAAATGTCACTTTATGAGTTTTGTAACATTTATTTGAGTTCCCCCAGCTTGCCTATGGTCCCCCAGTGGCTAGAAACCGAGTCCTGGGTATCCTGCTCTACCTTTGAGAAATTGAAAGCTCAGATAGGCCCATCTGGAATCTTCCCTATATGTCGTCATTAGGGGAAAGGTTACCTCCCTTTTCTCTGCTTTGGCCATGGCAAACTGGTCAAGGCCACACCCCCACTCACCACCTTGCCTTCTTCTCTCCTCCTCATTAGCATTTAAAGCTACAGACACAGAAATGGCACGTCTTAAGGAAAGCTCATTGTGGGACTGGCTCTAGTGGCTGTAATTCTGCACCAAGGCTGAATTTTGGGAAAGAGACTTCAGATACAATATTAGAGGACCACTAAGGCCTACAGTATATAAAAGCATCCAAAAAGCAGCATGTCATAGGACCTTTAATGTCATGTTTTCACCTGTGATCTTATAGTTATTCAGCAGACATTTCCTGTGGCACTCACAAATGAACACGGTTTCCATAATGGTTTGACAACTTTTACACATGAGCCCTGTATGCTGTAAATGATTGTTCAGTAGCCGCAGTAAACACCTGCAGTCATGATTAATGTTTCTCCAACCATCTGTTTAGCAAATTTACCCCCAAAACAGCCACTTAGTGGATGTTGACTAAAGCTGCTCTTACCTTCTGGTTTCATCAGCCACATGCCATGTTATTTTATGTTAGAGGATTTGCTCCCACTAGCTGTACACAAGATTTTTCATTTACAGCATTGTGGACCATCTGCTTTTGAAGACTAATCTCGACTCTTCTGTTTTAACAAAAAATACCTCAAAGGTATTAGAGATTAAAGATTATTTATATTCTTGTTTGCAGGTGCTGCAGATCATCCCAGAGAGTATGTTCACCTCCCTGGCCAAGATCATCAAGCTTCAGATCCATGACATCATGGAGGTGCCCACGCGGCTAGATAAGGACAAGCTAAAGGACTACTCCCAGCTCGGGGCTCGCTATGAAGTAAAACAACTGTTCACTTCACAATGTGCATGTAGCTCCTGGAGTGTTGTTCAGAATGTCATTGGAGTAATGAAAATAATCCTTTGATAATATATGACATGGAGAGCAGAAATAGAGGCCTCAAGTTATTCTGTTTTGATGTCAACTCGTCTATTTTATTTGATGCTGAGGTCATCATACTAGCTGGCATTTCTGAACATTTTTAACTCATTTACAGCTTTTGATGCAATTAGAAATTCAAAAAAGAAGGCTTAGAGACTAAGTTATTGTTATTGAGAATTTTAAAATTTTGTCAAATGTCTTGAAATCCCAATGTGATTAATATACTTTTGACTAGATTTTCAATTTTAACCTTTAAACAATACAGCTTAGCAGATGTCTTTGTATGTAGTCCAAGTACAATGTCTGCTGGCATTCATCTCTCTTTATACAAATTCATGCAGAATATTCTGTCTTTAGCTCATCGTAATACTTTGACATTGGAATGATTTAATTTGAAGCTCACTGGATTCTATCTGTTATTTGTGTGCCTAAACATCCTTCTTCATGTGTTAACAGGTGGCTAAACTCACCCATGACATCTCCATTTTCACCGAGGGGATCCTGATGATGAAGACCACTCTTGTTGGGATCATTAAGGTAAAATTTCCTACTTTAGCATGATGATAGAATATTAAAACACATTTATGTTTGTTTCAACTTGTAGGCGGGAATATGGTCACCAGCCACAGTGCAGTTGAAGAATGAGTAAGTGTGTAGTGTAGTGGATTTTACTTTAGTAACACACTGTGGCGCTTTAGGTGGATCCTAAGCAGCTTCTGGAGGATGGCATCAGGAAGGAGCTGGTGAAGAGGGTGGCTTATGCTCTGCATAAGGGATTGATCTTCAACCCCAAGGCTAAGGTCAGACTTGGCTATCTGTTGATTGCTGAACATTTTATCTCTATATTTTACAATGTCTTATTGTGTTACATCAAATCACTGAATTAGTAATAGAAATGGAGAAATTTCTCCAGGAAATAAGACAAAAACAATAAGCAAGTCACAAATACAGGTTTTGCTTGGAATACAACTTAGAACATCTTTTTACTGGCTCATTGTAATGATTTTTGTTTTTAAGTAAACTGATGTTCATGTCCTTTCGCCTTGCGAGAATCAAGGATAACAGCAGTGAGAACTTTAAAGATGAGACTAAACATCTCTCTCTCTCTCTGTCTCTCTCAGCCTAGTGAGCTGATGCCCAAGTTGAAGGAGATGGCGGCCACCATGGATGGGTTCTACAGGTCATTTGAGTACATCCAGGACTACGTCAGCATTTACGGCCTTAAAATCTGGCAGGAGGAGGTGTCCCGTATCATCAACTACAATGTTGAACAGGAATGCAACAGCTTCCTCAGGGCCAAGGTAAGGCTCAACACAGTCACATGCTTTTTACAGTTTCTGATGACATCCCAGAACGGTGCACCGACATCAGCTTGTCCCTCTGTAATCAACAAGAAATACGCTGGTTGTTTGTCTATTTGTCAGTAACGGGAGTTGATTGATCGTTTTCTTTTTCTTGCTTGCAATCAGATCCAGGACTGGCAGAGTGTGCACCAGTCCACCCACATCCCCATCCCAAAGTTTCCCTCTGTGGATGAGTCTGCCACCTTCATCGGTCGTCTGTGCAGAGAGATCCTCCGGATCACTGATCCCAAGTATGTTGCTCTTCGTTTTGGGAAACAACAACAAACTTCGAGCAAGAAAGCTACACGCTGAAAATGGCATGTTTTGAAGAAAATTTGTGCAATAAGACAGACCTGCTTGGTTATTTAGGGGAATAATTGTAAAGATTTGCAAGAAATATGTTTAAGGCATTTGCTCTTTAACTGGGAAGTTTTTGGAATGATTGGCAGCAATTTGCTATGGACAATGGATACACACGCTGATACACTGGTAGGAGCAAATTATGTTTAAATATGTATCCAGCTAATTTAAATAGCTTACGTTCCTGTATTGTGTGAACAGTTAACCTAAGTTACTATTTTATGTGCCGTTTTCTTTTGCGTTGTTCCAATGTTTCACCAAGTTCCTTCCCAAGAATATTCTGCAGAGCCACGATCACTGCGTCCGGCCAAGACTATTGTGATTTGTTTAAAGAAATGCAAACAACCCAGAGTGTTTTGCTCTCATATCCGCAGAAAGTATGTGTGGTGTAGCCAGACCTTACTCCACAGCGCTGTGGAGATCTGGGTCTGGGGTCTGGCAAAATGCGGGACTATAAGCTCCCTGACAAACATTGGTCCTTTCCATAGGGTAACGTGCTACATCGACCAGTTAAACACCTGGTACGACCTGAGGAGCCACCAGGAGGTTACCAACAACAGGCTGTTCTCTGAGATCCAGAACACCCTGGGAACATTTGGCCTCAATGGATTAGACCGTCTGCTCTGCTTTATGATTGTCAAGGAACTTCAGGTAATTAGCATATAAAAACGTCTTAAACAAAGCTACAGTAAGGCTCTAATTGGTGACAAATAAATAAAGGAATTCAGGTCTATAAGGACTTTTATGGTATCTTTACGGCTTATAGTAGGCATACCTGCATATATTTGCACTGTTAGCAACCTGTTTCTCCCATCAGAACTTCCTGATATTGATTCAGAGGACCATCCTGAAGGACAAAGCTGTGGTGGATGTTTTCAAAGCCATGCTCGGGGCTGTCAACCCAGTCCAGGGTATTGTAGGTAGGTATTAATTTAGGAAATCCTACAATCTGCCAGGATCTTTTTATTCCTTATTTATTTTTCTTTTGTGTAACAGGTAATGCCAGCAAAGTGTATGCAAATGCTGTGGCCAAAACGCAGAAGATGTGGGGTGCATATCTGGAGGCCATCATGAAGGTACTGATCCATGATATTCTCTAATGTTGTGAATAGAAAATATTTATTGATAAATTGCAACTGTTGTTCCGGGGATGTGCTTCTGTGAAGATAAAACATAAGTGCAAAAGCTGTTAACGCATCTTATAATAAATCCCTCCAATCTCTGCTACTAAATCTCATCTGCCAATGCCAATAAAGACAAAAAATAATGTTAAATAAATGTGTGTTGTAGGTTGGTCAGATGCAGATTCTCAGACAGCAGATTGCAAATGAGCTGAACTACTCCTGCAAGTTTGACTCCAAACACCTGGGTGCTGCCCTGGAAAACATTAACAAGTAAGTCAAGTCTCCCCACCTCTCTAATATATCTGTTATAGCGTAATTATTATCGTATGTATAGAGGAAAGTAATGACTCATGATACATGTGTATATATACAATTAATTATAACAATTTTTTGCAATGTTTTTTTTTTGCTAGTACTAGTACAATATTAATGACTTGATGTTAATGTTCTTGCTGATGAAGAAAATATGTGATGTGACTTTTCCTTAATTAGAATTTAAGCACAATTACTAGTTGATACCTGATTATTGCTCTCATTTTAAATTTTTCTTCAAACTCTTTTCTTCATCTACAAAACGTCTACTTTTTTTGTTCCCTTGCCAGGTCTCTGCTGGCAGACATTGAAGCTCACTACCAGGATCCATCGCTACCCTACCCTAAGGAGGACAACACTCTTTTGTATGATATCACTGCCTACCTGGAGGCTGCCGGCATTCACAACCCACTCAACAAGGTCTGGAGATAATGGCCGTTGCTTTACACACATGTGATCAGTGTTAACAACTTGATTTTCAGAAACTACCACAAACTGAAGCTAGTTTATTGTCTGCACTCTCTTGGTCTTTTTTTGTTTGGTTATGCATTGCAAAACACTCTGACTCTTTACACATTTATGTTTCTCACAGATCTACATCACCACAAAGCGCCTACCTTACTTCCCCATCATCAACTTCCTGTTTATTATCGCTCAGCTGCCCAAACTTCAGTACAACAAAAACCAAGGCAATTAGTTTTTTTCATTTGACTATATTACAGCTTTTATTGTACTGTTGTTGGTGAGTTATTAAGTTGTACAAATGTGAGTGCAATAGGTCAAACCAGTGTTACCACATGGTATAACACCCATTAATGGGTGCTGTATCTCTTGCAGTTTGGATGTAGTTTTAACTGGGTAGGCTACTTACTGTACTGCACACATAGAGCATTATACTGGGAAATGAAGAAAGTCACTACCTGCACAAGGAAGATTTAAGGATTGTAAGCACATCCAATTCTTGTTATAATAGTGCTAAATGACGTGGTGGCCAGTATGCTAGAGTTGGTATATAAGGCTGCATCAACATCAACATGTAAATGACCACACAAGTGTCTTGTGTTTTCCCAGGAATGACCTGCAGGAAAGCCACAGATCCAGTTGACTGGCCTCCGCTAGTGCTCGGCATGCTCACCCTGCTCAAGCAGTTTCACTCAAGATACACACAACAGTTCTTGGCTCTCATTGGTCAGTTCATCCGCTCTATCATGGAGCAGTGCACAAGGTAACAAAAGAGACTTGACAAGTATGTAATAAAAGTGTCATATTTAGTTTTAAATAATTGGAATGTTTCTATTTTGTTTTGCTTGATCTGAATACTTTTATGAAATGTATCCTGTTATGGCTTTATGTACTCACATTTGAGTTTCCATTTGACCCCATCATAGTCAGAAGATCCCTGACATGCCTTCTGATGTGGTGGGAGCTCTGATGTTCCTGGAAGACTATGTGAAGTACACAAAACTGTCACGGAAGGTAGGATAACGTTGAAAGTAGTAATGCTGCTAGTAAAAATAAGTAATAATTTACATTAACCAGGAGATAGCTTTGATTTTTGAGAATTATATCCTGACATGTTTAGCTTTAACTGTATTGCTATACAGTAAGATATAATACCTTTCAGCTGGAAGAAATGGGTAATCACACACAACCCAGAATGTGACTATAGATATGTTTTAAGCATTATGTCTCTTTTTTAATTTTTATTCTGTTTACTGTGGGATAGTATGTTTATTATTCTTTTTTTCTTTGTATTCTTAAGGTGGCAGAAGCCCATGTGCCCAGTTTCATTTTTGATGAGTTCAGAACAATACTGTGAAGATCTGGATGAAGCATTTCATCAGAAAAGTATGTTTTTGTTGCCATAGCCTTTTTTCACTGCAGACATTTTGACTTGTTATATTAGGAAAAGCATAAGTGTGTTACTAATAACATTGATGTTTTCCAATAAGTCATGACATTGTGTCATTGAGCCACCATGCACAATACCAAGACCCTGAAACTGAAGAAGCTAAATGGATTTCAGCCTTCATTCATTTTATTATTTACACCAGTGCTCCTATGTATACCATGAATGTATACCAAAAGCCTGTTGAATTGTTATCATTGATCATTACTGTTTAATGCACTAATAATAGATTGTATATAGATAGAAAATTGTAATAGCCTAATGCCGACTTTATGTATGATCGCTCTGTGCCATTTCGAAATAAAATTCAGTAATAAATACGATTTATCATAATGTTGTGTCGCTTCTCTTCATTCGATGTTTTGGTCAAAGCTTTTATTTTGAAAAAACAAACAAACCTGGAAGTCGGAACTTAGCATAAGAGTTGTAGCTAGTGTTTCGCGGGTGATTTTGGTGTTTTCTTGTAACTTAACTAACGTATTTCACATTTGGTTCTTATCTTCCTTATATCATTAGTAAAAAAAAACTGACGCAGATTAAGAAATTGCTACTTCACACACTCGTACAATAGGGCTTCAATTAGCTAGCTAGCTAACGTTACGCGTACCAGATAGAAGCAGGTAACGTTAGCAAGCTAGGCTAACGTAAAATAGCCTAACTTTTGGGTTGTTTATAGTGTGGTCTCCCCAGAGGATAAAATACATCCATCGTGATGTCTCTTAGCGCTGTTCACGGAACACTGTCGAGCCTGCGGTCATGTCAGACAGACATCAGGACGGGGATGGACATAGTGTTAGATGTGGCTATGGACCTGGTCGAAACTCAGGGTCAGGGTAAAGATTACAGTCACTTTCAGTAACGTTATGAATTTTACCCTCAGTTGCTTTGCTGGTCTTGGTTCAATCTTCGTTTTATTCTTTGTGTCTAATTTAACGCTACAGAATACCAGTAATATTCACAGAATTCCTGGGTATGCGGGTACCAGCTAGCTGATGATAGAAAATGTATTTTTCCACTAAGTATATTTACTCAAGTAACGTTAAAGTGAGTAGACCTTACCTAACGTTAATTACAATTTTGAGCTAAGTTACTTACTACTACTACGTTACATTACATGGATATTTAGCTACATTTTATGCTACTATACATATGTTAAAAATTAGCTCCACCATGACCAAATAACGTTACATTTAGGTTAGTATCCCTTGCATGTTAGTCAATGAGCATGATCCATTAATATAATATACTTTCGTGGCACTTGCTTTACTTTTGATACGTCTGTTGCTATTGCTTCAGTTTTATAACACATGCAGGATTTGAATGCAAGAGTTTTATATTAACTATTAAATATGAAGTATTTTTTTAGTGTGTTATTTGGCAATATTATATGACGTAAGTGAAATGATACATCTTTCTGCGTGCTGTTGTGTTACAGATGGAGAGTTGAACCCTGGCATCAAAGAGATGGAGGCCATGATCCTGGAGTGTGCCAAACTGGACAGAGAGATTAACTACTTTGTTGATATTGTGCAACAAGTCACAGCAGAGGTGAGAGCAACCTGGCATGGTTTAATCGCATAAGTGGAAAACACTCTTACCCCCTAACTACATTTTTTTTATTTATTGATTCTGAGAACAAATTCTTATTTGCAACGATGACTTACATTCACACAGTTACACATTCATACCTGAATGAAATGAACCGGTCAGCCTATGGATGCATTACTGAGATAAGGGCTATACAAAAGGACATAAAGATGATTGATTTTTTGGAAGGTCAGCAATCATGGTGGCTTCTGCTCCGCTGTGCACACCCAGATTTTTTGGAGTGGCAAGTCTTAATGTCAAGGTGTTAGTATTGAATGTCAGAGAAAACATTGAAGTTGACTTTAATTGTATAGGTCAAGGAAATAGTCTAACCTACTACCATTTCTGTAGAATACCACACAGCAGCCAGAGGCTATGTTCAGCCTGTCTGCCAAAGTGAAGGAGAAGTTCACAGAGAGAATAGACGGGCTCTCTGATGCTGATCTGCAGAATCACAAGAAAGTAGTGGCCTTCAAGGACATCATCAAGAACTCTCTCAACCAAGGTAAGGCCCAGGCAGATAGGAGAAATAATCTAAATTTGCACTGCTTGGCTTAATGTATTTAGGATTTATAAAAGACATTGATAATAGCTGTGTTAGTGGGACGGCTTCTCAGCCAAGGAGAGAAAGAAATCTTGGAACGTGTCCTTTTTCAGGATAAGTAGCTTAATTTTTTAACATAACTCCCTTTGTTTACTTCTGAATAATTATATTTCCCTGTCACCCTGTAGAGGTAATTATCTGTTTTTGTTTTAATTGTTGTCCTTATTACATCCTTTATTTAAAAATGCGGCCACACTGAGGCCATGCCATATTTTTAGGTGCTCTGTTTTAGGTTCTCATCTGTGGGTGGGCGGGTGAGATTTTTGTGTGTAGGTAGGTAGGTAAAATCTGTTGGTGTAATGTCTTAAGGATATGTGTGCTACAATGAATGTAGCATGACAGCTTTTTTAAAAGCATTTAATAACATACATAGTTAGCTCTGAATGTATTACCTCCTGAGTGGGACATGTTGCTGTATTGCATAAACCTAATTTCAGCCAAGTTCATTTCCTTGCCTGCTGGACTATCTTATGTCATGTTGTCATCAATGCAGTTCATCATTGATCACTGTGACTGGACATTTGGGAGCTCACTGTGTGTATGTTGTGTTTTCAGCCAACCAAGAGTCAGCAGAGAACACGGAGGAGCTCGATGAAGACATTGCAGTTACACAGAGCCAAGTCAACTTCACCTGCCCACTCACACAGGTAGCCTGCTGATGTGTTATTTTACTAATTTTCTACTTCCCATTGAATGCTTTTTTTTTCTTTTTTCAAAATTTTCCCATCTTATTACATCTCCACCTAATTCTTGATAACATATTTGATTTTGTTTCAGAATCACCAAAACATAGAAAACCACCTTGATATGTTTTAGCAGCTAAATTGTGTTTTATTTTTTTGTCTGTAAGTTTCATTTTATAATACACCGCTGTAAATTTCTATTCAAGGTGGAAATGGTAAACCCGATGAAGAATAAGAAGTGTAACCACCACTATGATGAAGCAGCCATACTGGGCCTGATTAAAGCAAGACACAGCCAGAAAAAGAAATGCCGGTAAGACACTCTCCCTTAGAGAACTGTTAGAAAGTTGAGTCAGGTTCACAGCAGTAAACAATTGGCGAGCTGGCGTGGGACCAGAAGTCTGCCTCAAATTACATTTTCTTTATTACACTGCTTTGATGTTGGAAGGAAATTAAATGTGGCAGCTCCTAAAGGAACACTGATGAAATCCCAGTGCCAGCCTATGTTTTTGCTAAAGACACCTGCCTATTGTCTTGAGACCTGATTCACGTCACTGTGCACGCTATACACGTACATTCTAGCAGCAATGCTCAAGAGGACTTTTCTGATTAGGTGGATTACACTTTGTTGTGCCTGTCGGTGTCAATGCAAGATTTTATTTAACTTGTGCTTGCTCACATTTAGTTTTTTTGCATATTCTAATTGTGTCTTTAGCTCCCTTCGCACATGTTAAAAGTGTCTGTGTCTTTCTCTGTCTAGCTGTCCTGTGGTGGGCTGTGGGAATACAGATGTGAAACAGTGCGATCTGATTCAGGATGCAATGCTGAGAAGAAAGATCCAGAGCCAAAAGAGAAACAGCAACCGGACATAGTTTTTTTGTTGTTGTTTTTTTTAAGTTTGTATTGGCAGAACCTTTTGATCATAAACCTGTCATGTTATTTATTTGTTAATGATCAACGGGTTATGTTGTTGGCAGTAATTTGAGACAGTTGTTTTCATCAGTACTCGATTGGAAAATGTACTTTTCATTCTGAGATTTGTACCTCAGAAGTGATGACTTGTTTGTATTTCAGCTGGAGCATTTTTTTGTGTACTCCAGTCTTGTTGAATGTAAATAAAAGCCACAGACCTTTCATAAATGTATGCCCAAACTTGTATTTTTAATTGGGAGTATGGGTAGATTCCTCATTATCTTTGCATGGTGCAGTAATCTGACAGAACCACAAGAGAGCAGTGTCTGCACGAGGACACAGGATTTACGTTATCTCTTGGTGTATTCATATTTATATTTATGAAGGGTTAGTAGTTGAGTTGTGGTCACTACTGGCATCCATACATCCAGGAAGTGCTCATTTGAGTTTCTTTAGGTAAGTAACTGGAAATGTTGGAATCTTAACTTGTGATTCTCCTTTTAAAATAAGACTGTTGAGACTAAATTAATTTCCTCATACACAGATTGGTGAATGAGCCATAAACAAACCATTCTTGGACATCTGCAGGAATGCACTTTGCACTTACATGATGAAATCTCTCCCTTCCTGCGTGCTATGCTCCTTGTGAATGGTCTTTGTTCCAAAGAGAAACAAATGTAGCCTGTGTTGTGATCAAACTAGGTGAAGCTAATCTTTTAATAACCTTGCATCAGGCACTTTCAAAAAAATCTCTAATTACTCTTCCCCTCCAAAGAGTGTGTCACGCAGCACTAAGAGCATTTCACCAATAAAGATATTTACTGGCAACAAATGATCTAGAATGCGGACTCATGCGGTTCTCCACTCTACTTCATTTTGAATTAGCATTCTGCAAATCTAATCTTGTTTACTGCGCAACATGTGAAGTCACCGGTAATTTCACAACAACAGTTCAATTTGTGGGGAGGAAGTGCACTCAAACACGCGTCGGCAGTGCATTCAACATATCACAACATATCACAGGCAGAGCCATTAAGCTGTTTCTTTGGAGGGAGGCTGAGCTGTAAATATCCTCAGAAATTCAATCATAATATTGTACAGACATGCAGTGCTGAGAAGAAGGAAAAAAAATATATAACAGTCAATTCCCCATAGATGTTTGCTTTCTTCTGGTTGTGTTTGATCTGGAATACACATCCATCTGTTCAAACGCTCCAAGCAGTAGGTTTAATGGCTGACTGAGACACTGTAAGCCTCAGTGTTTGGCTTGTCCAAGGAGGATTTTACCTTTTGGCAAGAAGTGAGCATAGTCTCACTTCCTGGCACAAGAATCCCGACCGGGGAGGCGCCAGAACTGGATGGAGAGAGAGGAGAACAGCAGGTCCCAGATCAAACTGGTACACCAAAATTCTGGTCAGGTGTCATGCTCTTCTCCCACTGCATTTTGGGGCTAAACATGAACTCCCCGTCTGAAATGAATGGAACAATTGCCTTTAGTTGTTTATAAAGACTGCAAATCATACCAGAACTTTGAAGAAAAGTGCACAGACAAAACGTTGCTTAACACTACTGTACTTAATGTAACTACTACTGTAGTTGCATGATTATCCCTTGTTAGGAGTCCTGTGTTCCTACTCATAAATTGCAAACTTGGAATGTGCATTTTCATAAACATTTTGACAGTCTCCGTATTGAAAGCACAGAAGTAAATAATACAATGAATGATGGTTGATTTACATTAACCTTAGCTTCAGGGTCCTGCTATTGTGCATGCTGACTCACTGTCATTCTGTCATGGCTTACTGGGACATTGGTATAGAACAGAGCCATTGTTAATGTTAATTAGTACCACCTGTGCTTTTCCTGCTGTGACAAGTCAAAATGTCTACTGGACAAAAAAGGTCTTCTGTGAAGTTTAATTTAGGCAGAGTGCATTTCGGAGATACTTAGCATTACTGTTTCGATATCCCTGCTGCCATCAGTGATGTGTACAACTTTATAGGTAAAATGTTGCAGACCTAATATACAAAAAGAACCATATGACATTTTATAATCAGTTTGGATTTGACTGTATAAAGCCATGTCTGGATGTTTAGAATGATGCAACTTATTGTATAAAAATGTATGCCCTCAGTTTTGCAGCACATTTGATTTGATCAAATAAACCAACGTGTTAGTAATAATGAAGAGAACTATAGTTTTTTTATGACATTTAGTCATGATTAGTAGTGTATCTTAAGTCTTTATGATACTAACCCTTGAATTCCATCACAAGTTGCTGTACAAATTGCCAAAGAAGTTTCACTTTTACACCTCATTTCAACAAAGCACACAACTGTCTGAGTTAGGAAATAATGAATGGGTATACTATGGCTGACTAACTATGAAGTGTTGTTTACAAAGGACAGAATTTCATGAAACAGTTGTCCAAACAGCCCACGTGGACTTCTCTCTCCTCACACTCTGGAGGCGTCTGCTCCTCTATTCATGGAAGTTTGATGTTTTTATAATTTCCTTATCAACTTTATTTATGGACTCACCTCTTTAGTAGAATTGCATGAAGAATGCTTTTGTTAATTAAAAAGTTTGCATATATAATCAAGATATACATTATATCAAATTACTGCCAACAACATAACCTGTTTATCAATATCTATATATGCTGTATGTTTATAAACATTTGGTATTATTCTCCCCCTTTGGACTCTCAGTACTACACACACTGAAGTCCATATGTAATAAACACAGGTGAGTTATTTATTATGTAGCCTATCCTTAAAAACATTTGTGTTTTATTTTCATCCAATAGTATACTGAACCTGAATTAATTACAGTATTTTACTTTGATAAACTCCTTGAAATAATCTCATAATAATCTGACTTTGTGGGTAGTGTTAAATCAACTGAATATGTAAATGAGGCATAAAGGCGCACTGTCTCTTTAAATGACAACACCTCCCAGCAGTCACTGGGTCCTGGGTGAGTTTCGCTGCAACAAACACTGTGGTTCATACTACACACAGACAGGCTGTGCAGCAGAGCTACCCGCACAACATCCTAGCACACAGGAAGCAGCAGTCCACCAACACAGTCTCCAATCCGGCTCCCTTTACCGATCCTACAACAGGAGCTGAACCGCAGGTGAGTCCGTCTGCTCTCAGGGTTGACTGCGCACTGATCAGGAGAGAATGACCAGGTGTAACAGTTAAGTAGCCTTCAATGAGAAAAACAAACATGACAGTAGGAGAGTAGGTGCCATGGTACAGTGCTATGTGAAGTTATAAGTAAAAACAGCAGTGGTTGGTGGATGAGTAGTGTGTGGAAACTGTGAACCAACAGGTGTGTCTGGTCACACCTGTTGGGAATGTATGCTTAGGAGCCTAGTAGAACTTGAAGATTGGCTTCTAGGCTTTGAACTCGTTGTTTAAGCTCCTTTCTTGTTTCTTTATGTGCAGGTCGGTGTTCATTTGGAGGATAACTAGCCTACAGCCGGACATGGATTACTGGTACCCGTCTTCACCACTTTGGATTTAGTTAAGACACCGCGCGCCTCTCTGTCTCTCCTCCCAGGTGAAGTGAGTGCGTAAAGAACAGGTGGATCCTGTTTCTGTGTTCAGCTTTATCCCCCCCTTCATCCGCCTGTCACCTTTATGGGGAACCAGGTGGAGAAACTTACGCATTTAAATTACGCAGAGGTGCCAACGGCGGACCCGAATGGGTTCGACCCGGACGACGACGGACCGCGGATCGGCGTCTCTTACATTTTCTCCAACAACGACGATGACGACGACGACCACCAGCAGGACGAACGTATGGACCGCTTTTCATCGGACAACCACCGCGCGGTGACCTATGACGAGAAGCCCTACGACCCCCAGAACGAGCTGGAGTGTGCGATTTCCTACCGAGAGGAGTGCGTCTACGAGACAAACCGCGGAGCCGCGGCTCACTCTGCGGAAAGTCTCCTGAACAAGTGCAGACCGGGAGACCTGCTGGAGTTTGTGGCAACTGGACAGTATCCTCACTGGGCTGTTTACGTCGGGGACTTCCAGGTGGTTCATTTGCACCGGGCTGAGATAAAGAACAACTTTCTTACCGATGTGAGCCAGGGCAAAAAGGGGAGGATAGTGAACGGCCTCTACAGGTACCGTCCGCTCCCGCCGGAGGTGATCGTGCGCAACGCCTTGGACCATGTTGGCTCGAGAGACAGAGAGCTGTACTGGAGAAACTCTGAGTGCTTTGCTGCCTGGTGCCGCTTTGGCAAACGGGAGTTTAAAATCGGAGGGGAGATAAGGATAGGAAAGCAGCCGTACAAGTTAAAATTAATCTTTTCAGAAAAGAAGAGTCACGTCCTGGAGTTTCAGAGCCTGGAGGACGTGATCATGGAAAAAAGGAGGAACGATCAGATCGGCAAGGATGCTGTGACGCAAGAGCTGGCCAACCACCTGAACGCAACACATGAAATCAAAGAGGAGCATTTCGTCAACTGATTGTGGATGCTCGGTAACCTGGTGCGGATTGGAGTTTGTGTGTGTGTTGTTGGGGGAAGCATTTTTTCCCCCTCACGATCAACCAACAAGAGCGGGGCATTTTACACACCCAACGAATGAAGTGACTTGATGGATACATCTGCATCTGAGCTGCACCTGCACTCTAATCATTTGGTTGATGTCAGAATTGAATTGCCCATAATTATCTTTCTAATCCAATGACTTTGCACAGAGAGTAAAACCTCTCCAATGTACATGTTTGTACCTGACTACTAAAACGCTCTCTCCTGTAGCCTACAACTCAGGGGATGGTGATCACTACAGATTGGACGAGAGACTTGTTGCATTATTGTGTGTCAACCTTGAGGATTTGATTTATATCCAATCATCACACAGCTTTGCCCACACTGACTGCTTTGTAAACACAGCTATGACAGCTGTGCACCTTTACCGATTCACCCATTTCAACATTTTATTTTTTTGGAAAAAAATATGTTTGTATCAAGGAGTATGGAAATAAATATATATTTGAACAGTGAAGTTTTTATTTATTTTTTCAGTGAAGGATTGCAACTTTTTAAAATGATTTTATGACAATGCTGGTTCAATACTAATCAATGTCGAACCATAAATCTCAGGAAATTGGAGAGGTTAATCTATATTCTCACCAAAATATTCTAAACACCAGCATGGTTTGCGGTGCACAGACTAGTATCTGAACGCAGCCACTTCCTCACTTTCCCAGCTCACACCCAGAGGAGCCAGCGCTCTACCTGTTCCACCAGTAAGATCCCGGCCCTTTGTTAGTCGTTGGACTGCCGGTTAAAGCACTTAATGCTGCCGGTTTTGATCCTAATTCCAACTGTGCTGGATATCTTGCTTTGTTTACACCTCTGCTGGCTGAAGATAAGTCATTTTTGAAAGTTTAGCCGCAGGCTAAGAATGTTTCTCCCCCATATTTGGCTTTTTTCTCCTGCTAAAATTACAGCATTAATTTACATTTCAGTCAAAGGTGCAGTTTTCTTTGTTTGCACCCAGAAATTGGCTCAATCTTAACTCGGCCAAATAACATTCCCATTTTGCTTTTATAAAGAAACAATATAATAAAGGATAATGTCCATATTGTATATAATTCCAGTTGATATGATTTGATAAGATTAAAGTTGTGATGAGAAACGGGCCATGAAAGTAAAATTATATATCAAACAGTTAAAGCTTGTGCAACACTTTCACAGGATGTTCACATATAGACGCAACGGAAATTACAGCAAGCTCTGAAGTTGTGTTGAACTGTGAGTCATCTTGTTTTTTTCCTCTGTGTTTCAGAGGAAGCAGAAGAGTTACTTTGTCTGTTTGTTTTCCTCTGGTAATATTTGCATGAAGATAATACCATAGTCCTTTTGTTGCAGGTAAGGCCCCACTGGACCCAAAGCAGGATCATCGCCAGCACTGGTACCAAATAGGAAAGCTGCTGGACACATTAGCATTTATTCAATTCTCTGTGGTCTACCACTGTGATGAGGGGTGTGTGTGTGTGTGTGAGAGAGAGATTCAGAGTTATGATAATGTGTCATATTTTTTCAGCACCAAGAAAATCCGAGCAGCATTGGATAAACGCATACTATGTTAAAGCAGCTGCCAGTAGAGTTGCAAAACAGTGACTATTAACTCACATTTTTCATCATGTGTGACAAAGCTGAAATGGAATTATACTTACATCATATATTACATTCAATTAGATTTTTCTCTCCACAAATCTGTCTGCATACGTATACTGTTCCATGAGCTATGACAAAAAAATGGATACAAAACAAACTCTGGGCTAAGATAAAGCAGTCAGCTGTGTTGTTAGGAATCTGAGTAGGGTTGTATTGAGCTTGTTTGTTGGTGAAAGCTGCCCTGTGGAGTTTTCTTGCAAACAAGGTTTATTTACATTCAGTGTTACCCCACCACAACATATAGTTTGTATCTTTAAGATCTACAATACAGCTACATGTTGAATGTACTTTTTCCTCATTTATAGTTCTCATTTAAAATGATGCATTGTTTCCTAGTTTGGCTTCTTCTCTGCCTTTACTGATGCTATGCTGTGCTTCTTTGTACGTTGCATCAACTGTTGATCAGCAGAATAGCGTGAAACTGGCTTATGAAAACATTGCTCCATCATGTTCCTAGTGGTAAAAACTCCACAGGGTGTCTTTAACTAAGCTTGTCTGCACAGAAATCAAACAATTTTCTAATTTCCGTTTAATAGTCCAAGTACGCTGAGCCAGTGCATGCAAATTAGCCTTCAGAAAAAGGCCACCGGTGGGATCTGTAACCAAACTCGATCCGATGGTACTGAGCGTGAGAGCCGTCTTTTATGACACAAAACGTGTGAAACCAGGGGAAGCTTTGGGTTTGACATATTCGCTCATTCACATCAGCCTTTTGGCCAGTGAGTCTGTCATGTTTCCTTCGGAGGATTGGAGGAAAGCCCACACCCTTAAGGCAAAACTGGCAACATTAGAGAAGTTGGGGACGAGCCAGAGCTCCAATCAAACCCACCCTATGTTAATGAAATGTCATTATGTACAAAAAAACTTCTTCCCATACGTAAACATGTCTGAACTTTAGATGAGTATGTGCTCACGAGGAGATTCTATCTGACAGGCCTACAGGAAGTGGGAGTGTATTTTAGACGTGTCCTCGAGCCACTGTGAGATTGTTATCCATGTGGGACAAACACTGTGTAGCTTAAAGATGGATAGTTTGAGGACATTTGACAACTTCTGGTTATGTGCTCCACTATTTAGAATATGAATATCACCTCAGGGGTTTTATTAGATTAGCCAGTTTTATGCCACTTTTGCTGCTCAAACAGTGTCTGAACTGCTAAGATTTTTTCCAATAGATCCTCTTTAAGCAGCAAAGATTGGGATTTTATGAATGGCTGTTGGGGAAAGAGAGTGTGCTTGTAAGATAAGATAGTTAATCCGATGACTAAGATTACACCAGCCTTTGATAAGAAGTGCCATGTTGAATGTTTCAATTCTTTTTTTTCTTTTTTAAGTTAAATGTTGCCAGCACTGATGTGAACAGTAGTCTGTTACTCTCTAATAACCAGGCCGCGTCACGGTCATGTTAACATTTAACTGTAAAATAAATAAATAAAAATCATCTTCTATAGACAGGAACAGAGTGCTGTTTGTCAGGTGATTTTCACTGCCCACCATCCCGGAATCATGTTAATGCTTCCATTTCCTGTGAATTAGAGAGAGTGTAGTGAAACAC
This sequence comes from Etheostoma perlongum, assembly GCA_026937815.1. NCBI lineage: Eukaryota > Metazoa > Chordata > Actinopteri > Perciformes > Percidae > Etheostoma > Etheostoma perlongum. The sequence continues at coordinate 22,013,622 of CM049376.1, forward strand.
CAAAATGAACTACACTGCATTCATTAACAGTTATTGATCGACAGTGCTGCAGGAGTTTTTTTTCTTTACATTTTCCTGTAAACTTTACTTCCAGCACATCCACCTGCATTGGGTTAATAATTTATACGGGACTCCAGCAGCTTGACTCGGCCTGAACTGTATTTACTGTTGGTTTCAGGCTGTGATCCTTTCTTGTCCAACAGTGGGATATGACCGCTGACCGTTATTTTTTCAGCTGCACAAAGGCAAAGTCCAACCCCCCCCCCTTTGCAAAGCAACATTCCCATAGCCTAGTTTTACACTGTTTGTGCTTCACCTGCTACTTTTCAACTGAATTAAATTCAGTTTGTATGCTACCACACATACAGATGGGCAACCAATGTTCCCTTCCTTCCTTTGTGGTTTCTTTCACTCCTTGACAAATGCGGTTTCGAAGGACTGAGCAGTAGGCTGGGAAGGTAAAGCCTCTGTTAACAGCTAGGACGGGGAAATTGCTGAGCTTAGAAATGATCAATTTAAAAGACAATGATGGTTCAAAGGAAATATCAAGGAAACAAGAATACTAAATGTAAGTCAGGCTGGGTGAAGACACAAGACATGATGTAAAAAGGATAGCTTTGTAAGACCATATAAGAATTTCTTTGATTTTGTCATTGTGACTAGAGGAAGAGGGCACATTTTTAGACAACTGCTGCTGATGAGGAGCTCATCAGAACTGAATCAGGCGCCATTCTAGTTTGAGCTGTTGTGTCCGGTCCGCCAGGGCTGTCTGGTTTACATAAGCAGAGCCAGACAAGAAAGGGCCCCGAGGAAGGCTTCAATAAACTGACCCTGTTTCTTTGGATGGTGATGGATGAATGAGCAAATAAAAGCATGGGAAAAAGAGATGGGAGGCTTGAGTTATGACCTGAGAGAGCAGGGACAGAAATTACAGTGGTAATTAAACCCTTATACTTGAACTGAGATGTGACTGAGGCTTGTTGCCTTTAAGCACTCTGACCTGTTGCAACTTCATTTATTTATGGCAGGCTGATTCAATAGCTATCAACATTTTTTTTTATCCTGAGTCATCACAGAGAATCCTGGCTAGGATCATGCGGGTTAACTGAGGTTAAAAATCTAAAAAATGACAATTTAATTATGCTAATTATGTAAAGTATGTCAAGTAAACAAATGTAGGCCTTTTAAAAAATCTCCTTTTATTTTTCTCTTTCAGTTTTATTCTTTCTGTTGTTTAGGATTTAACAGAGAATTTGGTGTTACATTCAAATCCTTAATCTCTATAGATTAAAGGAAATACTTTTATATTTCTTATAACCCAATATCTACTATGATCCCCAAATTACTGGTGTTTTAGACACCAGTGAAAACTTCCTCCAAGATCCCAGGGAATCAAATTAGTGCTTATCAACATTCTTGCTCTTCTTTAATTTCAATTCCATGTCGCTGCTTCTGTGCAACTGTGTCAGTTTAATTGTCAGGGACAGAGCTGGGTTTTCCTATGCCCTTCACCGATAAAATAAAATAAATATAAATACAGTAACCCATTATGTTCTACCTTTCTTCCTTGCCTCACTTTCTTGTTTATATTCTGATATTTTTCTTATTTTGGGTATCACAATGATGTCCATGACTATAACTATGCCCCATTCTTTCTAATGATTGCCGATTTGAGATGACTGCAGGTGGTTAAGTCAAGTGCTGTCCCTCCTGCATGCCACACAGAAAAAGCCGAAGCAGTGGAGCACAAACTGCCACAAAACCCTTGACCGACCACAGAGTCCCGATCATTATCAGGAGTCTGCAGGAGTCCACCAGTAGGTCTGTTCCACAATATCCTTAAAGGAATAGTTTAATATTTTGGGAAATATGCTTTGATGAGGAGATCGATATCTGCATCCTTAAATATACAGCCAGAAGGCCGTTAGCTTAGCATAAACAAACACGGAAACAACTAGCATCTCAGTAGGTCTATGTTCAACTGGTGTCGTCCGGCGACTTCGCACGCAGAAACTCGAGTGAAGATCATTACCTCTTCTGAAGAGTCCATCATGTTTTTGTAATCCTCCATGTCCTCTGGTGTTACCATTACTTAGAATTCCTCATGGGGGAGACAGAAACTACGCACTATAGCTTTAAGAAGTGCTGTTAGGCGTCTTTTGTTACCTTCAGCAAAGATCCTTTATACTAAAGATAGCGCATTTCAAGCAGCGGCAATGGTATGAACACACACTTCCTGTCTCCTAAAGGGTCGTAGCCTTGTTTGAATGTGTAGTGAACGTTGTTTGGATAGATGAAAATTTATATTTGAATAATTTATTAATATGTTCTTTTGCTAATGTTAGATATTTACAAAGCTACAAGACATATTTAGCATCGCGGAGATTAGTTTTGTTAGGGTGTTCATGAACGTTAGCGTCCTAGTTTGTACCGGAGACGTTAACATGTCATTTTAAGCCTTTATCCTTACTTATTATCTCCACCTTTCTGTGTGATATCTCTTGATTTTAAAGTATTAACTAAAACAAAACACAAAGTTTTATACTGTGTTCTAAAATAAACAAAAAAGAAAAAGTGAAAAAAAAAAAAGAAAAAGTGGCAGACATGACAAACAAATTTATGTACATTAATACATCTTTACCCATACATTTACGTTCATAAAGACACATACTGTGTATATTATGTGTGTATGCATGCCTGTGTATGCTAATTACAGTAAGTAGTCAGGTATCCAACATAGTCTTCTGTCATTACCCATCATCTAAAATCCACCTTTTCTCAAACACACCTTCCATATTCCTTAATTAGTGATTCACTTTCTCCATGAATTGTACTTCTTGAATCCTTTACTATTTTATTAAACCAGAGGTTTCATTTTTTTATCCAACCTTTTGTTATTTGCTTCAGTGCTGTGATTTTTTGGAATTCTGAATAGCCTCTGAGTGTAGATTTAGGCATGAACCACTGATCCATTATTGCAGGGGTATAACATGTTCACTGTGACTGCTGATGCTGAATGGAAAAAAGGTCTGCACGTTGTTTAGAAAAGGTGAACCCAAGTGACATTTTCTGTGTGTGTGTGTGTGTGTGTAGTTTAAGCAAACTTAACCTTTGGTCATTGCAGATGTACTGTGCATGCATGTGTGAGCGTTGCATCCGTCACGGTAGCGATGCGCTACCTATTTTATCTCTCAAAGACTGATTCTAAAGGTTGCCTGTATATATTTGTTTAACACGTCTATATGTTCTGTTAATCAACACTGTTTAAAAGCATCTGTTAACATAGCTATACATCAAATTCCCACAGAAATCCCGTACTTTCGTGCGGACACTTAAAACATCTTATACTACAGTGATTTACATGCTACAGCTGCTTTCATCAATCCATCATTCTGTGTAACCCTTCAGGTCAAATTGACCCATTTCAAATTTTACAAGAAGAAAAATTATACAAGTTACATTTTTTTTTACCTGAAAATCAATTGCCTTTCCTTATTTTCTGTGACAAACATGTATTCCTGACTCAGTTCAGAAACTTTTTCTGGATATGACCACTTATGTTTTTTCCATAGTGGATTTTTAACATGAATTATAACCTTATGACAAAAAAAAAATCACACTTCCATTTTTAATTGTGTGCTAGTAGAGACTGATTGCATTCCCTAAACATATACAGTGTGTTATCACAATTGTTTGAAATTGAGATAAAGCCAATATTTGTTAATAGATTATGAAGTAAAATTTTATTTCAGAGTTGTTTTTAAAACCCCAAATAAGTCACGGGTCTGTTTGACCCAAGGGATACGAGAGGGTCACGAAAGTGAAGACAATATAAGGGTTAAAACCATAAACATTACCGATTACAATAACCATGCAACACTCAGATCTTTGTTACCTACATGTCTGTTTATTTAGTTTAACAGTGTAATAGAGGTTAAACAGGATAGTCTAAGTGGCTAACCTGCGGCTGCTGCTTTGTGTTTAAAGGGAAGTTTGCCTTGCACAGGGTTTAAATGATGTTAGGACTTCCAGGGTAACAGGAAGTGACCCGAAGTTTTAACTAATACATTTTTAGCCATCAAGATATCTTGTGGCTTTGTCTAATTTGAATGTGAATCATATGAATGATATGTTAATGTAAATGTCTAGCTTCTTAGATATATTAATTTTAACTGTTGTTACTGCCTATTCACCTAAGGCACCCCTGCAGTGTTCTGTGTGTTGGAATGTTCCAATTAGAGAAGCAAGCTTCAGGAGTATATAATCGGGCAGTTTAATTTGCTCGGGGAGAGCTTGAGGAAAACCTGAGGGAGCGGGACGTAAGTCTGTTGGATGCTCTAGAGTAGTGTGTGTAAAGTAGTGATTTGATTTCAATTACTGAATAGTGGTATATTTAAATTATGGGACAGTTTTTCACTCTCATGTCAGTTTATTTTTAGTGAAAGTATTGTTATATTCTTTTCTTTAATTTTGGTTTTGTGAATGACTCATTTTGCCTATGGACCTTAATTGGGAAAATAAATAAAAATCCCGTCTTTTTCAACCACATCTCCGACATCCTGCGTGTTTGCTCAACTACTAGCTACATCTACCCACAACAGTGTTTAATAAACTTGTTCACGTTTCCATGCTGTGCAAATAGCGCGGGGGGATGTTGTAACGATCACATTTATTCACAATAAATTAATTTCCACCTCGATGTTATCATCACAAAACATCATCACCACCCCGGCTCTGATTTCCCATTCCATCTCCAGCTGATAAGCATCCCATCATCCTTTGCGGGTGTCTGCTATGAAAGTGGGTGGGTTCAGTCACAAACTGAACATCCTGCTGGCTTAATCAAAGACACGGCAATGGAAGTATTAGAGTGTGACACACAGCGAGAACATCGCTAGTGCATACCTGTGAGTTCAGTGCATGTGTGTGTGAGTGATGTGGAACTAGTGGGTGGCAGAGTAGCAGAGGTCTGGCCCTGCAGGCTAGATGTTGGCTGCTGATAATGAGGCACTGTCGGAGCTAATGGAGGCAAAGCCAATTTAGACACACACAGTGGCAGTGTGATATCACCACATCTACCAGATTGACAAGAACTCGAAGATGAGCTGTGCATCGGCATTTCAAGACTTGGGATTGGAGAAACAATGTACTGGATAACTGGGTAACACTGGTGTTTTATGGGGGAATGATTGGGAACAAAGACCACTTTAAGAAACAGGCCAAATAAACCATTCAAACATTTTTTTGACACATTTATACATCCCATGCAGGTTTCAAACACAAATCTGAACTAAGCCTGTGTTGTGCATGTTGTTTTTAGCGGAACAGTGCAGAGCTCCACTTTGCTTCTGGAGATTTGTCACAGCAACACATCTTAGCAGGGTAATTGCAGTATCCCAGAGATGGATCAGTCTCCCATGTGTACTGCAGTTTATTGCCTTATAATTATGAGACTAATTACAAAGACGTATTACAACCCCCCATGTGTACACGGATATAGGTGTGTACACACAATTCATAAACAAACTCACGCATCAATCAGAAATACTGTAGCTGATGATTAAAATCTCAATTTGAAAGTGGGAGGCGTAATGACTACCCCACTGCCTTCTAGAGCCCGGGTATTTGCTGGGAAGCAATTCTAATGCTTCACTTTAAGGTTGAGATGTATTGTCAACAAAGCTCCTGATTCCATTTTTGACAAAGTGTGTTGACAACAAAAAAATAATTTAGCTGCATTCAAATTTCTACGCCTTGCCAAATTGCCTACACTGTTATTCTCACAAATACAGAAAACTAATTAATTAAACTAATTAGTATTGCACTTATTGCATTGTGTCACTTAAGTTTTTTCTTATAAATCAAGTTCTAGCCAAGTAGTTTTTTTTCTCCTACGCAAGAATAATGTGATGTGCAGTGCAGCTGCAGGGCACAGAAGCAGAATCATTTCCAAAAGGCACTTCTGTGTGACATCAATCGGGATACAAGGAATACAAGAAATTAAACAACTTCCCATACAGAGTTTTAATATATTATTTCTTCAGGCATAATGCATAAAGGTTATACACTCTATGTTTGTTCAGAGGGCAGCAAAAGAAGGGGCACACATGCACACACGCACACACACACCCTTCCTGAGGATCTCAGGGGATCTCTAAGGACAATGGTGGGATACTGTACACAAGGACGAGGTGTTGCTTCTCTGACACAGCAGGACATGAGCGCTTGATGTTTTTGCACACAATGGGAGGCACAGAATCAGTGCACCAAAGGATTCATTTGCAAAACAACTTGGATGTGAGTCGTCTGGGCATACTGAGTGCAAAGTCCACGCTGTGAAGAAGAAAATAAGCATAAAGACTCCACGTAGGGTCTTTTTCTTTTATCCTCAGACGTGACAAAATTCCATGAAACTGTATATGTATTTTATGTATGCCTGAAGGATACACACACACACACACACACACACACACACACACACACACACACACACACACACACACACACACACACACACACACACACACACACACACCTCCTTCTAGGTCTCCATCCTTCTCTCAGCCGTCCTGTACCCACAGACTGAGATACCACCAAAGGAGCGAGCCATTGCCTTACTGTGGATGCAAATTTGCGTTCATTAAACTTTGACTGCAGTTCATCAAAGACCATTTTGCCCCTTCAGCGCATCCAGTTGTGCTCTTGATCTGCAGCAGCTAACGAGTGATAAGTAGTTAACTCTTTCATGATAAAGACTCCATTAGTGCTACACACAGAGCTCAGTCGACGAGGGGGAAGATGATAACTCCATGTTCCTAAACAACAGGCAGACTTATCGCCCCATGCCTTCCTGTCCAGGATATTGGCTCAGGGGAAATGTCATTATCATGAAAAATGATTCATCGAGGTATTATTAAGTCCACAGATTGATGCGATAGTCGGCAAACTTTAACTACGGCGTGGCTTTTTCCAAAATCATATTAATGAATTTGTCTCGTCTTTGGTGTGTTGCGAGTTACTGGAACAAAGGTTATCTAGGTGTCAAATCCCTGCAGTGCTGGTGTAGACAGGGCGGTGGTGCTGTGCCTATCTGAAGTCACAGTCTGCTCATATGAAAAAACTCAACAATTTCCCTTTTAGAAAACAAGACACAGCCTCGTGGCCCCTCAAAACACCCCATATGAATGTAGAATGTGATACCTTCACGTATCCCGGCAGCACACCCACATGCATACTACAAAAAATACTATGCTGTTTTTCCAGTCAACTCGCACAAAGCGTAGAACTATTCAAATACATGTTTGGCATTTTCACCACGACTTTCAGATGAATAATTCAGGTCTAATCATCAGAGGGTGGCATGAACTGAACATACACCCATCAGCAGCGGTCAGCTCTGTCTAGTGTGCTGTGTGTTATGTTGAATGATCAACACACGCCTCTCATTGACTTTTAATGTATCTACGTGGAATGTATGATCATTAAAAATCACAGTGGCAATGTGGTGGAGGGGTCAGGCTGAATAAAAGCAAAGAGACAACCCCCCAATCTTCTCTCTCTGTTCATTCATTAATGATATCTATAGCCCTCTAAGCCCTTCATGAGTGTTGGTGGAGTGTCGGGAAGCTGTCTAATCCCTGCGTTGCTCTTTATTCTGCCCATGACGCTCATCCCCTCTGTGTCAGATCCTGAAACCCCGCTAATCCCCTGGTGGCATTGCGCGCGGGGCCCCAGCTGTCTGCTCCCATGCTGTGTTGCGGCTCTCTCCAGCTAATTTGTACCCCTGCTTGTGATGCTATTGATGTCACCCTGCCCCATCTAGTCCAATAACTTTTCTCACTGTCTTGCTCTTTCCCACTGTTTCCTTTCTCTCTCACTTTCTCACTTTGCCCTCTTTGTCTCCCAGCTGATGATGAAACTCCCAGCTGGCACCAGCACGTTTGTTCCCTCTGTAGTATAAAGAGTCAATGTCCTTTGCGTCAATGCCCGCACATTTCAAGTCTGCCACAGAGCCCTTCCTCCACCGAAAGCTGAATGGACGTGCAGTGGAGGAGGTGGAGATAAATGCAGCACAGAGGGCAATTCGGACTAAGCAGCCGAGAGCGATGGCACATTAAAAATCCTCAAGTTCAATTAAGAGTGTTTAACAGAGCATCAGTATGCAGGCTAGCTCTCTCGGACTTATTTTAATGAGAGGAAGGATGTGGGAAGGAGCAGAAAGGAAAGGGAAGGGTGGTGGGTGAGGGTGTGGGTAATGATTAGCACTGTTTTCTTTCTTCCTAAGCTCCACTGTGCAGCTCAATGGAGCAGAGGGCTGCAGAGAGATTTTGGACACCTTGGAGTCGCCCACCCAGACTAATGCCACCCGTCTGGCACTCGATGGGAGGGAAACAGCACAGGTGTAGTGATAATCACCAGTGGTGTGAAAGAAGTTTTAGTAAAATTAAACATAACATAATACAGTCTGCTTCAAGTTGAGATCCTGCATTCCAAACTTTACTTTTTAAACAAACTTAATTCAAATGGTGTAAAATGCTCTTAGGAATCAAAAGGAATGTTGTCAGTATACAGATTTGTTGCTGCCAAGATTGCATACTATTGCTTTATATACTATTACTTTATGTAATATATATATATATTTTGTAATAATATGATATTGTGAAGTAGGGGCAGGACCTAATAAACTGTATGCTTCCGCCTACTCCTTCATGAACTTATCCTTTTTTATTATTTTTTTGGTCTTTGGTAAATTCTGATTGTTTGTGTTTTAATTTTGTGGTTTTAAATTTTGTTTTTCTCTTTTGCAACATTCTTGATTGTTCGAGACCAATAATAAATAAATATAAATAAATAAAAATAGATTATGTAAAAGAACAGTTCAGCATATTGGGATGATCTTTCTTACATCTTTCTTCATTCTTTGTTGTAGTGAGATGAGAAGTTACCACTTTCCAATATTTGAGATGAACAATACATACAAAGCTGGAGCTGGAAGGCAGTTAGCTTAGCATTTAAGCAGGGGTGATAGCTAGCCTGGCTCTGTTCAAAGATCAAATACTAGTGGGCAAGCAACAGCTGATCCATCCACCCAGCACGTCTTTCTAGAAGGCTGATGTTTGCCAGAAAATAGTTACAGCAGGTACCTGCTTCACACCCCTAAGACCACAAGTGTTCGCTTTTACCTTTCTGTTTTTGTCTGAATTAAAACCAGAGATGTCGTAATTAGTGATTTATGACATACGCCACATAACTAACTCTGTCGAACAAAAAAAGTTTTAAATTGTAGTGGAGTAGAAGTATAAAAATTAGACGTACCTATATCTTATAATAGTGCTTAAGTAATTGTACATTTATGCATCTTTGCCTGTTTGATTGTAGCATACTACATCGATTTTCTTTTTTAAACATGTGAAAACGAAAACTTCATTTGTTTGAGTTAACACAATCCATGGAGCCAAATCCTAAACCCTGTTATAGCATGACTGTTATTGTCATTAGTGACATGTCACTGTTCAACAGTTGCATTTTTTAGATATTTATTTTGAATAAAAAGTGCCAGTCCCATCCCGTAGCTTACTATTATTTGTGTTGCAGAAACGTAGCTTGGCTTTATCCTGGCTTCATTCCTGTGATGGTTTGGGTGGTTTCCGTGTTTGTTTTTGGGTCTTGTCTTGTCTCCTCGTGTTTGTGTCTTAGTTTCCTCCCCGGTTTGGTGTAGGTAGTCAGTCTTGTTTCCCCTTGTGAGTGTCGGTATGTTCTGTTTCCTGTTTTATGTTGATAGTCTGGTTTCCTGTTCTGTCTCGTCTTGCCAAGCTTTTGCTTTTGTCTGATTGTCCTGCCCCGCCCTAATGTGTTTCACCTGACGTATCACCTGTTCCTCGTTACCGCTTGTATTTAACCTCTGTGTTCCCTTTGTCTCTTGTCAGATCGTTTTGTCCAGTCCTTGTGATCGTTTGTTGGTCTGTCCCAGAAGAAGTTTCCCTCGTTTGTTCCTGTTCCCTGGGGTTTCCCATAAGTTTGTCCCTGTTTTGCTTCCTGTCTCCCTCTTGCCTTTTCCCCCCAGAGCTCTGTCGATTTGTTTGGATTTTGAGTTTTTTGGATAGCGTTTTTGCCTTTTTGGTTTGGTTGTTCATGAACTCCTTTTTGCAATAAACTCTGGACTATACCTCTACACGTAACAATTCCCTTTACAAGAAAAAGTTTAGGAGTCCAGAAGATAGAAGTGCATTGTTAATAGTTTGGAGAGATTCAAGGACAGGGGTGACAGATGAATAGTGTCCATTGAAGAAAGAGTAGAGAAGTGGAGTGAATAGTAGTCATAGTGAAACAGAGGCAGATTAGGGGAAAAAAAGAAAAGATGAATTCAGAGATAGAGAAAGACCAAACAAATGATAGCAGTAAAAAGTCAGAGCCCCAAGCAGAGACACTGGGAGACTGGTTGTGGAGCTGACCCCATTCCCAACTTCTCTTGGCATGGCCTCATCGATGTGACATGCATTACCATCGCAGCTCTTGTCACTGGCCCCAGCGTCCCTTTCCTTCACTGTTGTCTCTCTACTGCCACTCATGATCACAGCCTCTCCCTGACATGCAGAGCCAACACTCCACACCGCGTTCTCTCTCTGCCATCCCCATCTCTGGACCCACTGTCACAAAGATAAATAAGAATAAGAAGTCAGTGAGGATTTTCCAACTGTCACTCTCAACCAGAGAATTGTTTTCTACACACTTTCTCCGCTCCTCAGCAAGGCTGCAGGATTATCTCGGAGGGCTGATGGGCTATTTGAGGTCAGGATAAGTATTTACAGGTCTTGTAAGCAGTGACAGCGCAGTGGGGAGAAAAAAGTATTCACTAAGTGACACAAATCGAATCAGCACGAGTCGAGTGTGAAGCCTGGTACAGGTGTCAGATCCCATTGTGCTGGAACAGCTAGCGAGGACACAAAAAGAGAGTTGAACTTATCAAGTTCATTTCAGAGTGACAGTAGGTACATTTACAATCCTGTAATGTAAGCTATTTAAATGGAACAAGTATAGAGTAGAGGCCCTAAAGGGTTTTGTTAATTTGTGTGTACTGTAGGCTGTACAGACACCAATAGACTCCAAATACTCCCGCTATATACACAAGCGCCACAATGTATAGACACCCTGAGTGATAAAACCACTCATAGTGCTAGTCTTTGAAACTTCTCAATGAATAGTATATTATGTCTCCACTTCTCATTAAACCGCAAGACTGTAATTTCAGCCATCACTCTTTGACAGATTTCTTTGTTTCCTTTTGTGTCACTTTGTTGGAGGGAAATATATTCTAACCATCCCTAAGTGGAAAATGGAACATACTCGGTGTTTGTTGACAAAGAGTTTGTCATTTGTATCAGGCACCATGCATCTGTCTTTGTTTGACAACCAAAAGCAGCAGTCCAGACAGAATGAGGGGGGGGCTGAGAGATTTAGCATGAGAATAGAAATGACGGAAAGTAGAGACGTGTAAGAAAAGAACACTTTCAATTCCCATTGAACGTCTTAAAGTTGGTGCCTCCGTCAGAGTGACTGACTCTAACCTGTTGATTTAAATTCAAACCTTTCAAACCCTTAATAAGGGCCAGACACGTGTAATTACAACAATAACTCTTTGCATTTATTCTCCCAGTTATTATCCATATGTATCTATATAACATTTTAAAACTATTTTTGTATTTGTTTTTGGACTGAAAGCACCATATGTGACCATATGTCTGTCTATTCTTTGTATACATGCTGTCCACGTACCACAAATGTGCCTATTTTGAAGAAGCGCCACTCGCTAATCACAAATGGAAAGAAAATCTTCCAAATACTGAGCAATTATTTGACATTGCATAAGTAACTCTGCTTTGTGTTATTGTTCCACATGCCGTTGACTCCTGAATGAAGGTATTATATGTGCCAGAGTTCACACAAAGTTTGCAGGAGAGATTACGGAGGAGCCTGGGAGCTGCAGTGCACAAGGGTATGAGCTAATTCCTCAACAACAGTGAGCCCGATGAGTGTTATTGATGCCATGTAATACAGCAGACAATATGTGTGTGTATTTGTATTTATGCAGCACATGATTGTGGATTTATAAGTACATGCACATGTACACGTATGTTCTTATTCCCTGCTATGTGATTTCCCCTCAGACTCAGCTTTCCACAGTCCAACAGCGTCCTTCTCCACCTCCTGTGCTCTCTGTATATCCTTACAGCAGCCGATACATAGCAAAATTTAGCATGTAGAAATAGCATGCTGACTTTCAAAACAATATGCTTTGTAAGGTGTTGATTTGTGGATTGAGCTCTGGAATAAAATGATTGAACTGATAAAATATTCATTTGACAAAGCAGCAAATACGCAAAACATGTAGGATATGCTCTGCTTGTATATTATAATATCAATATCAATATCATAATATAATATCAGCTCTGGAAATACTTTGATTTATTTATGTGAAAGACAAAGATCTTTCACACCAGAGCACTAATAACGCACAGAGGTGTTGCTGGGAGAAAAACCCCGGGGCAGGCTTATTCCCAGGATTTCTATAGAGATCTCCAGTGGGGTGCAATGGGTGATTTGCATCGCCCCCTCCAGGTACTTTCATCCTGACCCAGCTGCGCAGTGCACGTGGCGGAACGGTAGCCAGGGCTGTTGCCTGGACAACTGATCGCAGGATTACAGGTTGGGAGAAAGAGAGAGAGAGAGAGAGAGAGAGAGAGAGAGAGAGAGAGAGTCAGTCAGTGTTTGTATTACTGGTCTTCAAATGCTGGTCCTGCTGGTTTTTCATTTTGGCCAACTAATGAAGAACTGCTTTAAGCCTGGGACACAAAGACAATGTAATTAACGTGCTGGTTGGAAAGAAATGCTGTGTGGAGCTCTGATGTGGGCTGAACATGGGAACCAGTGGTTTAAATAGGCTTTCAAGATGTTTTCTTGTTTAACTTTAGCTCGTTTCATACAGTCTTAAACACTTATTGCTTGACACCATATTGTATCAAGCGTTCCCTGGTTAGCTCGTTCCGTATTTAGTGTATTCAGGCTGTTTTCTACCCAGTTTTGGGTGGATTGTGATACTTTGGGCTACTGTTTTGGGTGGTTTCCCTTAACAAAAAGTTAGGCTATGTTACAATATTCCTCCTCTCTTGTGAGTAGTATGATTGAGATTGACAGGGCAAGGAGTTCAGCCGGCTCAGCTCGACACGCAATAAATAATAACTGATGAATATCGAAACCAAATGTCATTTCAGTTTATTAAAACTAGACTTTTTTTCTCCATTTAGGTTATTATTTGATCATAGTTCTGCAATACAGTAAACTTGCAAAAGCTTACATCTGCTCATATAAGTGAAACCTTTTAATGTTTAATAAATGATTTTTTATTATTATTGGGGTTTTAAGTTCACCTAAACTTATGCTTATCAACAGTTGATTGGAAGAGCGTCCCAGGACCCAATGCAATCTCTTTGATCAGCTACATAACTTAACAGGAAGCCTTTGAGGCTCCCTCCCAGATGAAATTATAAGGTGGGAACAAAAACCTAGTCTAAATAAAAACAAAAATGGGCTATATGGCGAGCAGTCTGTTTCATGGCATCATTCCTCTAGTTGTTCTCTGAAAGGTTTACCATTAAGTGAAATCATTAAGTGACACAACCACGCACATTTGGATTAAAATCTGCACAGTTAACAGCATTAGTGGCACTGAAAAACATGTATGAAGACAGCATGTGAGAATATATAGACATGAACTGTAAAAGTATTCTGGTCTGCTTCACTCCACTACACGCCGTTGAACAACGGGCCATGGCACACACAAATCTAATGCCTTCAGGGGAAAGAAAAGTTTCTACTGCTGCTGCATATTAAAGCATAACTATTTTCTGTGAGTGTGGCATGTCTTTATTCAATATCAGGGGCTCCACAGAGACACGTACAGCTTTAGGCTGGCAGCAGTGGTGAGTGTGAGTTGCAATCTGACTGACTGATCGTTTTTAATAATGCTCACCCCCTGTGATCACATTTGTTCATATTTAAATGGCAAGATTTTAAGGTGGACCAGTGTTGTTCTGTTTTTCTATTAAACTGAAAGGACAATGGTCATAATTTGTTGCAACAAAGGGGAGGCCTTCCTCTTTCACTGCCTGAAGGACCTCTCTAGATAAAATGCCCTAGCGACTCGTGGTCGCCACGCAGGAGGGAGAACCCTACAGTACCAGAGCATGTATTGTTTGTGCCAGGTACTTACTGTATATCTTAAAATGTTAAGTATGTTTAAGCTGTCTTTAGACACATATTGCTAAGGTATGTGACATGTATGTCAAATATTTTAGGCAGGAAAACGGTAGACCTCTGTAGTCAAATTAGCGTTGTGTGCCTGTAAGCTTTACAACAGGACTTTGCTAACCTTGCTATGCACTAGACCTTACACTTGGTCCAAAAATGTTCCTGTTACCTTGGTCCAAATTGGGCTGGTGGTTCACTGCCCTGCAAGCATGCATGCCAGAGTGTCAAACACCACTTGATCAGTCATCCATAACCCACCTCTCCACCCCCAGCTACAAATCTCTGTGGACAAACAAGTTCATACTGATTTCTATTACTATGTGTTCACTTACATTTTTATTAGAAAGGGTTTAGCAGTGTACTCAAGATCATTCTTGGTCTCTAGACCGGTCTCAAGCTCACGTTTTGAAGGTTTTTGAAGGTGAAAAAGACCCAGGACTTTATTTCAAGACCAGTCTTCGATTATTTTTTTAGGCATTAATCATGATACACTTATGGCAATAAGCCTATGGTTTTTACATGTTATCGTGTCATGCAGTGGGGGACTCGCACTGGTCTGGTCTTGGTCTTTAAGACGGTCTCACCCTGCCTTGGACTTGGTCTTAACTTGGTCTTAACCACCTGTCTTCCACACACTTATTGACATGGTTAACCACATGGAAATCTCCTCTAGCCCTGTGGATGGTTTACCATCGCATTTATAAAAGAAGCATTGGCCCAAGGCGGCCTCTGTTTTCCTCTGTTTCTGTATCTTTATATTTAAAGCATGCAGGTGTTCATTCATTTTTAAAGAAACCAAAACCTTAACCAACAGCGTCACAACAATTACAGACCTCTTAAATGCTAACACATTTCTTACGGCTTATATTCTCTACAATTGGCTTGATCACCTCATTAGAAACGTGTACAATTCTGAGTCATTAATGATAGTGTGTGAATAATAACAACTGTGTTGTAGTTGTGTTTAACTTTTGCTGCCTGTGTTAACCATATTGCAACACAAGTGCATCACAGTGTGAAATGTGTTTTAGCGAGTGAGAACGTGTTTAGGGTTTTGCCAAAATAATGATTGATTCGACAAATGGGTTTAGGCCACTGAGCATCCTTCAGAGAATGGGTTGAGTTTTTTAGAAAATTTAATGACTTTTTTCATGCCATCAAGGGATGGATGGCCCACAACCTTCAAGAGATGAATGTTTTAGAGGCAGTACTCTGGTTGATAGATGTCTGGTTCCTTGTATAATGCCCTCGTGCAAAAATGTAGGTTTCTATTTTCTTTCGTCTTCACATTCTACTTAGTAAAGCTTTATTTATGCTTTACTTTTTATTCAGGGAAGTCTCACTGAGATCACGACCTATTTTATAAGATAACAAAAGTATTTTTATTGTTTTAAAAAATGGTCAAATTGAGATCCATTCTGTGAGGTCATGGCATTTATAAATTCATTCATGCCTTTGTGACAAACTGGTGAGTTTATGGTAATGCGCTTTCTATTTACATTTAGTATGTCAGTCTTCAATAAATCACCTCCTGCTTGTTCAAAGCTCTGCTGCCAGACTTCAAACAAAAATGCTCTGCTATCTATCTATCTGTCTATCTATAGCTATGCCTATCCACAGCTATCTATTGTCCTCTCACCAAGATCTCCCACCAACTAAACTTAAATCTAAAGACTAGAGAGCCTTTGCACATGGTGCATACTTCTATACATAGCCTGTAAACAAAATCATTTTTTAAATCATTGTTTTTCCCCAACCTTTTCATTGTCCTACCAATCTGTTTTTCATCCTTTTGTTAAGCCCTTTTTGAACCTCTGTATTTGAAAATACGGTATACAAACTTTATTTGCAGCCAATTTCTAGGAGACAGGATTGTGGTTTGAGGTTATGTCTTGTACATATATGTCTTCCAAATAAAAGGAGTAAAATTATTTTAAATATGTGCCCTCAGTAACCTATAGAGAATAAGAATTGTGACATTGTATAACAGTTTAAACTGGAAATCTCCCCCCATAAACCTCTTATATGGGCAATGCTGGACAACATATTAAACAATGTTCCTTCTGTTTGAAATGCATTTGCAAAGTCTAGTTAAGTTTTAGTGGCGTAAAGGAATTTAACAGCAATACAAACATTTTGTTATGTAACAATATTTTTGTCAACAAGTGGCCTCTTTCCCACATGGGATGGTGGTCAGTGCATCTCAACATGTCGATGGTAAAATAAAAGCAAAAGTGTGAGAGTTTTATTGAAAACTAAAGCATTCAGTTCAGCACAAACAATGCCCCTCAGATATACAAAAATAAAATAAGGTAGATAAATAGCAATTATCTGCGCTATTTTCCTGTAACCCAGTTCCTCCGTCCTCAATTACACACTTAGAGGTCAGGAGAAAATAGACCATATTGCAGATGGGACCAGACTGCAAATGTAGGTTCACTGTTACAGTTCCCTAAGCGGACTGCACTCAATGTAACAAACCTGAGAACAGTTCATGAGGCCAAGGCCACTGACACTGAACATAAAACAAGCCAACAGTGTTAAGAGGGTTTTGTAACCAATAAACATTGTTTCTGCTGTTATCAAATGTAAAGATTGGCATTTGGATGTGGATATCGAGCCACAGTACATTAGCTTTAACAACATGCAGCCATTCCAGGAAAGAGTCCAACAGATTTAAGGCTAGAGAGCATTTTCACAGGAAGGAGGCATTCTTCATTTATTGAAATGTTTGTTTCAAATACTCTTATATCAGTGTTTAGATGATTAGCTCCTGACGTTCCTTTAAAGTGAATCAATACACCGAATGGGTCTGGTTTGACAAAACACTGTTATCTGACAAGGTCAGAACAGTCATCATCCCCATGCTGCATTATCTGCTACTAAAGTACATTCCATTAAAGCAGACAGTGTTTAAAATGTGTGGGAGGGCTATGAGGGGGAGGCGAGAATGGGGAGTGCGACAGGAATGAGGGAGAGCACTGTAACAGGTTTCCAGGAGGACAGGGGGAGGCATAAAAGAAGAGGAGGGTGCTGTGAGTGCAAGAATGATAAGCCAAGAAGAATGTGAAGGAAAAGATGGACGACACGAGCAGGATGAGGACAGTTAGGGAAAACTCAGGAGCAGCTGGATATGTGAAGCAGAAGTTCGGAAGACTTATGACTTACACAGAAGCATTTCATGAAAGCTTGGTCACAAAGACATAAAGATTGAGCAGTACAGTTCATCCACAATGTAGTGTTGTGTAGTGCCATCCCAATCCTGAAGAACTCTGCGTTTATCTCATGCTGAACACATGTTTGTATTATGCGAAGATATTAATGGTGCCATAACATAGATAGTCACTTAAAGTACAGCTTATATCTCTCTGGGGAATAGGGGTGTATGCTTCTGTTAACCTTCAAAGGAGACGGTGCAGGAACACAACATTCCCTTATCATGCAGCTGCTTCGACTCCCTCAACTTCTAGAGCATGGGTCCTAAACATTTTTAGGCCAAGGACCCCTCAGCTGAAAAAGCGACTGCAGGGACCCCTTGCTGTATATAAAATTGAGCTGTATATATTAAACTGGGCTTACAACCCAACCTTTTTATGGTGCATACAATGCTAAGCTATTAAAATAATAATTGTTGACATATTCATAAATGTATACATCATGTTGTAATGTTAAAATGTGGAACAGTGAATTCTTAACTATATCCATGTTTTGGCTACCTTACCTATAGGCCAGTACGCCTATCGTCCATGTTGTGTACATTTAAAAAAGATGTATTTTTCCAAATAATACGTTGGCTTCATGTTGATGTATATTTTCAGACATACATAAACTAAACTAAAACTATCAAGCAACTCTGAGGACCCCCTGTTGAAGATCTCGGTTCTAGTGTCAGACATAAATTCATACTTGAACACAGGACAAGTTTAGTGATGAGTACGAATAGATCTTGTCGACCCATAGGCATAATTTACATGGGGAATGGAGGGTTTACACCCCCCCCAATAATCCAAACTGGCCACTGCAACCCACCCCAAAAATCTATACAAAATTTCTTTACATAAATAAAGACGTTTGTACTATAAATCCATGCAGAAAAGGCACAACATGTTGCAGAAAACATTTTTTATTTTGGAGATCTCACCCCCCACCCAATGTTACGCCCTAACTCGACCCCTGAACTGTGATCTGATGTAACCTACGTTTTCCCCTTGTGCTAACAACATGGTGTTTCTGGAAATTCCACCACAAGGAGGAGTTCAGCATAATGATACAGTTGCTTATTTGCAGATCGGGCACACATAGAGCAACATTATCATCCATTTGGAGCATAGACAGAGCATGTGTGACGTCACCCATTGGTATGTGGAGATCTTGTCAAGTTTGCCATTACGGGGCAGCTATCTTGGTTGCAAATGTGACGATTTTAGACGAGAGGGAGGAGTGAGGGAGGAGCCACAGAGTGTTGGTTGGTTGCTGACTGTGACGTTAGCTGAGAGTTGGCAACGCTGCTTACACTCTACGTTACACACTTTCACTGGCAAGCTGGTTGCAACTGCTGCTGAAAGCTAGCCTACATAATTCGAGGTAAGATTTAGCTTCGCTAGGTTTTGTCTGTCATTCACATCATTGTCATGCCCTAAAACACCCCCTGATTTATTGTCAATTTTAAAATCAAGACTATTATTCAAAAAATTAACATAATTCTGTATTGCAGAACACTGATTGAGACCAAAATTAGTTTATGAAAACTGAGGTAATAAATCAAGTGAGAAGTGGGTCACTTTTTCACTTTCTCATAGTCTTCAACAGAAACCAACGACCTTTTGCAACTGCACGTGTCGCCCCCTGCTGGAATTCAGATAGAATGCAGGTTTAAGACCAGATGCTTTGTCCATTAATATTAACAGTCTATGATTTGGAGTCATGTCACTGGCCACATAGATTTTTTTTGGGTCTCCACCAACTCCTGAGGAACATATCCTGGCTCTTTAGCTGCTGAGTGCTCCACTATGTTTACTTGCTAGCTCCTCAAACAGTGATGATAAGGAAAGGAATTCTTTTTTTTCCATCAGAAATGTGTTACCACCTTTGTAGAGAGTAAGATATGATAAGTATAGAGTTGAAGTCAAACCCCAGGAGTGTTGCAGCATTTTTGATTGGTGGTCTGTTTAATGTTATTGTTCACTTTCCTCGCTTTCCTCACTCGCCCTCTCTCTTCTGAACCTCAGGTACACCTGGCTGGCTGCTGAGGGCTGACACTTTAAAGACATTGGCTTCAGCTACAGCTGCTAGTGGAATATCAATATCTGCTTCACACACACACACACACACACAAACACGCACGCACACCTCCCTCCCTCCTGCACATGTGTAGCATGCCCGCATGTATGCACGCACACACGCATGCACGCACGCACACACGCACGCACACACCTCCCTTCTTCCAGAACATGTGTAGCACACATAAAGGCACACACACATCAACAAACACCCCCCTCCATCCGCACACCAACCACTAACCCCCATAGCTGCCATGTTGCACTGAATGACCAACGTAGTAGCAAGAGGGGAACCTTGGGAGAGCTACAGTGGAGGGCACAATAAGTAAACACAAAGCATCCCCCCCCCTTCACTGCCACATTTTTTTGTCGCTACAAAGCACTTTTTTTCTCTCCAAATAACATGTCCTGCATGTGTTGGTTACATCTGAAGAATTTTAAGCAGCTACCTGTAAGCCCTTTAAGACCTCATCCCTGCATGTGAGGATGTACAGAAATACACACACACACACACACGCGCACACACGCACGCACACACACAACACACACACACACACACACACACACACAAACATGCGCACATGGACATGCAAACACACACACACCACAATCATTGACATAATGCATTCCCTAGCCCTTTACCCTAACCGTCACAACTAAAGGCCTAACATTAACCCTTACCCTCACCCTAACATAACATAATTCGAACTCTAATCCTAAAACCAAGTCAACCCTCAAACAGCCCTTTAAAGTAATGGGGTCCAGCATTTTAGCCCCACAAAGCTGTCTGGAACCTGCAAGTATACTGGACTCCCGGTAGGCCCCTCAAAGCTCCCTCTCTCTTCTTCGCTCTTTCTTGATTTATGTGGACGTCTCTCCATCAAAGCCAGATTACTGCTCTTAGCGTTGCCTGGCATGGATCTCTCTGCACTTGGGAGTAATAGCCCGTGGCAGATTGACTCAAGAGGTTATCACATGATTCTCACTGTCTGTTTCAATTGGTTTGGCTATCTGTGTCGGAGTAAATGGCCATTTAAATTTCTGCACTATACGTGCAATGTTTGCAGCAGTAGATAGATTGGTGGATTACAGTTTTTTTGATTGCTGATTGCTGAACAATGAGCACAACTAGATACAAAAACTCTAACCACAGTCTGCACAGCAGCAGTTCATATGGACGAAGCTCTAGTTTCAATGCTTGAACACAGTTTCAAAAGTCTACACACTTGTCTCATGGCTTTAACCACAACATGCACAACACTGCTTACATCACTTTGTTCAAATGCTAACACACTGCTGTCAAAACTGTTAACCACACATTCAAAACAATTGATTTCAGACCAGTGCATTTTAAACACTGCTGATTGCAATTTCAGCTGAAAGTCTTGTGTTAGACTTGTTAGTGATCACATACAGTATACATATTGAAAGTGCAGAAATACTTTTTTTTTGGAAATAAAGAAACACTAAGTAAGAATGAAACATTTATAAACTGTTAAACAGATAAAAGAGGAAATATACCAATATGTCAAGGTAAGATGTCTGAGGTTTCATAGCTATCAAAATGGGAAAACACTATCTGTAGTACGGTAAAACTGTGCACTTTCAGAAAGTAAAGGAGGTGGACGCAATGGAAACACTTGTATTTCATTTGTATGTATAGATGATGCAGCTGCATGGCAAGCCAGCACATCCATGTTCATGTTGATGAAAACGTGTGGCCTGATGCTGGAGAGAGGCAGGATTATTCCTACAATTCTTTGTTACTGTTACGTACCTTTATTTTGTAACTTTTTCCCTCCGTAATTACATAAATTACTACAAACAAAATAAAAATATATTTATTTTTGAATGTTAAAGCAAACATTCCTTCTCTGGTTATGTTATAAAACAAAATAAATTCATGTGACAGAATGTCACTCTTTTCTTTAAAGAAAATACTGATTTGTGTGAAATCAGTTAGAGTTTTGCACATGTTGATTCAGTTGTGACCACTGTCGTTTAGCAATTGAAAAAATCTGTAAGAGCGTGTTCTTTCTATGAATTCTTTAGACAAAAATAGCTAAAATTAGCTAAAATTAGTTTAAATGATAAGGAATCAATTCTCATTGTACCGGTTTCTGCAAATGTTGTGTTTACAGACTGAATGTGAGTTTAGCCTCGGTAACTTCTTGGACGACACAGGGGACAAAGTCAGCTGTTTACTACTCTGACATTTGCATAACGTTGGCCTGACACCTAGTGGATATAATCATTTTGGCCCCTCAGGATTCAGCTGCATTATGACATCAGAGTTGATTTTTTTTGTGCACGCTACTCCTACAAAATTAAGTACAGTATAATAGTCCTTAGACATATAGATGTCTGACTTGAACTGATGTTTAATTTACAAATGGGACATACAATTTAAGTCAAGGTAATACCAATCATCCAAGTCATTTAATACAGCTGTGGGAGTCAGCAAATAAGAAAGAAGAAACTTTTGAAGATAGTGGCCAGTGATGCACACATTGCACATAATCTGAATGAATTTGAAGAGAAACATATTTGTATCAGTACAAGTATGACTACCGCTACACAAAGGCTGGGTGGGTTGCTCATTTACCTCTGATGTATTTCTGACAGAATAGCACTGGCCCTGGTGATGAACAAATGTGTAATTTCAAACTGAAATCTAGGAGTTGTATTTTAATAACATTCTTGTACTTTTATCACCAGTTATCAAAATGGGTCGCTAAATCAACAAGAACTACAAAGAGCTTTGCTAGAACCAGACCTAATGGAGGCTTTTATGGCTCAAGTCTAAAGGCCCGTACACACCGGGACGAATATCAGCGGCCGTTATTCGTCAGCGTTTTTCGGCGTGTTTTTTGTGTTCACACCCAAGCGATTTTCGCTGACGATGAGCCGAATGAACATGCAAATTCATTATCTGTCACTAGATGGCGCTTAATGTAAAACAGAAATACCCCCGTACATAGGGTCAAGTCTTCTTTAAGCTTTATATTGATCTTGTACAACCTAGATAACAATCCATTCCCATTACGGATGTAAGAATCATTAATTGTATTTTTTCTACTCAAAAGTCAGGGACACAAGTCCCAAGTGCTGGCTACTCTTCTTTGACACTGCTGTGGAAGCGAGGCTTGTTTGGGCTGCAGGTTTCAGCAAGCAATTCTCAGTCAAGCGCAGAATCGGTGTCGCTTGGGCCAAGGCAAGTTATATTAACAGACATGACAAAGGGACAAACCAATATACTTCAAACTAAGCCTTAAATGTATAATGAAACACCAAGAATGAGAGTGAGGAAGAAACCTACAGTTGAGGGTTAGATGCAAGCACCATACAGAGTCAAAAAGAAAAGGCTGTAGTTTATCGAGTGGTTAGGGCTAGATTAAGTGCTGAGCACTGTAATCTCAAAAAACAATATTCTGCAGGAAACCAAGAATCTTGCAAAGGTCATTCCCATCTACAAAAATGGAGATATGCACTTATTCTCAAACTACAGACCAATTTCTCTCTTCCACAGTTATCAAAAATATTAGAAAAGCTTTTTATCCATAGATTCGATCATTTCAGAGAAAAACACAATCTACAGAGTGAACATCAACATGGCTTCAGATCAAATCGGTCCACTACAATGGCAGTGATGGAGCTAATAGAAGGAATATCTACAGCTATGGATAATAAGGAATTCATTATAGGCGTTTTCATAGATCTAAAAAAGCCTTTGATACAATTAACCATGAACTATTAATGACCAAATTGGAAAATGATTAGGGGAATAGCACATCGATGGCTCAGTAGTTACCTGGAAAATAGATACCAATATGTCCAATTAAACAACAGCAAGTCGGATTTATTGAGGGTTACATGTGGGGTACCACAAGGATTAGTGCTGGGTCCAAAATTGTTTCTATAGTACATAAATGATCAGTGCTAGGTCCAAAATTGTTTCTATTGTACATAAATGACATTTGTAATGTGTCTAAAATATTAAATATGGTTTTGTTTGCAGATGACCCCAATTTGTTTTGTTTTTGCAAAAACCTTGTAATAAATAAATAAATAAATAAAAAATAAAACTAAATACATATTTGGACATCGGAATTTCAAGAATTTAAGACGTATTATGTTAGATAATATTGAAATAGAAAGAGTACTGTATAACAGCTTTCTGGGAGTTGTCATAGATCACAAATTATGCTAGAAACCACATTAGTCATACTAAAACTAAAATATCAAAGTCCATAGCAATTCTGAACAAAACCAAAGATATTCTTAATACAAATTCTTTATATCTATTATATCTCTCTATTATATATATATATATATATATATATATATATATATATATATATATATATATATATATATATATATATATATATATATATCTCACACAGTACTTCCATATAAACTTGTGTGGTACGTAATTTTGGGGAAAAACGTATAAATCAAACAAAAATCCAATTTTCTAACTTCAAAAGAGAGCTATTAGAATCATGAATGGGGCAAATTATCATGAATTGACAAATCCTTTATTTATACACTTACAGGTACTTAAATTTAGTGAACTTGTAGACCTTTAAATAGCATCTCTAATGTACAACACATATAATAGCATGTTGCCAGACTGTATCTAGAGGTTGTTTCAAAATAAGAAAATGTCAATATGAACTGAGGGGAAGCTGTATTTTCATTAAACCAAATAGCAGAACAAATGTTTTGGTGTACGGCGTTAAACTGTGGAATGAATTATATATTGACATGAATCAATCGACTGTAGACTGTTGTAGGTTATAGAAAAAATAAATAAACTGAACTAAAAGTAAAAAGCTAAACCTTATTGGTTTTTAACTTTTACCTGATGAGCTGTGGAATAGCACTGTACAGCAATGGGATTTTATTTACATACAAATTGATTTAATAAAAAAAGGATTTGCATTTAACTGTTAACAAAAACAAAAGGTCTCCACATACAAAAACTAAATATTACCTGCAGCTCTGCACTAAGTAGAGTGCAATCAACAGACTATGGAATCATGTGAACTCAAATCACAGTCCATGTCACTTTCAAATAGTGTTTTATTTGACCAAGAAGAGCTGTCTGCCCTTCACACACACATACATATACACACACACATCATACACACACATACATACACACACATACACACACACACACAAAATACTAATCAGCGAGATCTAAAGCTCCTGGGTATAGGCTCTAATAGACCATGTGCTTATGAGAAGATAACCATTTGGTGATATGAAGACACAGCATCCAGCGGTGGGTGGCAACAGTAATACGGCTGCATGAAAATGCTCTGCTGCACACTGTGCGCCAAAGCCTTAACTTTTAATATAAGTTGTTGCCTGAAGGCAGATATTAATGAGTCCTTTTTGTCAAGGTGAAGGAGCAGAGATAGCAGACAATGTGCTCAACTTTAATGGATGCAATCACAGCTTTGAATATGAGAGTGTGAGTTATAAAATGACACTGCTGTCCTCTGGGCAAACAAGTTAAGCTTTAGCCCTCGGTTATACAGATCAATAAGATAGTTTTAATGTCAATATCATGCAAGGAGGGCAGATTTTTGACATTTTATTTAATGGCACAGTCAGGATTGTCCTGCAAGAATAGATAACAACTTATTACCTTACAATTTAGCTGACCTGTTTATTGTGTATTTTACTTAGAAACAACCCCCTAAAATGTCACAAATGCCAGGGAGTTAATTAGAAAAATAACTAGTTTTTTCAAATGTGCCAAACTGAAATTATGTAGACAAAAAAACACTAGATGGTGCTGTTAAGTTTTGACTGCTTGCTTCATGATGTCACGTGTGAATATTGTGACCTCAGTTTTCAGTATCACACATAAGTTTTCAGTCTGACTTGATATATAGTTCCCTTTCTTGTCAAATTTGTTGCATCAATCAAATTCATGCATGTCATTTGGCAATTTTAGAGTTTCGTTGAACGTATTTGCTGCAATGTAGTCCACAAACACACATGACAAAGTGTCCACAGAAGGATGGTAAGCACGAGTAGTTTTTGGTCTCAGCCAGTCTAGTGGTTGTCGAAGCTCAAGTAGCTATTATGTCTCATTTGCCAAGCTCTGTGTTAACAAGCCTATGTACAAGAAATAAATGTCACATGCAAATGCACTCTAATGTGTTTTTTTTATGTTGCCACTGTGGTGTTTTGGTGGTGTTAAGATACTTTACCACACTTATGAAACAGACCAGCGAGTATTAATTATTCTCCGGCTTTAAGGAATGGGAACCATGTGGGATGCACTCCATGAAAGCTGGAACCTTAAATGAATACACTTGCTTTGTTTCAGGGAGCATGAAACAAATGAGATGGAAATGAGCTTAACAAATACAAAGGATAGGAAACACAAACCGTTGTTGATGTACAGTTAAAGGAGGACATTTCTGTATGCTTAAAGGATGAATGCCATAATAAAACTCTATTAACCCGAGGCCATTGGTAAATCCGAAACATATTTACTGAATTCATGGCCAATGTTGTGTTGTGATGCCAATAGATTTGGCCAGTTTTAAATGGGGTTGCTATCTGTGTGTTTATGTTGCTTCTACAGTAACCTAATCCTGTTTTTGTATCTCTGTGTTTTAAACCAGCAGACCGTCGGTGTGAGCAGCCAAAAAAATGGGTGTTATCAAGTATCAGTGCTGTTTTTACTCCTAAAATCACGCAGCAGACAGAGATAGAGATGATGGAGTAAATTTGAATGCCTTTTATAGAGAAGAAAGAGACAGATCAGGCCAGGAAGCACTAAAATAAGTATGTGATAAAAGGGGAAGAAGGAAAGAAAGACTCAGAGAAACAGAAGGAAAGACAGATATTAAGTGACGGAGTCAGGCATATAGTGAGAGAACGCTCTGGAACATGTCACATGTGAGTCTGGTCCTGTTGCCAAAGACAGGCTCTATTTTTAGGGGAGGAATGTACACAGAGGCCTCGTGGAGGAGACCATAACAAACAAACAGTACGCAGCACACTCTTACAAAGAGACAGCCCCCTTTGAATCACTCACATAGCATCAACACAAGAGCAAAGAGGAAGAAAGTACAGCAACATGTCAAGGCATCAGATCATCTGCTGAGATTTTGCTTGGAAAACAGAGCGGGAACAGAGAATACATATAAAGAGAAAGAGAGAGAGAGAGAGAGAGACGAGGAACAGGTAAGTGATGTCTTCCAGTAAGGCTTCATGAGATGCCAGAATGCTATAATGTTGGCGAGGATTTAAATACATTAGATGTAAATATTAAACTAAAGTTTTTTTTATAATTAGGTAAATGTGTACAATCATATGTTAAAGTTGACATTTTGTTTCATGTTGCTCTAAATATACTAATATACATTTATTTATTATTTGTCATTTATCTAATGCATGCAATGGAAAAGCTTCAGTAAAATGTATCCAGGCTCCACATAAAATACCATCATCTAACAGAAGCACCACTTTTTCCATGATAATGACTCTAGCAGCAGAAATAGTTGTGCAGGTGTTTCTGGAGTAATCTCCTTAGACACCTAGTCTCCAAAGTAATCAGACAGGCTTCTGTAGGCCTTATTTGTGAAACGTCTGAATGCAGCAGTGCTGAATTGGACCCATGTGCCCGAAGGCAATGATCTAAAGCCATATGATAAAGTGTCTGTTATAGTTGAACAAGTTTCAAATTACTTGCAATCTGTAAACTAGACATTAAGCAGTGGTTTGGGGTAAGCTTACCAAGAATATGTTCAGGCTATATTTGAATACAGGACTTTATTAAAACTAATTCCACTAGCCTGGTTGTGTAGAAATGTGTTTGTTTCACTACCCTTATGGTCTTTGTAAATTCTGGGGATTTTAATCAGTATAGACAATAATTAATAACTAAGATGTCTTACGAGCAAATGTGACATTTTCTCAAAATTCTTTTATTGCGGCACTAAAATCTATATTAAAACTAAATTGTAATCCAGTTTTGATGAAGTCTACGTCACATTTAAGTAGAGCTAATGATCTTTTATATTTTTATATACTTTTATATGGTTGATAATCGTTCTTTCACAGCAAGCCCTCAAATGGCTACTTAGTAAGCGACCATATAGCTAAAACGCTTGAGTTTGAATTTGTGTAAAGTATATATACAAGTTGATGGAGGAGGTTTGAGCTTCAATAAAAAAAATTTAAATAAGCCTTAAAACCAACCGAGTTAATAATAACATGGTCTCTCTCCTCAGCATGGACCAACCAGTCAAGGTCTTCCACTACAAAGACCAGGAGCAGTCGTCCAGCCTGCTTCTGCAGCTCAACAGACTGAGACAGGAGAACATCCTGACTGATGTGTCACTGTGTTCAGGGATCAACACCGAGATCCCATGCCATCGCAACGTCCTAGTCTCCAGCAGCCCCTACTTCAGAGCCATGTTCTGCAACAACTTCATAGAGACACAGCAGACCAAGATCAACTTGAAAGGCGTCCCATCGGCCATTCTGAGCAGCATCATTGACTATGTTTACACAGGACTCATCAGTATCAACATGGAGATTGTGCTGCCTCTGATGCAGGCGGCTTCCATGTTGCAATATGGCCGCCTTTTTGAGGCCTGCTCAAGCTTCCTTCAGGAGCAACTGAGCCCTGACAACTGTTTGAGCATGATAAGACTCTCCGAGATCGTGGCTTGTAACAGTTTGAGAGACAAAGCAAAGGAGATGGCTGTGAAGAGCTTCTCCGATGTGTCGGCATCTGAGGATCTGTGTGAGCTCTCCTTACCAGAGCTCATGGGATACCTGGAAGATGATGGTCTTTGTGCGGAGGAGGAGCAGGTCTTTGAAACACTTGTTGCTTGGATCCACCATGATCCTCTATCAAGGCGTGGCGCCATCAGTGACCTTTTTAAGAAAGTTCGCCTACGTCACATCCATCCTACATACCTCTTCCAATTCATAGCCAACGACCCGCTGATCCAGTCTTCCCCCCTCTGCACCGAGCTCATAGAATCTGTTAGACGGCTGATGTTTTCCGGCAGCACAAAATGCAACGATGACTCTGCAGTTGGCTTCAAACCCCTCTGGGTGGCACCGAGGCGCTACTCCTACCACGACATGTTGGTGGTTGTGGGAGGGAGGAAGAACAACGAGCAGACGTCGAGGGAGGCCCTCTTCTTTGATGAGAAGATCAATAAATGGCAGTGGCTCGCCAAGCTGCCAATTCGCCTGTACAAAGCCTCCTATGTCGCCCTTCACAGTGTCCTGTATGTTATTGGAGGCCTGACTGCAAACACAAAGTGCGGCAAAGTCAATACGACTGTCTACACACTCTCCCTCAAGACCAACCAGTGGCGGACGGCAGAGCCCATGCTGGAGCCACGCTTTGCTCACCAGAGTGTCTCATATCTCCACTTCATCTTTGTCCTGGGGGGCCTGGGGCCTGACAAACGACTGACAGGCAGTGTGGAGAGGTAAGTTAGACCATAATTATCCTCAAGCAAAAACGTCTGTTGGTAACAGCCTACAACACATACAGCAAATAATAACACATCTGTCAATATTGCTTTTAGGTACAACAGTATGTTCAACCAATGGGAGACGATGGCGCCCTTGCCTGAGGCTGTGTTGCACCCTGCAGTGGCCGCTACCAACCAAAGGATATATGTGTTTGGAGGAGCGGATGCCATGCAGAACCCAGTCAGAATAATACAGGTATCACACAATGTTCTTTAATCACTAAGTTTACGTTTTGATTAGTCTGCGTTCCTATTCATGCACCCATCTATCCATTCTCATTTATTCACTCATCAAACATTTATTTCTCTTCACCCCTGCTCCCCCTCCCCACCTGCAGGTGTATCACATTGCCAGGAACATGTGGTCTAAGATGGAGAACAGAACAGTGAAGAATGTGTCTGCTCCTGCGGCGATTGTGGATGACAAAATCTACATTATTGGAGGTAGATACTAGCGGTGATAAGGGCCAATAAATGTATACACATTGCACCTTGGATTCAGCTAAAGAGAAAAAAAATAGAACCTTATTCATTTAGCTATAATTCACTACTATTGGTTTATGTCTTGATGAATCAGATTGTAGAGTTACATCACAGCATTCTGATTGAGCTACACGTGCTGCTCTCTCAAATGAATGTCTGTCCTGTCACAGGATACACCAGGAGAATGATCGCCTATGACACCAAGGCCAACCGGTTCGTCAAGTGTGCCAACCTGAAGGAGAGGAGGATGCACCACTCTGCCACCGTTCTCAACAACAAAGTCTACGTCACCGGCGGACGTCACATCAATGGCCACGACGTTGTCGAGGACTCAGACAATTTTGAGTGCTATGACCCAAAGACAGACACTTGGACATCTAAGGGGTCTCTGCCGTATAAACTGTTTGACCATGGCTCGCTGACTCTGACGTATTTCTCAAACAGACATGGGAAAAATCCAAGCTCTGATTCATATTCTAATGCTTTTATTTGAGACCAGTTTATTTATAACTGACGATGTAGAAAAAAGGTCTCATTTTAAAAACTCATTGTACATGGTCTTATTTTGTAGCAGATCTGCACTATTCCCACTTTAATGAGTAATTATTACTTATTAAAAAGTCCATTACTGACACTTTAGATCTGTCATACCTCAAGAAATCAATATATATATATATATATATATATATATATATATTGTATGATTTGTTAAATGCGTAAGTCATTTTTATACCTGGAAATGTACTTTTATATGTATAACATTTATGTTTTATGTGTTGTATATGTACAACTAAACCTATAAAAACAAGCTATCTTGCTCCTTCTCAACCTGTCTGACTTCACAAAATGTGAAAGTGCTATTTTCAGCCTGTATTGCATCATGAGAGTTTGACTTGTCATGTATAAATCCCAGGGCTGTGTACTGTTTGGTACAAGTCAAAGCTGTGCTCAGCTGTTAGGTCTGAACCTGCTACTGTGTCTGGTGACTGTTTGGATCACTATCTGTTGCTTCAGTGCAAAATTATGAAAATATGATGAGACATCAAATATCCAAATATTTCATGCAGTGTTGCAATCAGAATAGCATAGAACATGTTTAAAATTTAGCTTTAGACTGCATTTAAACAACTTTGGTAGTGCTTTTAGGTTTTGTATTTTTCCACTGCTGTGGACTCATAACCCTATATAATATATTGCACAATACAGTTCTGTATTATCAGCATATATACTGTATCTACTGTATGCTGAAATAATACCTGACTTTGCTTTATGAATTTGAGGCATTGAGGCTTTTTTTGTAGAAAACGCCTCAAATTCTGTATTTAGTAAGGTACAATTTTACCTTTTAAAAAAAAAAACGGTTTTCTGATGTTTTTGTACTGTTTTTTTCTGGTTTTGTTTACTGATTTTTCACAATAAAAATTCAATCCATATATGACGCCTCTCTCCATCTGTCAGTGCAGCATGTCTTCACAGTGTTTAGTCAGTTCACAGTGAATGCAATCGGAGCGTCTGTGTGTCCTGTATGTGTCATCATGTGCCTGTTTAACCCCGCTCACACTCCTGTCCACACAGGCCTTAACATGCCCAGGCAGGGTCCTCACACACAGGATATTATATCATTTTACAAAGAACAGCTTTAAAACTGATCCAGTGGGGAACAGGATGAAATGGCTTTGCTCTACCTGTTGCAGGTGGAATTAAAGCCAGTGGTGCCCCAAGGGGTCTCAGCTGACTAAAATGAATGTGTATGTTTCTGTTCACCTATGAGCTGCAGCTTCAGGGGCTGCAGCCCTTGAGGCTGCATTCGAGGACTGATTGCTTCACACCGGCGCCACAAAGACTGTCCCGTTTAATTTAACTTCTAAGGCTCCTTCAAATGCGGTCTCCTTTTAAAGAATTTGGAGGATCCAAGTGTTGTATCCTTTGCAGCCCCAGGATTCCCAGCATTCATTTCGGCATGATGAAAAGGAAAATGGGAGACATTAAAGCCAGATTTGGTTGTCTATTTAGCCCGCGAGACAGAATAACAGTACTACTACTAAAGTGTTTGTCGGACCACAATTTATAGGGCTGGAATTTATTTGAATGTGTTAATATAGATTGATGCAGACAATTCAGATAATTGCAGCAATTACATAATTTCATTCATCAATTACTTTTAGAGACTAATGTCAGCTGTTTTGTGTGGAGTACACATAATGTGATTAGGTGATATAACACATGACTCTCCGTGTGCATTTCTTTGAAACTAAAAGTCACTGAGTCAAAAGTTTCAGTTGCTCAGCGAATAGAGTCCAGGGGACAGTGGGTGGAGCGGCTATGAAAAGGTGGGAGGGCTGGAAAAACTATAGGTGATCTGATGTTATTTTGAGAAACAAACAAGAGTGTGAATGTTACACCACGTGAGGCATGTGCTCCTGCCGGTTGCCATGTAAGCTGGCAGATGTGAGAGACAACATAGAGAGAGAGACAGAGAGCGAGAGAGAGTGAGACACTGATGAGCGGGGTTTCACAACAGAGAATCTGAGCATGTGATGAAACTCCTCCAGGAGGAGCAGCAACAGGTGTGTGTGTAACTATGTTTACATGGGAAAGTGTGTGTGTGTGTGTGTGTGTGTGTGTGTGTGTGTGTGATTAAGGTTTTTGGGGGGGTAAGGACAGCTGTCTCATCTGGTCACAACATCACAACAAAAACAGGGATCATGGACAGAGGAGAGGGAGAGAGTAGGATGATTAACTACTAACCTTTAAAATCGTTTATTTTGCTACATAAAACTCAACACAAAGTGTAGTTGAGGCTGATGGGAAGTTAGGGGATAACCAGTGAAGAAGAATTCAGAACCTTTACTTAACTAAAAGTGCTAAAACCAAAAAAATGTTACTTAAGTAAAAGTATGTAAGTATCATCAGGAAAATATACTTAAAGTATAATAAGTAAGAGTACTCAATGCAGAAACATCCTCACATTTTAGAATTTTTTTTTTAAAACATTAAATTAAAACAGTTCTGTCAATGGTTAATCATTTCAGCTATACTTGTAGGCTTACATTATATATTGTTGGGTAGTTTAATTTATAATACGAATATCTATACAAACTGTTGTGGCAATCAATTAAGTAGATGTTTTAAGATATTTCAATAAGTAACAACATTTAACATGCTGGTCATGCTAAGTAGAAAGTCAGGGGATCACCAAAGTCAGTGGGGTCCATCCACCAGGGACAATGAAATTCGTAAAGGCTTAGGGTTGTCCCAATGTCGAATTTCAAAGGGCGTGAGGCTTTGAGTACACACTTACCAATTCCTTTCCATGAGTACATCAATCAATCAATCAATCAATCAATCAATTTGCATCAATGTAGACTTCACTAAATGGAATTACCCACAGTTCAAAGCGTTGTGACGTTTACAGAGGAGATTATAGGGAAATCCAAGAAATTACAACACGACACAAGCCCACAGAACGGAACGGGCCTGTTGTTTGTAAAACAAGAGTTTGAAAAAATTTGATATCAGCCAGCCTTGACCATGTGGGAAGCAACAAACTTAAAATGAAGTGTCAGCAACATCTTTGTTATTAAACGTCACCAATGTAACATGTGATCTCGTGAAGTGCTGTCCCAATCCCATTTCTACCTATCTGAGTCCATGTGGCCTCACACACTCACTCACTTAGCACCTGAGATCGATTAAATCTGTGAGTCTTTAGTCCTTAGGCTCACTTTGGGATTGGGCCTTTGTACCTCTCAGTATGGCTATCTTCAGAAACTGATGTCATCCGGGAACTTTAGCACACAGAAAAACAAGTGGAGATAATTACCTCTTTCATCATCCATGGAAGTCCATCATGTTTTTTTAATCCTCCGAATCCTCCTTGGTAGTGTTAATTTTGTCACCTATTTTTAATTTATACTTATGCCTTGTGACAAATGTCCTTAGTTTTAGTCATATTTAGTCATTCACGTTTTTTTGTTAGTCAAATTTTAGTCGACTAAAAGTCTTGTCATTTGATTGTCATTGATTCCATACAACGCTCTTTGGCAAGTAAAAAGCTTTACTTTGATTAATTTTGGGGTGTCTTATGCAATTTTATAGCATTTGAAAAAGAAATTGAAGTGGTTTTGAAATAGTATTGAGTAAAAGTTGACATATTCCAGTCTGTGATTATCCATCAACATAGTTTCCTTTATTTTTAGTCTAAATAATTCCTAATTTCTGCTTTTCCAACTCAAACATTAGGTATAATTTCCTAAAAGTGAGGTTTATTGACCATAAATTCCAAAAATAGCTGTAAAACTAAAGTTAATAAGTTAGTGTTACGTAGTGTTGAAAACGTCAAAAAAGTGTCAAAAGTGTTGAAAAAAGGGACAAAAATATAAGAAAACGTTTAAAACGATCGATAAAAAGCCTCAATAAAAGTGTTGATTTTCAGATTTGACGCCAAGACAACACAAGGGTTAACAAAACATAAAAGAAGAAGTAGTGACCACTTAAAATGTATAATTACAACTAAATCTGGGTTTACAGTGGCAACAAAACTACTTAGTTAAGTTTAGAATAAGATCGTTGTTTGGGTTAAATCAGTACATTTGTTTTGCTTCTTCTGGTTACGCGTGTGACAAAAAACATGATGTAGTTCTGTTTGTTATGTAAAGTTAGAAAAAGCCCGCCATTTACTTTTCATTTTAAACAGGAAATGGAGCCCGGTCTCGTGTTTGTTTGACCTATCCACCACACTAACCTAACTCCTTATGCGAAGGCACTCCCCTCATAATTACTATGGCGGCCTAACATTAATATGACCATTTGGTTTGTAATTCCAAAGGAAAGTCTCACAGAGCCACATCATTAACACTCTACCAAGCACATCTCTGATTCAACATTGTTTGTGATTCACTGGGAAAAACCAAACTGATCTCTTTTCAGCAGTAGGTCATTGCTTCTTTCTCAGTTAGTCAGCCACCAACTGACCAAACACTTGCCGGGACTTTCCATGTTATCCTGCAGTTTGGCCTAATCTAAAAATAGACATAATTTAACTTCAGGGACTCATAACACCATACACATCACTGTATACCCCCTGCAGTTCACACAATAATAACTTGTATAGTGTCAAAGTTCCACTTCCTACACACACCATTGGGCTCTTTGTGGTTACCCACATGGGGAACTGTTGAACTATTTCAGCGTGGCTCACTTCTGCAGTGACTGCAATTGTAAGTCATGATCGGTACATCTAGTCAGAGTACATCTGCTCAATGTGCTTTGACATATTCTCATGTGACGTCTTGTTGACAGATTATAAAATGCAGAGTGTGTGCAGAGCTTTGACCTCTTGCATATATCAGGGTGTTGCATCAAAACTTCAGACACACAGCCCCAGATGCACCTGCTCCAAAAACTTCAGCAACACGTGATCTGTAATGAACAGCGCAGTAATGTTTGAAATGAATTCAATGATTTCAATAACACTGAGATTGAAATGCACTTTCGCTGAGGGAGAACCACTTCCCATACTTGTTCATTCTTTGTGAATGTCACAATAAGTCACAGAAGGAATCAACAGAGCCATTGTCAAAAATAAGTTCACTTTATACAACAAAATGGTAGTTTATAACCACAAATGAAGAGCCTGCATTGCGTAAACCAGATCAGTTAACAAGCCTGGACATGCTATACACACATGGTGTGTCCAACACATGCACTGAATGAGCTGAAATACTGGCCCGTTGGTTCTTGGAAGAATTGCACATTGGTTGTGCACCATGTGAGGCTTCTAACATGTTTTCCAGATAGTAACCCGCTTATATTACCAGATTGTGTTAGGAATTATGAGGACCCACAAGGTAAGAGACAGCTGAGATATTAACAGCACTTCCTCAATTGCTGCCTTTGCTATCATCCTTACTGTATGCTGATAAATTAAACAAAATCCAATACACAACACTTTGGTCTTTCCCAAAAGCCTCACGGATGAGTGTGCAAACATGTCTTGTGTTTAATCAAGCTGATAAGAGTTGACCCAGTGGCCTGGCCAGACTTAGTTACACATTTTCTTTGATGACACAATCCAAAATAAACAAAACACCCTGATGCAGTCTTCACAGATCAGTTGGTGCGGTTTTGGGATAATTGAAATACAATGGTACGTACAAGCGATATCTCACACACACATACACACACACACACACAATCCACAATGCAACATGATACTCTGGAGGACAACTTGATCTATTTATAATACCAGGAGTGACTAAGAACCAGGGGACTTTGCAGCTACATTACTGTGAGGCTGAATTTTTATTAACATAAGGCCAGTACTGAAAGGCCTGGGCAAAACACTGCCTGAACAGTAATTACTTTTATCAACACCAATGCATTAGTCATTAAAAACTGTAGTGCTTCCATTGTTATAGTCCAGAGGTTTTCAAACTGTGGGTTCCTGAATGGGGTCAGTAACAAAGTCAGATGCAGGGTGCTGTTTGGTTTCACTATTGTATCACATACTTGCATGAAGAGTGGAAGAAAGTTAGCAATACCACAATGTAAAATACTTTAAGGTTCTGCATAGACAATTCTACTTCTGTAAAAGGACATAGTATTACAGGGGTTTTCACTAGTTTTGTTGTGGGACAGGCCTTTAATATATCCCATAATAATGTATCATATTTTATCATGTTTTGGTTAATGTCTCTACAACTACAAAAGACTCAAAACTACAGAGACACAGCACAACTACAAAAAGGCTAAAATCAACTACAAAGAGACTTAGAAGGACAGAGAGACACAAAATCAGTAGACACCTGAAACAACTAGTCTGATATTTGGTCCCCGACTTGTTAAACAAATGTAGTGAAGTAAAAAGCACAATATTTCTATCTGAAATAAGGCGGAGCTTAAGTGCAAAGTATATCAACAATTGTTAACACTCAAGTAAATGTATATATTTTCAAAGTACAGTATTTGTTAATGTAGCCTAGCTACTTTCAACGCTACAGCAAAGGTTAACCTATGTCCTAGTCTCCCAAAGCCATTTAACATTCAATAAATGCTTTCTAATGGGATTCATCTTATTAAAAATCCTTCCAAATCATTTGCCTTGGTGTCCTCTGTCTCTACCTTTCCATGACATGACACAGATTTGTTACCTCTGCAGTTCTCTCCAAGAGATTTTGCAACGCTCAAGTTGATAAACAAAGCCACGTGTTGCAGGGAAGTTTCCAAAGAGGGCGGAGCTCATGTATTTCCGGGTTCTGAGTTGAGGATATAAGAAGAGCTGCGCAATGACAACATTAGACCAGAAATACGTCCAGAACGCGTCGCTTTCAAGAAGGGATACACACCAACTCAAACAGGGAATATTTCCTGATATTATTTTAGATTTATTTGAACTCGACGTCATCGAACCAGAATGCCTTTCCTCGGACAGGACTGGAGGTCGCCGGGTCAGAGTTGGGTTAAAACCGAGGAGGGGTGGAAAAAGACAACAGCAGACGAGAAAAACAACAATATCTCCGTGGAGAGGTTGGTCATAAAGCAAGTCCTGAGGGTGTCGGCATGACAACAGTTAGCGCAACTCTATAATGCGTCATCACTAGTAGTTAGAGGAAGATGGGGAGGAGGGGGAGATATTTTAAAGAAAGTCCAAACTGCATGAACAAAGGCAGAGTGGTTGACAGCCCCCCCCCCATCTTTTAACCTCTTTGTTTTTCTGAGGCCATGCTCCTTGTCCAGGCTAACCACTGAGCTATTAATACGTTCACAACAAGTGAGGGGATTAACAAACGTCTGTTGAGTCTGTCCGCTTTCCTAAATGCCCACACTAACACGAAAAGCTTTCCTTCAACAGGGCCTACGGTTACAGTTAAACACATGTACATTATATTAACACAGGCAGTATGTATTTGACCCCCTGTTTTGATGTTGTGATGAGTATGCGCTCTGTCCTGGTAGAGTGGTAGCTTAATGAAGTATGTGTGTGTGTTTTTTTCCCCCAGCTTCTGCAAAGCCAAAGAAGAGGAGTGTTTCAACAAGGAGAACCTGCTGCTCTCTCTCAGCTTCGACATGTCTGCCAAAAAGAGGAAAAAAGACCACATGAACAACAACTCCAAGGTCCCCTGTGAGTCGCAATGAAAGGGCCACACAGCACAAAGGATAATATTTTGTAATTTAATGTGTGGGGTTATAAATGGCATAATAATATTCCAAAGTTGGCTTCCAGACCTAAAATATTAACAGAAGAGGGTTGTGAGGATGTTATGCTATGTTCACGAGGAGGAACACTTCCTGATAATACTGTTTATGATACATTTTCCATAATTTATAAACTATTTTAATAACTATACTGTCTTTTGAAATTGCATCTTATTGGTGTGTGTGTGTGTGTGTGCGCGCACATTTGTACGTACACACACACACACACACACACACACACACACACATCTAAGCTGTTTAATGGGGGCAGGCCATTAATATAAACATTCTGCTTTCTCACAGATTTCCACCGGGAAAACTGGATTTATGTTCATAAAGGAAGCACCAAGGAGGTAACAAACCAACTTACTCACTTTCACATCAACTTTTCATCAACATATCTAATGTAAGCATGACGGGAAAACCCTGTACTCCTGCCGATGCTCTCAAGCTAATACCCCGATAATTGAATTTCCCCCAGCGCCACGGATACTGTACACTGGGAGAGGCCTTCAACCGCTTGGATTTCTGCAGTGCCATCAAGGACACGAGGAGATTTAATTATGTTGTCAGAGTGAGTCCTCCTCTTTTTCTTCCAGTTTCTTCTGACCCTTGTGATTCTCTTCCTCTGTGGTTGTTAATAGGCAATGTTTTGTCAGTGGCAGAGAAGTGGTTAAGGTTAAGCGGGTGTGTATGCTTCTGCCTGGCTCTTATCAATGCTCTGCAGACAGGGCTCTCTCAGTGGGGATGATACCAACCCAGGGAGTGTATGTGTGTTTTTTGTGGGAGGGCAAAAGTGTGACATAACATGACATTTAGCCATTTGGCATCCCTACATTAAATTAACCTAATGCTTTATTTAAAAATAAATTCCTCTTTACTAACCAGTTTATTCACTTAAAGCATTTTATGACTCTGAATTCTTTCCAAAGTACACACACTAGGGATGCCAAAAGGCTTTGTGAAAAATGTCCACTAGAAGAAGGATATGACATTGTCAACATTCCTTATATCAATAAGGTAATTGCATTATGTGATATCAAACAATAATCCCTTAGTTGAATTTGGAGCTTTTCCCCTCCACGTCAAAGTGTCATCACACTGAACCAAACACCAGCTCTCCCACATGTGCTCACATGTGATCTGGATCCATGTGGTGTTCTTCTGTGCCGGGTGGGGGAGGGGCTTGGGGTGTGTGACAGCTGTGCGGTGAGGTGCGACCATCCAATGGGGGTTTATGATACCAGACCCGGTGGTTTCCAGGGGATTCAGACCCCCATATACACACACACACTCACACACTGGTCTCTGCCAGACTCCTCCTTTTGCGTTAATCCTACTTTCCTACCGTCTTTCATGCCTAAGTTTTCTGTTGAGCTTTCTCTTTGCTATTTAAGTGCCTAATGAATGTGATTGGATGTACCAATTTCTGCCTGACCAGGAGGAGTCGTACAGATTTTCCATTTTGGCCGGACAGTAACATATTTTATGACTTTATTTATTTTATTTTTTTCTCGAGTCATAAACACAAGTATAGGGTAGATATATCAGAATATAAAATAATCCATCATTCCACAAGTGATCTAAGTTTCTAATGTCTTTACACAGAACCTTCAACAGAAAGTTTGACATCTGTCTCTGAAGTTTTTGGATTGACCTTTTTAGTGCAGTGCAGTGTGGTAAGCCCAAAAACAATATCGCTGTGTAACACTAGCGTCTAGTCTGGACACGGTGTCCTAGGTCACTGTTCTTCACTGGTTGTGTCTGATGGCATTTGCGGGTTCATTTAACTGCGTCTCAGTTACAGGGATCGGGTTCTTCCACAAAGAGACAACGAGAGGTCCTCACTTTTCTTAAAGCAGACAAAGAGACAGAAACCTTAAAATGAACATGTTTTAGTAGAGCCATTATAAAATAACAAAAAGATGCAGTGCTTCAAATACTGTTTGTGTTTTTGTGGAAAACTATTGAGCCACATGCCAAGCTGTGGAGTGCAGTTTAGCGAGCAGTAGGAGCTAAAAGTAGATATGGAAACGCACATTGTTCTGCACGGCTGCTCTACAAAGAGAGGAACACTTGATGAGCTGCTAAAAGAAGAAAGGCACGGGATTAGGTTTTAGGAATGGAGCTGAAAATGGGAGCCAGGAGGAAGCAAAGAAGCTTAAAATTGGTAAAAACACAGGCATGAAGGGTGAGGATGTAGAAGAAGTAATTTAGTTTGGTACTATTAAGACCCCCAAACTCATCTACTTTTCATTTAGGATTTGGCTGAATGCGTACTTTCAGTAGGCCCAATTTGTAGTACTGAACCTGCATCTTTTGTTAACCAGTTTTAAGAGTTTTAGATTTATGCAATGCTGTCTTTTTATGCCTCCCATAACTTACTGTCACAAGTATCCCCTCCAGTCTACCAGAAAGCTCCCCAACAATATGTTGACGTTGAAATGACAAAGGTCATATGCTCCGCTCAGAATTGACCAAGGGGGAACTTAAGTTTCTCCATGATGTCACAGACATGCCACCTTGGAACCCACTGTTTGTCTGCTAGCCAACAGCAACAACTGCGCAGACATACACACACACACACACACACACACACAGGTATGCATGGACACACAAGTGCAGACACACTCTGTCAAATGATTCAGGTAATTCACATGAGTGGAGTGTGTCAGGAGTCAAATGATTATACGCTGTTTGCGGAGGCTGATGTTGTTGACAGCACAGGCTGTTGTCCAACACCTTTCCAGTAGCTTCTTTCCCAAAAGAGACTCTGATCAAGAGCGATCAGAGTCAAACATGCTGTTTCTATGGTTGTTGGATTCAGCTTCAGAGAGTAATGACCAGTCGGAGCAGCTCCCAATTTGTTCTGGACAGCATTTATTGTTAGGATTACAAGTGCCTTTTCTAAGAATGCAGCATAACAAACATAATGAGGCAGTGGAACAGAGAGTCTCAGCAGCTGACGGTATGAAATTTATGTTCTTTCTCTCTTTCTCTGCTCTAGCTCCTGGAGCTTATCGCCAAATCCCAGCTCCCCTCACTCAGTGGAGTGGCGCAGAAAAACTACATGAATATTCTGGAGAGAGTGGTACAGAAAGGTGAGCCCTGTTGCATTTTTTTTCTAAAGTCATACTCAACGAGTTTCCCTCCTTTTGGTCTACAGGGTGATTTTCCACTTCACACTCATGCAGCAATACACAAACTCACAAATGGCACCTCATTTGGTCTATTTAGTTTTCTTCATTGTTGGATCAAATGTTAAGTAGACTCCTCGTCTTTTTAATAGACATAAATGCATAAGAAGGAGGCCTTGCTGCTCTGTTTGCAGCAATGGGTGAGGAAATGAGCCCTAACGACCTATAAAGAAGGCCGAGGAGTGAATTTAGTGCTTTAATGGCACAGTGAGAAACACTGACAGTCACCAGACGCCTCAGCAAGCCTCAGTGTAAACTAAATGTTCCCTCTGCTAAACAGAGATTCAGGTTGTTTAGGTGGCGTTCTGAAACCCGTTGGCCAAATATTATAAACGTCACAGGAGAAGAGTACAGCCACTCCAAAACATTTGCTTTTAATAATGTGCTTTTCGAATACATATTTCACTTAGCTGTTTGCATGGTAGCTGCTAATCTCTCTGTAATACCCAGGCTTTAAAACCTCACAGTTATAATCACGATTGGAGTAATAAGTTGAAGTAAATGAATATCTTTTGATTTTCCTCCTCAGTTCTGGATGACCAGCAGAACGTTCGCCCCATCAAAGAGCTACTGCAGACGCTCTATGTCTCCCTGTGTAGTCTGGTTCAGGACATGGGCAAGTCTGTCCTGGTGGGGAACATCAACACCTGGCTGCACCGCATGGAGAACATCCTGCAGTGGCACCAGCAGCTAGACAACATCCAGATCAACAGGGTAAGCATCTGCTCAAAATACAGGGCTAGGAGCCTGATTCAGCAAAGTACTCTTATGATTAGGGCTGCACAATTAATCATAATTCTATCGCAATATGGACTAATGCAATATCCAAATCGCAAGGGGCGCAATTATTGTTAAAGGCTAAATACGTGTCAAATAGTTATTAATTAGAATGGTGCTGCAGAGACGTCCCAGCCTACAAATGCTATCCTACAGACTAAAGACA
This sequence comes from Etheostoma perlongum, assembly GCA_026937815.1. Lineage (NCBI taxonomy): Eukaryota > Metazoa > Chordata > Actinopteri > Perciformes > Percidae > Etheostoma > Etheostoma perlongum. The sequence continues at coordinate 22,055,557 of CM049376.1, forward strand.
AAATCTTTGTTTGGTACAGATCCTCGCAAAAATCACACTATAATTCTTTTCATTTTTTTAAAATTATATTTTTTAATGAAATAGGAAATTATACAAAAATGATCATTACCTCCAATTTCGCAAACTGTATTACAATTGCAATATCATTCAAAGTAATCTCAATTAGATATTTTCCTCATATCGTTCAGCCCTACTTATGATGATAAATTTAGACCTAAATGCTAATGTTCATTATATTCACAACTTTCCTTATTCCTCCTGTTTTCTTCAGCCCACATCTACAGGCCTGACTCTGACCGACCTGCCTGCCAGTCTCCAGTTGAACATCATGCAGCGTCTGACGGATGGCAGGGACCTGGTCAGCCTGGGCCAGGTGTGTCCCGAGCTGGGGGGCCTCACTGAGGACCGGCTGCTGTGGAAGAGACTTTGCCAGTACCACTTCACAGACAGACAGGCATGTAGAAATGAATGAATGATCCCTAAATGCACATAGAATGAGATTGATGCACTCTTTCTTGCCCTTACACACATTTGCATACATGGCAGGTTGTCAGTGTTGCTCGTTGTCCTCACAATAACAAGGTTACATACTTGAGACCTTAAAAAAACAAGACAACAGAGCTGTCTTTTCGACATACATATCAATAAAATCAAAATACAAGGTGTCCTGTATGATAAATGAGACTTGCTAGTGGAAAATAGGAAGCCTTAGTGCACATACTAGCACTACAGTAACCTAGCACTAAGACATTCTTAGGTGTTAAGTAGGTTACAGCGTTCTACAGTGCTTTTAGATTTAGTTGTCTTAGCTATTATTGCTCCATCTTTTACTGTGTGTAGTAGTGAATTGGGATACAAAAGAAATTCTCAAGAACGTTGACATTAAAGTAGATATTTCAAAGTATTTTTCTCTCATTGGGCCCTGTCTTAAAGTCGGTTTACTTCTTCTTTAGATCCGGAAGCGCCTGATGGTGTCAGACAAAGGGCAGCTGGAGTGGAAGAAGATGTATTTTAAGCTGAGTCGCTGCTATCCTCACAGAGAGCAATACAGCGACACCCTGCACTTCTGCACACACTGCCACATCCTTTTTTGGAAGGTAGTATTTATTTTTTTCTTCTTCTCCTGTGCACTTGATCAAAGTGGATAAGAAACTCAAATGTCACTGTTAGTAAAGCTGAAACTGATAGTTGTCTTTGTTTCTTTTCCCAGGACACAAACCATCCCTGCACAGCCAACAACCCAGACAGTTGCACCATGTCCCTCTACCCTCAAGACTTTATTAACCTTTTCAACTTCTGATCCCCCCCCTCCCTCCCACAAATCCAGATGATCTGACTGTACATACTGTAAATAGAAATGTACAATATTGTTTTTGTTTAATGGCACAATCAATTCCTGGATGTGTTTTTTAGTTGAGGTGTGACTGGAGGGGGTTCAGGCAGTGGGACATTATGCAATTGGTTTCTTTGAAAGGGTACGGAGACCTTTGGGAGAGTTCAGTTGAAAAGCAAGTGAATGTGACTGAGAGGAAAAGAGATGTAGCAGCCAGTCAGCCTGGCAGATAAAGGGAACACTCAGCTGTCAGAGTTTAGTCTTAGTTCAGTTTTTTTGGTTTTTTTTGGAAGTACACCTCCAAAGTAAACACACCTGTTGACCTCAGATGTGTGCACTTGTTTTTCCCAATTTGGAATTTTTTATTTTATATTTATTTTCGGTTTTCAACCCTTTTTAATTCAAACCTGTTTTAAATTGTGATTTGTTATTTATATTACAAAGTCTGCTCACATGGGGAGATGCCATGTGTTGAGGTTCAGACACTGGGACGGAGAGATGTAAATCTTGAGTTGCTGCAGAGATAATGAATGTAAGCAAGGGAGTCGTCATTGATCGTTAGACTGAGTGATTCTATATGTTGACACAACAGCGTGTTGTCTATTTTCTTTGTTTTTCACTTTTATAAAGATTTGATATGACTTGTTTTTTTTTTTTTTTTAATTGTGTGTTGTTTCTGCTGTGGCTGCTATAGCAACAGCATGGGAGTGCAGTATTACCAAAGATTGTAATCAAAGTCGGTATAAAGATGGCATGTGCCTTTATCACGGAACTTGAAACCGGTACAGCTAAATCCTCATTTGCAATGTTTTCAGATCCTGATGCTGTTTTTGTCAACACGTCTCATTTACAGGAGTGCTATTTAACATCTGATGCTATGATACCAAAGTTGATTGTCTGAAACATCTTATTTTTTGCTGTAGCCTCCTGCATGATTTTTTTTTTTTTTTTTTTTTTTTCAAACACCCAGCTGATTGTGTTTATTTATTGAGATTCTGGCAAGGAATGGAAAGATTTCTATAAATGTGCACTTTGACCCAGACCTTCCTCTATTACTGCTCAGACAGTGAGGAATGATGTACATGCTATGCAATGCGTTCTGTTTATGTTCTGTTGAATAAATAAAAGAAAATAATCCTACCTCCATCTGTTTTATGTAGTCACCCCATCTTAAGCACACACTGAAGCATTATGTAGGACAATTGTTGGTGCGTAAGAAGCCAGGATCTGGTCGACGGCAAAATTGTGCTCTCTATTGGACAAATGATGAACTGCATGGATATCCTTACAACAACTATCTATGATCGATGTTTTCTCTGCCTCAGATTTTCCATCACTCTTCATACCCGAGTGTTTCTTCCTGGAGCAGAGAAGGGAAACAGTGCTTCGATGATGAATCCCTAAGCTGAGGCTTTATGAAAAGACAAATGGCAAATCCCTTACCACTCGTAATCACTATCTTCAAATACAAGTGGATCTCTCCAGTATTTCCTTTCCTCATTAGTATTTATTAAGCAGCAGTATAATAACACCAGGTTGCTAAACAGTGAGCAGTTTGATCAACACTATGTTCTAGGCTGTTTGCAGATGATCTGTATTGGTGTTTTATTTGCCTGATAAGTTATTTCAAAATTGAGCTCAGCTACAGCTCTGTCTGTCCCTCTGCTTCGGTTTCACTCCCTACGGAGTCGGACTTAATGTCCCGCCTACAACACTATCAGACTTTTACTGGGGATTATGTTGAAAGTTTCTAATTTACTAAAGCATCTAAACAAAGTTTTTGTTGGAGGTTGTAAAATTCCAAAATCTTAATTTGGACTTCAAGATTTTCATTTTCACTGTAAATGCATATCGGTTAAGAGTTTCATTTACTACTGATAATCGGTATCAGTATCAGCCTTGAAAAACCAGTATGGGTCGATCTCTATTATGTTCAAACTTCAGAAAGTCATTTCCTCAAACAATTCTTTTAATTTTCAATAGAACAGTTGAAACAAAATGTAAAAAGCAAATGAAACCTTTTCTCTGCATGACATTCAGACAATATAAACAATGTAATACTTGACTGCTTGTTACACAATGTTTTTTTTAATAAATAATATTTCTACAAATATGTAAATACTATTCATTTTAACAAAGCAATATGATTTTGCACATACAGTACGTCATTGTAATTGTGTGCATCTTCCTCTGCAGTGTTGCTCCTCAGGGTGTGTAGGGAGGTTTTACAGAGAAGTTCAACATTTGGTAGCATCCTGTGCGTTATTTGGAAAGGCATGAATGAATCAGCTGCCAAAGGAATAATACACAGGCATCATTTAAGGCCATTGAAAAAAAGGAATCCTTCTCACAAAGAAATTCAATCTATAATTACTGGTCACAAAAGCTAAACATGCATCTTCCTCTATAACCCTCTGAAGTCTAAGGGAATTTTCACATATCTTCTTAAGTTTTTAGGGTATTTGCATATACCTGATCCCCATGTGTTTCATATCAAAATGTTTAGAACAAACTCAGCTTTCCGTATAATGACGCCCACATTTTTTCTAATGTTTTTAATGTGTATAGAGATAATTTGGCAATAAAGCTGGACCGCTGATGTTGGCTTTTTGGTAGCCCTCAAATCTATTTTGAAAACAAACCTTAACTTATGATGTGTTGTACAAGTTGTTTCAGTGCTTGAAATGAATATAACTTAGGTTATATATGATTAAAATAGTAAATAAATGTCTGAAATGAAATTTTGTAACATCACTTTAGGAGGAGATGTTTTGTCAAACATCGTTTGGATGCTCCGGTGCGTCTTTTCGTCCTCAGAGGGTTAAAGTTACAAATCTGCTGGTTTAAGGCAGTAATACCCAGAATGTGTACATGAAAAAGTAGCCCCTGTATTGTTGCCTTGACAGCAGAAAAAGAAGGCAATGTCAGCGGTACATTCCCATCTTTTTTTCTGACATAAACAATATAATTTCTAAAGCAGCATTAGCAAATGTATAGCCCGCTACTACAGATTTCTTTTATATAACCCTCCTCCCCCCATTTTTTTTTTTACGACTATCATGCAAACATATCATCTACAGTTTGTGCCTTTTGAAACACATAAGCACCAATAAAATATTTAAACTCTTCTAATAGAACTCTCCAGTGTTTGTATTACTTCTAGTTGCCATACATTGCTTTCTAAGAATGTGTGTACCTCCTGCATTCCTCCTCCTCTGCATCTCTTCCACAGTATGCTAAGATATAATCATGAGAGCAACGGAAATTTGGGGAAGTGATATTATATTCGAACCAGTGAAGTCTCATGATGTTGACAGCAGCACCCTTGAATTTTAGACCTTCAGTTGATTTAGCAGTACAGCTTGTTTAACACGTGGAGGGAAAAATGTCCTTTTCACCTCACTTGCCACCATTAGAATAGCTGTTAACGTGTTTTAAAGTACTGAGTTAGCATCGAGCCACAACTGCTAGACTTGGACCCACAACCCTTAAATCTAGCTCTATAACCATTCAGCTTTGGCAACATTTCACTGTCTGTCTGAGCTTCCAGTACATGGCGATATAAGTACCAACTGCAGAGGATCCAAGACGCTGAGAATCCCCCGGTGGTGTATGAGGTGTAGCGGGGAAAGCAGTTGTCGCTGTAGAACTGCAGTCCTGTGTATGCAAACAAATGAGCACTGAGTATTATGTGGCACGTGCATGCACACATGGATGTAGTTTTGAGAGAGAACAAAAAAGTGGCATGCTTATAATGATCTGGTAAGGCTGAAGGTTGCAAAGGAAAAATAAGGAGAAGAGCTACCAGATTTAGTAAATGTCACAGAGGTATGTTCTCTCTTTCAGAGTTCTGAATAATCCACTCAATAGCATCCCAACCCTACAGATCCACACAGAAGAGAAACAGAAGATTAAAGAGGAGAAGTCATACACAGTGATGGACAGCGCTGGAAATAGTAACTTTTGACTGTAGGTCGCCCTGGAACTGCAGAGACAGTAAAGTTGGAAGGCATGCAAATAAATCCTCAGCAATGGGTTTCTAACTTGCATCAAAGTTTAGACTACATGCAAAAGATACAATAAGTGTATGATTATAAATATACTGCTTTGTATTACCAGGATTGTTCCTGCACCCCCCCCAAAGAAGTTATAGCCAGCCCAAAAGGGAAATCAGTGCCAAAATGATAAGAATTGAGAGAAAAAATAGCATCTTCTTCGACTGTGTTTTAATAATTTACCAAACAACAGTTGAATAAGCAGAAGATAAACTTAAATAGGAGTGCTTATATCAGTTTTAACGTCCAGAGTCTGGCTGTGTCTGACTTTTTAAAGCAGTTTTGTTGATTGGCGTTTAACTTACTGAGGTGTAATCAACATTTTTGTTCATCAAATTGTCAGAAAGAACAGGCAAATGCACATAGATTCTATCAAATAAGGTAACACAGACTCATCGCCTTTACTGTACTCGGACCAATCATGCTTAATGTTGTGCGTGGTCCCCCTCCCCCATTCTGAGTCAGGAAAAACCCTGGTTACCTTCCTGGCGTTAGCCGACATTCTCCTAGCCATCATCCCTTCCAGGTAACTGCTTAGACTCACTCCCTTGACTGTGATGATGGCCTCCTGGGTGAGGATGGTACTAAGGAGGGAGGGGGACAGAATGTGATTACTGTAAGACATTAACAAATAGAATACCACACTTACCTGCATGAAAGTAGGACAATAGTACACACACTCTGTACCCAGAGATGTTTTCAGAAATTAAATAAAGCAACAAATACTTACACCTCAGGGTTGTCTGGGTGCGGCCTGTAAAGAAGCCTCTCATCCACTGAAATCAGGTTGGTGAGAGTAATCTGGAAGATAAAATACATTTGGATTTCCTTATTTATGGAATATTATGATGCCAACACAGTGCACGCCATTGATTTGGAAATAACAATTTCTATTATACTGTACCACGGTGTTTCCTGTAAATTAGGTTTATGTTGGCAGTTGATGGACTCCGGATTAACTTACATTTGTTGAGCACAGCTCCATCTTTTTCTCCTCTGGGTCCACTATGGAGTGTTCCTTCACATACGTCTGCGTATGGTTAGTTCCCAGTATCTACACAACCAAACACACAACACACACACACACACACACACAACATTGAGTACAATAAAATCAGTCCAAATTTCACTTGCCTTGTACCAAAGCTTTTACAGGACACACTTTTGAAATTTTTGTTCTGAAAACCTCAATTTAACAACCGCTGATCGACACATTCTAGAAGCTGTGGTTTGTTTCTACAGTACGGTGCTGTCGGTGGGGAATAGACGAATAAAATTCAGATGAATAACAACACATTAGCTGTCTAGACCCCTGCAGGTCACTGAACACCCAGTCAAGGCACCTGTGTCTTAGTCTTTACCATGTATGCACCTCACCTGTCTGCCTCTGGCCGTGTATGCTTCTATATTTCTATACATCTCAATGTGTGTGTGTGTATGTGAGTGTGTTTGTGTGTGTGTTGATGACCTACCGCTCGCACAATGCCCGGGAGGCCCCACTCTGTGCTGAGGAGTCTGTGGCTGTGCAGGCGTCCCTGTGTATCCAGGCTGCGGTCCAGAACGTCCACCCCGACCACATTAGTGTTCATGGGGTTTGGGTACTTCCTCATGGCAGCCTTGATCACCGTCTCCCATGGGTAACTGTACACAAAACATCCACGTATTCAATTTTACTACTGGCTAAAACACGCTGGACATCTTTTTGATAAACTGACAGAAAACTTAACTAGCAGAGTGTATGGGACTGTGTTTTATGATCTCCTTATTAAGTCAAGTGTGCAGGGTTATGGCAGTAAGTGCTAAATCAGCCCAAAACATTCCCTAATGTGTTTCTCTGGGACAAAACGGTGACTGGAGAGACTATGGTTATGACTGACTCCTGATGTCAATGGCTCATAGTGATCACCATCATCATGGGCTATAATAGAGAGCAGGTGGAATTTACTGGCCAGAATCATAAAGTCGTGAGCTTCAGAGTTCTGTGAAATTCAGATTCATTTAAACTAGCCATTGAAGTTGAAGGTCCCATCAACCTAGCCCTATACAACAGACCAGTTCATTCTGCTTTAAGGATGTTCTAAACAATAACCGATGACCAACCTGAAAACATGTTCCGTGCTCCAGATTTTCATTTTTCAAAAGACAAGTCTTGACCTTATTGCTGAGAATCCCTCTGTGATCGGAAGCTACATTTCACCGGCCCATTTTGATATGAGGATCTGGCTCCAGTAATCAGATGGTAACGTTACAGGGCCTACGATGGACGCTCACGACCATCCACGAAGTGGGTCTCTGTTTTTCTTCGCATATCAACCTTGCGTAAAGACTGCGTAATATGCTCTTCTGATAACCCCCCCCCCTCCCCACGTCACAGGAACAACACGAAGAAACATGTAATTCAGAGATCCGTACAGTAGGCCTAGAGGACAAGAGAGAAGCCGGCTGGCGCAACAGCGGAGAGTCCAAATGTCAAGCCAGACAAAGTGAGACAGCTGCAGGGAATTGTCATAGATTTCAAAATAAAACAAACATTCACCTGTCACGATTGGAACTTTTGTTTAACCGACATCATCCTCAGCCTTTGAAATATCTGATAAAAATATAGAGCCTAAGGTTATAGAAACGTTATAGCCTACAGTTTGAGGCAGTTAAAGGATTTAATAGGGAGGCTTTTTCTGTCTGACACAAGTTAGGCCGCCCTTTGAACAGCTGGACTTCAAAATACTTTAATAGCCTACTACACATTATTTTAATAACCACCGTCTAATTAATAAACATTTTGGCTGAGTGAGTCATTCAACACGTTTCCTTTAGTTGACATATAAGCCTATATCCATTAGCCTACCCCCTTTTATCATTAGACCTTAATGCACTATGGTGCTGTATGCTCTTGGATGTATTTTACAGCGATGCTAACTCACTTTTAATGTGTTGTGTCCACAAGAACTTTAGGCGACAGAAGAGCAGCGCGTTTCCTGCCTTACTCTGGTTGTGTCTGGCTGACTTGACGAAGCTGATGTAGCCTATAGCAGCTGCTGCATCCGCCTCGCCTTGTGCGCATGCGCTTAGCATCTTTCCAACATCCCGGTCAAGTGGCCACTAAAAGAGCAAAGCTGTATCAAGCTAGACACAGACGGCAAGAAGCAAACAGGAAATGTGGTGGCACCGCTTTCAAACATAAGGATTTGGTTCGGAGACTAAAAGAATAAGAACATATAACTGCAGCAGTAAAATATGATATATTATTATTATATTATATTATGTGTGTTGGTCAGTTTGTCTGCTTGACAATCCCATTTTGCAGCAATGACATTGAAGTGATATGAACAAACAGAGAAATTTATCATTTTAGATAAAACAGATGTTGACAAAGTTTCCTTTTGGGGACATCATTTGAAATTTGTAAAAATTAGAAGTTGGAGAAAAGGTTAAAATTGCAATATATGGCAGAATATTGCAATTTCTTTTCAATTGCAATAATATCGTGGCATAATATCGTGATGATATTGTATCGGGAGGCGTCTGGTGATCACCCACAGTCATTTTTTATTGAATTGATTTAATGGTTATGACCAGAGATGGGAAGTAACAAAGTACAAATACTTCGTTACTGTACTTAAGTGGATTTTTCAGATATTTTTACTTTATTTTACTATTTATTTTTTAGTGACTTTTTACTGTTGTTGTCTGTAGTTCTGGCAAATTTAAAAGTTAGCTTGTTTGTGTTATTCACCTGTTAGCTAGGTTGTACCTGTTACCTAGGATACGCCGTTAGCTAGGTTGCACCTGGCTGTTGATACTGGCGATTGTTGAACGTCCTTGCTCATTAAGATAATGTAATTAATAGTGGGTTTATTGTTATTATTATTATATTTACTAGCATATATGATTCCTATGCATTGTGTATGGTAGCCTTTACAATGTTATTTATTTCTTTTATTACCACACAAACAGCCATAGCAGAGCTGCCCACGCCCATGTACTAAAGCTTGATTGTAGCCTAATAAAGCATCAACAGAGAGAAGTTGTCTCCGTCCGTGATTTAACAGAGAAATGGGCCGAAGTTAGAAACCAGAATCATCATTAATACAGTCATAATCTAGTCCTCACTAAATTTAAAATAAGTTCACTGCAGTTAGTTATTATTTTTGCGTCAGCAATAGGCTACTAAATTAAATCTAATTGGATGGGAATATACACAGACGTCTCAGAAAATCACACTTGAATTCATATCTTGCTACTCGGTCAGAATCTTATTAACCTGGAGTCCCAGTCTCTGTCTCAATAAATAAGCTTTATGTTTTAGGCCTATTGGCAGACATCCATTTAAAATGTAGGAAATGGCATCTAAAGAGCCTTTTTCCATGTCCACAGTAGTCTCTAGTAACATCTGTCTGGTCCAGGTAGCTTTGTCATTCGCAAGGCTACGTTTACTTTTATACTTTAAAAATAAATTTCCATGCCTCTACTTTGTTACTTTTACTTGAGTAAAGAAGTTAAATCAGTAGGCCTACTTCTACTTTTACCAGAGTATTTTTTAACACAAATATCTGTACTTCTACTTGAGTACGGGAAGTGAGTAGGCTACTGTTGCCATCTCTGGTTATGACAGATTACACATTTTCTAACTTTTTTATTTTAACATTGTTATTGTGCCGTCAATGCATTTTTATTTCGAAAGTTTGCCCGGAAGTGTAAGGTGTGTTCTCTTGGTCTTGCGGCTGATGCTGAGGGGGATCAGAGGAGGAGTTGAGTGAAGCAGACGCGCAGCGTAGGCTAGTGTGGCCCCCGAACGAGGAATCCATGCCATCGCCGTTTATCCAGCGGCCCGTTTATATTACTCCGGATACGGAACACTTCATCAATCCGTAGAGAACAGACTTAGTCGGTTACACGCCGGGATAACGCACACTGCATGACCTTGCATTGAATGTCATTAGACGGGTTTTTTTTAAAGCACCGACACGGTAAGGTAATAAGCATCTTCATCCGCACGGAGTAGCCTACAATGCGAGACCAATGTCGATATATTACGGGATAGTATGTTACCCGTGCGCAGAGGTTATTTGAGATCATATCTTTTATAGACTGTAGTCGTGTTGTTTTACAGATGGAAGAGGAAACAGCTAAGGCGTTTCGGAAAAATCATATTTATGATAGGACTGCTCATGCAGCCTATAGGTGAAGGCCGGACTGCATAGCCTATACCGCAGAATGCCAATATTCGCCTTCATACAGTTAATAGTCCTGTTGTAAATATATGAGCCTTTAAGACTTTTTGAAACACACAATTTGCGGTTAAATGTTTATTCTAACAATGAGGTATGGTTTATTTTCAGAGCAGTTTACGAGGACAGCGCGTGCGGGACTGAGGCAGATGCTGCAGCAGCGCTTGATCCGCTTCGAGGGGGGCGTCATGTTTTTAGGGATCATTAAATCACACTGTGTCCGACTGGGCACCCTGCTACTTATTAGCGTCAGTCTGGTACCATATAGGTGACCCATTTCAGTGTAAAAGTGGGGCACGAGGCCCCTATAAGGGCACACCAGGTTGGTTGGTGGTCGTGCTCACGCCAAAAATCTGCAGACACATGCGCTCTGCCGGCCGGTGCTCCCATCTTTTGTGCGTAATGAAGCCTATAGCTCATCTATCATGGCCTCATGAGGCCACAGGCTCCTCGGCTTTAAACTGGCCTTCTGATGGCCTGGGCTCGTTTCTTTAAAGTGTCACACTATTTAAAGATAAATGATTAAAAAAAAATTGGGTTCTACTTTAGAAACAAGTATATGGTGACATTGTTGATTACTGATCTTTTGGAAGATGACATCATTCTTCTCAGTGGACCCAGCGCTCTAAACTAAATGCTGGTTACATTTTATAGAGGCCTCTATTTCACACCTCTCTCTTTAATTCCAGGTCGTTGGCCCCAGCCATGGAGATTGTCACACATTTCATTAACGACACCATAGAATTCTACAAATGGACCCTAACTATTGCAGGTAATAATTTTGTATGTTTGTCATGGTCAGATCTTTTTGGGAAAAAACTTTTTTTTGCAAGTGACTAAATACGCAACTTCTCGTGTATGCACTTGTATACACTACGTATACATCTACAGGTATGTTTTTCCTGCAGTGAGTCAGTAGACACATGGACGGTGCTTCAGTGAGAATTTGCAAAAGGATGAGTCAAAGTTGCACCATTGTTGAAGAATATGTGTATGTGCTGGGACATATATTTACATGAAATATAGAGCAATATATTGATACTTAATGTGTCTTGTTCCATTTTGCTCCTTCACTTGTACCTCCTTTTTATAACTTAACTGGAACCAGTAGGCCTACATGAAATCATGCAATAAAGGATCGTATCTTTTACTTTGATTCACCCACTAAATCAATGTATGAATATTGTATTGTTCACCCCATAAGATAATTAAAATTCACACTCATATATAACATTCTGAACATATCACATGCACCATTAATTAAACAAGGGTGTCTACATCAAACTGACCTCCAGACAAGTCACCTCTGGACAAAATCTGGCATCTATCCTCCTGTTGTGTTTGACTACACTCAATTCAATTCAATTTCAATTAAATTTTATTTATAGTATCAATTCATAACAAGAGTTATCTCAAGACACTTTACAGTTAGTCGGTCTAGACCACACTCTCTAATTTACAAGGACCCAACAATTTAGTAATTCCCCCAAGAGCAAGCACTTCCCTTAAAATAAACTGCCATGGAACCCACGCTGTGTCAGTGTAATGCGAACATTAAGACTAGTTATGTAATGCTATGAGAACCTCTGTCCCACAGACAAGCGAGTGCAGAAATGGCCTCTGATGGACAATCCCCTGCCTACGCTAGCTATCAGCATGTCCTACCTGCTATTCCTCTGGCTGGGGCCCAAATACATGAAGAACAGAGAGCCCTTCCAGCTCCGCAAAACGCTCATTGTCTACAACTTCAGCATGGTTTTCCTCAACTTCTTCATCTTTAAAGAGGTAGGTTATCCATCCTGATGAGTACTTTTTAGAAGAAGCCCCCCGAATTTAGATTAACCTTATTACAGTGTATCCAGCTTTCTGTCTGCACTTAACATTTCAGTCACTCTAGCTGCGTTGTATCTGCCTTTGTCAATTAATAAGAGTGATTCAGTAGAGATATTCTCTGTTTTTTTTTAGCTGTTTATGGCAGCACGGTCAGCGAACTACAGTTACATTTGTCAACAAGTGGACTATTCAGATGACCCCAATGAAGTCAGGGTGAGTGTTTGCAGCTGCGACACACAAACACAAGACATACATGCACACATAACTTGTGTTAAAAGAAAATGCAACATTTACGGATCACACCACACCTGCCCTATTATGTAACTTACTTTCTTATGGTTCTTATGTGTGCACTCATTAGCTTCCAGACGTAACAAGACACCTCATTTAATTGATACACAGATACTTGGTATACACAGATCTAACTTGACTTCAGTGCTCTACTGTACTCCAATGATTAAGAAAATCCTTTCCAGTGTGCCAGGGAAGCTTCATGCTTAGTGGATTTTAGAAACATGATCAGCTTCTGTTCATTAGGACCCTGCTTTTGTTATCAGAAAAAGTGCGAGCTGGAAGAGGGATCATGGAAGGTGTTTGCTTTCACCTTCCTTCCAACTGCTCCATGACGTAGTGACACATCTGACACATCTGTTGGTGGGCTCGATGGTGCCTTCCAGGCCGCTATCCCTAACCTTAGCCCTAAACATAACCATTGCCACGCTGCCTGGAAGGAGATGTTGGGGGCAAAAAACACCAAACACATGTTGGTGGGGTCTCAGGTGACTAGATTAGAAAATAGGTTAGAAATAAGAGTCCAACTACTCTTGTATTTCTCTGTCTGTTTTCCCTTCTTTGTTTCTATTTGCTTCCTCCACCTGTGTCTGTCTTCTCCCCTCAACCCATTTCTCATGTTCTGTGTGAGACAGGTGGCAGGAGCTCTGTGGTGGTATTTCATCTCTAAGGGCATCGAGTATCTAGACACGGTGTTTTTCATCCTGAGGAAAAAATTCAACCAGGTTACTTTCTTGCATGTCTACCACCACTGCACCATGTTCACGCTCTGGTGGATCGGCATCAAATGGGTGGCAGGAGGACAGTGTGAGTAGCTCATGCTACAATAGAGTTCTATATTGTGTCAAATGCCTATTGTTACCCCCTATTTCCTGTACTTCTTGTTGAAATGAACATTTCTTGTTGGAGGGTCAAAGGGCTTAATTGTGTGTTTTTGTTTTGCTCCTGATCCTAAACTGAGTCTTTTTCTATTGAGCTTTTTGTGGTAGGAAGGTAGTAAGAGGATCCTTTTACATGTCTCTGCCCAGGCACTCATTGTGTCACAATACGTCCATGTCAACAGTGTGCCAAATTATTTCTTGGTAAAACAAAACTCTGTGTTAATGTTAATCTGAAAATTAATCATTAATGTCAAGTATTATATATACCTTAATATACCTTGGAAAAAGTACAATAAGGTGTTCATTTGTGTAACAAACTGTATTCTAGCACCACAGTTAGCGTGACAAAACTAAACTTTCTTTTATTTGCAGCATTCTTTGATGCACACATGAACGCGGCAATCCATGTCTTGATGTACCTGTATTATGGCCTGGCCTCCTGTGGACCTAAGATCCAAAAGTACCTGTGGTGGAAGAAGTACTTGACCATCATCCAGATGGTAAGAGATCACCTAACCATGTTGCTAATTGAAATTAATGTATTTCTTTAACACATTTTGTAAGGTTAACCCTAACTCACGTCTTGAATCTTACAGTGAATCTCACAGATCTCTCATTGTGTCTCAGATCCAGTTCCACATCACCATTGGCCACGGCCTTGTCCCTCTACGTCAACTGCGATTTCCCCCACTGGATGCACTACTCCCTCATCTGCTACGCACTCACCTTCATCATCCTCTTTGGCAACTTCTACTACCAGACCTACCGCCGCCAGCAGCCCAGACGCGACGACGCCTCCTCCAAAGCAGGCAAGGCCCTTTCTAACGGGACCCTCAACGGGCTCAGCAAGGCCGCCAACGGAGCAGCGCTGACGGGGACCAAAGAGGAGAAGCCCCAGGAGAACTCTGGGAGAAGGAAGAGGAAAGGAAGAGCTAAGCGAGATTAGAGGAAGAGGAGCGAGTGAGGTAGAGGTGAGGTAGGGCCTTGCTTTGGGTTCTAGTTTGACAGTGCTAAAAACATGAAAGACTTCATTAGAGTATGATTTAGATGGATGGATGCGTTAAGGTGAGATGTGTTTATTTAAGCCATGATCTGAGTTGTTGTAGATAAAATATGAGACAGGCTTGTGTTGAGAGAGGATCATTCTGTTAGAAAAAGGTGTCAAAGGCCATGCCCAAGGTGGCCGTTCTCACACAAATAACCCAAAATACAATAGTGTACGGTACGAGACCGGGATAGATCTTAGTTTTCCCTCTCTTTATTGTGGTGCCAAGTACTGTAGATCTTGTTCAAAAAGTGACTTTCAGCTACTAAAAACTGAGCCTGGAAAGGAAACAATGAGTTGACCAGGCCCATTTGGCATGCTGGGAAAGCTACTTTAATAAGCCTGAGCTGCTTGAAAAAGATGATATACCATTCTTATTGTTACTGCTGTATTGAGACAGGAATACACTTCATAACACGCGTACAACCATTCATTTATATTTGAGCTATAATTTTTTGTGCTTCACCTTTCCAGATATAACTGATGATAATGTATAGTACCATGTCATTTTTGTTCTCATCTTGTCATTGATGTTCCGTGAGAGAGACTTACGTTTACAGCTCTTGTTTACTGAATAGACACGTCTGCAGTTGTCCACTTATTTGTGAACATTGAATTGTCTTATTTATTCTTATTTATTTCAAGTTTTGGACTCAGCTGCCACTCACATTTGAGCTGTCACCCATTTAGCGTACAGTTACAGTCTGAAGAAGGAAAATAAATCAATATTGCCGGTAAAGATGTACATTGAAATAGAAATTATAGATCTAATCCTTTGAGACTTGGATGAGATTGTTCCATCACTGGTTTATGATGGAACAATCGCCAACTGTATCTCATAGATGGTTAAACATGTTCTATTTCTGTATACATCCATAGAAGGTTTTATATATCCCTACTTGTATGTAATGCGATGAAATGTAATGAATATTATCCAGATAAATGATGGATCTGATGATTATCTCAGTGTTTCCCGTTTTGACAGAAAAGCTGGTGGAGTGAGTTTTGTCGCTGCAGATGTTTACCTGTCTTTTTATATTATATCTGAAGTTGTTGTTTGTCCTACATGCTGGTGAAAATGTGTGCTGAACAAAGAAATGATGGTGGAGAATTCATAACTAGCTTACAGACAGTTTTTATCAAGTTCTTCCCATGTTCAGATATCTTTAGTGTCAGTGTTTTCAGGCTTAATCTGAACTGGCTTGAATGTAAATTTATAAAGGGAAAGATTTGGATTTAAGAAGATAAACATTATGAATTATATACCAAAAGAGCTGGTGGACCTCTATAGTGACTTTGTATGTTATACTATGATGAATAACTTTGCTCCGCCTGTAGTATATATAGAGTTTAATTCAGTCGCCGGCTCTATATCAGCAAGTCAGCTTTATATCATCCATTAACCAATGCATTTTGATGTTATTTATTGTTTTCTTCTTTATTATTCTTTTTTTATGTAAATACAAAAGTGCTTGTCTGTGTATTTGTGTTATTTTTGTGTTGTACATATTACATTGTGATATTTTGTACACTGCACATTTGGTAATGTTCCCAGCTTGTTAGCTTGGACAAAACACATTCGTTGCTTCAGTGTTTTTTTTTAAATTTTTTTTAAGTATCATAACTTTGAACTCTCTTCCAAATCAATTAAACTGAATGCCTGTACAAATGATGGCCTTTTGCTACTTCATTTCACCTTATACTTCATTATGGTAGTAAATGGCATGCTTCTTTAATGATGATATACGGTACATCAAGACTATGTTTTCACACTGATGACTTGAAAAGATAATGGTTACCGATGAGCACAGTGGCTTTCCAACACTAGAGGGCACTCTGTTTGCACGACAGTAAATTAATCAATGTTACTGTACAGTCTGCTTACTGTGTTCCCCATGATTTCAACCAGCTACTGTTATTATTGAAATGACTTCTCCTCAAGATAAAGAACTTCATCAAGTTTCAAGAGGATTACAACATAAATAAGACCAATATATCACATAATGTATATGTGTGTGTGTGTGTGTGTGTGTGTGTGTGCGCATGGGTGCCTGCGTGCGTGTGTGTGAGTGTGTGTGTGTGCGTGTGCGTATGGGTGCCTGCGTGCGTGTGTGAGTGTATGTGTGTGTGTGTGTGTGTGTGTGTCAATACAAATACAGTTAAAACTACAACATTACAACACTGCTTCCATGTTAATGCGTTGGCAAAAATCATTAAAAAACATACAATATTTTAATACTCTGAAATGGGACATTCAGCCAAATTTGTTATTTATTTACTTTTAATGCTTTAAGATAATTAGGTAGGACTATTTTTTTTACTTTTCCCTAAGTAACAGTTTATGCTTAAGTCTAGGATTTCTACTTGTAATGGAGTATTTTTACATTAAGAACCTAAATACTTATACCACAGCTGATTCAGAAGCAGGAGGAGGAGGGGATGCAGTGTGGTGGTGGGGGTGGGAGGTATTTACAAAATAGATACCTCAAGTTTAATTTGTAAATATTTTTTCCACACGTTTTCCCAAACTGTTTAGCAGTGAAAGAAATCCCAGAGTAAAATGTGTTTGCCATGTATGTCTGTTTACCAGTTTGGTTTGGTTAAGAACAAACTAAATAAACTATTACCATTACAATTTTTATTGATTTTAAAAGGCCCCTACCCCTTCAGCAAGCCATACGTATAGCAAATGAGCTTAACAAATCTGTAGCGGCATAGAAGTGTGGTTCTAATATTGGAGTCATGTCTTGAGTCATATGTTGCTTATACTGTATGTTGCTTGTCCAATAAACTGATTTTTTTGTTAAATATCTGTGCTAAAGGTTAATCTCAGTGAAACCTGTTTGGGAGAAAGAGAAAGAGAAAACCCTCCTAAAATGTAATGTATTACATTGCTCATTCTATCCCTGAATTCTCCTCCCATTTTGACGAGTTTAGACAAAGGTTTCCATGGAAACTGTACACAGCAGCTGTCTGACCCCTCCTACCCACCCATCTTCCCAAATACCTCCCACCCCCACCACCACCCACTGCATCCCCTCCTCCTCCTGCTTCTGAATCAGCTGTGGTCTATGTGGGAAACAGTATCAGCGCAATAAACTATTTAACAGTGTTTTAGTGCTTGTGTGTGTGGGGGTGGGTGTGTGGATTAGAGATTGGAGGTTTCATGTGTGTGTGTGTGTGTGTGTGTGTGTGTGTGTGTGTGTGTGTGTGCTTGTGTAATAGGTGGAGAGATTGAGAAACACATTAGTATGTGTGTGTGTGCATTTGTAATCCCCCGCAGAGTTTATGAGTGGGAGGCCTCCACTAGCAGAGGGGTAGGATAATGTTTGTGTTATTCTTCAACCCAGAGAAATCATTTCACAACTCGGTACCAGAAAACCATAACCGCATCATCAGCAGCATTTCTGTTTCAGCCCTTTCCTCCAGTCTCTTCTGCTTGACAAACACATCTCTATATCATAAGAGCTCTGTCAATGAGGTTTCTTAAGGGAAAAGGATTTATAGCTGAGGATTTTTCTTTGGCACTCAAACGCCTTGAAGTGCTTTTTAAATCCTAAGCCATTACACATCTTTTATAATGGACACAATGGCAGATTTGGCCTGCCAGTTCATCTGTTACTGTATGTGTTAGTTTTAACCCTCATTAGTGTAATCTCATTAATGTGTAGCGTTTTAATATCGTGTCAGTCAACCCAATGCATTCACTCTTTTCTATACTTTCACTCACAACATGAATAGAGCATAAGCACTAAACACATCTACAGTAGATTGTGTAGGCCATTATACTTCTATGTCTGTGTTTGTGTCCACAACAGGATTCAAATTTATATTAGCATTAGCATTTATATTCTGTAAGTGGGTGTCTTTGTCTGTGCAGAAGCACCTCCTTCAGTGAAATCCCATGTGAATTTCACAGCAAAGTAAAACATTTTCCTGCCTGTCAGAAGTTCAGTTGATAACTGGAGCACAACAACTGAGACCGGAGACAGGCGTGTTTCTTTTATGCCTCATGGGCGAAACGTATTGCACCAACAAGGCACAGGCATCACAAAGCGCTCCTCTGTGTATACCTGCCAGAATAAGGGCTTAAAAACTCCATGGCATGGCACTGTTTTAGCAATAATAATGAATTATTAATGAAAACCTCTGTTTATGACTTACGGTACGTGAGTTGTTCACCCCCTGATGTTTGTTCTTTTTTAGAAAAAATTATTTGTTTACACTGGAGTTTAAGGCCAAAACGAAAAATCTCTATGTGAAATTCTGTGTCCTCTTTTAATAAGGAACACTTAATGTGGCAATTATGCTAATGTATGAAACATGTGGAAAGGATAGGTTGCAAAAGTGTTTTATGCAGCCATCTTAAATAACACATTGCAGTTTAAAAAATAGGAAACTACAACATGACACTCCAGATTATTCCTGACTGTGTAATAAACAGTCAAGTACAGCTCTTGGTATCCCCCTCTACACATGGTGTTACTGTGATGATCCGGGGTGAGGGTGTTTGTGAATAATAGAGAAAATGAGGATGAGAGAGAGACTTGGGAGTGTAAAATGAATGAGGGTGATATTTTTAGATGAAAGTTAATCACGGCCTCTCTCTCTCTCTCTCTCTGTCTCAAAGCTGAGCTCTCTCACCACTACATGGTGTTGGATGAAGGACTGGAAGGGAAAGATGTACTAATCAAGATGGACACAATGGGAAAAAACTAAAACAATTGTGAAAATATTGGCAAGCCTCATATCAGTAAGTCATGTCAACATTCATGGTCTGTTATGGGAAATTTTCTCTACAGAGAGGCAGAAACAAATCCTAATAATGTATTTTAACAAAAAGACAAGATAAGGTATTTGATTTACGTCAAAAATTACAATCGATTAATGTATCTCTTCCAAAACGGATTTATACTGGAATGGGTTTTACTGTAATAATGAAAGAAACTGATGTCTTCTCAGTGTGTGAAATGACACTCTCTCTGCCAAACATTTCCCTCTTTTGTTTTACTTCAAACAAAGCAGTATTCATTTTGTCTGGCACATGGGAGGCTCCATGATGCAGACATCTGTCACTTTAATGCAAGCAAATGATAGAATAGTCCTGGGGCAGAAGGAGAGGATAGGTGGGGGAAGTGGTGAATGTGTGTGTATGTGTACGTCACTGTGAAAGGGTGTGCAAAACGCCAAACATCTGTTATCCCATTTAGGGGAAATGGATCATCATTCTTGGCCAAAGCTGGCTGATTGGCAGTGTAACATCTTGTCTGGTAATTAAAATGTGATTACAATAGAGAGCTGTCTTATTTCTGAATAGATCAAGATATAGTGTTGTGAAAGCCTGCAGTGACAGAAAGCAAATGGATTGCACAGACGCATGAAGCTAAGAGCAGCTGTGGTTACTGAAGCCTTAGCAGTGCTGAGGAGTAAGGGTGGCAATAGCCAACTACTGATGCCTTAACAGGAGCTAAAATCCATGCAATAATACTTCCAGAGCAGAGAAAATCCTAGCTTTCTCACAAGTTAATCCCTTACTTCCTGCACACTTACTTGTTAGTTTACTCAGGAATAATGCATACAGCACCAGTCAACCTCCTTTGCTGTGTATCGTCAAACAACCATGAGCCATTGTGTATGTGTGTGTGTATACTTTATATTATTGGCACTGGGCCAAGAGTTAAAAACTCCACATGACTGGTGAGATGGGTCTGGTCTGCTGTAATGTAATTCAATCAAAGTGAAGATGCCTTAAGGAACCAATGAGAGTTGGGCCTGTTTCCAAGCAGATTAAAAAAGTCCTTAGTAACCATTTTCATTGGAAACCCTCACACATTAACTTTTTAAACCGAATCTAATTTCATTGCACATTTCCAGTTGGTTACACAAGAGTAAAAACATATTCTGCTAGAAATTTATGGCAGGCAGAACTCCAAAATTAAATTACATATTTATCCCTTGACAAGGCCCATTCTCCCTATTTACAAACACTAGAGTTTGACAAATGATTCCTGTGCATTCATGGACAACTTTTGTCCACCAGCTTCAGTTTGGGGTTTGAGAGAAAGAAAGAAAGAAAGAAAGAAAGAAAGAAAGAAAGAAAGAAAGAAAGAAAGAAAGAAAGAAAGAAAGAAGGATGCGGGATGGAGGAAAGGGGGCAGCAGCCAAGAGACAATAATATAGAACAATGATGGCCAAAACTGTATGGGGCAATCCATCCTGTACAGTGTGTCAAAAAAACTAAATTCTTGATAACTATGCTGTATGCTACTTGCTGTAGCTCAATGACAATAAATGAATGGTGGACAATAATACTGGCATAATGTGCAATGCTGTACCCTTGTAAACCAAGCCTGGGTCTGTCCGAGGTTTCTTCCCAAAGGGGAGTTTTTCCTTGCCACTGTCGCACTGTTGCTTGCTCTGGAGGAAACTACTAGAACTATTGGGTCCTTGTAAAGTGTCTTGAGATAACTGATATTATAAATAAAATTGAATTGAATTGAAATTGAATTAAAGGAAAACGTTTGATAAAACTTTGGAAGAGTCACATTCTTTCTAGTGGTCAAAAGTGGTTTAAATCCATAGGCTATACTTAAGGTCACATCAAAATGACTGAATGCAAGGTGAATGCACAGTTACAAGTGACTGCATCCAGTCACTGTTAAGACAGCCAGACAGTGACAGAAAGAGAGAGAGAGAGAGAGAGAGAGAGAGAGAGAGAGAGAAAGAGAAAGAGAGAGAGAATTTTTTCTTCCAATGAGAGCAGCCTGCCCTCCCAGCGATGATGTAATGTCATGAATATTGAAACAGGTTGTTTGGAGATCGGGAGGCGCTCGAGTCAGCATCCCTTCTGCTTCCCCATCACCACTACCCTTCAGCATCCGACAAAACACCCTGAAAAGGTAAGAAATTCATTTGGAGCTTCACGATTTTCACGTGATAATCTATCTCCTTTGAGCACACATGCGTTTTTTTAGATACATGGGATAACAGTAAACTGTGGGAAGGGCAAATGTCTGACTGTGGTCCACCCTGTGTTCTGTATACTGTCAGGCCTCCAAGGTGGTTTGATTGACTGTTGCTGCTCCCAGTTGGTTATATGAAGAAAACACGGACCGGAGTTAGGCTTTCTTCCTTGTTAAGACTAAATCGATATTCTTAACTTAATCAGCACTGAGTGAGAGATTGTGAGTCGTTTTTTTGTGCTTCTAATACCAAGAGACAAAAGAACAAATGCATAAACTGTGAAACAGGTCAAAGCAGCGTTGTGCCTGTTACTTCTGATACTTTTAATGCTCATCTTCCATCCACTTGAGTAATGAGATGAGTCATCGGACGTGTATCCTGTGTGAGGAGTAAGATGATGGCTGACGGAAAACGGCAGAACTCCTGTAAGCCTGGATGTAATCTGAGAACAAGAAACTGGACCGTGCTTTGTGTCTTTTGGGTCGATCGAGGATCAGATCCGAGGCCATTCAAACCCTTATCATCCCTGTCAAGTGAACAGGCGGCGCGGATTAATTGGCTGGCTGCTGCTCCACCTTTAACTGATTTTTTTTTTTAAATCTTTGCTCTCTCTCTCTCTTTTTCTCGCCCATTACCCATTCGGCAGCACACGTGACGCAAATGGCTGTCTAATTCATAGATGGTCTAATTGGCCGAGCTGCAGCTGATCTCACACTCCTCTCATCACACAAGGGCTGAATGGCCGAGTGCATAATCACTGGTGGTCCCGTTCCTGTCTCTGGGCGCTAGCCTAATTAGCCTCACTTATGTAGCCTAATAGCCCATCTTAAACATTAACGTTGCGTTTTGGAGTGCTTGTTTTTCAATAACCACATTATATCGGTATCAAACTTAGACTATTTGGTCGACCTGTAGAGAATCACCTTTTATTGTTGAGTGTCATTTAACCTTAATCATATCTATCTTCTTGGTAGCCTTTAGGCCTGGAAAGGCTATTATTTTCCAACTGCAGGGCTACTGGTGGAGGGGATGGATGTTGTTGAGGATGAGCTGAGCCTCTGACACCATGATGAACCCATCCTCTGCCGACTCACCGCGGCAGCCAGACAATAGCAGCCGGAAGCAGCAGCGGTCGTCGTCTCCGGCCGGGCTCAAAGACAGTGGATCTAAAGCTACACAGAAGGGCAGCAACTCGTCAAAACCCATCACGTCAAAGCAAGGAGGAGGGGGAGTAGGAGGAAGAAACAGCCGGGGTCATTCTCCCGTTTCCACAGGCAAGGAGCGGCAGGCCGTCAGAGGCGTTGCTGCTGTCCAGGCCGCTGGTGCTGAAAGCCCGACGCTGAGCAGGCCCGGTGGCATCCAGACAGCAGAGGACCCCCCCCGCCTTGTCGCTGATACCGCCTTATCCTCTAGAGCAGACCCGAACCGCGTAGTCTCCGACCAGCCCTGCGCGTCCAAATCCCCCAAACTGAGGAGCAAAAATCCGAGAGGTGGCGAGGTGGCAACGGCGCAGAGCGGCAACAAGAAGAGCTCCAAAGGCACAATAGGATGCGGACCCGGTTTCTGGAAGGAGGGATGCTTGCAGTCCGAGCTAATACAGTTTCATTTAAATAAGAGCTTGGGGAAGAAAGGGACAAAGATGCAGACGAAATCAGCATCCCCGCCGAACTCAGAGCCGGAACTGTCCCCCGAGCGTGACAGTCCACGAGCAGCTCCACAGCCGGACACGAGACTACAGCAAGATACGGAAAGGCTGGAGGAGGAAAACGAGGATCTTAAGGTAAATTGTTAACATATTCCAACCCTTACAATTTGTACTTGTTCATAGAAGATGCAGTTTGTAGCGTGCGCAATGGCTGCACCTGTTGACTTTGGTTAGAGGCTGAATAATGACCACTGCATTTATTTTCAAATATGTGTTCCGGAAAGGCCCTGAACAATTCTCCTGTGTAGGCCAAGTTGGATTGAATTACTTTGAGACGCATTTTCGTATTTTGCCAGATTGAAATCGAAGAGATGCGGGCAGAAATGGATGAGATGCGGGACACCTTTTATGAGGAAGACGCCTGCCAGCTGCAGGACATGCGCAGAGAGCTGGAGAGAGCCAACAAGAACTGTAGGATCCTTCAGTATCGACTGAAGAAGGCCGAAAGGAAGAGGCTCCGGTTCGCAGAGAGCGGCCAGGTGGATGGAGAGCTGCTCAGAAGTCTGGAGCAAGACCTCAAGGTCATTATATTATATCCTTCTCACTTTCTTTCTGCCCAGGGGAATTATTATAATAATATTAACAATCGCTGAATGATGTTAATGCTGTATTTGCAATTTACTATACGTTTTAAAAGTACACTTAAGTACAATTTACAATACACTTAGAATAACACTTTTAATAAGTACATTGAAATACCACTTTATGTTTTGTGGAATTTGTATATTTATTATGAGTACATCAATTTGTACTTGAAGTACAGTCTTGGACCTATATGTAGACATAAGTTAAATATACTATATAAGGTAAGCACAAAAGTGAAAGTATACTTAGTAGTAGCAATACATTTTGTATACTTATATTTTATTTATGTTTTCAGCTGGGTGTCTTCTGTCTCTGTCCCTCTCCCAGGTGGCGAAGGATGTGTCTGTGCGCTTGCACCACGAGCTGGAAAGTGTGGAGGAGAAGAGGACGAAGACAGAGGAAGAGAATGAGAAGCTGAGGCAGCAGCTGATAAAGGTGGAGGTTACCAAGCAGGCCCTGCAGAATGAACTGGAGAAAGCCAAAGAGGTGAAGGGCTGATGCATATTGTTTTTCCACCTACCACCTTTTTTTCCATTCATACTTACAAACATGGCAAAATGAAAAAACACATACAATTTATTTTTTGGGTTGATTTTACTTTAAATGTTCTCCAGGATGGCTTTAAACAGTCCTGTTTTTCCAATAGTGAGTCTTCAGTGCTCCATAAATCTGGATGATATCATTGCCTTCAGTTAGAAAACAGTGAGCTGATGATAATGATGTAACCACTGTTTCCCTGCAGCTCTCGCTGAAAAGAAAAGGAAGCAAGGATGGGCAGAAAGCAGAGAGAAAGGCTCCACAGACCCCCACCGAGGTGAGTCAGCATTTGCATCATTAGATTGTAGTTATACATTTCAGTGAAGATGTTTAATAATGAGGTTGTTGTTGTAATGCAATTTCCAAATAAAAACAAAATTTTATATGCAGAACTAGGCATTAGAGAGTCATAGTGTGTAGTGAGTGCAATCACTGAGGCACTGAAACTGATCCCAGGAATGTACATTTATAACTTACATGAGAAAAACTACATTGCTAGAGTATTTCTTTTCCCATGTGAACTTTGTGAAAATATATTTACAACTCAGGGGACTGAAAGTAATGGGCACATGAAGAATCATTCCTCTCTCTCCACAGGAAGAAAATGATGATTTAAAATGCCAGCTGGCCTTCATCAAGGAGGAAGCCATTTTGATGAGGAAAAAAATGGCAAAGATTGACAAAGAGAAGGACCGACTAGAACAGGAGCTGCATAAGTACCGCTCCTTCTACGGGGACGTGGACAGCCCTCTGCCTAAAGGTGAGGCTGGAGGGCCTCCCACCACCCGCGAATCAGAGCTCAAACTCCGCTTACGCCTGGTAGAGGAGGAGGCAAACATCTTGGGGAGGAAGATTGTGGAGCTGGAGGTGGAGAACAGGGGGCTGAAGGCTGAACTGGATGACATGAGGGAGGACAGGTACTTTGCACTCATTCATTAGATCTTGATCTTGATTCATAAGACTTTTTGAAATGTAGTAATAGTTGTAATGGAAAGGAAGTGCATCATATTCCCATATTAGAGATAATTTAATCCTTAATTTGTGATAAGGAAAACATTTTCGTTGTTGAGTTTATCCAGACTGTCTGGTGAAAATATAGTTTAAAAAATGGAATAGAGACAAGGGGGGTGTAAAAACATTGAGTCACAGTTATCAATGCTTATTTCCTCTCCTAGTCTGGTGGCAGCAGGAGTGGACAGCTCTGGGGTCGGAGGTCAACAGTGCAGAGAGCAGGGCGAGGCCCTGTCAGAGCTGAGGCAGCAGCTTCAGCTGGTGGAGGATGAGGCAGAACTCCTCCGCAGGAATTTAGCAGATGTGGAAGAAGAGAACAAAAAGGTAGATGGATTAGACTGTGCTCCAAAAGCGCCAATTTCCTAAGCAGGTCTGTTGTATTGTTACCAAAGATCTGAGGACAAAACTACTCCCAGTGTGACTGTAATACAGTAACAACTTTATACATTGAATGGAAATACTCCCCCTTAGTTTCTCTGTCTGGGACTGCTATCTACAGGGAGGAAAATAAGTATTTGAACACCCTGCTATTTTGCAAGTTTTCCCACTTAGAAATCATGGAGGGGTCTGAAATTGTCATCGTAGGTGCTTGTCCACTGTGAGAGACATAATCTAAAAAAAAACAAATCCAGAAATCACAATGTATGATTTTTTAACTATTTATTTGTATGATACAGCTGCAAATAAGTATTTGAACACCTGAGAAAATCAATGTTAATATTTGGTACAGTAGCCTTTGTTTGCAATTCCAGAGGTCAACGTTTCCTGTAGTTTTTCACCAGGTTTGCACACACTGCAGAAGGGATTTTGGCCCACTCCTCCACACAGATCTTCTTTAGATTAGTCAGGTTTCTGGGCTGTCGCTGAGAAACACGGAGTTTGAGCTCCCTCCAAAGATTCTCTATTGGGTTTAGGTCTGGAGACTGGCTAGGCCACGTCAGAACCTTGATATGCTTCTTACAGAGCCACTCCTTGGTTATCCTGGCTGTGTGCTTTGCGTCATTGTCATGTTGGAAGACCCAACCTCGACCCATCTTCAATGGTCTAACTGAGGGAAGGAGGTTGTTCCCCAAAATCTCGCAATACATGGCCCCGGTCATCCTCTCCTTAATACAGTGCAGTTGCCCTGTCCCATGTGCAGAAAAACACCCCAAAGCATGATGCTACCACCCCCATGCTTCACAGTAGGGATGGTGTTCTTGGGATGGTACTCATCATTCTTCTTCCTCCAAACACGGTTAGTGGAATTATGACCAAAAAGTTCTATTTTGGAATCATCTGACCACATGACTTTCTCCCATGACTCCTCTGGATCATCCAAATGGTCATTGGCAAACTTGAGACGAAGCCTTGACATGTGCTGGGTTAGGCAGGGGAACCTTCCGCGCTATGCATGATTTCAAACCATGATGTCTTAGTGTATTACCAACAGTAACCTTGGAAACTGTGGTCCCAGCTCTTTTCAGGTCATTGACCAGCTCCTCCCGTGTAGTTCTGGGATGATTTCTCACACCTTTCTTAGGATCATTGAGACCCCACGAGTTGAGATCTTGCATGGAGCCCCAGTCCGAGGGAGACTGACAGTCATGTTTAGCTTCTTCCATTTTCTAATGATTGCTCCAACAGTGGACCTTTTTTCACCAATCTGCTTGGCAATTTCCCCGTAGCCCTTTCCAGCCTTGTGGAGGTGTACAATTTTGTCTCTAGTGTCTTTGGACAGCTCTTTGGTCTTGGCCATGTTAGTAGTTGGATTCTTACTGATTGTATGGGGTGGACAGGTGTCTTTATGCAGCTAACGACCTCAAACAGGTACATCTAATTTAGGATAATAAATGGAGTGGAGGTGGACATTTTGAAGGCAGACTAACAGGTCTTTGAGGGTCAGAATTGTATCCAACAGACAGGTGTTCAAATACGTATTTGCAGCTGTATCATACAAATAAATAGTTAAAAAATCATACATTGTGATTTCTGGAATTTTTTTTTGATTATGTCTCTCACAGTGGACATGCACCTACCATGACAATTTCAGACCCCTCCATGATTTCTAAGTGAGAGAACTTGCAAAATAGCAGGGTGTTCAAATACTTATTTTCCTCTCTGTATATAGTTCACCCTCAATTTAAAGCCTTGTTGAGCATTGTGACATTTTAAATCAATCAAAATGGCAACAGACTGTAAATAGTATAAGAAGTATGTTTTCTCATATTAAAAATAAAGTTGCTTTAATTTCAGAGATGTATCATGTATAGTGTCTCCTCTTCCCTTGACCTATTATTGGTATCATCAATAACTTTATATGCCTTTTATAAAAGCTGTGCTATCTATCTAAGCATCATACAAATGGGAATAACATTATTTTCCATTGTTAGGTGACTAATGAACTCAATAAACTGAAATACAAAGCTGGGTCTCATGAAGCTGGATCGAGACATGGAGGAGGTTTGTTTGTTTTTTCATCTTTCTGTGTTGGTCAGTAAGTCATTGTTGCAGGAGACAAAACAACTGTTCTTTGCCAGCTTGATACATCTCTATCAACTATCTCTCTACATCTATCTCTCAACTGTATATGTTTCATAAAGCCTCAAGGAGCTGCACATTCAAGTCTCATTTGCAGAGGTGTTCCACTTTTCATTGTTGCCTTGTTTCAACCACAGGAGGAGCTGACCCCGCTAAAGTGGAGGCCCTCCAGGAGGAGCTGAAAGCAGCACGTCTGCAGATCAATGAACTGAGCGGCAAAGTCATGCAGCTCCAGTACGAGAACCGCGTGCTGCTCTCCAACATGCAGCGCTATGACCTGGCATCCCACCTGGGCATCCGCGGCAGCCCTCGGGACAGCGACGCAGAGAGCGACGGAGGACGGGATGACGACACCCCGTCAGCATCAGCATCCTCCCCCCGCCTCCTCCCTCCCCACCGCAAGCGAGAGGGCCCTATTGGAGGGGAGAGTGACTCAGATGAGGTGAGGAACATCCGCTGCCTCACCCCGACACGTTCCCTTTACTCACCTGCAGACAGCCGTTTTTTATCCAGAAGCCTGAAGGACCGGCAGCACATGATAGACATCCGCATCGAGGCGGAGAGGCTGGGTCGGACCATCGATAGGCTCATCACTGACACCAGCACTATCATCGCCGAGGCACGAGTATATGTCACCAACGGGGAGCTGTTTGCAAGGCTGGATGAGGACGAGGAAGGTGGCAGGTAGAAACATATGAAAGTGGTTAGGAATCACAGTACTGACCCTAAAGCATGTAAAGCGCTATTCCGAGTCCAAATACACTCTACCTGTGCTCAACAGGATCCGAGAGCATGAGCTGCTGTATCGTATGACCGCCCAGATGAAAGCCTTCAGGAAGGAGCTGCAGAGCTTCATAGACCGGCTGGATGTCCCCAAGCAGGAGGATAAACAGGAAGAGGAGCCACTGTCTGTAAGCTGATGCAAACACATGAACCAATAATATTAATGACTGTAATTTCTGTGTTCTCTAATATTCACTTTTCTTACAAATCTGCCCCTCATTCCCTCTGCCCCTCCCCCCAACCTTTCCATTTACCTGTCACCCATCAAGATGTTCCAGCCCATTATTTTGCTGATCCTCATTCTTGTTCTTTTTTCCTCACTCTCTTATGCTACCATTTTTAAATTGGTATTTCTTTTCACCCTGTTCTTTGTTCTGTAAAAGCACACCCTCAATATCATATTATGTAAATTTTTTTAATGGGTTCTTTTTTACTTATTCATTAATTTTTAATTTTTGTCATTTTGAACACATCACATAAGTTCACTCAAGGTACAGGACATTTTCATTCATCCATGTATGATCCCAGCCACTCATCCACTCAGATGCTTTCAACATTTATTGGAAACCTTGGAGCAACACTTGACTGTTGTTGGTGAGTAATGATCTGATTTCCTTACCCACACAGGTGTTTTCACTTGTGCCTAATTAAACACTTTTCAGGATCTGTTTCACTTTCCTGTTAGTTTACACTTTTTTCACTCTTATTAGAGATTGGGGGCATTATGTAATTCTTCCCTGCATAGTTCGGTCCAATTTCAGCCTAAGCAGACATCTAATCGGCCACAATAACTAAAAACAACTGTGTGATGGATGCGCAGGGTCTTTTATTATATTCAAAATGTTATGTTTATAGTGGAGATTTTAATGAGTCAAAAGCCAAAAGGTAACAAAAAAAATGTGGGCTGTACATTGTAAATTTTGTGTTATGACTGTTAGGGCAATGCATACAGACTATACACACTGTACATGCCCAGTCACAATAATAACATTGTCATTCATACACTCACACACCGTCTGACATTGAAACAAACAATAGCCTGGTGTCTTTCAAGTTCTTCTTCGGCAAATGTCTGAGTCATGATGGAATGTCAACATAATCTGTTACAAATCATATGAATGCCCATGGGGAATATGATAGGAGTGTTGGCATATCACCCATAGGCCACCATTGTAATTTGGCTTATGGGACTCTTAAAATACCCTTGGATGGTTCTGAATAATTAAGGCAGAAATGTGCTGATCTGTTTAACCAATGGACCTGACCACCAGGATGGGGGTGGAACCGGTCCACCTCTTTCATCCCACCGGTGGGAGGTTTCACGTCACATATTAGGGCCAGCTGTGGAGAGAGAGAGAGAGAGAGAGAGAGAGAGAGAGAGAGAGAGAGAGAGAGAGAGAGAGAGAGAGAGAGAGAGAGAGAGGGGGAGAGAGAGGGAGAGAGAGGGGGAGACATAGAGAAAAAGAGAGAGAAAGGAGGATTTTATTCCCGTTAATGAAAGCATCATTTCAGCTGTAGGCTGTTGCTCTCCAGTTGTTTTTGCCACTGCATTCCAGCCCAGACTTCATTTCAACTACTTCGTTGGCTGACATTTAAGTTCTTGTACCTGTTTTTCAAGGATATTTATTGCAACTTTCCATATTAGAGGAAGAGGTAAGGGTCGCTTCATTTGAATGGCACGTGCTTCATATGGTGGGAGATGGGAGTCGTTTCAAGTTTGCTTTGGCGCTCGAGCGGAACAAAAACAGTCAACGTCAGAAGTTTTGTGTAGAAAGCTAGCTAACTCGCACTTTATTATTACTACTTAGGCTTCTACTAACTAACGTTACTTAGCTAGCTAGCAGGCTATATGTCGCGAGTAACAAGAGCAACGAATTAAGAGCAACTTTTTTCACAGACAGGATATAGGTCCAGCTACTTGTGCTATCTCTATCAAGATGAAAAATCCCACCCTATCCTCTGTCTTTCCTCGTGATACTCATCCCCCTCTCATGCTAAGACAGCAGATGAGAAATGGCAGAATAGTGTGAGTAGGCTATAGGTAGGCTGCTACGGGTGAGAGGTAACGTTGGGCAAAATAGCTTTTTACGGGCATTGTAAGACCTACCGCTTATTTTGCAAGGGGCAGTCTCATTTAGTGTAACAAATACTGCCTCAGGTCGTAACCTAACTGGGTTGTTGGCTCAAAAATGAGTGTCAGCTACTGCTGTTTTTACTGTCAAAGAGTTTACCACGGCGTAAATTAATTTGTTGCCATAGATACAGTGCAGACGGTGCTATCCTGCGACGTAATTAGAGCAATCCGGTGTTGATTAGATTAACGGTCGCTCCTGCTGCTTCTTCCAGGTATCTGGCTCTAGGAAAACACTCATGGTTACAGTGGGTAAAAATACTCCAGTGCTCTTACATCAGTGCGCTCCGTGATATTTTTGGGAACTTCTCCCATTTGCGTCGGAGTGTTATAGCCTATGGGTGTCTGTCTTTGCCAGCCCTGGATTGTCGCCCAGCTGCAACGTCGCGCGTCCTGAGATTTCGACATAAACATGTAAAAGGAAAACCGCGCCGGGTGCAGCAGTGAGGACGTCATTTGAGATAAAAAGCACCGTGGAGATTCTGGCACACGAATGGCGGTTTGACCTGGTCCCTGTGAGGATATGGAAGGGACCAAAGCGTCCCGTCCCGTCGCCTCTATGAGTACAGCCGGGGCTGCTGTCCTGAGCGCTGCTGTGCGGCCGACGGGGATTTGGCCGGGTTTGGATAATTGGCGCTTTGAACTGTAAAAGTATTTCGATGTACGCGTACAGAGCAGAAATGGATACTTACAAAATAGCTTGGTTACAACTTCTGATTATGTATCTAATTAAGTTTTTTTTAAATGTTTCATTTTAATGCGCTGGAGAAATGTGGAGTGCGTTTATGAACGGCTCAGGGCTGCACAGCGGGGGCGGTGCTCGTGGTGGCTACGTCCCCTCTCAGGGATGGGAGTTTGTGCCCTACTCCGGGATGGAGAGGGCAGATAGAGGCAGGGGCAAAAGTCGCAGCCCGTCAAGGAGGATCTCCTCTCCGCCCACCGTCTTCAGTCACATCTACGATTCCCAGCTCGGTGCTTCACCGGATGGAAGAGAAGGTGGAGCAGGGGCACAGGTTGAACTCCTTAGGGGACAAATGTGGCCGGGACCTGAAGCCCAGCAGCAGCAAACACAACACGCACGGCTTAAAAAGAAATTTGAGGATTTGAAAAAGCGACATGTACAGGATAAGGAAGGATGGATGCGCGAGAAGGAGTCATTGTTGAGAGAAGTAGCTGACATACAAGTGATTGAACATATTTACTAGCCCTGTGAAAGCTATATATGTGTTTGCTTTTATTGCGTCTGTAGGTTAAACATGCATTCTTTTTTTCTCTACCAGCAGTCTATTGAATGGGAAGTTAATTTATCAATGGTAGGCTACATATGTTCATGGTGAATGTATTGTGTTTTATGGTATCACCATATTCCTCAGGGGTTCAAATAAAAAAAAAAAACTTTTATACACCATTGTAAGCATCAGTTTTATTATAAAGTACTGATTTCATTAGTTCTCTGATTGCACTGTGTGATAGTGTACTGACTGACTAACTTTTTAAAATATGTTCATCTAGCATATTTGGTTGACAAGATTGCTGCCAATGTGTTTCCATGCAGGGGGGGGAGAACAGAAGGATTCTTCTGGACTTGAAGACGGTTTTGGAAGAAGTGCAGGCAGAGGTGAAGAAAGAGGAGGAGAAGAGGGGCGAGCTCCAGCTGCAGTACACCAGAGACAGATGTGCCTGGGAGCTGGAAAGGGCCGAGCTCAAATGCAGGATTGCACAGGTAACTCAGGAATGGTGATGTGTGTGTTGGTGGGTTTTGACGGTTAAGTCTGGATTGAAAAGCATCTCCAAACAAATAATTAGTCAGTTGCAATTTTAGTGTTAGTGTTAGCTGTGACTGGCTGGAGTGTGAGGTTGAAGACAGCAATTTTAACAACAATTTCTAAGTAACTTCACATAAGTAATGCTTTATTGTTATTCATTTATATTGTTTCTTGTGTGTATTATGTTTGTGTATTTTGTCATGTCTTTGCATCGCCACATTTGCCACCCACATGGCAGGGTGATAAGTCACCCTGGCATCCAGCCAACTCAAGCTTCAGCTTAGACAAAAGATTTGCACCAAGTAGACAAATGTTATCCCCGCTCAGCTAGACACAGACACCAAACTTGGCTTTTAACAGCTAACTCTAAGAAGATAAACTATTAACCTATCGTTGCCTTTGGACAGCTAGTGTTAAGTGTTTCTTGAAATGGGCAGAAAATACTAACAGAGTTAAGTTTGCATACCTGTGCCACGCTGTGTCAGGCATTGCACGGAACACTTGAAGGACCATGGCTGTTCTTCAAAGCAGTATGCTTTTAGGGATTTAGCTTTTTTCTGGTTAAATCAGAAGATGGATTTGTATGGTTGCCCTAAAGGGGCTGTACTCAAAATACTAAAATACACCTGGCTAGAATTGCCACCACAGGGCTCTCACAGACCGTTCCCCAATACATGAAATATCTAGTGAAACTGACCTTAAACCTTTTGGATATAACATGTTATTACTTTATATTTTTATCCTATTAGAAATTTGATTTGCGTAGGAAGTTATGGCTAACACAGTGTTTTGCGAGGTCACAGTGACTTTGACCTTTGACCACCAAAATCTAATCAGTTCATCCCTGAGTCCAAGTGGACGTTGTGCAAAATCTGGTAGAAATTCCCCCCAGGGGGTCCTGAGAAATTGTGTTTACATGAATGAGAAGGGTGTACGTACAAACGGATGGATGTACAACCATAATACCTCTGGCCACAGCTATTTCCTGCGCGGAGGCATATAAATTAAATGGCCCTTCATCCTTCAGCTTCATCACTTCACTTAAATGAGTGAAGTGATGAAGCTCAGAGACCGCTGCCGACACGACACAGGAATGTAACATGTTAACATGGCTTTTCCAGACACAGATGGTTTAACTGCCATAATGTCATTCCCTCTGTGTGAGTAGATGGCACAGTGTTACTGTTCAGCTCTTCTCTTTGTCCTGCTGGCTCTGTGCCTTCTCACATTGGGGTTGACAGAGAGCCTTATAAAAACAGAGACTTTTACTGTTCTGTTTTGTGTTTGTAAAGCCCATTGTGGCAGTGGGAAAAAGAGGCTTAATCTACTGCAGGATGTTATACCATAATCACACAAACACACACACACAATGTTATCCCTGCTCAGCCAGAGAGATACCCAACTTGGCTTTTAAATCTAATACCCCTTTCACACTGATGGCTCAATCAGGGTTATGCCCAGGTTTACTGTGTGTTTGAATGCGGTAAAAAGGGATGTTGATCTTCTCGGCTTCCCGACCCAGGTCGCCAGGTGGGATTGATCATGGTAGACATGACGTAGGCCGCTAACAGCGGGCAAATAAGGTCGTTACAGGTCCCCTGCGCAAAAAACAACAGCATACATTTTGTCTCACTGTGCTTTATGCTGGGATTTAAAATATAACTAGGATTTTCACAGGCAGCTTTATTAACAGCAGAGTGGGGGCCTGGATGGACACTAGTCTGCCTTTTGCAGAGCAGTAGCGGAGTTTTACAGGCTAAACTGCCCGTAACCACCAGTGATTTGTTTGGGACAGGAGAGAATTATTTGTTTCTTTACATATTTGCAAAGTGCTTATGGAAGTCTTTCTCTTTTTACTTTTACGTGTGTGTGAACATGGGTACACAATAATTTGGACTGGAACATGCACACACACTATGCAGAAATGCCTATATTTGTTGCACAAACAGACCGAGGGAAATGTGACTTGGAGTTAAGCCATGCTGGACGGGGAATGCTCCATTGTAAAAGTTGTTTTGTCTTGATGCCACATCCTGCCACAATTTATAGTTTTGAGTATGTGTTTACCAAGTGCTAATCTGGGGTTGGTCATAAGGTTCACAACACATCAAGTCAAGTTTTCTAAAATCATTAGCAACTCAGTAATCAAATGCCTAATTTACAGACTTTCTAATTACCTTGTAATTTCTAACTACCTTGTATCTCTCATTGGGCAGTTTAGAGTAAATTTGTAAGGAGTCTTTAAACAAAATTTAGTCAGCTTTTAGTTCAAGAAAGTAGAATTAAACTGAATATGGCTGTTGATCTTAGATATGGTTGTTGAAACCCCATTTTCTATAATCAATGTATTTCACTCTTTTATGCTACATTAGACGGGACACAAAAATGAATAGCCTGATAATCAGACTGAATTGCCCTTTTGTTTCACTTTCATTCACATATATATTTATATATATAAATGCTGAACAATGTGGGCGAGTCAAAGAACTGGACAAGAATGCCTGCAAGGAGGTCAGTAGAGCAAATGAGTGTAACTTCTTTCACTTTTAAATGAAATCTTTTGAGGTACTTAGCTGAATCAGTCATACAAGAAAGAGGGCTCAGCTGAACTCTTTTTTGCACTTTGCTATGATAAGCTTGTTGGTATTACACTGTTAGCTGGAAAGCTAGCTTTTGTTCGTTATTGCACTTTGACTTTAAAAGAAGTAGCACAAAATCACAAGGAGGCGGCCAGACTACTGTAGAGGATTATCCAAGCAGCCAAGTGTATTATACAAACCTAAAATAATGAATGGATCAAGTGGTGGATACTTAAGGACCTGGGTCTAGGAAGTTGGAACTTTCAGGTCACTTTAAATGAAATGGCATTTGCAAATCATGTGTCATAGTGATGATGTCCTTATCTGTACTTAACCAGCAGTGTGGTTGAACCCACAGACTAAAGTGCTGCATAATTACCTTCCCCAAGAAGGTTATGTTTTCTGTTCGATTTGTCTGTTTGTTGGTTTGTTTGTCTGTCAGCAGGATAATGGAAAAACTACTGGCCTGATTTTCTTGAAACTGTTGAAGGGTGTAGCATTGGCCAAGAAAGAACATTACATTTTGGAGTGTAGGCAAATCACGGGTGAAAACATAAACTATTTATCACTTTCTTACCTTTTGTAAGATAGGACAATAGTGCTGCATTCATGGGGTGTCTAATAATCAGTAAAAATTACTTCCCGACTGGGAAAATTCACACTGCATTAATATTGTGAGATAGGGCATACCTTGGTGGAGGTCTTTGCTCTCCCAGTGCCCTTCTAGTTTAATTTTAATGAAGTTTCATTCATAAAATGTCCACAGCTTAGATATTTTTACATATTTATGAGCTGTAGTTATCAGCTAGGTTACATCCCTTTTGTTTGTCAATTGATAGGTCGAGAAACTAAAGATCAGTAGCTACTAACAGTTACATGCTTGTTCTATTCTTGCGATTTTAATTACACACCTTTCCTCACAGAAGGAAATGGCTGTGA
Source organism: Etheostoma perlongum (assembly GCA_026937815.1). Lineage (NCBI taxonomy): Eukaryota > Metazoa > Chordata > Actinopteri > Perciformes > Percidae > Etheostoma > Etheostoma perlongum. Next base: position 22,091,742 of record CM049376.1, read on the forward strand.
ATGTAGCTACTGTATGTTGGTTCCACATCCCTTTTTAGGCACTTCTACCCCCAAATACCAAGGGAGCCTCAAAGGTCCCAGGCAGAGGTCCTAGGCTGGATATTTCCTGGCATATTTCTTCACATGCCACTGATTTATGAAAGCTGCGGACTGCTAGTAGACATGTCACTCTGCCTTAGCAGCCAACTCCCCTCCTCCTTTTACCTCGACTCCCCACCTCCTCTCGGAATGTGACATTGTACAAGGCTGTGTGTCCGCTATTTATAGTGGGTCACCGTGGTGACAAAGTTACCTTTATATACCCTGTGCCATACAGTGACAGACTGGGTGTCCAAGGCTAGCAGGAGATGGCTCTGATAGAGTTGTGTGGGCGCATGCATGGGATGTTGACCCGTTTCCCTGTTTGCATGTAAAATTCCTTTAGAGTTTTCTTTTTAAGAAGACTCTTTTTCTTTGCTGTCTCAATTAATTAAAAAAATGGTCTTCAGCTCTTTAAGTTTGACTCCAAACCTCTTATTTTTGCACTTTCACAATTTGTTTACATTTGGATGTTTAAATAGACTGTGGACAGCACCCATCAGTATCCATCTGTAATTGTGGAGAACTTTGAGAAGAGCCACAGGCAGACAGAAAGGACTGTTGACTTGTTTTTCTACACCATAATTTCATGACCCCAGGCCACAGGCAGAAATAGCACCGTGACTGAGGCTTGTAAGAAGGCTTTGGTCGCTGTCTGTGTCTGAACACTGAAATAACACACTCAGGCATGCTCATATGCATTCTCTCCCTCTTTCTAACACACACACACACACACACACACACACACACACATACATACGTGCATATGCTCAGGCGTTGTCTTGAGCTCTTTCCAGCCCCAAAAGCCAACATTTCTTTCCCTTTTTTGACGTGCAACAAAAATGCACATATTTACCACAGAATGCACACATCTATACACACCCTTATTCTTAAATACTGCCAAAAAGGGAAAGCGTCTATATCAGATAATTCCTTTGCATTATCTCGCTGGTAGAGGATATTTCAGATTAGTTTTCCTAACACCATTATCTTATCCAGATGTACAAGTCAGACCACCATGACAAACCCTTGATGTTATCAACTTCAGTCCATTTTTAAGTCCTTTTTTTTCTAGCATTTTTAAAAAAAAATTCTTATTCATTCTCAGTAACGTGACAACATTTTTGTGGCTTAAGTTTTTGGCCCAAGCACAGTGAAAGTTCCAGGGGAAATGCCCAGGGTATTTCAATTGAAAAGGGCATTGTGCAGGGGCACTCAGTAATATTCTCATTAAAACAAAAACATCCAATTGAACTAATAAAATTGCCATTTTTATAATGTGTTGAAAGGAATCGTAAGTCCTGTCGTATTTGTGTTGAAAGATCCTCTTTGTCATTGTGTATCATTTGATGGGGCACTCATTTTTCTTTGCCTGAATATTCTCATTAAAACAAAAACATCCCATTCACCCACTCACACTTGTCCCCACGGTGCATTATTCCCCCACTTCCTCCACCTTCTCTTCCTGCCACTCCTTCATTCTCTTAATTCCACTTTTAACAATTTCTCTTCACTCCTTCCTTGCTTGTCTTATCATCTGGCTCTCATCCTCTTTTTCTCCAACTGTAATCTATCCTTTATCACCACTGATTGTTTTCTCCCACTCTTTCCCTTTCCATCTTCCTGCTCCCTTCTCTCTCCTCCTCTGTGCCCTCTGCGCTCCCTGTCTGTTTCCTTCTCTTCAGTTGGAGGCTAGAGAGGGTGCTGGCTTGATCAGTGGAGGGGTCCAGTCAGCAGCAGGTCCTGGCTCTGTGGCATCACGGAGCGCTCGAGAACAGAACGGCGAGACATCAATACTCCGCCGGGAGAGGGAAGAGCAGCAGAGGCTCCTGGCGGACACACACTCAACTGCCATGGACCTGCGCTGTCGCCTGGAGCACAATGAGAGGGATTGGTTAAGGGAGAAAGCCGAGCTGCTGGAGAGGTTCGACGTGGAGAGGAGGGAATGGGAGTGCCAGCTGAAAGATATGCAGAAGAAAATTGAGGAAGTAAGATGCTCCAAATGTGTCCGAATGGGAATATTTCTGCATTTCGTCTTGTTTAATTATTTGCTTTGGGGTTAAGGTTGGATTTAGGTAAAAGCTAGGCAAGTGAATGACTAGATAAAGGAAAACCCTCAAAAGTATGTAATGCCATTTTCAAACATATGAAACTTTGCTCCATTTTTTGTGTATGATATATAGCTTCCAATGCACTGAGCAGCCTACAGTGTGTAACACTTCCCTCCTACACATCCTGTTCATCAAACCATATCCTTGATTAGTGCAGCTGCAAGGATGAGGAAAGGAAGGAGTGGAAGAAGGAGGGCGAGAGCTATTCTGCTATTTCTCTGATTTCTGTGTACTGAGACCGAAGCAGTGATTGAAACAGGCTATGACCTGGACGGATGTAGACAGAAGCTGGCATGTAACAAAAAGAACATTTAAGAGAGAGATTACTGTAATACACTCCTCCATAGGTGGCTTTGATCTTAAATGGTAGTCAAAACACCAAAACAGAAAAGTTTATTTATTGACAGTCACATCTTTTTATTTTGTTAAATCTTTTCGTTATTTGTTGCATGCATTCACAATGTGCATCTGCATTATATAATGACAAATAATTGAATGAATGAACAAAAACGTTAATGTTGTTCTTCATTGTTTGTGTTTGGAAATATGCCCGGCCATGTCAGTCAGAGCAAAATAAATATTAGATCGGTCTAACTTTTAGTTTTTATTTGTATACTTAAGCAAAATTGTGCTAGGGGAATATGAGAAATAGAACTAAAACAACTAATCAATTAAACAATTAGTAGAATGACCAAAAAGTAATATTTTACTATTTTGATAATCAATTAATTGTGGGCTCTAGGAACTTTTTATAAGCATAAGCCATTATTTGACAAACCAAATCAATTCATCCACCAAGTATTCAGCATATTTATGTATAATAAAATTAAATGTTAGCTGCTGCCTCTAATGACAAAGTTGAATTCTTTCAGCTTGTCGGGTTGAAAGGCTCAACAAAGATGAGAATTAATAGATAAGAAAGTATAACAGGATAAGGCCTGTCACAAAGGGATGTCACATAGAGCAAATGAATGGCTTTTAAGACAGAGAGACAAAACATGGGGAGTGACAAAGCCCGAATCAAAATCTGACATGCCCAGAGGAGCAGATTAGTGTTTTTAATGAGGGAAGCCATACAAAAGTAGTTGGACAGAGTGCGACGGCACTGGAACAATTTTCTAAGAAAAGAACATGTGGCTCTCATTTGTCCCAAGAGCAGAAAATGAGAGAGGAAAACAGCAGAGGAATAAAGCAGGCAAAAAGGCACTAGTCCCATCTAGACGTTGCGTGATGGGAAGGGAGCCCGGTCAACATGAAATAGTTATTACTATTTTGGGATCCCTTTGTTGGAGGCCAGAGGTTATCCAATTTTATTTGGAATAATTCTTTGAATGTTTTTTTTCAATCCTCTGTGGTCTAAATATGTTCAAAAGAGTCAGTGCTATGCTGTCTTCTTATCATCCCATATTAGTTTGTGAGCATGTGTGTGATGATGATGAAGTATTCATACAGTTAAAAACTGTAGTACTTTATAATGATATTATGTCATTGCCATTCTTTATATTGTCTCTCCTCATTCTAAGCATCCAGTGAGAGTAGGTTTATAATGTATGCCCCTTTTAACACAATACTCTACTTACTACTCTTCTTAGGTGTACATTTTTGATCTAATAGACAATATAATAATATCATTGGATACTTTTGAAAAATAAATAAGTGTCAATATTTAAATTTTTTTTATATTTGATGTATTTGACTGATTGATTGATTTGTTTAATGTAATATTGCGTTTGCTCAATCTCAAAATCCAATGTTTTAAAATGACAAAACGGCATTGTTTGTTTCATTCAACATAAGAGTAATGAAGTAAGGTTAAAAAAAAAAAGATTACTTCTATTTCCTCTTCCTGTCTCTAGCTGTACTGTGATGTGAGGACCAAGCGAGAACGGACCGGACTAGACAGTGGGAGACAGGCCGACAATAATGTGGTGCACAGACTCAGTGTACGCTCAACCAGCACCGAAACCAGCCTGCTCAGTGACAACGAGCTGCTGAGCAGCAGCAGTCTGTCCGAGCCAATCAGACATCCACCGTTACCTGGTTTTGGTCACAACAGAAACATCAGTGGCAGCGATTGCATTGGCAGAGATGGTCACCACTCCACCTGCTTGCAAGCACACAGCCTCTTTGAATCTGGTGTCGGTGGTCATTTCACTCAGAATGAGCATTCACAACCTGAGCAGGTAGATGAGTTAAGATCAAGAGGCACTTGGCAGCAAGACTCAGCCACAGCTAGCAAGGAAGCTGTGGATACAGTGGAGCTGGATGCTATGCTTCCTGGAGCTCCTGGCTGTGGAGTGCCACAGAAGAATGTCTCATACGGGAAGGAACACAATTTCCACGTTCGTCCTGAAGAAAGTCCTCTTCAGCCAACTTATGGCAGCGACAAGAAGAAGAACACCACTGCTCTCAACGCTGTGAGTGTTTCAAACCATGGTTCTATATTTATATATATTATGGACACATTGGTGTGGTTGTCATTCCTTGCCTTGTCTTTTCTTTTTTTGCTCTGCTGACACAAACTTGTGTATTCATCAGTGTTACTGTACAGTCACTCCTTGGTTTCTATAGTCTATATAATCCTTTTAAACTATGTCATCATCAATTTTAAGTTTTATTTTTACGGTACAACTTCAACAATACACAGTATCCAGCATGTCTGATTGTATCTCTGTCTCTCCCTTATCTGTGTCTCAGGCTCTGAAGGAGATAGCCCTTGTAAGCGAGGAGCTTTGCAGCTACCAGGATGAGATCAGAAAGAAGAGTGGGAATAAGAGGTAATTAAATCCCCTTTGCTATGGAACTATGATAATCACTGTACCTGTTATGTCTTGATGCTCCTACTATAAGAATGAATGAATTTCACCGTTCCATTCCCTTCAGGAATCGGTTTGAATCCCTGTGCCTACCTGAGGAGATTGAGATGTTGTGTGGCCATAATGAAACCCCACTGGAGGTGGAGGAAGCTCCCTACGACCTCAGCCAGATTTACGAAGACCTCCGGGCCTTGGAGAGGGAAAACTGGATCACCCTATCACCAGATCACACCTGGCAGGCTGACAGAGGGCCAAGCAAATCCTGGAAAGCAAACACTGTTGATCCATACAGCTATGGAGAAACACAGACAAGCCCTGGAGTACTCTCTGAGATTGATACAGCAGGTCCACCCATCCCTCCCCGCACCTCCTCCTGGAATCTGAGCTCCCCCACCCTTCCAGACACAGAACTCCACATCCCGGAATCCCCTGTGATGACAGCGAGGAAGTGCCATAGCCCCTGTGTTCTAGTGGACAAAAAAGGTAGCAGCCCGTCTATTGTCAGGAAATTCGAGGCCATGCTACAAGAAAATGAAGGAAAATTTTTAATCGACGGTGTTGTAGCATCATGCTCTGTACCTGCTAAGTCTGGATGTAATATGGGCTGCTGCCACAACCGCTGGTCCTGTGATGCAAGCAAGTTCACTAGCAGTAAGCTGTCGACATACGGGACTGTCCAGAAAAGCTTCTCTGAAGTCAACATATTGACTGCTGGAAAAGACCCACACTCGGATTACCGCCCTGGTGTCGGGAACTTGAAAAACTCTGAGCTACAAATGCCGCAGACAGTCAAAGAGTTGCCTTTAGATTTGCTCTTGTCCTCTCTCGAAATACCACCTGCCAGCCCCAACCTCCAGGGCTCCAAAAGAAACATAATGCTGGAGCAAAAAACAGCTGAGTTCAACAGAACTTTGTTTCAGGCTGAGATGGGCCATGGCGTAGAGGAACCAGGCAGTTTTATACTTACAGATGCCGGCTTAGTGGGTTGCCAACCAGTCTTTCCCCCAAGTTGGGCATCAGATGAGATTTTACCTCCCAGGGAGACAACATTTCAGCCAAATTGCACTGATGTCACCACTAGCGTAATGGGTGTGCATCCTGAAGTCACATTGTCTACAATTCAGAACACCAAGCTCCAACCAAGGCGAATGAGATGTAGTCAAGAGGTTAAAATGAAGCAAGAAATCCTTTCTGACCATTCATCTGAACCACAGATTATAAACTCTCAGAGTCCAGCACACCATCCTGAGGTCAAGCACAAAGTTCCAACAGCTAGCAGTCCTTCCAAGAAAACACAGCGCAGAGGGGCCACAGAGGATCTCTTTTCTGAGTCTGTCTTGCCTGCAAACACCCAGCCAGGTCCGAATATGGACAGTTACAGCTCCAAGAATGAGAATCCCCATGGAGCAAGGTCTCAGTCGGCCAGAGCTGGTGTTTCGCTCCAGCAGCCATTTGCTGAGAACAAACAAAGACCGATTACACAGCCAGGGCACCAGGCAACGCTAAGGCATGCATCTGTTCTTCCTTCCCAGTCAGACTCCTCCAGACCTGGGCTTCGAATGATGAATGACCATCCCTGGAAGGCCCTTACTCTGGCTGCGTACCCACGGCCTGAAGGATCCAGATCCAACTACGGTGCAGTGGAAAGAATTCTGAAGAATTATGAGAGTGCAGCCCGGGCTCAACAGAACCAGAGCCAACCAAACGAGATGGCTTCAAGTCCTTTGGTCAGTGTCAGGCAGGAGGAGAACGTCACAGAACTGGACATGCTGGACATGGACCCTCTGCCCTTACCTCCCGCTCCGAGACACACACAGACTTCACACACCTCACAGACGCACACCACACATACAGACCTCAGCAGCCACTACGCCATGGGTGTGAAAGAGATACATCTAACAGTGCAGGTGGGTAGAGTCTGAAAAATACAGTCTGTATTCACACTTTCACATATTAGCTACCACCTTGCCACTCAGCAGGTGTGCTAATTACTCTACAGATGTTAGGATTTAGAGGCACTCTCTTGGAATAAAACATGGAAGTCTGCACATTATTTGACTAAAATACAGTTAAGTCAAACTATATTTTCAAGGCAAATTACACCAGTGGACTTGGGTGAACTTGCACATTTCGTTCTGTTTCATTCCATTCTGAAACACTAAGTGATTGCCCTTGACTGAGTACAGCTCCAGTGGGAATGTTGTTTATTTCTGGTATGTGCTAAGAGACAGAAGCAGGCCAGAGCCTCCATTATTATCTGGGCCATTTCATTGCTTAAAGGTTCCTAACAAAACCAACTGGCAGTGTGGCGTATAAAGTACTTGGCAGGAGGTCTAGCACCCTCAACAACTTGTCTTTCATCTTCCAGTCTTTCCATGGAGCCTCGTAGTGGAAGTGTTTTTCTGGCCTTTGTGTGGTAATTACAGAAGTATCTGCAAGAAGCCAGCTGACTTAATGCCCTTGGCAGAGCACAGAAATGAGAAAGCTGAAGTGATTACGCTGCTTTAAAGTCATGCAAATGTTAACGAAATCGTTTGAGCGATTATGCAACCAATTTGAGTTGACCTCATAGAAAAAAACGTATTAGGAGGCACCGCTTTAGTTTAACCTCAACCCAGAAGAACTGACCAAAATAAAATGCTGAAGATTCTGGCAGCAGAAACACAGCATGTGTAAGGTATTCCGCTTCAGATGCTTTTCTCTCGACCAAAAAGAATGGGATCTACTTGTGTGACCTGTCCACATGAGCATGTTCCTGTTTGAAATATGCCTGTTGTTTCCTCCAGGGTCAAGAAGACTTCCAATGGAACACGTGACAAAATGTAAAGTATCTGAGAGTGTGAATTTAATTGTTGATAGAACGGTGTGATAATCCTAAATGGTAATTCATTTGTTTCTCCACAGGAGAAGGAAGAGACCTCTGTCTCCTCCTCCGTTCAGAGGAACTTCTCAAGACCTGCCCGTCCAGCCAACCGACGACTCCCCTCCCGTTGGGCCAGCCGCTCCCCCACTTCCTCCTCCTCCGCCTCCCCCTCCCCCTCTCCCTCTACCACCCCTGTCGTGCCTCCATCCTTCCCCCTCCAGAAACAGAAACACAGCTCCTCTTTTGCCTACTCACATGCCTTTCACATAGAGACTGTCATCATTTGACATCCAACTCCCTGTATGACTAAACCAACTTCAGTGATAACCCCTGAACACTGAACGTTCCTTTTCATTGCTGTTGTACATACCAAACCCAGACTGCTTCTCCACTCCTACAGACTCAGAAGTGCTTTAGTTGTGAGTTCATCCACTCACCTTTTAGAATGTATGTGGCATCCAGTGGAGCTTAACTGACCAAGGAAGGCAAGAAAATGATCTGAAGCAGCTATACTTATTCATTCAGCAGTTTGCTTTCATGCATAGTCTCAGAGGACAGTGAAAATATCCCGTCCACTGATTTTATATTCATGCCAACCATCTGAATGGATGTCCAATGCTCAGGTCTGGATTCTAGCCTTGACTAGTGTAGCCTTGCAGATCTACCAACACATCCTCTTCTGTTCTATAAACTGTTTTTACACCTTAAAAGCGACGCTTGCTCATATTCAGATGATCCAAAAACTTCCAGCCAAATGAAATCCAGAGTGATGTATGTAATATGTACTGTATTTTGTATTTTGTGTGCAACTTTTTTTGTGCTTTTTGCACAAAATTTGATGTTACAAACACAATATGCAGCATCATGCTGGGCCGGAGATAAAGTGGCAGTGAAGGAGACATTCCCCCCTAGCGCTAGCATCACTTTGTGTGCTGAATAAAGCGGTGTTGCTTTCTGCCTTCTTGAATATTACCTACAGTAAATGCCTGGACTGTACCTTGTCTGTGACCTAAACATTTTGCTATTTTTTAATTTTTTTTACAACTTAGTACCAAAGGCTGATTTCGTTATATGCATTTTTCTGATTTGAAAGTGAAATGCCTTGTTTGAAATGGCATTCATGTCTTGCTGTCAACTCATTGCTAATGTTTTTCAATCAAAATTTAAAAAATCACTCATGAGAGACTGCTTTTGTGCATAACAAATAATTATGCTTGTGACCATTTTTCTACTTTTACTAATTCTGAATGGTCATATATCAGGACATTACTCTGCTGAGTAGTACAGTTTTTTCGGTCAAAGTGGTGAATCATAGGATAAAGGTGAGGCCTTTGCTGTTCTTTTTGTGTAATAAACATAAGGACTTATTGCTTAATGACTGATTGAATAATAACGCTTCTAAACATTTTTTAGAAGGCACCAGTACAGCATAACACATTATACATTATAAATGGAAAATTATTATACAGTAGTGTTTCAAAAGTTGAATAACCCTGTGCACAAACCTGCTCAGCCTCATTCAATCAGTATGTATCAATTTTCACAATAATCTTGGGTATAAATAATAATTGGGTTAAACTACAAGCTAAGCAGACCGTGCCGCTGTGCAGCCCTCTTTAATCCGTAGCCTACAATAGGCGTGATAATTGAATGAATTCAATTAATCAAACATGGCACAGAAATATTTCTGCATCAAGATGAGTCCTAGGTGCCCGTCCAGCTTACAAAGATGAAGCACCATGATCAAACGACTGTCTGGCTCCTTCAATCTTGTTGGCTGACATCTCTGGTGACACCGTGAACTCTGCCTCTGAGCCTCTGAGTGATGGCCGCAGAGCTACGTGACAGCAGCACAGGGACCATCCATCCCTTTGATAGCGTGGGTGTGTGTTGTTTTTATGTTTGTGTTCAGCGTGTACAGTATGTATTCCACCATAAATGTGTCATGCATTGTGTTTGTTTACGTCAGATGGTGTAATAAGCCCCATTTTACTTATTCATGTTTCTTTTTGCCTGTCTGCGCTGTCTGGTAAATAAGTTCTTTCTGCTCCTTCACACACACAAATATGCCCATTTACTTGCATAACATACAAAGGGACGGACACACACTACACACACACACACATCTGTGGCCCTGAGAGGGACGGACACCCAACCCATCACCCTGAAACTTTGCACCCTAGGCTGACTGAAATAACAGGTGCAACAATGTTATGGTGCCAGAAATCCTACCCTGGCGCTGATATAAATATAAATATTGTCATCCTTCTTCTAGCCTATAGCAATCTGTTGGCTGTCTTTCACTGTTTTCCTGTGTCAAGGCTGGGCAGGAGCATGGATTCCTAGAACTACTGGCCTGTGCTCAAGTCTGGAGGTTTCCAGATGCTGAAACCATTATATAACCAGTACTAACTGTTGTTGCTTCTTAAACACTGGAAAGACCGTATGGAACAATGTGTATTTTATCATCCAAACATAGGACACAGGTTCCGCCAGAGAAAAGGGTCCAGTCAGACTGCTGATACAGCTTGTTTCCATTGATGCTCCAATAAAGGTCCACACAGACACACCCATTGACCATGTACACTGTTTGTTCTAATTTGATTTGATTGGTCTAGACAAGTGCTTTCTGTGGTCCTCATTCTCTTACAGCCTTGAGTAAAAGAACTGAGATACAATTTTCATACAAACAGTATACATGGTAAAGCTTGATTGGCCTGCAAGGAAGCTCTTGGCCATTTTTAGTGCTGCTATGTCTACTGCAGTGCATAGCCAAAACATTAGTTATATCGGCAGAATATTTCCCTCTAATGACAACAGAGATGAGGGTCATATCAGATTCCTTAGGAATGTTTTTCACTTTTTAATAAACCAGTTTGAGAAAATACCACTCTTGCCATTTGTTGATATGGTTTTTACAGTTTAGGACGGTTGAATTTTGTCTTTTAATGGCTGAGCATAAGGAGTTTATTCAGACACATCCAAGTTGCTGTTGCTGTGGAAAAGTGTTATTGGCCCTCCAGTGTCTCCTGGCTCTCTGCCCTCCAGCTCCACTGACCTCCCACACCTCATAGGAAACCTCCAGGCCCCTGTGAGTCTCTGGCACCTGCCAACCTGCCATTCTTCCCGCCCTGAAATAGACCCTCACTGGCACATATCGTGTGTGTGTGTGTGTGTGTGTGTGTGTGTGTGTGTGTATTCTTATTTAGTGCATTGGTATAGAGCAATGCTGACTACAGCACATTTCCTGACTTCCTGTGTAGACCCAGACAGTTACATATTGATCAGTACACTAATGCATTACTATAGAGGCCACATACAGTACACACAGCACCACACACTGAAACATAGATAGACGTACAAGCAAAGGCATTTGTGCATGCATAGACAAATGTGAGAAATGTGTATGTCTCTCTCTCTCTCTCTCTCTCTCTCTCTCCCATTAGCCAGTTTGTAATTTCAGACAGGCCTCCATTATCAGCTGGAGTCTGTGGCTGTATTACTGGTATCCAGACAGATCATAAACCAGCAGGGCTGACTTGAATAAAAATAACAGTAAGGTCTGAACACAGGATGAATGGAAGTGGACAGGCACATTGAGATAATGGTTAGGGAATAATCACTCACCTAACACACAGACACAAACTCAAGGGCAACTTAAATACCATGTATGCAGATTCCATGAAGCAACCATGTCCTCCAGGTGCTGCACTTCACAGAGATATGTAGAGACAGGTTGCAAGCTAGCTGACCTAGCTGAAAGAACTGCAAGAAGGAGAGTCAGCGTGTCTGGAATGCATGCCTGGGATGAGTCCTACCGACCTTTTTGAATTCCTTCCCCCCCTTTTAAATAGACCAGAGAGGTATGGACTTTTGAGTCTATTGCAGTCTGTGATGCAGTACACTGTCTCCTTGTTCTTCCTTGTTGATGACCTTTTTGCAGTACAGTCTTGAATGAACTTGGTTCTACAAAGCCATCCATTTAGGCAAAAAAATATATAAAACACATAATACGATCTAATCTAATTCAATAGTGATTATTATGTGAATGTAGTACAAGACACAGTCACTTTTGCTACACTTGAAGGAGACATACTTCATTTCTGGTTCATACTTTTATATAGGGGTTTACGAGACCATTTTTATATGCTTTAAAGCTTTAGTGCGTAACTCTTTTATATTAATGAACGTCTTTTACATTCATTGCCAAATGAGTTGATACAAAGCTAATTAAGACTCTCAGCTCCACACAACTCTCTCTGTACTTCTCAGTAGGGCTATGTTCAGAAACTGGTGTCGTCCAGAAATGTCTCAAACTCAAGTGAAGATAATGATTGCTTCTGTACAGTCCATCATGTTTTTGAATCCTATGTGTCCTCCTTGACTACTAGTAACTGTGTGGAGGAGGGGTGGGGGCGGTTGGCAATTATGGAAGGCATGTGTCATGTGGATGCAACAACAGTGGTCTTGTCATTACTGAAAATTCCTCATGGAGGCGACAGAAACTACGCACTATAGCTTTAATGTTCAAAATAATTTTTTCTTATGCTGTCCGTTGCTGCAACACCTTTGCAGAGAGGCCACGTCCCTCCACTCTAAGGTGTCCCCAATGGGGCCTTATTTCAGCAGAAACATGTATGGTAGTCAGTGGTGAAAGACAAATAATTTTAGTTTATCCTGTTTGAATTGTGCCATGCATTATACATATGATGCTTGCCAATTTTAAAGATAATTTCAAGTCAAGAAAGTCACAGTTTGTCGTAAAACTGTTGAAGTTTTAAAGGGATGGTCACCGAGCTGGAGGTGGTTCTTTGGCGCAGAGAACCCCATTGGATAATAAGTTAATTTTATACTTTTGATTCAGCATGTCTCTGGAAACCTCAGTGTTTGTTTACACTGATAAGTTCAGGGCTGTGAACAGCAGTCTAGGAAGGAAGTGAAGGATTTATGCTCCCAGTAAACATGGATCAGACCAGGAAGTGTCACCCTCCTTCTGTTTTGGCACATTTTCCTTCCTTTTCCTGCACATCTCTTAGTCTTTATATCCTCCTCTTGTTCTTGCTTCTGTCTGTCTCACTGTCTGAACACCCACATTTCTTACTCTCACTCACTGAGCATTACACTTATCTCATATCTCACCAAAATTGTACAAATCCTTTCCAACCATCACACAGATGCTTTTACACAGAACCTTTACACAGATGCTTCAGACAAATTATTATAATAACACGCCTACAGTATAGTCTGTGGTCATTTAAGTCTGTCTGTGTTTGCACAGTAGAATGATCCCAGAGCAATTCACACTTTTTACTGCCCTTCAGAAAGGTGGTAATCCCTCTTGGTATGTTTGGTTAGGAGGAAGAGAACAAGACCATTTCTCAAATATGGATTGCATTTTCAAAAGATGCTTTTTAATGTCAAAAGTGCAAAGCTAGAACAAAACTACTGCACTTAAATCAATGGTACGTAACTAAGTGTTGCTTAACCCAAATCCTGACCTCAATTTGGATATTATTCCAACCCCATTATGTTATATCTTTGAAAACAATACCTATTATGTTAATTGAAATCTGAAAATATATAATAAATAAATAGTGCGGGTTGTTTAGCCTGACACAAAACCAAATGTCAGGGCATGTTGTCACAGTATTAGACCTGAAGGTGTTCACAGTGATGTTACCTTTAAGATTTAATCAGCTCACTAGCGTAAAAACAAAAAACTACTATTTTGCCATTATACCTTCACGCAGACACAGTACAACAATGCAAACTTTAGTTGACAATAGGCTAAGTTAATACAGCCTGTATTCTATAACTGCCAGCTGTCTTTGCCAACACTGTATTATATTTCATAGGCAATATTTATAGCCCTATGTCAATACTACTGAATAAGGACCTGTCTGTAGAGCCAGTTCCCCGGTATTCTGTGTTTATTCCTGTGACAGACAAAGAGCAGATCTTTCTGCGCAGTGCATTGGCCAATGATGAATACTACTACAGTTCATGTTGAATATTAAATTATAGATTCTAAAGTGTTGTGTAAAATATGTTTGACCCAAAAATCACAATGACATAATTAATGGATATATTTGCCTTTATGCATGAGTTGATAGAGTAGGCCTACAATTTAAAACCAAATCACATTTGCTGCGTGGCGGTATTAGTCCGCCCCCTGTGGGCACGTTGAGGAACTATACTTGTGTGTTGCCATTATCTCCTTCCTGGGACCTCTAGTTTCCGGGGGGGGGGACGAATTTCAGAGTAACACCACACGATAGGAAGGTTAGTGCTTGCGTTTTTGTTTCTAAGTGGTTTGTAATTATTTTATTGTAATGTTAACAAATGTTTTACGGAATGTATTCATTTTCTCCACAGCTCGTTTTATGCGTAACTTACGTAGGCTGTTAAAGGTAGAAAGGGACACTCAAGCCTCATATGACATGTCATTTTCCAAATAGGCTTGAATGGTGTAACGTTACTGCAAAACAAGTTGGTAAAACAACTGAAAGAACTTACTTATATGATTATACAGGGTTTACAGGGCTTCCGTGGTGGTTTCAACCTGAATAATGAATGCTTTCCATAAATATGAATGTAGGACGATATAGCAAGCTAGCAAGATATATATATAATACATAAGAGCAGTGCGACCAACTCCACTTCTTTTTGCCAATGCCTTTTTGGCCATAGGGCTCTCTCTCTCTCTCTCTCTCTCTCTCTCTCTCTCTCTCTCTCTCTCTCTCTCTCTCTCTCTCTCTCTCTCTCTCTCTCTCTCTGTTTGACTGAGCAGGGTACATTTTGGCTATGCTCCCTGTACTCAAACTTTGTTATGTGCCCACCTCTTTATAAATGTCTGAATATTTCCGCCCAAATTTCTCCATCTCCATGCTGCTGCAGGATGGTACTGTGTGCAGTGAGGCGACATCTCCTAAAGAGCAGCAGTAGCATTAGCTGTGGAGCCTGGGCCAGGTAAGGACTCAGTCAGCATGGTTTACCACCATGCTGGTCACAGCAAATAAAGTCATTAATAAAGGAACATCAAGTCTACTGAGTTGAATCCACATTATTTCATAAACACAAACCAGTCCAACAGCCAAAAAAAGGTGCTTGGCCTGACTCATGACTTCACTGAGTCAGAATCAGAGAGTTTGTTTGTGTGACTCTGTACTATGCCTCCTTCAGGCTAAATTTACAGAGAGGTAAGGGAGTGTATTGAAATGCTCATAGTATGCTCATTTTCAGGTTCATAACTGTACTTAGAGGTTGCACCAGAATAGGATTATGTGGTTTAATATTAGGAAAACCCCATATATTTGTTGTACTGCACATTGCTGCAGCTCCTCTTTTCACCCTGTGTGTTGAGCTCTCTGTTTTAGCTACAGAGTGAAGCATCACACTTCTGTGGAAGTCGTACATGCGCAGTAGCTAGGTAAGCACTGCGAGCTAGTTGGGTGCAGAGCATGAGGGCGTGCCATGCTAGCAGCTAGGCGAGCATTGTAACATGTGTTACAAAATTACGCACGTTTGTCACGCAAGTACAGGCTGGACTACAATAGAGCTGTTTGGAGCAGTTTGTGAACAGTGTTTCCTGTACTTTGGGGTGGACTTTGAGCTTTTCACTTTGCAAACTTGTAATGTGCACAACAAGATATATTACACAATAAAGGAAAGATAAAAGCCAAAAAGTATAATATGAGCACTTTAAAAGCATTCCTCCTCCTCCTGTTTGTGAGTGCAATCATGAACGGTCAGTCCTGTGCAACACCAGTCTGATTTCCATTAGGCCATTTTCATACTATTTGTTTATACCCTTACAATTGCACATGCATTTTCATTGTGATTTGATTTTAAAATCACTCAAATGTCATTTACTTTATACATGTTTTTTGTCCAAGGCTGCTTCAGAGAGGTTGTGCGTACTCCAGCGTCCATTGCTTCAACCAGGGGGTGATCAGAGAGAAGCTGCAGGCTTTTCCTGGAGGATCCATTGACCTCCTCAAAAAGGAGTCTGGCATCGCTGTGCTGACCATCAACTACCCGTCCCGCATGAATGCCTTCTCCGGTAAGGTCACTGTATATATTCCGATTAGTGCAGATTTTTTTTGTTCTCATGATAAAATCAATTTTTACACAAACATAAACCAATTAGTCTGCAGACCAGTTTAGTATTTGAGTTTTTCCTTCCTCCCAGGCAGTATGATGGTGGATCTGGAGGAGAGGGTGAGCCAGCTGGAGAGCTGGATAGACTGTAAAGGCCTCATTGTTCAGGGTGCTTCTGGAACTTTCTGCTCTGGATCGGACCTCAACGTTGTCAGGGCAATATCTAACCCACAGGTAGCAAAGTAAAATAGTTTACAGTCTCTCTTTGCTGTGACTATCTGCATACTGCTGCAGGCAATCTGTCTGCATCTCTTTACTTATTTCCTTGTAGGATGGGATGAAGATGTGTATGTTCATGCAGAATGCTCTTACAAGACTACTCAGGTAAGGGCTTTCATTTCCCTCTCTACTGCTTTGGTAAATATAAATGCAGATCCATGTCGTTCCATTTCCGGGATTGCCCTGGTGCCGCCGGAAATTCTGCCAGATGGCCCTCATTTTGGCCAGATGTTACCTTCCGCTTTCCATGTGTTGTAATTTTAACCTCCGGTGGATGGATGGATGGATGGAGGACTATGATTAACTCCTCCTCAGATCTCTGCAGGGTGAATCCAGACAGCTAGCTAGAATATCTGTCAAATCCAATCTGAGCTTTCTGTTGCACGACTAAAACAACCTCTGTACGTACACGTGGTCAACCAACAACAAGTTCCTTCCCGTGTCTATTTTACAGCGGCACCGTGGCTCCGTCCAGCGCTTAGCACCACCCAAGACAGGTGTGATTTGTTAAAATAAATGACAATAAACTAGAGCACATTTTTCTCCCATCCCGGAATGCTGTGTGGACTCTCCAGACCTTCCTTCTTGGTGCTGTGGAGGAAGGTCTGGCAATGCAAGACTAGTGCAGACTAAACCACCAGAAACCCATCTGAGTTGTCA
Organism: Etheostoma perlongum; assembly: GCA_026937815.1. Lineage (NCBI taxonomy): Eukaryota > Metazoa > Chordata > Actinopteri > Perciformes > Percidae > Etheostoma > Etheostoma perlongum. The sequence goes on from CM049376.1 coordinate 22,108,649, forward strand.
TGTTGAATGTGTGCACCACAGTATGCTGACACAGTAGTTCTCTCAGTGCAGGCTGCCTCTGATCTCTGTTGCTCTGGTGGAGGGGAGAGCGTTGGGAGGAGGTGCAGAACTCACCACTGCCTGCGATTTCAGGTAATGTAAAATCCCTTGGAATCCCTTTTAACGCCATCACCTTTCATCCAAAGGTTTTCTAATAATCTAACTTCTCTCTCTCTATCTCTCTCTCATAGGCTAATGGCATCTGGCAGTGTGATCCAGTTTGTCCATAAACACATGGGTCTGGTCCCAGGGTGGGGTGGCGCCGCTCGACTTGTCCGCATTGTCGGAAGCCAGAATGCTCTGAAGCTGCTTGGTGGTGCTCTAAAAGTGGATCCTGAACTTGGCCTGCAGATTGGACTGGCAGATGGAGTCTTGGAGGTCCCCCAGGCAGAGGAAGGTGCAGGGACTCTCCTCCAGCGGGCTGAAAACTGGCTCAGTCACTATACAAATGGAGCTGCCCCAGTGATCCAGGCTGTGAAGAAGGTAGTGCTGTCAGGGAGAGAGCTCCCTCTGTCCGAGGCTCTGAGGACTGAGAAGGATGTATTTGGTACAGTGTGGGGCGGTCCAGCTAACCTGCAGGCTCTGGCCAGCAAGTCCAAACACAGATGAGTCTTTTCTAAGAGCTTTCTTAGATCAGCCAACATGTTTAACTGACACATTTTTGGAAAGCCCTGTCCAGGTCACAACGGTGTGGAAGAGAACTGCTACAAACTGACTCTAGATTGACATCATTACACTTAGTTAGTTCTTTGGTGTGCTGAAGACATTTACAGGTGCTTCTCATTTAATAATCTGAATGTTGTGTGGACTCTGGGAATATAGAGACACATGATTCGCTTTGCAAGAGCACGGACTAAAGCTGTATCATTGTCTCTAATCCCCTAATTAGGGATGAGTCAATGTCACATACATTAATGGTTGTGATGTATTTTGTTTGGTACCTTATAGCTATTTATCACAAGACGAGGAGCTGAGATACCAATGCATTAACAGTGATGCTGATAATGTGTTTGTTTTGTTCATATAGTGCAAACATACCTCTGTTGGGAACGATGGAATTAGGGAATTTATTTTGGGGGGGGGATAAAACTGTATTAACACTAAATAAATAATAATAATGAATAAAAACTCCCTTCCTTTGGGGTTGTATTTTAGAAACTAGACTCTGCAGCCTCCTGTCTACAGCAACACATGTATTAGTTGTGGTGCAGCATCAGCTGACCTGAGAAATTATTTTGTCTCATTAATACTCTGTACACTTGACTCCCTAAATGAAGACTGATTAGGTTTACATATATGTGATGAACAGTGAATATGCTGTATTATTCCATGGGTATTATAGTTTTATATTTTCAGTATGGATGAAAACAAGGGCCTCAAGAACTCTGTACTCCATCATCTAAATCCTTATTAAACTCCAGGTCCCCTGAATAAGGGATTATGGTAGTGATTAGATCATGCTAGGGTGAGCCTAACTGAAGCAGACAAATAGCAGCATACAGATGCTGATGAAGCACGGGGCATCAACAGCTGTGTAGGTAAAGCCGTCTGCTGTACCTACCAGTTTTTAGATTAGCTCAGCGGATCCTTTCTCTCTGTGCTCATTGATCATCCCCACACTTTCTGTTTTGCTGGGAGATTCTTGTTGTTAGCTGTAGGTAGGAGCATTATTTGGCTCTTTGTCTATTCATGCGGAAAGATGCTGAAACACAGGGCCAGATTAAACAGTTCAAATATGCTAGATTTTTTTGTAAGGTCAGGCACCAATTTATAGTTGTTTTAATTTCACATTTAAATTAGCCCATACAGCAAGGCAAAAAGTGCCCTGACAATGAATAGGACAGATGTCGGGACAATGCCAGGCCTTTATCTCCTGTTTCCCTTCCAGAGCTTGTGTTTCCTGGACAGACACCCAGCTGGAGGGTTGCTACTGCGGTCAGAATACCAAACACCTACAAGGTGAGTAAGGGAAGGTCAAGAGTTGACCTCATTATGATATACAGCACATAAACACTTGTTTATATGGCTGCCATCAACAGAAAAAAAAAGTTGTGTTCTTGTGTTCTGGATTAGTTATCAGTATCTTCCTTGTTACACCTATGCTGACAATGTATTTATAGCTACTCAGAAACCACAATGACTTTTTCTTATTCTGCAATAGGCTGTTTTTGTCTGTGTCACACTGATACTTTGTTATATGAAAATAGATATTTCAGCTGCATTCAGTGGGAAGAATGTGACACCCCCACCCCAAAATACTTGAGGTGGTAGTGTGGAGAAACTGGTGAATTCTTACAATGGGCCCATTGATAGTTCTACTTATGTGACATGATATACATACACACATATGTATTTTAAATAGAACACACGCACCCTATTACAGACAGAGCAAAGATAGCAGACTCATATACAAATAATCAGAGACGAGGTGCTCAAATATCATTTTAGCATGTTGAAATGACAATTTATTCTCAGATTACAAACCATGTAATGAAACGTTGCCATGCGAAAACTGTTACACAAACTTTATTGTTCAGAATGGAAATTCAGACAGCGGATGGTGTAAGCATGTACGAATTATAAAAAAAAATTAAAAAAATAACTTGAAATCTCTGCAGCATAGCCAATAGCAGTGGCATGTTCTTGTTCTCTTAAGATATACATAAGAGGATTCACAACCTTAAAATGCAGAAAAACAAATGAAACAAAGATTTACTCAAATTCAACCAAAAAAACTGAAATAACTCTCTCCAAACATGCACGGATCACAACACTTTAGAAACACCAATTGAGAATATGTTAGTCAGGGACAATAAGAATACTAACGAGGCTACAGAGGCCTCAACAGCTTCAAAATGAAAACACTGATACTTCACATGTCATGTATGTGCTTTTATCACGCACATTCATTTAAAACATTGTAATCTACACAGATTTTAGAAGCTGCAGGTTAATTGAAAGACAAACCGTCGAGGTAGACAGATAATCCTGTGGACTCCTGCTTTATCACATTTAAATACCTACATTGCTTAATAGCAAAGCACTTCTGTTTCCTTTCTTTATCTGGATAAACAATCTAAAGATTTTTGTCAAACCACAATCTGCTCTAAAATGACTTTCAAAAAACTTTCAAAAGTTAAGACACAGTTACATTTCAGAATTTTTAAGGAAAGGCTTCATAATCAGTTAAATCCTCAGTAAAGAAATTATTTAGGTTGAAGTTGGGAAGAAGTTATCAAGGATTACATTTGTTGCAAGAGTAGTCAGATGGTTAGAGCTCGAACAAGCCCAATTCTGTGTGCTATGTTAGCTGAGAGAGTTAAAGTGTAGATGATTACAATGCAGCTGTTCATGATAACAATAATGACACAGTTCCAGTTCCAGGAGTAACATCCCCATGCTTTCTCCCTCAACCGTCACAGATCTGGCTGAGACTCCCAGAGACCCTCCGGGTATTAGGATAATCAATTTCAACACGAGACTACCTAGAATAGGCACAAGCAGGTTGCCATGTCATTTTTACATTTCAAATCCCACTTTTGTGGAATTTAAAAAGAACACTCGATATGCCTGCGACCAAATAGCAATAAGTGAGCCGACTGATGACCGCTGAATGCCATAATAAGTCTGTTACCACACATGATTTGCTGGAATGACAATCAGGAAATACCATGGCTCACAACAGCATGCTGGATCCATCTGACTCATCACCAAGCTGTACCCCCCCCACCCCACCGTCTCAGTACTAGAACTTAAAACCCGACATGACTTCTACTTCTCTATATATGAGACTGACAAACAAGTCATACAGCTACATCCAGATCATTATGAGCCAAATACAGGTACCAAATTTGACAGCTAAAACTGAGTCGTTTACCTAAAACCATGGAGTATGTTATGCTCAACTTCTCTTTTACCAGGCAATCCGCCCACATCCGTGACAGAATGAACGACAGTATACAGTGGGGAATAAATTAATGAAATGGAACATAGCCGTTAGGTGATGATGGTATCATTGATGACATCACACTTCAGTCACTGTACACTGGCCATCAGGCATTCTGGACCTTCCACTGCTACTGGATGAAGAAGGGGGAGAGGCGGACTCTGCGCCAGGAGGGACTCTGTCCTCTGGATTCAGTCTTTGCCTCCGTGGCCTATCCTCCCAGGACTCCACACGCTCTCCATCTCCCCCCTCTTCTTCTTCATCCTCATCGTCGCTCCAGTCGCCAGAACCAGACTCGTCCACAGAGGTGAGAGGCTCAGAAGACCTGGAGGGTGAGGCCTCCTCTTCCTCATCTTCTTCCTCTCCTTCCCCAGGCTCAGACCGCTCGTGAGAAGGTGTGGGCCTGGGACTGATCTGCAGTTGGGAGAGAGCATCTTCCAGAGAGGGGCTGCTGCTGCTGTTGTCAGGCTGACCACCAAGGGAGGTGGGAGGTCTGGCAGGGGCTGTAACAGTAGAGGGGATACCTGTTACCGGCTGCTGTACACCTGCTACTGTCGTATCAGCCCCATCAGCAGAGTTCTCTCGACCAGCTGCCCCAACAGCCCCAGGAACACCCTCAGTGTCCAAACGCAGTCCCGCCACTCCCTTCTTGGGGATATCCAAAACGTCCCTCTTCATCTTGCGTCTACGGCCGTGCTCGTTGCGCCTGTACTGCACCATGTTCTCCAAGTCGGCTACATACAAAAAACCAGCTATCAGCATTTCAGCCGTTTTCTTGCCTTTGGAGAAAGCGTCCTCCAGCTCACGGCTGGTTCGCTCATCATACTGCCACCAACCATTACGGCCCTCATAATACCAGGCATGATCATTTGCAGCCCCACCCCGACCTCCAGCCGATGCCTTTAGCTCCTCTGGAGAGAGAAGTGTTGGCCTTTCCAGGAAGTCATCCGGTACTTCCTGTCTGCAGAGAGCACATCGTTTGCTCTGCCAGGATGCTCCCTTCACACACAGGAAACAGAAGACGTGATGGCATGGCAGTTGGACTGGGTGGACGCAGCTCTGCAGACAGATGGCACACTCTGGTACAGACAGGGCTGGGGATGGGTTGCTGGAGCCAGAGCATGAGGATTCTGCACTGTTCCCACTTCCACCGCTGCTGCTGCTGCCGCCTTTCTTACTGGATGGAAGCGAGCTAACAGAGTGGTCTACCTCCCCACAACTAGCCATCCTAAGGAAGTACTAAGGAAAGGGGACAATGGTAAATAATGGTTATTGTGTGTTATCTTTACTTTTATCCGTACTTTTCTTTTCTTAAGTATTTAAGTGTATTAGCATTGTTGTTTTAAGGTCCACAACTGATCAAAAATTCTATTGAGACAATATATAGTCTGCAATGACAGCACTTTTATATTTTACTGCTGGTGTCCATGATCACATCAACTGCAGGTCAATAGCACTAAGTTCCAAGATGAAGTTAAACTAAGAATCATAAAACATAGCGTATTGAATGATAATATACTCAATATGCCATATGTAACCTCAAACGGGGCTAAGAGACATGCTATTTGATACTTACTGGAATTACCCTTAATTCTGATGTATCATTAGGAGAGCCGATGGACCTTCAAGCTTGCCACTGCCTAGAGAAAAAGAGCAGTCGGTGAAATGTCAGACAGTTCTTAAAATGGGTACAATTGTGATACACAATATCTGACTTATGTAAACCTTTATGACAGCTGACCTGATATGCAAACGTTACAAGCGTTAATTCACTTAGCTATGACTAAAATGCAAGGGTTTATTTCAAGTCTGTGGAACAAAGGGCTGCTCTGTTAACTGACTAGCTAAAAACAGTAAACTGTGTCGCTAACTAAACCCAGCTGGCTTATGACAGCCGTAATGATGAACACAGCTAGCGATCTAATATTCGCACAAACTGGTTAAGCTAACGTACAAAAAAGTATGCCGTTTGTTGTTACAAAACTCAGGTCAAACTGCACAGAAGGATTTCTCGACTGACAAAGCGATCATAACAATAGGACCTGTTGTAGCTAACTGGCCAGGCTGATAGCAGCATTCTGACTCCAGCAAATAGACGGAGATCATCTGACGGTGCTAGCTATTTCTCTTTTTTTTTTAGCAGGGAGACACAAGCAACAAGGATAATCATTTTTTCCCACGACAGGGACAATACAACGACGGCGTAGGTAACGTACCTTTAGATGTTGCTGCGTTGGTCAGGTGTGTAGTTACAATTCGTGTAATGTCACTAATTTCTAACGCTAATTTACCGACTTCCAATGTTAACTGGCTTTGTTTTCCTCCGAAAAAGGAGCTGAGATAAAGACGACGACGTAACACTACGCGCTGACGCAAATTGACGTAAGAACGCACACCCTTTATCCTCTACGCATGACAGTCTTCTGTCTTCCTGTTTGCTCGTGGCTAGAGGACGTTGGAGTCACAGAGGAGAGCGGCAAGTCAGTCATTTTTATTTGTACAAAAGTAAAGAAAGAAGTACCGAACAAAAATGTTTGCCCGTGCAGTGAGACCGACCGTGAGCTTGGCTCGGAGCCTTTCCACCTCATCGCAGAACCACGCCAAGGTGGCGGTGCTGGGTGCGTCAGGCGGCATAGGCCAGCCGCTTTCTCTGCTTCTCAAGAATAGCCCCCTGGTGAGTCACCTCTCCCTGTATGATATCGCCCACACCCCCGGTGTGGCTGCAGACCTCAGCCACATCGAGACGAGGGCCCAGGTGACCGGCCACATGGGTCCCGACCAGCTGGATGCTGCTCTGCAGGGCTGCGATGTCGTGGTCATCCCCGCCGGTGTGCCCAGAAAACCCGGCATGACCCGTGATGATCTCTTCAACACCAACGCCACCATTGTAGCCACCTTGGCCGACGCCTGCGCCCGCAACTGCCCAGAAGCCATGATCTGTGTCATTGCCAACCCTGTCAACTCCACCATACCTATTACATCAGAGGTCATGAAGAAGTATGGCGTTTACAACCCCAACAGAGTGTTTGGTGTCACAACCCTGGACATTGTCAGAGCAAACGCCTTCGTAGCAGACCTCAAAGGCCTTGACCCAGCTCGTGTCAATGTGCCAGTGATCGGAGGTCATGCTGGGAAGACCATCATTCCCCTCATTTCCCAGTGCACACCAAAAGTGGAGTTCCCTGCTGACCAGTTGGCTGCTCTGACTGGTAGGATCCAGGAGGCCGGCACAGAGGTGGTGAAGGCCAAGGCCGGAGCCGGATCTGCTACCCTCTCCATGGCCTACGCTGGTGCCCGCTTCACCTTCTCTGTCCTGGACGCCATGAATGGGAAGGAGGGTGTGGTGGAGTGCGGTTATGTCAGGTCTGAGGAGACAGAGTGCAAGTACTTCTCCACACCTCTTCTCCTGGGGAAGAACGGTATCGAGAAGAACCTTGGACTGGGAAAGCTGACTGCTTTTGAGGAGAAGCTGGTCGCCGACGCCATGGATGAGCTGAAGTCTTCTATCAAGAAGGGGGAAGATTTTGTGGCTAATATGAAGTGAACAGGGGACATTAAGTCAGTTAAAAACAAACAAAAGCAGTTGTAATTGATCATTTGTTCCTGATCTTAACTTAAAAGGCATCCTGGTTAATTTCAAGATCTGTCAGTGTTTCCCTTTTTGTTTTAGCAGTGAGATCATCTTAATCAGAAATCCTGGTTTTAACCAAGGTCCTATTTGCTCTGTACACTTATTTTTTGCCCAGACATGGCTATATCTTGCACTTATGATTTGTGTAAATACTGTACTGTGACTTGTCTATATTTTGCAAATGTCAAATTTAACACAAATTCATATATTTTCATGTACAGTCTGTATTAATGAGGATTTCTCTGCTTAATGAATGAGGAGGAAATACTGTGATCATGCCTGATGATACCAATGTAGATGTTACCAATGCGCAAAATACTCCACTAATAAACAGTTTAGCTTAAAAAATGATTCTTTTGTTTTCTACAAACATAATGTGGCTCGACAGTGTACAACTGAAACATGTCAAATCTTGTTTGACAAACTTTATAGACTAAAATAGTTAAGATATGGGCTCAAATGCATGCAACTTAATATTGGAGAAGGGATTTAAATTAATTATACGTATGATTGAATTCAATTAGAAAGTGTATATCTTGCTGTGAAGTTGGAGCTTCTTGATGGTAGTTGTCAGATTTATTTGCAGAAGAATTAAAGAGAGCCTATGGTCCCTGCGAAAACCAGACTAATAATTACTCCTATAATTTTGACTGGAGGGAGCATAATTACTTCAAACTTCATGTTTGATTCACAATATGTGCTGAGGAACACAGTGATGGTGATACACCTTCCTTGCTACCGTGGACATAACCTCTACTGGTTTTTATTGGTAGTGCTGTATGTTGCTCAATTGCAACAGAATATGTTGTATTTCTCCTTAGTGACACCAAGAGATACCAGTCAGTGTCTATGACGAGTGTTCATGTGTTGCAGTATGTTGATGCCTTACCACGGCTTCAGCTTTCACCCAAATGAGCCCATGGCGACCTTTGAATCAACAATGACTAGCAGCATAGTGTACTGAGTTTCCCATTACATTTACGCTGAGGTTATAACTGTCATGTTGACCTCAGGTCAAATTGACCCTTTTTCCTATATCTATGTTCTTTTTAACTACCTAAAATAACATGATTGATTCCACACAACACTCTTTGGCAAGTAAAAATCAAATCTCTACTTTCATTAATTCTTAAGTCTTATTCAATTATATAGCGTTTTGAAAATAAGTGGTTTTGAAATAGTATTGAGTAAAAGTTGACATATTCCACTCTGTAATTATCCATCAACATACAATCCTTTAATTTTAGTCTAAATAATTCCTAATTTCTGCTTTTCTAACTCAAACATTAGGTTTAATTTCCCATAAATGAGGTTAATTGACCATAAATTCCAAAAATAACTGTAAAATTAAAGTTAAGTTAGTGTTACATAGTGTTGAAAGTGTCAAAAAAAGTTACAAACATTGAACAAAAGTGTCAAAAGTATGTAAGAAAAAGTTAAAAACATCAATAAAAAGCATCAACAAAAGTGTTGATTTTCATTTTTGACGGGAAGACAACACAAGGGTTAAGCATGTTCAAGTGGACTGCATGTGATAGCAGAGGAAACGGATAACAGACACAGGTACAAACCCATTATAGTTTTATTTGACATACAGGTGCTTTTGGTTCCTAGTCAAGGAGCTTTACTGAGAGCACAGATTCCATTTACACAAAAAGAAAAACCAATGGTAGATTAGATTCATCACTTATCTGCATCAAACTAGCTTTTGTCCAAGATGTACAGAACACATTTTAATGATATTGAGTTTTTGACCATAATCCTTTGATTCACAGAATGCAGGTTCTCCTACATCTGTCACTGGTAGCGATTATAAAAATGTCACAAGATGGCAATTAGCAAACTCACTTTTATTTCTTCTTTACAAATTCTGCACCAAATAAAATAAAGTAAAGAGATCTATACAAGATCTATACAGGAACAACAATAATAAACAATTGTTCTACATAATGTTGCAAAATCTACATTCAAAACCAAGACGCGCAATGTACCAGGGCCCCATTAAATAACCATATCAACAAGCACATAGTATAACGTCTTTGTCTCTCTGTCCGTCTGTCTGCCAGCCTGCCAGTCCGCCACACAGTCACAGACATTTGAATTTCTTGCTTTGTTCTTCAGTCCCAATAGCAGTCTCAGCAGTGTCTCCTGCACATTTCAACAGAGACACTCTCTCAGTGGTGAAAGTGAAGGCTACAGGTTAGGAAAAAAAAGACTTTTTAAAGTCTGTAGTGGCCCAAGCCTTGTGGCTGAATGTGCCCCATCTCTCTTGGGCATAAACATTATATTCAAATCATACAGGTAGCAGCAACACCCCTGCAGAGAGGGGTCGAGGGGGGTGAACAGTGGGTGAGGATGGGAGGGTTGTGGAGAAGGAAGAATGGGAGGATAACAGGAGGAGGGTGGGGCACTAGACTTTGTCTGTCCAGAGCACTACTGTACAAGGCCGTCTTCAGGGGACACTGGGTCTGTGTCGTGGCCTCTGCGATGCCTGTGCTCCGTTTTGTTCCTGTTATCAGAGTCCTCACGTTCACCTGTGTCCCTCTCTCGCTCCCTTTCTCTCTTCCTCTCCCGTCGCCCCTCTTGGTTCTCCTTATCTTTTCGGTTGTTGCGATTCCTCTGTTCTCTTCGCTCATTCTTTCTCCGTCCTCCTGGAAGTTCAGAAAATGAAATAAAGATCAGTAAAGCAAGGAAGAGGGCGAAGCTCGTCATCTTGTCCCCATCAATATCAGGAGAAACTATTAATCTTTTCATACTGCTAATCATTGAATTTCAACAAGAATGTTTTGTATAATGCAATTGATACAGCAATAGAAAATGTCCAAAATGTAGGTCTACATTTCAAATAGTACCAATTGTTATCCATTTGCTACTTAAGAAGTCAGTCTGGTAACATATATGCTTATTGTCTAAATTTATATGAACAATATGTCAGACAGGGATCCTCAATCACATATGTTCCATACTAAGATCACTACTTATACAGTATTTTGCTGTAGCTATATAAAAGCTGTAATCTTTTATCTCAACACAGTTTCCTGCTGTTGATTTGCATCTGGCAAACATTAGTTACTAGAAATCATAGCTTCAACTCACCCATGCATCAGCCTGTAAGTAAAAAATAAATAAAAAATAAATTATATAAAATCCCTTCAAGTAAAAGTAGAAAGACGTGTTGAGTGATGGTGAACGCACTACAAGCATGTTGCAGGGTCCAGGGTGCAGTTTTTATCACAATGCTCTGTATTGACCACTAGATGCCAGTCTTTAATCACAGACAGCAGCCCTCCCCCTGTGAAGAGCAGACCTTTGTCCAAAATAGAAAACCTTTAAATAAACCCCTAATTTATCTGTTCTTGCAACACCATCTCATAAACAAAACCAAGACTTTTGGAATGCTGAAGGTTTATCTCTGCTCGAGCTACAGTTATTAATGATAATAACAAGATCCATCCCCAGGGAGGTTGGAGACAGGACCTACAAGTGAAAGCAGAGGAGGCCCTTTCCTGTTGTTGTACTGTTGCTGTTCATGTGTGAGTGGAACGGAGCAGCACGGCCTGCTTGCCCAGTTGGCTGGCCAGTCGTGGATTGTGAAACTGCTGAAGTAGGCAGTAGGCACAGACACAGGGAGAGAGAGAGAGAGATAAAGGGAGAGCTGTCCTGTTCGGCCCCCTATACGCTCATCCTCTCCCTCTCTGTCTGTTCATTATTCTAGCCTGGGCTCTGGTTGGACGTAGGACCATATCTGACCCACATATTGTGGGCTAGTGATACCAAGCGCTATTTGTCCACTGTGTTTAATCTTCTTCTGAAAATAATGAAGACAGGAGATGGACATATGTGAATATTTGCACAAACTGTAGTAGGGACAGCACAGTGTTTAATTGCTAGACAATGAAATGTAAGTCAGAAAAAGAATCAAATCAAAGATATTGAAGATAGGTGGGTGCATGAATCGATGGATGGACAGATGGAGTAATCTGGTGCACTGACTCATTCAGGGTCTGTCCCCCGTCCTCTATAAACACAGGAAGTCCCCTATGCTCTCATTGTTTTCTCTGTCCTGACACCATTTACAACTATTTACAAGTTCAGTAGATTAATCATACTGTAGCCATAATCCACGCCAGTGTTGAGGTGATTAGGAGGGTGTTTATCAAACCAACCATTTTCTACAGACATTTAGCACATTTCCCAAAGCCAAGTTTTAATGAATAATGTCTGACAGGTAGAGAGTGAGAGGTTGGCTTTGGAGACAGCACATGGAATGATGATATAGCTTCATTTGATTTTAAAAGTTTAGAAAAAGCTTCTATGTTTGCCCTAATTAAAAGTGGAACTGCTCACATCACCAATCAGTCCAGTTCTGGCTGAGACTTGTTCAATATGCTGTGAGGCTGCAAAAGTACTACACAAAAATATATAGAAATACATTTTTTCTACAAAATAAGGTGGTAACATTGTGTTAAGGTTTGTCCAAAAGTGACAATAGGATTGTTCAGGAATTGTAATATTTGACACGGAAAAATGATTGAAACTATTACTTTATATTGTATTGCTTACACTTATGGCAGTGTAAATATGCTAGCTTTTGTGCTAAGCTAAGCTTAGCATTAGCTAAGGAGACTTAACAGTCTCCTGGCTGTGGACCAGTATGGATTTAAGAGTAACAGCAATCATTTGCAAAATGTAACACTTTTCCTTTATGTGGTTGCTGTTGATGTAACTGACACAACTGTAAAGCAACGGAAACATTTATTTAACACCCTACTGTCTATTTTGTTGTCTAGCAATAGCTCATGAAAATAATGATGTAATATAAGAGAGCACTTGTAAATCTCTGTTGTCACTCTTTAACCTGTTACCTCATTATATAGCCTGTATGTGTGTGTGTATATATATATATATATATGTATATATATATATATATATATATATATACACACACTAAACATGCTCCACTTAAGATTTTGTCATTTGCAAAATCTAGATATGCTGTAAAATATTAGTTATGACCGATACAGTACAAATATTGACATTCATTTCAAATGAGAGCAAATCTGGATTCAGAGTCTGGAACTTCTCTTAAGTCCCATGTATATTTAGTGCCAGTATTTGTCATCAGTACAACTGAAGGAACATTTGCTATAATTTCTAGTTGATGAGGAAAAATGGATGCAGAAAACGGTGTTCTCCATTTCATCCTCTAAAAGCTGAACAGTGTAAACACAGACACTAGTGGACCTGTCTGTATAACTTCACATTCACAAAGGACAGGAGTCAGTACTGAGTGGGACACTACGCACTGTGTGTGTGTGTGTGTGTGTGTGTGTGTGTGTGTGTGTGTGTGTGTGTGACTGACTGAGTGAGCATTCTGGTGAAAGAGACATGGAGAAGAAAGAGAGCAGTGGAAGTGGTGAATACAAATCCAGAGAGACTATTAAATGAACTAAAGAAAAAGTTGAGAGTAGGAAACCAACAGAGAGAAAATGAGAGTCAAAAGGCACTCTGGGTAAGAGGGAGGTATGTGCGTGTGTGCTTGTGTGTGTATGTGTGCACGTGCGTGTGCATGAGGTTGGAGGAGCACTGTGTGTTTTATGGTGGCACATCCTCTGTGGCAGGCGTTCTGTCGTCCGGGGAGCTTTTGGCGGGAGCCAGGCTGGGATTAAAGGCTATGGGCTGTCCCACAAGAGGAATGCCTGCCGCATGGCCGCCAGGATGTTATGAGGGGGGTTCTCTGTGTGTGTGTGTGTGAAGGCGTGTGTGAGAATCAGTCCTCCTCATTGTCTGGTTGATGCTATGTAGCTGGCTCAACTGTATGTGTGTGTGTGTGTGTGTGTGTGTGGGGGGGGTTAAAGGGGGCTAAGGTTTGCAGAGGGCACACGGTATATCCGGCCACAGAGATAGAGAGGTGAACAGCAGGTCGATCGAAGGACAAATTAACCAGCATTAACTTAAGAGAGACGGCGGCGCGGATGAGCATGTGTGTGTAAACATTCGTAATCTCTAGCCGTGGATAACGGAGGAACAGAGCCAAGTTTCTCTAAGAGCCCGAATATGTCAGCATTTTTCTTCCGATTTTAACAACGTTTCTGACTTGATATCTGTAATTTAAACCATTGTTTTGGGGTTAATCAGCACAAACTGGAAGTGATTTGTAATGGTTCTAGAACTAGAGGAGGTAATGGCTAGAGGAATACGTTTCAACATGTTCAACTTTTTAGAAAATGCGTTTTCCGGCTATCAGCTATATGACAAGATTGATACCTCTCTCATATCGGTGCATTACATATGAAATTGTAGCCACGAGAGGATTCCTGTTGTTTTGCGTAAAGACCGCAAGCTAGCCTGACTTTATTTAAATTTATGAGAATTCACCTGTTTTTAATTGTTTTTATGAGTAACTCCCCATAGAACAACAACTTTCTGTTTTTTGTTCATTTGTGAGCTTTAAATGTGCTGGTAGGCAGATTTTTAAAGTCTTCATGCTAAGCTAAGCTAACCCCTTGTTGACTTAAGCTTCATATTTAACAGACAGACATGAGGGTGCTATTGATTGTGTCATTTAACCCTCTGCAAAGCAGTTGTATTTCCCAAAATGTCAAACTAAGTTAGGCCATACAAATGGTGAAAGAATATGCAATGGGTGAGGTAGTAGGCCTAGGCCTAGACTTGTATGAGGGAGTAAAATTATATAGCAAGGAGAAGAATGGCAAAAGAAGGGGCAAGACAGAGAGGGAGGAGAAGGCAAACGGAGAAAGTGCAAAAGAGGAGGAAAGGAAAAGGAGGAGGAGGATGTATCAGTGTCTGCGGGCTGCTGGAGGATTACTGGGGGCTCTCTGAGGTCGGACCACTGACCCCCTAGCGTGTGCAGAACGTAAACAGTGAGGAGAGGACGCACCGAAGCAGATAATTAGCTCTCATTTACTGCGGATGCTCTAGGAGCAAGGGCAACCGGGTAATCACAAGCAAGGGGCAACATCGACACAGCTTTTCTCTCTTTCTTTCTTTCTTTCTTTCTTTCTTTCTTTCTTTCTTTCTTTCAAATCCCCTCCCTTCTCTCTGTACCCCCTCCTTTCACCAGGCTCAGGTCAGATCAACAGAGCTGCGATCTCCACACTAAAGTCTCAGCCCAACCCGACTGACTGCAGCGCCAACACAGAGTTTATATGGTGGTCTGTGTTTTCTTTGGTGTGGTAGGGAGAGTGTGTGTGTGTGTGTGTGTGTGTGTGTGGAGGGGAAGAGGATGGGGCATTGGCTCAGTAGAGAGATAGGCCTACACATAGAAAGTGAGAGAGAGAGATGGATAGCGGGGGGGTGACAGAGGGCACATTTCACAGTCTGCCTTACATATCACGTCAACCCAGTTGACTCTCTTCACAAGTTACCACCAAGAGCAACGGCTGTGTAGTTATTTTAGTCAGACAAAGATCTTATTTGTGTGTATCTGTGTGTGTATATCTGTGTGTGTGTGTGTTTGTGTGTGTGTTTTATGTGCACAAGTGAGTCTGCAAATGCGTATTTGTGCATTTGTCTGAAAGAGGGGGTGTATCTGGATCTCGATTTATCTGTGTGTGTGTGTGTGTGTGTGTGTGTGTGTATTGGCAGCTGTGGGGATAAACCAATACTGATCCCCTGGTCGCCGTGTGCCTCCCAGGGGGAGGATGTTGATGTTGAGCTGGCTGTTTCTGCTCCAGAGTCAACTGCTTTTCTGCAGCATCTCTCTCTCTCATACACACACACACACACACACACACACACACACACACACACACACACACACACACACACACACACACACACACACACACACTGTTTTTTATGTAAGTGTGAGGCCCCAGGGGGCTGGATCTCAGCCTCCTAGCCTGTCTGCGATCTGTCATTTAACACTAAAGATCCCAACCAGCTGTAGCCGCCAACCAATAACCACACACACGCAGTAGGCTACACACATAACAGAAAGTGGTCATAAATGCGGCACAGCATCGGGTTTTATATAGAGTTGTCCCCGTCTGAAAGCAGTTCACTCCATTAGAAATGATCACGCTATTCTCTGTTTACTAGTAGCAGAGAAAGCAGTTTTACTCTTTAAAAATCCAAAGAGGTCTTGTGGGAAAACACTCAACATACCCATTGCAACATCACACATGTGTGTTCCCCCACTGTCCTCACTCTAACCACAATGACAATGCTCTGAGTAAACAGTCGTAGTCCTGAGCGGAAGACCGACTAACTCTGATGGTACAAGCTGAAGCAGCAAGGTCTGGAATTCATAGAAATCGTACCATGTATCACAAATACAATGGGTGTGATCAGCCAACAGCAGCTACAACAGGCAATGTCTATAATGTGCCCATTTAAAATAAAACAAACTGTAACATTGATAATGTGTTTTTTACCTGGACATTTCCTCCTCTTGACCAGGCACTCTTTGGTTTCTGACATCCCAGGGCAGGGATTGCCAAAGGGTGATGGAGACTGGAGGAGCTGCCGTGTGCGGGTCTCCTGTCCTCGCTTGAACCCACAGGTTTTACCGGACCGAGAGCAGGGGCTCCACTCGCTCCACTCACCCACCTCGCAGTGCACTGACAGGGGAAAAATGGAGACAGAGAAGTGAGGGTGAGAAAGTGTTCAGCCAAAAAGGTGGCATCGGGCTCTACCAACATGATGGCATCTGACACATCCCACACACACACACACACACACACACACACACACACACACACACACACACACTGTAAAAACAGATTTAGTTGTAATTAAACCTTTTAAGTGGTCACTACTTGTTCTTTTATGTTTTTTAAAAATCATATTCATTACTAAATCACATTAGTTGTTTGTAATAATCAGATTAAGTATGCAGTGCACAGATCTTATAAAGCAGAGATAATTAGGGATCTTACAGTAAACCTTTTTATGGGAGGGGCGGGATTGTTTGAACTGTTCTGTGCTGAAGTTCAGTGTTCAGTGCAATGGCTTATGGGGAAAAATTGTCTGAAAGGTTTCTGTCCTAGTTAAAGTGTGTTTTACTAATATTTTGTTAATGTTTTGGGTGTGCATTCATGTTATCTGGGTTTTAGTTTTGTATGGTTACATTTATTGTTGCACCGAGACCCAGGTGGAGACTGATAGTAATAACTCAAATAGGAAAATAGTAAATCAGTTTCTTGAGTAGAACTTTTACTGCAGTACAATACATTGGAAAATTACAATGTTATGCATGTATGTTATTGATCTGTTTAATTAGAACAAATGTATTGAATACAGTGTTCCTTAAATCAGGCTGTTATAAAGTAAAATAAATAGTTTTTAATTGTATGTATAGTTTTGTAATGTTCATAAACAGTCTAATACTTTGTATTTGTTACGTTAAAAGCCGTAGTGTGTGCTATTGGCCTTGACCAACTGCCACTTTGCTCGTTCGAAAGCCATGATGTCTTTCTCTCATGGGTGGGCAAAGCAGAGAAAGGGGAGGTAACCTAGCCCCTTATGACCTCATAAGGGGCAAGATTCCAGATGGGCCCATCTGAGCTTTCATTTTCTGAAATTCAGAGCAGGATAACCAGGGCTGGGTTTACACCTCTCGCCATTTCTAGCCACTGGGGGACCATAGTCAGGTTGGGGGAACTCATAAAGTGAAATTTTCATGCCTCGGGACCTTTACAAAACATGATGGACTCTTCAGAGGAGGTAATTATCTTCACTCCAGTTTCTGAGCGCAAAGGTTTTCGGATGACACCAGTCTCTGAACAGAGACAGTACAGTACAGAGAGAGTTGTGTGGAGCTGATAGTCTTAATTAGCTTATTATCATCTCATTTGGCAATGGCTTGAATGTAACAGATGTTCATCATTGCACTAAAGCTCTAACTTAACATTCGTATTTTAGACAACAAAAATAATTTATGTTTACTAAGGATTTTTAGAAATGACTAAACTTGATTTGATCTCCGTGTTAATACAACTTGATCTGTTAGGTTTCACCTTGTGTAAAAAGACGGTTTAAGGCAACGGGTTTCCATGCAAATTTCTAGTAAAGTCAACTAATTTGGAATAACAGTGTCCACCTGCACACACGTACGCACGCATGCACGCACGCACACACGTACGCACCAACAGGACTGACCTTGTGGTGTGCACTCCATGAGTATTCCATTAGGCTCGTAGTCCTCTGGACAGACATGGTGGCACCTCCCGCTGAACTGGTACAGGCCCGGCCTGCACTGCGTGCATGTCTCACTGTTCACACACACCTCACACTCTGCAGGGCACCCTGCAAAGACAAAAGCACAGTTATGTACCTCTGAATTTAATAGTGGTCAAAGTTTACCAATGAACATGTATGTGGGTAGTAGTAGTAGTTTAGTAATGGTCTTCATGAATAATGTGGGATGACTACAAGGTAAATAGAGAAAAATAAAGAGCAAAACCTGTGTTTTTTTCTGTCCCTGATAATTGTGAACTCTAAATACTCACTGGGAACACACTCCCTCTGTGTGTCGCTGCGGACCAGCCCCTCGGGGCAGTTCTCCTGGCACTTGCCCAGGTGAAGGTAGAATCCTGCTCGGCAGTGTGTGCAGAAGTTCTTGTAGAAGCAGGAGTCGCACTCCGACCTGCACTCTGACAGAGAGACACAGACCCACCGCCAGCGTTTATTTAAACTGCACAAGTTATCGCGTATGCCCTGTGTGTTTAATATACAGAGTGTCAATGTGTGTGTGTGTTCGTGTGTACATATCGAAAGACTGGAAATACAGGCAGGAATATAGGCCACGGCACTCAAATTCATGTGTTACACAGTGGATATAAGATTTAAAGTAAAGCAACACTTGGTTTAATTTAATGTCAGCAAAAGGAAACATACTTAACAGGAATCAAGTTACTTTAGTATATACCGTATGGATATTTAGTGCTATATTTCACTAGCAGGTCTTAAAACTTCTTGTCAAGAAGGTAAGACACACTGTTACGAGGTAGCATTAAACTCAAGATGAGGTTGAGATACTTTTTGTGTTTTTGTTTTGAGAGCAGATTATACTGAATACTAATGGCCGTCCCTTCAGAGGGCAATTAATTACACAGAAGTCTGTAGGTATGGTAATTACGTCTATTAAATTGGGAGCATGCAATACCAAGGGTATTTACATTAATATTCTCCTACACAAATACAGTTAGTTGCTCATTGTGGCTTACTTGTGCAGGTGTTTCTTTCTGGGGAGCGTGTGCCGTAAAAGCCTGGAGGACAGGAAGTCATGCACACCCCGATCTGCTTCATCCCAATCCTCTCCAAATGCATGAAGAAGCGTGGCTTGCAGGACAGGCAGCCATTGTAGTCAGAGCAGGTCAGACAGCCACCCTGCTGGCACCCTGAGCTCACACCAGAGATCTCTGTCGACAGAAGCAGGGGGGTGTTTAAGTGTGATTTTTACATGGTATTTTACTTTTTAGGCATTTTAATATACTATATGAAAGTGGAATCTATCTTAATGGATAGCTTGCTGGATTTGCACAATGTTGGTGAGATGAGAGCAGTGCCCTAATTTAATGCCAGGCACTTTGTTAGTAGTAACACCAGCCTCCCTTTTATTGAAAGCTCATAGCAGAGAATCCCTTTCTGTTGGTGCTGAGAATTGACGTACAGTAGTAGTAGCCTCTCTATAAAATTGTAATCAATTTAGCACTAAAACATTTAGGGAAGGAAATATATATGTATATATTTTTTGTATATTTTCTTCAGCTAAGGACCCAACGTTAGATCCATTTTAAGTCCTAGAAAATGAGACACCAAGTTGTAAAATCCATAACCTTATTGAGTTTTACTAAATCTAACTTGCCATTCATACCAGCCTCTTCAACACAAGTCCATGCACTACTCAGGCACTAAAATCTTCATGTTGCTAAAACAGCCAAGGAACAAAGGAAAGCATCCCATGTACTATACCTGCAACAAAATGTTCCTCCCATGGATGTCTACCATGTGGTATAAATGTCATTTGTGCAGAGTACAATGGAGAATGATATTTTTTGTTATTGTTTTAATTGTTTTTTGTTCAGGATCAGGCAGATAAATGAATCTACAAGTTTTGAGTTTATACATTTTTAACAGTGTAGGGTCAGTGCAGTGCAGGTATCAGGTCAGACTGTCCTGTGGCACCACTGTAAAATGCATGGTTCTACTTTACTAACATCAGTGGATTTTTAAAGATGCTTTTAACTTTGTTTGTTTTAATCAAATCAGTAACAAAAAAGAAAGAAAGAGAAAATTGTTTTAAATATTTTAACAAAAAATAGTACACTGATTTAGCATTGCATCTTCATACAGTTCTTTTCAAATGAGGAAACAATCCGAAACTGTGTGTTTTAACATTTAATACATACGTTTATTATTTTAAGTATTCAAATATTTTAGTCAAGTTTTGTGTCATGTTTTTCCAACAATGAGGGCAAAGGGAAAACAGAAAGTAATCTTTATTATGAAGTGTCAATTTACAGTATGCCTACTAATCTCCTGTCTCATCATAGTGACTGACACTAACAATGACAGCTATTAATACTATGTTCATAACCCTGTTTATGTACCTACATAAGCACTGTAGTGTTTAGTTTATGTATTTCACAGTAGGGAGTCCATCCCCCACTCTTGATTAATTTGTGGGATGATTCACCAGACTTTGTCTGCCATGGATGAATGGTTGCAAGTTTTATTCATTTTAATTGTATGTTGACAATTTGTCACATACATTTTAATGTCTAAAATTAAAGCATGTGTAGTCATGAAAAAAAATCCAAATATTTGAAAAACGTAGGGCTTAAATGATTAAAGAACTAATTGTTTTAAAGAAAAAGACATAGGCTAAATTCAGTGTGATTTCTTGCATCCACTTTCCAGGAAAAGCTTGTACAGTATATCATCCTTTTCAGTATCTGATTGCACTTTGTCGCCAAAAATAGTAACAGAAAGACGACTTGGGTGGTTGGATGAGGATGTTTATATGCTCTGAAATATATACTATATACCAGATACACCTGACAAGTTCCACTCCTCACTCCTCTGTTAGAAAGACCATTGTGGAGTTGCTTTAAGGGGCTTTAAGGAATGAGAAAGTCAACTCAGGGACAAGCATGTTACAGCCTACTTATATATAGGTGCAACACCTGTGACATAAAGTCAATATGTAGACATTCGACATGAGAGACGTTCCATGCTTTACATACTTGTGCAGTGCACCTATGCAGCAATGGTACTCCTTACCAAAGACATTAATTGGAACAAGTTGCAGTAGTCACACCTGGTAGGCAAATCAAAAGCAACCCCTGTATGTGTCCTAGGAATTGGTTTTCCTCTCCAGCCTTGGCATCTCATGCCACTGCTTTAAGCTGGCCCTCTTCCTTCTTCTCTGAGTTTGGGGTTTGGCTGCCGGTTTACCATAGATCATAGATACTTTGTTTGAAATATCTCGACAATCTTTACAACTTCTGTCCATTTGCCCACATGTGTTCCTGCCAAGCTGCCCTGATTCATAGAAGTCTTAAGACACAGGAATTTGGCCTTGCCCTCGCACTTGCACCGACAAAACCTCAGTTGGACTTGCATACCATACCAACAAAGTCACATATGAATAAACGCATTCACATGCCTGCACACACAAACACAGATGGTTCATGGAGAAAATAGAACTGCAACAAAACAGAGGTAACATGAAGAAGTAATGAATGTGTACCTCTGTTGTTTTAACTTTAAATATATATATATAATCCCCACTGTTAGCACCCACATGCTTTCATTTGTGGATGCATCATCACAGACAGGAAGCCCAGTGCTCGGGTTCAATCTCTGCATGGTAATTTTCAGCTAGTTGACTCAATGGTCATTGACTCCCATCTTACCCCCTTCTTTCCCTCTGAAGTCTGTACTCATTCACCCCTTCGCCAACTTATTCTTCCAACCTCCCCAAAATTTCTGGAAGTGTTAGATATCTGCATCCGTGGAGGATATTTGGCTTCTGTAGAAGCACTTGTCAATGAATGGGTACTGAGGCATAAGAAACCTTCAGCTTGGAAAGAAATGAATTAATGTTTTGGTGCTGCCATCTCACAAGTGAATTACATCATAGTGGAGTCCATAAAACACATTTTCAGCATCTCATTTTGAACCAAAACAAATTCATACTAAATTGTAAAATGGAAATGTCACAAGAAGCACACTGTTAACTCTGAAACCAAGCACTAGAGTACTCTCAGTTGACACCCCCCCCCACCCTCCTAACTGTGTTGAGAGGCTCTTTAATATTGTTTAGGGGGAAATAAACATTCAAAAGGGAAAATCGGCAGCGTAGGGTTTAACGTCTGCAACGTCTAAATGTCCTAGGGCAACACAGAAACACATTTAAGTGAGAATAATCAACCTATTCATACAACAGGAGATGTACCTTGACTTTTATCATTAAAACTGATATCTGATACCATTATATATCAGTTTGCTACAGTGTTAAATAAGATCTACAGTATATAAGTAGTTTCACCCTGCTGAACAGAAAAATACTTCCATGCTTAGTTCGTCAGATCTGACCTAAATTACATTGAACACAGCTTCCAAGAGCAAAGGCCGACCCCACGACCCCTTTAAAACTACATAATAAACACACTGTTAACCCCAGATGCTGCAACTCCCTGCTGTTATTATTATTTTTTTTAGAAAGGAAAGAAATTGCATCGAAAACGGTCCAGGTGGGGATTACAGATTTGAGCTCTGTGTTTAAATGTAAAGAAACGTAAAGAGAAGTTTCAGCCCCAGGTGGCAGGGATAGAAACATCACTTTGAAGGTCTATTATTTTAGATCACAGGCAGTTCTCGGTCACGCTGGCAAGCCGTACACAAACTAGACTTAGTCACACAGCACATCTGGAGACCCTCAGTGATAACGTGTGCGTAGGAAGAATAGAAAAATATACTTTATTGATACTTATTTTATGGTGTCATGGAAAAAGGCTGGCCGTAGTTCAGGAGATGAGACATATCGTGGGAGAGATAAATGGGAGATGAAATTCCACCAGACTTGAAAGTGTTTTCAGTATGGAAGATCTCTGGTGTTTTATGGAGCCTGCTAGAAAATTTGCATTGACTCAGATTTTGAACAGTAAAAAGAACAAGTTGGGACATGATTTTAAATTATGATCGAGTTCAATATTCTGACTGGTACAAAGATGAATAATCTTTATGATCTGGGCCAACATCAGCATGAATTCCAAAATGTGTAAGTGTAAGGGAGTACATTGAATATGGAGGCTATTTAACGAAACATGGGGAGCATGGCGAGTTATGAATATCCATGTGATCAGGCCTGGCGGTCGGGCAGCACACTCCGCGCCTGAAGTCTGCAGCTCTGACCGCTAGAGAGCGACGGGAACCAGGAGACTGTGCGCAAAGAGCAGCGGCTGCAGGCTTCAGGTGACACGCACAGCAATTAATTTATTAGAATTCAAAGGAAACATTGTAAAAGTAGATTGAAAAAAAAATGGTTAAATTAATAAAGGTATTATGGATGGGCCATACAATCAATAGCTGATAGGCTGGAGCATGCGCTGGAATTTCATCAACCAATTTAAGAAGCGCTTCCCCCGTTTTATTACTGCAATTTAGTAAGTTGGAGTGCATAAACCCCATAATGCAGAAATGCTAGTTGGGAGTGTGGAAATTGGCGATAATATATGTATTATCTTGAATAGCTTTAAATCACTCTTATATGTTGCTAGAAAATAAGTTGAGTTTCGATCTTGTAGTTTTTAATCATAGGATATGAGAGAAAACAACAAAGAGCAGAAAACAAACTGTAACCTACTGCTACAAATGTCCCAATTTATTCCTGTCGCCAGTAATTCATTTAGACATTGTGAATAGACAATTTAATTCGCACTTTTGTTAGCAAAATATGTAGAATGTAGGCTGGAGACTTGACGACTCTTTGAGTAAAATAGGCCAATAAATGCTGTATAAAAATACATTTAAAAAGTACATGCTGAGTGTGTGCACACGCATCGTACCGCATTTTACTCACGTTTATTTTGCCGGTGCCTGGAGCTGCTGTGCTGCTGACAACCAGTGTAATCCATGCAGTGCAAGATGATCAAAGCAAAGGAGATCAGTTGTAATTGCATAGTAGCCCAGAGATGAGACTCTTAAAGCCAATGTCAATGTTTACCAAATCACTTTTTGGATAAGATTCCGTGTTCTTCCCCCAGACGGAGGCAGAGTGAGGAGGGTAGATTATTCCTAGATACAGCAGGACCCCCAGCTATGTGGTGATATGTGGTGATGGTAGTGTACGGTGGCCCAATGATGCCTGGGCCGCTTAGACTGTAACATCCTGGATAGGATCTTCATATGTGCCAAGAAAGCCAGACGGAGTCAGGGATCCGTTATCCGTGCTGTGATAAAGACCATGCCTTCCAAAAAAACAAACAAAAACGCCAAAAAGCTGGATTCTCATACGGTGTGCGCAGTAGGACAGCAAAACCAATCATTAGTGTAGGTCAGAAAGATGGATATAATTATTATTTATGAGTACACATGACTCTCAAAGAGTTTGCGTTATCATATCCATGTGCAGAACTCCAAATGGACCTTCCCCCCCCACCTCTCCCCGTCTCTCTCAGTGGAGATGCGCCGTGCGTCCTGGTGTGTGTGGATACCCTAATGTGCCAGGCGCACCGAGGGTCTCGGCTTCATCTCAGCATCACCTAAAGCACAAACGAAGTGAAAAGCCACCACAGGACCAACACTAGTAAAGACAAAATAAATGTGTAAAATGAAGGTTTCGTAGTTCTTTTGGCTGTCAAACACACTCCTCCTCTAGCTTTCTGTCGGCGGCTGCAGACAACTGAACCCAAGTAAATCTCCGCAGTTTCAGCGCTTTTCTGCTTCGCGTGCAGGACCCATTCAATCCCCTCCTGCCGGCCGCCTGATGACTTCAGCCCTCTGCTGTCTCTCTGTCTCTCTCTCTCCCCCTATGAGCTCCAAAGTTTATTTAGAGGGCAAGCCCCCACCCGCGTCAGAGCGAGAGAGAGAGAGAGAGAGAGAGAGAGAGATAGTTTAGAAATGTGTACTGTTGCTTCTTTATGATTCCTGTCTTCCATTGTGCTCCCTTACAGCATCTTTTATCACGAACTCCATGTAAAAATGATTGACATGAATAGACTCAACTAGAACCCAACTTTTCCTTTTTAACTGATGAAATAGATATTTTTTCCCATTTCTAAATTGACAATCTTTTTATTTGTTAAGTGTTTTTTTCATGTATGTCATTCTAATAAAGTCCTTGAGAATGATTTTTAATTTGGCAAACACAACACATGCTGGACACAACCCCAGGAGCCAGATTAGATTCCATCAGTGCAAAATGAGAAAAGAAAGGGCTCCGTTATGACAGCAGGTGTCATTTTGGGCCTTTAGATGTTTGGCTTTCCTCCAAATGTTAGTAGGAGTTTATGTTCAAATAGAGAGGTGACATGTCATTCTTTATCCTGACTGGGACTATTATTTATCCACCTT
The DNA here is from genome assembly GCA_026937815.1 of Etheostoma perlongum. NCBI lineage: Eukaryota > Metazoa > Chordata > Actinopteri > Perciformes > Percidae > Etheostoma > Etheostoma perlongum. The sequence goes on from CM049376.1 coordinate 22,133,812, forward strand.
GACAATGTGAGATTACCACACATATTACTGACTTTACAGTCACCTTATAGCAATATGTTTTTTTCCGGGATATATTTGTGCATATGTTTATGAGATTACTGTAGGAAGAATGCTTCTTTGAGAAAATAAGTAGTTTGAATAATGTGGCCAATATTTGTATTTCCATTTGTGACATTTAAAACAGATCTGAAAAAATGCAGCTAAAGATGTACCGATGCACCCTGTAAGCAATGTAGTCATGCTCCAGGTAGCTTATTACAGTGTGATCTAATAACTTTCTGTTATTGTGCAAAGACATTTTCACTTTTAATTTCAGCGGCAGTGATGGTTTGGTGGGGAGAAAACTTCCCAGTTGGCTTCAGCCAAAGAAGCGGCAGCAGCAGCAGCATCTCTTCCTATCACCTCTAGAGGGAGTTAGTTCCACAAAAGCTTGAGCTCACTATCAGTGAGTTATAGTAAACTGTTGCACTTGACCTTTCCGTGCTGTCCAAATGTGATGTTGTTTGTATTGTCACAATATGGAGGACTAATCAAGAGGAAAGAAAGCCACCACAATTTAAAATGTGTACCTTAAAAATCACATGGACAGGAGCATACCGGACCTTTTCCCCCATTAAAATATTTCATCACATTGAGCAAATGATAACACTAACTTTGTCATCAATCATTGTTCCAGATCAGTTGTCAGAGCCTCAGTCGGCATGTTTGGGAGTTTTGATGATAATTGGTTTTAAATGTAGAGACTTTACTATATACTGCCAGACTTCGTGAATGGTGGCCTCTTTAGGTGGAGGCAGAGTGACGTAAAGGGGAGCTGAAGCCTCATTTGTCTAACTGATGTGTTGATGTTTAGGGGGAACAGTATGCACAAGTCCAGGGCTTCTCCTCGCTGTGGCTTCTGGGCTTTCATCAGTCACTGTGCTGAGGAAAGCAATGCAAACACAGTGTGGGTTCTTTCTTTATGGGAATATTTCCTTGTTGGCCATGTACTAACTCAGGACCAGGACAGTGAGACATAACAGAGATTGATGCATTATTTTAAACCCTTTCACCTCCACTGCTGAACCCAAAATGTACCTAGGACATTAAGTGATGCATTAGGCATGCAGACTGCAAATTCTAGTCATTTTTTGAATAGATTTATATTTGAACAAAAACACTGTAATGTAATAGAGTATGGATCACATGTAAGCCCATGTGTGTTAAATTAACATGTTATGCAAAACAATAGCGACAAATTGTAAAATATTATGACGAAAATTATGAAATCTCCCTCCTCCCTATCCTCCGTCCCAGCAGTTTGGTGTAAGTGATGTCAAAGAATAATGCTCGTCTTTGTGTCCCAGTCTGAACTAGCCCCACCATCCCCTGGGCGTAGGAGCCTGTGTGTGTGTTTTTGGGTATGGTTGAGTGCGTGTGTGTGTGTGTGTTTGGGTATGTGTGTATGTGGCATTGGGGTGCGCAAGGTTAAGGTCACTTGGTCAGTCCCTGTGAGTGAATCAGTCGACACCTGTAAATGAAGTCGGGCAGGTGCATAAAACCTCCCGACCAAGGATGGATGCACACTACAACTTTTTTTTAATAATACCACATTTAGTTCTATTTTAGCCTTTGGGGGGGGGGGCATGAGAGTGCATGGCATCATTCCTTACTGACATCAAGTTTGGCTAAGCTGATACCCCTCCAAATCTCAACAACACTACTTTGGTTGCCACTAACTGCTGAGGAGGAATATCTGACTTTTTACCAGCTAGTTGCAAACTCTGCCTCTCCTTTGGTGCTTTGATTTGGTGTACAGTTGGTTTATCAGATCATAGTTATTTCGTCCATTGTTAACAAAATAAACAGCAGCATTAAAGCATAACTCTCGCCAAAATGTAACCTAGCGTCTTTTTGTGGACGTACCCAAGTCAAACTTTGATTTAAAAGCATAATTAAGACGGAAAGCGCCATTTTTAAAATTGACCGTATTGTTATTTTCGGTCAATTGGCCTTTTGAATGGGAGTGCTAGGGGCACTTCTATGATAGCATCAAAATCATCACTATTTAGAAGGCTAAAAAGAACACTTCGAAGTATCACCAGGGTCTCTCTGTTTTTTAGTAAACTCTGTGAACACAAACAATGTTCTCAATGCTCGAGTTCATGTGTAGAGACCCTGGTGATACTTTGAGCAAAGATTCATGTTGTGCCGAGCCTTCTTAGTGTTTTAAAAATAGTGATTTTGATGCTATCATAGTAGTGGCCCAAGCTCACCCATTCAAAAGGCCATTTGACCGAAAACAAAAATACAGTCAATCTTAAAAGTGGTGCTTCCATCCTAATTATGCTTTTGAACAAAAGTTTAACTCAGGTACATCCACAAAAAGACCCTAGATTACATTTTGGTGAAAGTTGGCGAACTCTTTAAAGGTACCTTGTGGAGTTCTTGTTTGAGTGTGTCGCTGTTTTGTTTGACATGTTTGTTGAAGATCAAGGTTACACACATTGCGTTTCGGTACTTACAGGCTTCAAAGTGTATCAGAAGCTAATTACATTTATCATTCCCCAGTCAAACCTACAATCATAGGTTACAAGCATAGGCTAATATCATTCAGTTAAGCAGATGTTCACTTTGCTATATTCATGTGACATTGCACGGATCCATTTACACTCTTAATCCTCAGATCAGAGTAACAAACATACCACTACAGCACAAAGCTCATGTCTGTGATCTCCAAACTGTTCATTCCCTGGCCTATGACTCATAAAATTCCCAGATGACAGTGACAATGTTGATCCACTGTCCTGTCATCAGTTAATGAATTAGGCCGGGCTCAGTGTGGACAGCAATTGACAGCGTGTGTCTCGTTGGGGTCTGTGAAAACATAGTGGCTCAGTCTGTGGCCTTATATGCCGGTTTTCCTGACGTTGCATCTATTAAAGCTGCAAATAGCCAAGTGGCAATCCTGTGCATTCTCTCAGCATGAAGCAAGCAGAGAGAGACAGGGACACGGGACACACATACAGTACATAACATCTTGAAGTTCCAATGAATAATTTTTGATTTGGAAATTCTATTATACACAGAGACAGGGAGGATTAGATTGATATGAAGAAGAATAAGACAGGTGCATGTGTTGTGAGGCGGAAGGTGGGGCAAACTCATCTTAAATGTATATGTGCATGTTTGTGTGGCTGCATTTGTGTGTGTATGCCAGGGTGATTGAGGGGATCACTTCATAGTAAGAGGGATTGAGAAAGTAGTCAAGGACAGATAATCACTGCGAGCATGAGCTGTCAGCTGTACACACAGAGGGAAAGCAGGTCAGAGTTCTGCATAGAGAAGGTCAAAAGAGAAGGTACGTGATGTGTGTGTGTGTGTGTGTGTGTGTGTCTGTGTGCGTCTGTGTGAGAGAGGTGAAGGGAGGCATTTACCACAAGACTTCCCACCTCGACCTGCATTCTTCTCAAACAACAACAAATAAATTAAATTATTGTTAAAAGCAATAGCTTGAGATTTTGGGAAATCCACTTTTTTGTTTCCTACTCAGAGTTAGATGAGAACTAACTCTCATGTGTGTCCGTTAATATGAAGCTGCAGCCGGTAGACGTTACTGCAGCTTCGCTTAGGGACAGCTTGTTTTTTTATTTAAGGGGCCACCGGAGGAGTTTTGGGATCTTTAGTCAAAAAAGACTTGACCCTCCCTTTGAAAGTAATACATTTTTCTATGACTAGTGTTGACGAACTGACCGAAGAGCCGGTTCATTAAACCAGGATAATTGAGTGCCATACATCAAAGAACCTACTCACTCTCACTTTATTTTTTTACCTCATTAGCGCCTCCTCTTGAGTGGTGGTAGAATCAATCAGGAAATGGGCTACTGCAAGCCGAGCAGCATCGAAAGAGTTGTTGAAGAGTTGTAGATTGGAGCACGCGCACCAGGCTACTGAACGATGCCGAATGTAAGAGCTTGAGTCTAATGTAATCAAGCTGTGTCTTAGTTCTCGGCAAGTTTGAGTTTTTAACCAAGCCTTGTTTCTAGAGCATCTTAGATAATTTTGTTCACGACAATTCACACATTATTGATGGGGAAGTACATCACATACAAATACACGTTATGTTATCTTGTTAATTATGTTAAGTTAAATGTTAGAGAAGTGAATGTTGCAGGCTGTATGGTAGGTAGGCTGTAACGAGGAGACCGTGCACCAGGCTTTTGAACAAGACCGAATGTAACCAGGCAACCGCTTGAGTCTATGTAATCAAACGGGTATCTTACTGCTCGTGTATCTTAGATGATTGCGTACAGGGAAATTCATAGGCTACATTACCGATGGATATCACTTACAAATACACGTCAAGTTATCGTGGTAGTTATGTTAAGTTAAATTTTTGTTACATGGTGGGTAGGCTATCACGAAGAGATCGCGCACCAGGCAACTAACCATGCCTAATGCATGAGACTGTGTAATCAAACAGGTGTCTAGGTTAACGATTGGGAGAAAGAGCATGAGCCTACCCAACAATTTATTAATGCCTTCAGTTCTGGTTTACACTTGGCAAAGATGTACAGCTAACCATTGTTTCTTTTAAAACCATGACATACATTACTCTACCTTCTCATCTTACACATCACATTTCACTATTAAGGTGGCAATTTTCAGTAGATTTACTCACTAACATTGTTGTGGCAACACAATAAGCATGGAAACTCAATGCACACTCCCTGCATTACTGCATTACTAAGTTACTCATCTAGTAAACTAGTATACAAATACAAATTCAACGCGTGGACTGGTTGCTATGGACTCGTCACTAGGCTTCCTTAGTCATTGTATATTTTAGCATAGGTAAAGCTGCCGAAGCTGAACACTATCCAAAAGTCCATTTCTCAGACAAGCGTTAATTTAGGAGCTTGCATGCTACCACTCCATCCTTCTCAACGACATAATCACTGGGACCGAAAGGGTATTTGAGTCAGGTATGGCTGCAGCCTGGATACCTCCTGTCTCATGCCATCCCTGCTGGTGCTGTCTGCAAGCTTCAACCTTTCAAAAAAAAAGCTAATGTCTGGTCTGCTAGGTTTTTGTACGTTGGTGTTTTAAATGTTTTTGAACTAAACAGTACAGAAATCATGCTAATGAATAAAATTATTTTCTCAGCTCAAATTGTCTGGCTGACTAAACAGGGAGGGCCTCCTTTGCTAGCGATGGGGGGGCTGAGACTGAGAGAGCTACATGAAGCTACATGGAAAATATTCACCAAACAAGCCACTTGAAAATGTTGCTGTTTTCATGAATTGAAAAGTAGGGTGACCCTCCCACCTAGACTAAAAAAGTTGGATGACTCTCCCCTCAACAATAAATAAAAAGACATGACCCTCCCCTATTTTCCTAAGGTGGTCCATTCCATAAATACCAAACGGTCCCTTAACACAAAGATTGGAAACAAGGTAAAACAGCTAGCTTTCCAAAGGTAACACAGTCTGCCTACCAGCACATATACATTTATATATATAACTTATTAAAAGACTATGTTATATTATTATGTTATATCTGTTTGGTTTAATTTGTCCCAACACTGCCAGAAGCAGTCACTTTCTGCAGTCTTGTCAGCACCATTAGATCGCTTGGCAACCAGCAGAACAAATTCATTGCACAGGGCTAAGAAGTAGTCTGACACGGAACCCCCCATAAACTACACATTGGTATGGTTTTGTTCCCTTTGGGCATAGCCATGCTAGCTGTTTTCCTGTTCCCAGTATTGATGCTAAACTAAGCTGATCGACTACATTTACTGTACAGATATGAGAGCAGCATCAATCTTCTCTTGGTAATAAAGCAAATATACTATTCCTTCAAGTCTGTGTTTTCCGAAATGGTACACTGCATGGACTTGGAAGTTCCTTTTAATGCTGCTCACACTCACCATGTCCATCAGAGTCTCCCCTGTATGCGTGCTTGTTTATAGATGAATGTGTATTTGCACATGTACTGTAAGTATGGAAATATCCGGTTCATGTGGATGTGATGAAGTCTGTTGTGCTTTACTGTGGAAGTGACCCCAGGAGGAATCCCCTCAGCAGGCCTGACTAATTTGGCCATGAGCGTGGCATTAACTACACATTCCTTCCAAAGCAGTGTCTCCACTTCCCTTTCCCCCTCGACAGCAGCACTTTAAATTAACTGAGCATGGGGCTGTTAAGAAAGGCCACCACTTTCTGTGTCTGACCCTATGTACGACCTTAATTGATTTATTTCCTCTTCTTTTTAGCCTTTCTATAAAAAACGGGACTGACCGGTGAATTGTCAAAGTGACTATGACAGGAGGGGGGAAAAGTACCATAACTGAGTTTACTTGAGTCACGGTGGTGGTGGTGGTGGTTGTCGTGGTGGGGGGGCTTCATTATCCTAAAGAAATTCGAGGAAAAGTCAGTGAGCAAAGCCAGCCACCTCTTGACAAGAGTGAGAAAGTTTATATATTCTTTTCCCTCTTGCTACCCCAGGGCTGGGTTTCTTATGAAGCCATGGAGAGACAATGCCAGCATACTGGGGATCAAACACTGCTACCCAAGAAATTTTAATCAACAGAGCACCACCAGCTTTTCTTCGCATCAGTTGTTGCCAGGCAACAAGTGAGGCAGACCCCAGATATTCTATATGTGTGTGTGGTATTGGGGTGGGGGAATGGAGGGTGCAGATCAGGGTGTCTATAGAAGAACCTTGGGGTAATTTTATTAATCTGCATGGGGAGTCTTTTCTTATTCTTCTTGATAAAACCCTTTCGGCTCTTTCTTTATGGCCGGCGGTCCTTCTGCCCTCGACTTTTGTCCTGTGATCATTCCGCTCCGCAGGGACCCGTGTCAAGCATCCCCTCAAAGACTGCCTGTGTGAGAGGAGGTGTAGGTCTGTGTGAGAGATACAAAACACTGTAATCATTAGGGAAGGTTTGACATGCAAATAGTGTAAATCATTTTTGTTGACTTTTTCAGAACACATGGTCCAGGAACAGCCCTCGAGAAACTTTTAGATTATTCGCTATAGAAAGTTGAAAGAACGCAGATGGCCTAAGCTTTATTTTTCTAGTGAACAATTTCCTCTCAAAGTAAGAGGTTCTAATGGAGAGACTCTGAATTAAAACATGTGTGAAAGTCCAATTTACTCCTTTGTTTCTCACCCATGCAGAACAACCCCAGCAAACCACATTGAAAAAAAGAATTTGTCTTTATATAAAGTAAATTAGTACCGACATTTTTCCATCCAGTGAAAAAATTCAGACTCTTTCCCTCCTCCAGCAAAGCTGAGCGTTGGCCAGACCTGTTCTGCTGGAGTTACCAGTGGCTAACGTGAAGCTGTTGATTTCAGGAACGGCTGAGACAGTGTGGTTTTAGCAGTCACCACATAGCTCCTCAGATGTTCCAATCATTAAGACATTGGAATGATGCCTCTCCTCTCTCAAATGCATCGCATAATATCACACTAAAGACTTCTGAAGAATAACTCCTGGATGTTGCCTCTTTCCACATTGTTTTGAGATGATTCAAGGATCCTATTGCAAAGGAAGTATAATTTACAGTGTGAAGAAATTGTATGTATATTTGAGTACACAGAAACTGTTATGAGCCAAGATAAATTATCCGGACAGCTTCTACCCAAACAAAATGCAGACCTATTCTTATTCTCAACAAGATTCAGTTTTCCAGCTAGCGGCTTTGTGAGGCTGTGCTAAGGCACAGCAATGCTAAATGCTAATGTCAGCATGCTAATGTCAGCATGCTAACATACTGATGTTTAGCACGTATAATGTAAACAACGGTCACCATCTTAGTTCATTGAGGTAAAATTAGATAATTAGCATCAAACACAAAGTACAGCTAAAGCTGATGGAAATGTCATTAGTTTTGCTCGTATTTGGTATTTATAAAGATAAAATATTAGTCAAATTAAAATTGTGACCTGATGATGGTGCTAGACTAGAGCTACAGTGAGGGAACCTTGGGGATCATTAATTTCATGGCAATGTATTCAATCGTTGTCTAGCTAAATACTAAAAATGCCAACCTTGTGGTGGCACAAGGTGGGAAAAGCCAGGGGATCATCAAAGTCAGAAGGATTCATCATCTGGGGACCTTGAATATCTATATATAATGTCATGGTAATACTTAAAAAAAATGTTGAGATACAGTATGTCATTGTGCACCGGCCGGCATTGCCATCCCTAGAGACACGGAGCTAGTGGTAAAAAACAACATGCAATATTTTTTAGATGTTTTTCTAGGTGGGGTTACATAAGAGATTACATAATACCTTTGTGAAAAGTAAGAAAACCAAATACAAGAAGGTTGTGATGTTTAGAAAGAAAATAGCATCAATTATGTGTCAGCGTGAATTCTGTTGAATTTTAGTTACACTTTGTTATTGTAACCAACAAAAGACTCTCTTCCTCCCGTTGGCCAGAGGCTCTAAAAATTAACAGTGTTGATTATTCGCACACAAGCAATCCATTTCATGTTTGAAAACCAGTCATATAAAAATATGCAGGACCCATAAAACAGCAGGATTCAAGGGCTGTTGTTTTATAATTAAAGCCAAAAGTCATTCCTTCTAATGACCAAAGTAGGAATGTTTAGCAGGGACAATGCGTGCTCCACACATCCAGCTGATGTGATCTGCAGCGGCTGGAGAACAGAAGAGAAACTATGAGACACTAAGAGAAACTAAGAAAAACAACAACTGGGAAGTGAAAATATAAGCATGAGGGAGGGTACACTGTCTCAGAATAAATGCCTCACATTTTTGAGCCAAGACAGAGCTGGTCTGATTATACATGGATTATATTTTACAATGTGTATAATATTATAAATTACTGGCATATAATTGCTCACAGTAGTATGTGGTTGTATGTACTGTACTGTATCGTTGATGTGATGATGAGAAACTAAGAATAACAGCATTCAAATAACATTTATTACATTGTCCAATTTTGAAAATAAATCATAAAACCTACTATGATGTTAGTAAGTTGGAAAATCTTTTTTGACCCAAAGGAAAGCATGTAATGGTTTAATGGTGATGAAAAAATGAAAAAAGAAATTCACCAATGTTTGCTAATTATTTTTACACCAGCAATAGCAACCACAACAATTATGGTGATGTAAAACTCTGTTGTTTATTTTCCAGAAAGTAATTATGTTTTGAATCATAATCAGTGCACGCCTTGGTGATTATTCCTCCTGACTGTGATCCCTCAGCCCATTGGAATTTACTTACAGAGAACGGTGGTGGAGCTGGACAGCACACATGCTCAACGTATGTGAAGCACATGAGGCCAGTAAAACAGGACTAATCCTGCATCTGACCAAAAGAGAGGGGCGACTGACTACAGTGGCTGTTTATAGCCAGTGATAATGGTCTCCACATAAAAGCAACAGTAGGCTAATTATGCTTGTGTCGGGAGATTGGGTATTTTGTAAAACAAATGCATGCTGCAAAGTACATCCATACTAAAATATTTAATGTAAAGTTTGTGGAAAAGATTTTGATCTGCATGTTTTGGACTATTTTATCTACAGACATACTGTATATAAAGCCAAAATCTCTTCTCCTTTGTGGTAGACTAAGTATTACACAATTACAAATGGAAGCTGTGGCAAAAAGTGAAACCACTGCAAACATCTTTGATTTGAGCTCATTCATATTTCTTACCAGGGCCAGAGTGGGACCCATTTTCAGCCTTGGAGTTTCATGCCTTTGACCAGCCCAATTTTACTTCATGACTGGCTACATTAAAATAATGTAATTCAATTATTAGTAAGTAGTATATATGTCACACTATAAGCACACTAATTTCTACAGCCTTGTAATTCAGTGAATTGTTGAAAAATATCATAATTTCCAATTCAGTGCAAACAGAAATGAATGTGTGAATGAATTAGCTAACAGTAAGCAACATATTCACAATACAACACAATGATGTTCAAAAATATCAGAATCTATTTTCTGTGCAAATAAGTGTTCACAGATATCCAAACCTTAAAATGAAATAAAAGAATAAATAAAAGAATGTAATAAAATGCATTGCACTTTCTAATGACACAACATCTATTTTTTCCTCTATATAATATTTCATTTGACATGCATCCTATTCCCTTTCAGTCGTGGGCTTTGTATATTGACTGTCCTCGGTCACTAGCAGTCTATATCAACAACGTTTCATTAGCGGTACTGTTAAGGTGCCCGATGTCCCTCATTTCGGCCGGATATCCGTTACCTTCCGCTTTCTGTGTTGGAATTTCAGTCTCCGGTGGATTTCTGAAGACTATGGTTGACTGCTCCTCAGTTCTCTGCAGGGTAAATCCAGACAGCTAGACTAGACCAGCTGTACAATCTGAGTTTTCTGTTGCACAACTAAAACAATCTTTGAACGTACACATGTTTCATCAAAACAAGTTCCTTCCTGATGCTATTTTACAGCAGAATTGTGGCTCTTAGCACTGCCCATGATGATTGTGATTGGTTGAGAAATGCCAATAAACCTGAGCTCTTTTCCTCTCATCCCACAATGCTGTGTAGACAAGCCAGCGCTGCGGTGGCAGGTCTGGCAATGTGAGACTAGGTCACAACCACTAACAATTTTGGCATAGAAAGTGATTATATTTTAACTAATCTGATCATCAACAGCTTGGATGTACCTTCAACACTTACAGCATCGATCCCTTGCACACTACTGGCTCTGCTTCTGAAACAATTGTCATAATTCTCAGCACAAAGCTCGCCTTTTTACTAATCTTTCTGATTAAGGCAAGTCAGTTTCTTTAATGTACTGCCGAATCATCTGGCATCATTAATTATCTTAGGGCATCATGTAGAACACGTGTACAAGACATTTGTACAAAGGTTTGATTCATAAACAGGAACGCTGGTTTGCAGGCAATGTAGTATTATGTTTTCCCTGACTGCAAGTACTGTATCTTTCACTGCTCTGAACTAGCTTAGCCTACCCGTCTCATTGTCTTCATTTAGTGTTTCACTCTCAAACTGCGAGCTGGTTTCTCAGTTTAGCACATCTGCCCGCATCACTTTCTAGAGCTTTCCTTTTTTAATTGTCGCCTTTACAGCACCATTTTTGCACTTATTATTCTAATGCCTCTAACAAGCACCGCTGACTGAAGTGTACAAGGACGGTTTGTTTTAGTTTTTTTAGCAAGGTGACGCCGTCAGAGGTGTCAAAACATAATTACATAATTTCAACCAGACTGCACTCTGCGAGTGGGCTGCATGAAAAAATAAATACATAAAAAGCCTAGCGACAGTATCCCTGATATATTTCAACCCAGTACCATGACTGAACACAATCTCTGTGTTATTGTGAATGACCAGGCACATCCCAACACAAATTGTTTTTATTGTTAACTAGTTTTGAGCTAGGTCAATATGGAAAACAGACTCATCTTCCTGGTTAACAAGGCAGATAACGTGCAAAAGAAAGTCTCCCGAGGGTGAACAATTACTGATTGCTATTACAGTAATCAGTGATTCGGAGTTTGATGCCACGGTCAGGTTTTCTGCACAGTCCCTAAATAACATGAGTCCTAATGCATCGGAATGAGTGTGAGATCCTGGATGAATTTCCTTGGACCTCAACTGGACCCTGACTGGAAAACATGTTCATCAAAAAACTTGGCATAGAGCTTCTTTTCAATCAAGTGGACATTTGTGTCCTCAAAAGTACTCTCACCCAGATCAAAGGTCAAACGTCTCTGGACATAGACCGTTATGCTGTTGGGAAGGGCTAATGCAGCACAGAATTTGGGGCGCTGAGGGACTGTACTTGGATGTGAGTTATATGGGCAGGTTTGTTGTACTTGGATGATTTGTCTGGCAGTAGATATCCCGATCCTTATTCGTGACTGCAGTGAGTTGGCTGCAATGGTTCACACCAGGAGATACCACTTACCTTACTTTTAGTACAGTGTACACATGTGTACTATAATCATGCATCAATATTACCTTGGGAAATGTAACCTTATTGAACAGAAAAACCGTGGTGAGCTACCAAAAGCCTGGGGGGAGAGTCGCATGATCATGCACACACACACACACACACACACACACACACACACACACACACACACACACACACACACACACACACACACACACACACACACACACACACACAGAACTCCTCTATTATGATGATTGGTGATATCCACCATATCCTTTGTATATGTGTGTGTCTGTGTGTGTGTGTGTGTTTGTTTGTGTGGGTGTGTGTGTGTGTGTGTGTGTGTGTGTGGGCCTTAAAAGCTATAGCATAAACATTACAATGCAGAGACGAATGATAAATAATATACATAATCATACGCTCACACTAAAAAAACATAATCGATGAACAGCTGGCAGATAATTGATGCAGTCGCTCACACCAAACACAACTTCTTGTATGCTCTGCCACATGGACCATTGCTATCCTTTTCTATTGCCTTCTCCACTTTCCACTTACACCACTCTTCATCCAACATTTAACTTATAAGCCTGACTAGTGGTGAATAGTATTTTGGTGGTGAAACAGTCTTTCATTTAACAAAAACAAACGGCAGAACAAATAGCTGACAGCAGCTTTGGCCAAACAGTGAATGAGTAGATTGATGTGTTTTTTGTAAGGTGTTAAATCAAAGTTATTAGGCTATAATAATTTTTTTCAAGATGAGGATAGTGGCATGATTCCCTGCTACTGTCGTTTTGTGTATATTTGGTTTTGGGAGATTAAAAAAACATTTTCTCCATCTGTGAGTGTGCTAAGGATAATTTATGGTTTCTTTTGGTCTTTTGCCTTCACCATGGGTTTACAGCAATGGATCCTGGTTTTACAGCAGGAAGAACCACTAAGATGCTAAGGAGTATTACCTGGCTCCTCTGAGAAAAAGTGGATCACTCTAAAAAAGCTGGATTTAATGTTGTTTTAGTTGTGCAATGTCTTCCACATTAGACTGTTGGAATGTTTAAGCACTAAACCAATTGGAACATTTATACGTCATAAAAAGTGAACTAATATCTATACTGTTTATATTACTCCACAATTTCTGAATCATTCTGATTTCTTCAGCCGCAACTTAACAATGTTTAATCAAAGACACACGCAAAGAGAAAGAGAAAGAGTGGGAAACAGAACAGAAAGCTCAGAAAGAGAAGAGGAATGCAAGAAGAGACAGAGAGGGATGGGGAAAGTTGAAATGGCATGTGTTTGCATATAAATCAAACACCCACAACATCCTTCTGTGCCAAAGTGAGTGATGACAACATAGCGTAAGTCACATAGCAACTGACTTAAGTTCCGTTATTACAGAGCAGATATATGTGAGAAACTTTTAGCAAATGCAGATCAAATCCCACAGAGCCCAACCCCACTGTATAACAATCTGAGAGGAGACTGGCCATAAAGACGGACACTCGCTCTCAGTCTGCAGTATAAGGAGTTGACTTCCACCTATTTAAGCAGATATGTTTTAGTGCTGGTAGTAAAGTAGCGGAGAGTTATGGGTGTATGGTGAGGTGTTGCATGAGAACAGAAAAACATAGCCTTGCTGAACCCAGCAGTGTGGATGAGGCTGACATTGGGTCAAGCTTTATCTCTCTCTGGATTGCAATCTCTCTAGCGAGCTGCTGCCTCCTTCCTCCATCTTTATCTCATTTACAGCTGTGCCATAACGACTCTGAACAGGAATATTAGCCCATACATTTGATCCTGAACACCTCGTTGGCTATGCAAGGACAAGTCTATGTGTGTACAAGAGAACACACACCGAGAATATATATGCTCTTGGAGGAATACCCGCTGCAGTCAATATGTCTGGAGTCGTAACGCAGCAACACATTGCAGTAGTGTTTTCATCAGCAACTGGGTAAACAAATACACTGAACCAAGTTGAATTAGTGGATAACAGGTGCCAGGACGCCTTGGCAAAACAACGCAAGGCATTTATTTAGCATGAACACTACTATAGTGATGACACATGCAAACAATGTCGACACTAAAGGTCCTATGGCATGAAAATTTCAGTTTATTTTAACATTAATATGAGTTCCCCCAGCCTGCCTTTGGTCCCCCAGTGGCTAGAAATGGCGATAGGTGTAAACCGAGCCCTGGGTATCCTGCTTTGCCTTTGAGAAAATGAAAACTCCAATGGGCCTATCTGGAATCTTGCTCCTTATGAGGTCATAAGGGGAAAGTTTACCTCCCCTTTCTCTGCTTTGCCCGCCCAGAAAATTTGGCCCACCCATGAGAGAGAGAGAGAGACATCATGGCTTTCAAACAAGCAAAGTGGCAGTTGGTCAAGGTCACACCCCTAGCCTTCACCTTAACCCCCCCTCCTCAAAAGCTATAGACTCAGATACTAAGGAAAGCTCATTGTGGGACTGGCTCTAGTGGCTGTAATTCTGCACAAAGGCTGAATTTTGGGAAAGAGACTTCAGATATGGTATTAAAGTCCATGTTGCAGGTTTAATTTTGCAACGAATTTGTGCAATTTGCATGTTGGTAGTAAATATTTGAACTGTTATCCATTATTTTTGATGGTGTTAGATATTGCAAAACTGAATATATATCGACAAATGGGCACAATTTTACAGTGTTTCATTTTCCCCCCACAATGCATTGCATTACGTCATATTGGGGAGTTAACAGAGCAGCCTGCGTTGTATTTACCACTGGTCTGGCCTAATGTGGCTTCTGGTCTTTTAATATTAACAGTCTATGGTCTCGATCAAGTCCATGTGACTTTATTATATTTATAATAATATTGGAGGGAAAGTGAAACACAGCTTAGACGGGGATGTTGTTCGGCTTTTCACAAGTTTAGACTGCTAGCTAACGCTGCGCCGCCGGACGTTAGCACAACAGCGTTAGCCTAGCCTGCTAGGTAAATATTACGACTTTGGTGTTGCCTATATATGCGTCCATGTTGTCAACATCATACATGTGGCATTAGTGCACCTGTTGTACCATAATTGTATTGAACACAATAGTAAGCTTCGCTCCTACGAGATTGGGGGGGTTGTTACGTTACACACAAAGCTAACTGGCTATAGTTAGCCTGTACGGATGCTAGCGGATATAGCTAACGTCGCGTAGCCAGCCAGCAACTTCGGCAGTAGAGTTTCGGTAAGCTAACACGACCGCGTTGTCGCCCACAATCAACCTGCCGTGATGTTTGAAATATAAACAATTAAAATACTGGTGCGTGCTGGTTGGGGATGACCATGATCCTGCCTGAAATGTCACAAACGGATTTAGACATCTTCAGATCAGCTGATCGCAGGGCTCGCTCCCCAACCGGCGGATCACTCCCCGACCGTAGGCTCGCTCGCTTCCCGACCGGAGGGGCTCGCTCGCCTACAGCACCCGCTCTCCACTGCAGCTTCGCCGCCACACACACAAGCACCGGCCAAACAGCGACATGTTTTCACCGGAGGAAGAGGTAAACACTTAGAAATAACACTCGGGGATGCTTTCTATTACTATATCTAGATAAGTGTACCAGTACTTATCTGAACTAACGACAGGATCCCTGTCACTAGATCGAAAGAAAACGTTGACGTTCACTCGGTGCTATTCACTGACAGTAAAAAGTAAAGTCATTGTATGCACTGCTGCGTTGCTAAAATGAAGGAGTTAAATGAAGGAGACTTCCCCACAATCTTGACAATTCCTCATTTGCCCTCTCACGTCTGGTAGGTTCGTAATTATTCGGCTGCAGGCCTCTCCTCCTCTTCCTCCTCCCAGTCAGTCACCGTAGTTCCAGTGCTAGGCTGAGACTTAACTCCCCACGATGACGTCATCGCCGAATTCACTTCATAAACCCACGAACACCAAAAATGACCAATAACTAACTTTTAACACTATTTGGAGACATTTTTAAAAATGACATATCTTGAGTGTTTTTTGTACCCAATAATCAACAGTGGTGGTTAACTTGCAACATGGGCTTTAAGGGACCACTAAGGTCTATATAAAAGCATCTAAAGAGAAACATGTCATGGGACATTCAAAGGCACACACACACACGCACGCACACACACACACACACACACACACACACACACACACACACACACACACATGCATTCAGGTATGCAAGCACACACAAACACACACACATAGACACACGCATACACAAGTGAGCGTGCGGGCGCCCACACACACACACACACACACACGCCAACTGATGCCAAATTACAGTAATTACAGTAAACATGCACAGCTGGTAAAACAAACTGCTCACTTACATTTTATGACATTTCTAATATAGGCTACGTAACATTCTCAGTAAAAAAGAGCATGGATTAGAAATGTTGAGTTAATCTCAAGGCTCAGGATGACTAGAGGGGAAGACCTCTAACTGTTCATGTACTCGGCATCCCACTGAGCATTTATTTTCATAAGACACTGCTTTTATAACTTTAATTGATGATTATAGATTTTAAGTTTACCCAAAGTACTTTTTTCTTTCATATTATATATATATATATATATATATATATATATTTTTTTTTTTCCTATTTCAAATACAAATGTGTCATTTCAAAATCTTCTTTTAATTGTTTTAATAAAAAAACTAAAAGATGTAATTTTCCTTTACACAGTTTTAAAGCCCTACTGTGTCTTTAATGTGGAAACAATTTCATAATTACATGAATGCTGTTTCCACATGTCACAGTATTATCATGTTTAGGTAAATTTGTTTAATGACCAGAGCCTTTTTTAAGTCAGCATTCCTGTGTGCTCTGTGTGGGTGTGTGTACATTTAATTGGTTTGGAACGAGATTGCCTTCAAGGTGCAAAGGGAATCTCCACTCTCAGGACTTATAAACACCTCAGCACGGGGCTGAGAGAGAGAGAGAGAGAGAGAGAGAGAGAGAGAGAGTGTGTGTGTGTGTGTGTGTGTGTGTGTGTGTGTCTACACGACATGCTCTGTTTACACACCTACGCGGACACACTCCCTTTGCCCTGTATGTGCTCTAAGAAAACCATGCACACCACACGCACACATTTTATGAGCCATCTAGAAAAACAAATAAACAAACCCCACAATCCCACTGAGCAATGGCACACAGACGTGCACTTTCTCTCCCGTTGTCTGTCTGTGTGTGTCTCTCTCTCTCTGTTGATTTCTTTTACTCACTACCACACAGCTACATACAGACATGTGTACAAATATGCTTAAAGAAACATTTAAATAAAAAAGACAATTCAATTAGGACTGAAAAAGAGAGTATCCGGTTTCATTACATAATCAGGAATAATACAGTCAAATAAAAAGTCCCTTTTAAATTGACATTTTGTTCCCTCCCCCTGCCTTGTCAATGAAGATGCTGTATCCCTCACCATAAATCTCTAAATCTTCTCACCCTCCTCTCCTCTCTCGTCCCACTCTCCCCTCCTCTTTCTCTCAGAGTCACGGCTCATTGGAAGACAAACATCCTGACCCTCTGCACACCAGCACCACTCCCCCAGGCCCATCTATAAACTATGCCTCCCTCTATTCCTCCCTCTTATCCCCTCATCCCGTTCTCCCTCCCTCCCAGCTTAGCTTGTAACCAAATCCTACCTGCAGCGTATCCTTTACATGCATTCATCAACGTCAGCCATTTAGACAAGCTCTTAAAGGGCAAGAAAAAAACAAACACAACATTAAATTAGCGGCAGAGGGAGAGTTGTTGTGTGGTTGCTGGTGTGATGTGAAAGGAGGTGTCCTGGAGAGAAGGCATGCGTGGAATCAGTAGTATGGCCCCTTGCTGAGCCTGAGAATCACTGATTCAGGACATCACAGTGGCAACTATGGCTGTGTTCTTTATTGACTCCAGGAAGATCCATACGCTGAACACAGAAGAATTTCAGTTAGCTTAGTTAATTAACTTTGCTTCATATGACAGAACTTCTTATTTTAACAAAACTACATAAATACATGTTGACTCTGTCTGCTTGGCGCAAATGTGGAGGGAGACAAAACAGATGGGAGCTCCATCCAGATGAGGCAGGGCCAGGGAAGTGTTAGTATTACTTCTCTCCAAATTGAGACATGGCCTGTTGCACCAGCGTTTATTGTTAACATTGTTTGAGCGGTAAGTCAACACTAATTGCTACATTGTGAACTCAAAACCTCTAGCATACTACTTACACTACAACTTAACCAGGTGGACTGAATGAAGCACTACCTTCTGATAAAATGGGAGAAAAATGCTATTGACATGGGAGACAATTGAGGAGGTGAAAGAAAAGAGGTGAAAAGATTTCTTTCCTGTTTTAATGCAGGTGCAGACACATTTTTGTAAAACTATTTAATATTCAGCATTAGTTTGGTTTTGAGATTGTTAAGGATGATTAAGGTTACTGTTGGCAAGCACAAGACCCAAGGGCACTATAACAAGTGTGACGCCGCCACCAGCCAACCACCATGTCTCTCTGCTTCCTGAATCAGTTCCACATTTAGGAAGCAGGGCGCATCACCAGGAATGATCCTCCATGCTGGCTGATGGGCTGATGCTCGCTCTGTAGAGAAATGACAATCAAAGTGAAGGAGATAACACAGAGGAACTGCTCACCTGAACTCTGTGTTTGGGTGCAACCAAAAACAGTTCCTTGGTTTGTTTTCGAGTGCTGTGGGTTTGCTGTTGCACTGAGGTTGATTGCTAATACAGTATTGAAGCTGAACAGCGGAAAATATGAGTACAGATAAGCAGAGTGGCCAGGGGACGGTAAGAAACAGACAGATATTAAATAGACTTTGGTGAACATGTAGACAGTCTAAATGCTCTTGTCTGGAGGGAGGTAGTAATCCTGTCTGAATTGTTTTTCTCCACTGTGATTAGAAGCTGTAATGCCCTTACCAATAGGATAATTACTTGGAATGAAATAAAACAAGATCTCCATTCATTCATGCTGGATTTGTACTAAAGCATGCTTAATGCTATTATCCCTGCAGACAAGACGTATGACTTGACTAAAGTAAAACCTACAAATGAAAAAAGATGATCCTCTTGCTGAAGTAAGTGAACAATACACTATTTTACTAATTCTCTAACCTTTTCAAGAGAAAACATTTGGAAAAATCAATTTCTCAGTGATCACATGCATTTAAAGTTGCATATAAAAAAAAGTATGTTGGGTACCTTAGTGTTCAGACACAACTGAAACACAAATGTATGTTGTTAAAAGCAACCCTTTTCAAGCTATTGTTGGGTGAATTGGACAGACCCTGACAGGATCAAAAGTCCCAGAGTGCTGCTTTGTTTTCCTGTGTGTCATTCTCTGGCTGGACTGCGACTGTTTGAAGTCAAAGCCCTTCATTGATGAGCACAGTGCGTTGAAGAGCAAAGAGAAGTTCTCTGGAGTGATGTGTCATGCTTTCATCTTTTGCCTTGTTTCTGTCAGATGTCCATAGCTTCTCTGTGACAGGAGAGCTCGAGACTGTCTGAGTCACTGAATGAAGCCAGTGTGGACATTAGGGGAATGTCTTTGAGGTCATTGGGAACAATGAGAGGTTAATTGTAGAAATAATGGATAGGAGAACAGGGTGTGTTCTATCGGCCTCAATTTAACAAGCACAACCATGGCAAGAAGTGGGAATAGCTCCGAAATGTCTTTTGAACAGTAAAGCACAGTTATAATGGCATGAAACATAAAAAAGTAAAAACGGATGGCTGGACATCATTCACATGAAGAAGTATTTACATTTTTACAAACTTAATACCAGTGGTAGGATGTAACTGTAAGTACATTTACTCCAGTACTGTAGTCCAAATGTTGAGGTTCTTGTACTTTACTTAAGTCTTTTCTTTTCATGCTTGGGGAAATTAACTGGCAAAAAACATGCCATACATGCCATTCAAACATGCAATTACAACTCAGATTTGGTGCAGTTGTCTCAGTAATGGTTATCTCATTACCCAGAAACAGCAAACATTAGATCAACAGCAACATAAACAAAATACACTCCCCCGCCTTGGGCAATCTATCGAACATGGCTGACTTTGTGGGTGGGAGGCCGGTAAGGGATCATGCGCTTGCAGTGTGGGTTACTGCACTGATGAGTCTGGTTTGTTGGGGCACCTGCACAAAGGATAGGTGGGATGTCTGAGGAAATTATTGTGAACCCCTGCTCAAGTTACACATTATTTGCCGGTAGGTGATAAGAAGAAGTTGGTGTCTCCATTTATCACAGGGGCACATGGTCCACATCCTCCCCACTCCAACAGAGGAGTTAGCAGTGACCAAGGCTACTGTAGGGGAAATTGACAATTCAAAGTTGGTTGGAAAATGCAGAAAAGATAAAAATGAAACAAAGAAATACCAACCACCCACAGCAAAAACTAACCCTAACACAACTTTTTCTGTTTTTTTTAAAAACCCCAGACAAAAACATTCTTCAAAACAAATGAAAATGATTTCCACCAACTCCATGAGTAAGTGCAGTGAGTAAGAATGGGAGAATGTGTTATTGGCTGAATTGTGTGTCAGCTACTGTTGGCAGCCAACATTTCTGGAAAATAGCGATGCTATCTGTATCCATCTGCTGCAATCACATACCAGGAAAAGTCCCATATATATTTTAGCCTATTTAGGTGCTGCTATGTTGCTCTGATTATTATATACCAACAATCATATCCATATACAGTATTTGTTACGTCAGTATGCATTAGAGTGTGTGTGTGTGTGTGTGTGTGTGTGTGTGTCAAGTCAAGTCAAATCAAATCTAGTCAATTTATTTATAGAGCACATTTAAAGCTGAACAAAGTGCTGTCCTAACTGTAACTGGATATCCTATCTGTCCCCTGTTTCCACAGTTTGTTCAGACAGTGGTATAGCGGATTTCCTTAAAGTTATAATAATCTGCTTAGATTACTTGTAAAATTCTTATTTTGTGAAACTGTGCTCACATTTCTCCATAAATTAAAATGGCATTGTTTTTTTGAATGCCATAAAGAAAACCAGAACAACAAAAATTAATTCAGGAAATGCCGCACATCCAGGTGCAACTTCAGATGATGGAAATGAAGTCCCAAGCACCCTCCGAGTAATAGCTAACATCCTCACATCAACCCTGTGCATGCTTGACTGATGACTTGGAGGACTCCCCTATAACTGATGGAAAAAGAAAATGTAGGAGAGGAGAGAAGAGAAGAGGAGGAAGAAGTGGAGGGAGCAGCGAGCAGAGGGGGTTGGAAGTACATGCTTGGACTCTTCAGCCTGTTTGTTTCCGTTTAGTGTTGAAAGACTATGCTTTCATCTCTACTTATATACTGGTGTCTGTCGTCACACAAAGAAAAGCTAGCACAGCTTATCTTGCAGAGATTTACAGAGAATTATGAGGAGCCCCAGTGATCCTGTGTATAAGTGGTCCCACTGATAACGCCTTCAGAGATCTCTGTCTGCGACAAGATGTGAGGAGACCCGTGTACAGCAACTCACGTCGGAGATGAGATTGTAACAAAAACTTTGTGCAGCACGTCAGATTTCGGATAAAATAGTGCACACCAGTGACTCACACAACCTTGATGATGGGCATGGGCAATAATGGTTAAAGATAAACTACCATTCTTGTTTTAAAATTCAAAAATATACACTGAAATACGTTTTATTCTAACATTTTTTAAACGTTTATTTATCTCAGCATATTGACCACCCGTGGACAGCCCTTCAAAACATAACATCAATATGAACAACTAAGATTTTACAGAGGCACCAACATTCTAAATATTGTAAGCATGAAAGACTTATGATTGTAATAATTAATATTATATATTAATTATTACAATCATGCTTAACAGACACAGAATGAATGTAATGTTATTTGAGCTAATTCCAATGAACCAACAAGGAAGTTTAATCACATCCAGGTTTTGTCAAAATTGTTTCAGGTGTGCTTGAATGTTTTCAAATTGCAACAAATGTGCTTATACTGTATGTTACATTAGCTTTTTGATCTGATTTTGTTATCTGTTCTAACTAATTACACATTCGCTGTCCAGGGTGCTGAAATATGTGCTAATAGGGCATACTGTACTGTATATATTCCTGTTATCAGAGTAAGAGAGTCATGCCATTGCATGTCTTTGACATTGTCATGAATGCAATAAGTGGTTTTAATAGCATCCAGTATGGTGTTCTGAGACCTAAATGTATGTCACCTTGTTTGCTTCTACTACTTAGCTTTCTTAAAGCTCAAAATATTCTATGTATTGACGCACATGTATTGACAGCATCAGAATGAACCTGTTGCTCACTCTTCCCTTCTCTCTAATGGTCCTGCAGCTTCAACATTTTAGAGACATTAAAAGTAACTCTTTGGAGCGTGAGATTGGTCGGAGAATCGGAGCAGCCGGTGCGGTATTACATTCTGTGTATCGCACCGTTGTGACGAAAAGAGAGCTGAGCCAGAAGGCAAAGCTCTCGATCTACCGGGCAATTTTCGTTCCTACCCTCACCTATGGTCATGAAGGCTGGGTCATGACCGAAAGAACGAGATCCAGGGTACAAGCGGCCGAAATGGGTTTCCTCAGGAGGGTGGCTGGCGTCTCCCTTAGAGATAGGGTGAGAAGCTCAGTCATCCGAGAGGAGCTCGGAGTAGAGCCGCTGCTCCTTCGCGTCGAAAGGAGCCAGTTGAGGTGGTTCGGGCATCTGGTAAGGATGCCTCCTTGGAGCCTCCCTAGGGAGGTGTTCCAGGCACGTCCAGCTGGGAGGAGGCCTCGGGGAAGACCCAGGACTAGGTGGAGAGATTATATCTCCAACCTGGCCTGGGAACGCCTCGGGATCCCCCAGTCGGAGCTGGTTGATGTGGCTCGGGAAAGGGAAGTTTGGGGTCCCCTACTGGAGCTGCTGCCCCCGCGACCCGACTCCCGGATAAGCGGATGAAGATGGATGGATGGATGGATAAAAGTAACTCAGTGAAAAGGGAATCATTATTAATCCTAAAAAGGTGTTTGTTTTCATATTTACTTAATACTGGATATGTGCAGATCTGCACAGCTCCTCAGTCACCCTGCAGAGCCTTGTAGTTCATACATAATTGGACGCATTGTTCTGGAAGATTCTTCTTTTCAGTTGCAGATAGGCTAAACTGCTGGTTGGGGTCCAGCTCCAGAGAAATGTACACTAAGTGCAGTCACCATGAAAGCTTTGCACATAGTTCAGCACGTGGATGGTGGAGGATCTGCTTCCAGGTGGAGATGATATCTTACCGTGTGTGTTTGTGTCTGACAGCTGTGTATGTGTTTGTGAGTGTGTGCATGCATCATTGAATTCAAATGTCTGCGTACCAGCGGTGGGATAAAAAGCAAGGCTCTTGGCTCATAAGGCTTGGATTGACGCGGTGAGATGTCAGCATCTGCACCATTTTGTGGAATATCTTTGTCCAGATATTCAAACTCATTAATGTTACTTTTTTTGTATTTTTACTTTTGCTTTACTATCTAAAAAGTGACTGAATACTCCAGATGCCATTTGTTTTCTGTATAGAAAAGAAAATGTATAAAAAGTTGGACATTTAGAGAATTGTTACTTAGTTACCTACATTGGTCTTACTTAGTTGAGAGCGAGTGACATACTTCAATCCTTTCAGCTACCACATCAAGACAAGATCACTTCCCTCAAGTCAGCTCAGAGAATCCTCAACTACTTCTTACTACATAAACCAAGACAGAGGGAGAGAAACAGAGGGAGGAACAGTTGAGAGAACCAGATGGAAGTCCTTTGATATCTCCTCTCTTGACGAGGCCAAAAAGTCAGAATACAGCCTGAGACAGAGAGACAGTACAGACTCAGAGGTCCACATCACTGTGGTTTTGGGTGCTTCAAATCTCCAGCAGGCTCAGAATGCTTGAATAAACACATGCGTGCACACATACTGATCAGTACAGTACATACGCAAATACATGAATGCACCCACAACCACATACACATACAAACAAACAAACTCATACAGACACTCAACCGCATGCGGCTGAAAGAAATGTTTAAGCTGAGAGGACGAGTTAGTGAAATCAAATCTGGTTTTCAGATTTTACAAAAATGGAATGCTATGTAAGTGAATGTGGAAGATGAAATGACCTTTTATAGTTTTAGTGGTTGAATACCCGGTGTGACCAATTGATGATATGTAATCTATAAATCTAATCACCGGTTAATGTAAAGAACTACAATGTTTTTAAGAAGTTGCAGAACATTAAAAAAAAATGTATTTCCGTATTTAAAGAAAGTCTCAAAATGATCCACAGAGACAATAGATAATCTGTTATACTTGACTGGATTTAGTGTCCCAACGAGACGAGTAAACAAGTTTATTAATGTGGCGACCCCTTGCCCCACCCATTCCGACCCTTTAACAGCCGAACAGCTTGTCTTCTTTTGATACTGACACTGAGCTTTGCCTGGAATGTACATATGGACAAGCTGAATATCCAATGGTGTGTAAGTTGGTAAAGACATTTATCACATTTCTCTGCTTTAGAGTAGCCCTAATGTACAAGGGCCTCTGGCTATGAGTCAAAAAACACTTGGCCAGTTCTTGAGAGTACTTGGCGTTTATGTGGGCTTAACATCAGATTGATCTGAAAAACAATGCCGTGATCATATGCCAGCCAGCCAGCCACACAAGCCCAGATTGAAGTTGTAGTTTTTCTCCAAAATTGCAAGCAGGTGTTTGTCCTGGTATTTCTCTACTCCTGCTACCCACATAATCTCCTTCCTTAACCCGCCCACCCCCCACCTCATGCATGTAAAAGAGCATAATTCAGAATGTACCGAAAACCTCCCTGTTTAAAACAAATTTTCAAAACCAAAGGCATCATTAAGATGTTGACCTGCGGATGTATAACCAGGAAATTAGATTAGGATCACTCCCGTTCTCTGTTGATACCTCAGCACTTACTCTTAAATATTCACATTCATATCATCACAGTCATATTATTTCTCAACTAGGCAAAGTAGAGGAGGGGAGCAATGCTCTGAGTAATGTGGAATTTGACAGCAAGCCAGATTGGGATGCAGTTCCTTTATGGAGCAAGTGTTTATTTTGAAACGTGAAGTGGAAAAGAGTGATAAAGAGCTTCTACTGTTTTTATGAATACAGCATTGCCTGAATTATTCCTGATGAAAGGATTATGAGTGAATTAGACACACCTTCGTCATGTGTTGTCCACTTGAATATGTTTAGCCAGCAGACAGTTATAGGCAAGTAAAACCATGTTGGGCTGAGATTAGATTTAAAGCAATCCTAAAACTTTTGCTGAAAAGGGGTAACTGTTGTGTAACACTAGCACAAAACTGAAAGAGTCATGCAAAAAAAACTTTGTAGTGTTAGTTGCGAAGTAGTACCTATAAGTGTGATAACATTAGCCAACATAAGCTACTGGTCATACCAAACCAAATGAGGCAGTGCAGTCAATTGAACTGAACTTTTATTTGTAAAAGTAATAATATGACATATCTTATTTCAAAAGTTACATACAGTGAGGAAAATAAGTATTTGAACACCTGAGAAAATCAATGTTAATATTTGGTACAGTAGCCTTTGTTTGCAATTCCAGAGGTCAAATGTTTCTTGTAGTTTTTCACCAGGTTTGCACACACTGCAGAAGAGATTATGGCCCACTCCTCCACACAGATCTTCTCTAGATCAGTCAGGTTTCTGGGCTGTTGCTGAGAAACATGGAGTTTGAGCTCCCTCCAATTCTCTATTGGGTTCAAGTCTGGAGACTAGGCCACTTCAGAACCTTGATATGCTTCTTACAGAGCCACTCCTTGGTAATCCTGGCTGTGTGCTTCGGGTCATTGTCATGTTGGAAGACCCAGCCTCGACCCATCTTCAATGCTCTAACTGAGGGAAGGAGGTTGTTACCCAAAATCTTGCAATACATGGCCCCGGTCATCCTCTCCTTAATCCAGTGCAGT
The DNA here is from genome assembly GCA_026937815.1 of Etheostoma perlongum. Taxonomy (NCBI): domain Eukaryota; kingdom Metazoa; phylum Chordata; class Actinopteri; order Perciformes; family Percidae; genus Etheostoma; species Etheostoma perlongum. The sequence continues at coordinate 22,159,742 of CM049376.1, forward strand.
CGCCCTGTCCCATGTGTAGAAAAACACCCCCAAAGCATGATGCTACCACCACTTCACATTAGGGATGGTGTTCTTGGGATGGTACTCATCATTCTTCTTCCTCCAAACACGGTTAGTGGAATTATGACCAAAAAGTTCTATTTTGGTCTCATCTGACCACATGACTTTCTACCATGAATCCTCTGGATCATCCAAATGGTCATTGGCAAACTTAAGACGGGCCTTGACATGTGCTTGTTTAAGCAGGGGAACCTTCCGTGCCATGCATGATTTCAAACCATGACGTCTTAGTGTATTACCAACAGTAACCTTGGTCCCAGCTCTTTTCAGGTCATTGACCAGCTCCTCCCGTGTAGTTCTGAGCTGATTTCTCACCTTTCTTAGGATCATTGAGACCCCACGAGGTGAGATCTTGCATGGCGCCCCAGTCCGAGGGAGATTGACAGTCATGTTTAGTTTCTTCCATTTTCTAATGATTGATTCAACAGTGGACCTTTTTTCACCAAGCTGCTTGGCTATTTCCCCGTTGCCCTTTCCAGCCTTGTGGAGGTGTACAATTTTGTCTTTGGACAGCTCTTTGGTCTTGGCCATGTTAGTAGTTGGATTCTTACTGATTGTATGGGGTGGACAGATGCCTTTTTGCAGCTAACAACCTCAAACAGGTGCATCTAATTTAGGGTAATGAATGGAGTGAGGTGGACATTTTGAAGGCAGACTAACAGGTCTTTGAGGGTCAGAATTGTAGCTGATAGACAAGTGTTCAAATACTTATTTGCAGCTGTATCATACAAATAAATAGTTAAAAAATCATACATTGTGATTTCTGGATTTTTTTTTTTAGATTATGTTTCTCACAGTGGACATGCACCTACAATAACAATTTCAGACCCCTCCATGATTTCCAAGTGGGAGAACTTGCAAAAAGCAGGGTGTTCAAATACTTATTTTCCTCACTATATCTTCCATTGCATAACCAACACCTTGTCTTTTCATAAGCTGGAAAATGAAGCCAAGTGTCAACACCAAGCTGCTTCATGTTCATGGGTTTCCTCATGTAGGAGGACTACATGTCAAGCTTAGAATGCAATATTTGCATTACTCAACCCGTGTGTGCATGTAAAGGGTCAGTATCAGTACCGCTGCTTGGCGATGTGCGAACATGCACACGTTTAAAGAGCTGAATGGAGAACCTTCACTGGAATTACACACTTGATTTAAAAACAATTGATTGATTGATGGCTTTCTCTAAATCATGCTAGATATCAATTATTGATATGCTTGTTTGTTAAATCATTACAGAAAAAAGAACATCTTCACTTTCACGAGCAGTGTTGAAAATACAAAGTGTGTTCTCTGGGTTGTAAACAAAATGAAAAGAAGACTCACGGTTTCACCCTTTATTTCAGATCTGACAGTAGATAAGCTTGAAATGAAGCATTCTAGTGGAAAACTGTGTTTCTTCTCTCTTCCTCCTCTACCCTTTTGCTCCTGTCTCCTGCTTGCCGGTCCCCAGTTTTCCCTTTTCCCTGCGACTGTACCCCTGAACTCAAAGTAGCACATGAGGAAAAGGTTGTGATGCTTCTTTTCAGATCCAACGAGCTCTCACCATCTTGAATCTCCATCTCCCTTCGTTCCTCCAACCACCTCTCCCACCCTCTCACCTCTCTCTTCTTTAAATTCTTCATCCTTTGTGTCTGGGCGTCCTCCCCACCCCCCAACCCAAAAAAAAGACTCAATTTGTCTTGATGCATCTGGGAAAAACTCCTTAAAAGGTGCAGCAAAATCCCTTGGATATGAAAACGGCTCTTGTGTTTTTTCACCCCAAGCAGGTTGAGATTGATGGACCTTGTAGGTGATCTTGTTCTCTCCAGCTATTAAACGCATCCATCAACCTTCATCCCAATTATGAAGATGAGATAAACAGCAAAGGAGAGTCTAAGTGCTGGATTGCATGGTTACTGCTGCTGCCTTAAGTGATAAAATATAATTTAAGAGGTTTGGGCTCTCACTCTTCTCTTTTAAAATTTAAATATAGTTCTGACTGATGCTACATTTCACAGGAGAGATCATTAGAATGCTTGTGTGTCTTAGCATCAACCCCAAATGTAATTCTTTGGTGAAAAACTAATGTTGAGCTGAGCTGTGCGGCTCAAACTCATGATAAATTGCTGAGCGGATTGAGATTGCAAGAGAAATAATTTACTGCGCTGTCCGGCTCATTTCCTCTGAGTTAAATCGTCCTGGTAAAGTGTTTCCCTGCGCTGTTGAGACTGGGAATTCTGTTCAGTGGGATGCTGTATGTAAGACCTGGCTGACACCATCAATGTTTCAGCAACACAAAGATGTGGATTTAGAGATTGGAAGAGCTGTAACTCCTTCTAACGTTCCGATTTTACACACAGCTGTCTAAAGGTATTGCAGGAATTGTAGGATGGATTCAGCGGGAGGATCAGTGGAGGTTGACCCAGGCTGGAATCAGAATGTCAGGACATCTTGGCCTCTGCTATAACAATTTTGAACATTCCTTTTAAAACCTGTCTCTAGTGAGAATTGTGTAGAGCGATACTACATTTCTGGAGTAAACTGTAGGTAATGCTGCCTTAACATGCAATACTTTGACAAAAGGAAAACTACCTGGAAGGTAGGGTAAACACACACACACACATACACACACACACACACACACACACACACACCTACAGCCAGTGTGTGCTTTGTAACAGTTTGGCAGTATTATAAAATGATTTTTAGAATGAAAATGCAAAAAAAAACAAGAAACATCTGTGTGTTCACTGTTCAATTCATCATATTGTGTTTCCCTCACTGAGGTAAAGGAGAGCAGTCAACACATGAACTTCTACTAATGTAATAATTTTAACCGTGTACATGTTTCAGGTACTGGCTCTATTCCAATACAGTTGCACTTCACGCTGGTCTTACTACGTTTGCAAAGCTGTAATAGTGTTCCTGTTCCTAACATGTTTTCATTTAACGTAATAATGCACTGTTTATTTCTTGCTGATAGGGGAGTTTTATCTGCATTTTGATATTTATTTGAAATTCTTGACCGACTGAGGTCATCGTCAAACCACCACCTGCTGCACATTACTCTCATTGGCACTGTTGTTACAAAATATTGCTTAAACATGAAACATACTTACAAACATAGCTTTCTTAATCCGTCATTTGACTTTTGCTGCGTTGAAGTAACAAATGTTTTCTTCGTCATGAACACAAAATGTACTTAACAAATTTGGAAAGAACAAATATTTGTATAAAACAGCATTAATGATAATGGTGAGTAGTTTCCTGTCATGCATCCATTACAGGTTTAATATCAACACACTGGTTAGAACACAAGTAAACAAAGTCTTTGTGTTGCTTTTATCGCAGATTTTGTTTGTTTGATTTATTTTGGCTACTTACTGTAAGCTTACACATATGCTCATATCGAATGTACACACACACACACGCACACACCCACACACACACTTGGTCTCTCTGTCTTTCATGGGTGGTTTTCATTTGCTTCCTGTGGCCTGCCAATGAACACACACACACACACACACACACACACACACACACACACACACACACACACACACACACACACACACACACGTATATATCAGTTCCATCTGCTTTTCATAGTGAGAGCTATCACGGCCAGCAGCAGCTCACTCTAATTGGAGTGTAGTCCCCCCAGCTTTCCACAGGGGTAATCATATCTAGCTTCCGTCCGACCAGGAAATTCAGAGGGACAGGTCCCTTCCAAGCTCTGCCAGCAGGAATATCTGCTTTTTTGCCACTTCTTCAAAAATGTGAAACACACAAAGAAGCACAATCTGTTTTCTGATAAGGACTCACATGTGTTTGAGAGTTTTGCTGTTGACCAAAAGCTTTGTGTGTTGTCTTCCTTCGCAGTAATTAGCCTGGTTACTAAGCCTAATAGAGTTTACCCCCCCCATTTACTTTACACTCTGTAGTGAGTAAGTTACACTCTGATGTGAAATAACATCAACGTCTAACTTCTAATTTCCCCATAGGTGAATCAATAAAGAGTATAAAGTGTAAGTAATTCATTTATTTCCATAACCACGGACAACATGTAGATCCAGACGGCATATTCATTGCACACAGAAACACACTCAGTTCCTGACTTGTGAACTGACACTAACAGAAACTCCCATGTTCCATTGTCTCCCATAAAGTCCTCTCAGTGACATTAGGAGACGTAAGAGAATGTCTGCATGTGTTGACTTTTACCTGATGCACATGGATGAGTAATTCACCTCTTTACCACAACAGAAAAAGGTTGTTAAATGGTGTCCCAGTGGCATGGAAGTCAAAAGGTTATCTCAGGTAACACTTGTCGTAGATAGATAGCTGAAAGGACATATGTTTGGATTAGACAAAGGCGTCTCAGCACGGTGCTCAGTAACCTCAGTGGTTAACACTTCTGCCTCACAGCAAGAAGGTTCTGGGTTGGAATCCAGGGTGTTCCGGGCCTTTCTGTGTGGTGTTTGCATGTTCTCCCATGTTTGCGTGGGTTTCCTCCGGGTGCTCCTGTTTCTTCCCACCATAAAGACATGCATGCTAGGTAACTAGGACTACAGTTGTAAATTAGCCGACTGGCTAACACTGGCGCATTTACAAAAATGTTGATTCATGTGCATTGTCCTAATCAAATAAATAAATCTACAAAGGAGATTTTGTTTTTGACTTTTAAAATGTTAAAGAAATGGTTTTAACCTACACTTGACTTTCTTAGTTTCTCACTCAGTTAACCGCCACCCATACAGCAGTGGTTCCTCCTCCTCGGCATGTTAATAATCCCAGTGTCATGTCAAATAGGATTTAAAGCATTCAGAGCCAACTGGGCCATCAATCTGTTAAACCACAATCACTGACACACGTAGAGGTTTAAAGGCATTAACCTCAGTGTGTAGGCCTAAAGAACCACTTCCTCTGTCCAAGGTATGCCCCTCAGCTGTGCTCGTCCAGGATAGATACATTCAGGATTCTATATCCCTGAAGTTTTGCAACACTGATAATCTGGAATTTTTTACTGTAAATTGTCTTAGTCATTCATCTGTTTCTTCCTTAAACTCAGTCCAAACTCGACTTTGCTTGTGATACGTTGTAACTATTGCCAGGCTTACTGATCAATAGATGCATATTAGGATGGACAGGTTTATCTCAGTGAACAGCCCAGGATATCATGTACTCAGCCTGCAACATTTCCTCAAAGGAAATAGTCTTCTCTAAGACATTATATCAGTTTGTGTTTGTTTGACATAGCAATCGGAAGTCGCTGTATAGCCAGCCTCAAAGGTTTATATACAATAGACTTGTAAGGGAAACGGAGTGTGTGTGGTTTTCTTTTTTAGAATGGGGACCTTTCTGCACACATGTTGCTCTGAGGGCAGACTCAGGGTGCTCCAGTCAAACTATGTGTCTCTCTTCTCTCTCACTCTAAGTACTCCAAATGGTCACAAGATAGTCTCAGAAAGTTATACTACCACAAAATAGTTTATAGAGAACAATGGATTCCAGCAAAGGACAAAGGAGTATAACCCAACAACACATCAAAACAAAGATGCAAAACAAGCAAGAAGCATGGAAAGAACCACAAGTTAATGGACAACATTCTTTGTTGAATAAGAATTAACATCAGGTTGTTTTGACAGTACTGCAGTGGAACGTTTTTACATAATAAATCTGCAATGATCTGTTATTATTGTGGTTTTCTATATGGTATTCATAGAAACCATAGATTAATAAAAGCAAACTTTGTGTATGAACTAAATGATGGCAGGCTTTATTATTGTCTCTCATGACTGCATCGCATGAGGTCATGATTCAAGAAATACTGTTTTTAGAATAATAAAGCCTGACTCTTGGTTGGCTGCTACATAGATTATTAAGATTAATAAAATTGATTAAATGTGTAAATGAAAATAAATATATGCATTATACATTTTAATGTAACCAGGGTAGTATGGCTGAGAATAATCTTGATGATTGCCTACAGCTACAAAAACTGACACATGCTCTTCCTCAGCCAAAGCAGCCCTACACAATCATATTCATAACATAGTGGTTTTCATAGCAATGTTCAAACTGTTTTAATTATTCTTCCCAATACATGCACAATGTCAAACTGAATCAATCAATGAAAGAACATTACAGATGGCATCGTCATTATTACTGCCATCAAGTGAAAGTGTGATGTAGATCATTAGCAAAATGTTTAGACAGACATCATTCTCTTGGCATGGCATACATTATTGCATGGAATTAATAAACAATACATTGTTTTACAGTATATTTGAGACTGATTAATTCATATTGGAATCAAGAGACAGGAATGTGACACGTGGTTAGTGAGACCAGCTAATTGACGTTCAACGGGAAAGCTTCCAGATAATATGCCAGAATCCCATTCATTCCTGGGGCTTTCTCTGGCTTTGATAACTCAAGCAAAGCTGGCTGATTTTTGGATTTGTGTACAATTTTTCCCTCTCATCTGTCTTGTTACTGCATATTCCTTGTGTACACACGCATCAACTGCATCGTATAAATTGACTTTTGACAAGATATTTGATCCAGGTTGTTTCACGAGTCCATTAAAGGAGCTTTCTTTGTGAGCTGTAACAGTGTGAGCGCCACACACATATTTTCAATTCTACATGAAAAGATGACTGACAGACATATCTATACTGTACATGTCATCTCTCCTACTTCTCTTGTCCTCGCAAACCAGCAGTATTAAAACACACACAAAGAATACATATGTTTCTGTGTCAGCTTGAGACCAACATCAATATAATATATAAATGGGTTTTACTCTTTGTTTGCTTTGACAGGTATATCATATAGCTCTACAAGATTGTTATCAATGAACAGAGATAGAGGGATAAAAACAATGGAACTTTATCTAATGTTATTTCACCTTTAACGAGAAACATTTTCTAGCGACTAATTTGTTATATCTGGCTCCAATCAGGGATAATTCAAATGGTTTTGTTTCCTAACATTTAAGATAAACAGCTCTTTGGTCTGGAAGGTCAGCCAAAATCTCCAAAATATCATTGGCTGGGTGTTTTTGGCTCGGGTGGAGTGCTTCATGGTCATTGTGTGTTGCCAGTGAATACTTTTTGAGATTGCTTAATAAATTATAAACACTTATGGCGTTTTTCCACTGCATGGTACCTCCTCAACTCTACTCGGCTTTTTTGGTTTTCCATTCTGATAAAAGGTCTCTTAAATGTGTCTTCTGGCAAACATGCAGAAAATTAAACACACTTTCCACGTTCTGTGTGTGTGTCGCGTTAGGTCACGGCAGTTTCTTGTGACGACCAGCCACGCTTACCTCACTCATGAGGCAGTACTAATCTGCAATGGAAAGTGGAGGACGGGGCACAGTGGCCGAGTCGAGCCGAGCAGGTACCATTCATGGAAAAACGCCATTAGTTTGGCTATCAGCCGACCAAGCCAAGCTCAATAGATTGAGCGTTGGTCTGGGGAGTCTGCTCTGTAGTCTCTCTGCATGAGAGGCGTGACCAGTGGGCACAGTTCAAATGACTCTGTACACAATTGGATAGTCCTTCAACCAATCAGACCAACGATCCGTAGAAACGACAGTGGCATCAACAGGTTGCTGTGTTTTGGTGTTGAATGTAAACAAGAAGCTGTATGGTCGCTTCTCTATCGTCATGGTGTTAAACCCGTCAATAGCGCGGCAGTTAGATAAGCCAGTTTGTGATTGGTTCCCTAAAAATTGTGAACTGAAACAGGAGAATTAAACGTGCAGGTTTCCAGATCGAGCTGCTGGGCGAAATCAAATTACCGGCAGAGTGGGCGGCGTTTACGCAGTCTGAGAAACACAGCTACATTTCAACATGTTCCACCTCTTTCACACATTCTGGGTTGGGTCAGCCTTTCAACATACAGCATTCACACCGTTGTTCCAGAATGGATTACCTTAGAAACCACCGGGTCCTCTCCTTGTTGAATAATTCATAGTAGCCTCTACGAATTATAGCCTCATTAGACTGGGCGGGGGTTACCCAGTCTAATGAACACTTGCATTTCAATCAAAATCGTTTAGGCCTCAGACAAAACAGAGCGGACCAGCTAAACACATTGCAGAGCTGATATCTGTGATTTTATATCACATGAGACACTTCGTTTTGGATTAATATAAGTAATGCATGTCATGACATGAATTTGTCCCTAACAGTATACCACATGTTCTTCTCCTCTCTGTGTTTGCATGCAACTGCAAAGGAAACTGGCACGGTTCAGTAGATGGTATACAATCATAAACAACAGTCAGATTTACAAAAGAACACAATCTTTGTTATGGAATAGTTTTACCCAGCCAATCAAATGTAATCAACGAACTGGAAGTCATTTATCTTCAGGTAATAAAAATCTGCTGTATTTTCTTTATACACAGAATAACCACAATGGGTTGAAAAAGTTTGGTTTACAGATGCATCCTTCAGTACCCTGTAATTTGTCTGATTTCTGAGTGTTTCCATAGTTTTATTTATACCTTGGTCTCTAAGGGTTACGGGCTCAATGCTGTAAAGAATACATTCATACAGAATACATTTATTCATCTACTGCCACACAATCCACAGTGCATCCAAACTAGAATTAGAACTATGGAAACTAAATGTTTCAACTGCAAATGACATGCACATCAGCTCTACGTTTGAATCACATCAAAACTGCAAATGTTTTCATAACCTTCAGGTCTGGACCAAAAAACAGGTTGAGGGTCTAAATCTGTTAGCTGCCCACAAGCAAAGAGTTTAGACAGAATGGGAAGAAAGAGGTCTTCATAACGTTGTGTTCCCCATCTTCCTTTGCTTAGAGTACAGGTTTCCAGCCATGGGATGTGCTGTGGAGTACAGGCTGTTGCTGTTGTTTCTTCCACCAGACAGCTGCAAATGGCAAATGTTATTTTCTTTAAAAATATTAACTTGGAGATTAAAGCAGAGGCCAATTATTAGTGCCAGAGTAAATAGATTTTTGAGGTTACAAGGAGCAGACAGGGCTTTAAAGCACCCATGTTATGCTAATTTTCAGGTTCATAATTGTATTTTGAGGTTGTACCAGAATAGGAATACATGGTTTCATTTTCAAAAAACACCATATTTTTGTTGTTGCTGCAGATCCTGTTTTCACCCTGTGTGTTTGGGTCTCTATTTTAGAGTGAGACATCTCACTTGTTTTAGCTACAGAATTAGACATCTGACTTCTATATTATCTTTGTTGGGAGTTGCACATGTGCAGTAGCTAGGTAAGATCTCATCAGCTAGATAACTCTTTCTCCAGCTTTGGTCAGTACAAGGCAGGATTAGCTGGGAGACTTCTTCTAAACAAGGACGCTTGTGGAATACCTGCAGAACAGGGACATGTAAGTAGTTTGTTTGGAGATTATGGTGAACTAGTGTGTGTTGTAGTAGTGTTTTGTCATTTAGAATGAGCTAGCATGCTAGCGCTAGCATGTGCTATGGTTAGCCACCTCGTCTCGGCTAGTGACATAGAAAGCCGTGTAAAGTTTGAACAGCTCACCCAGAGACTGAAGCAGAGGACATTCAGAAACCTCTCACTCAAAACAGCATGGTTAGTTTTTTGTCCAAGTTTGGATGCGTGTGGAAGCACCAGAGATAAATCCCAGAAAAAGTGTTTTTTTTTCATAATATGGGCACTTTAACCTTGCATTCATTTTAATGTGTGTTGTGAACTTGAAGCAGGTTTATGATATACCTATAAGCTTATGAGTGACCTTTGGCACTCTGAGCATTACCGCAAAATGTAAAAGACATTCTATAGCGCATCCTATAACAAGGGAATGTGAAATGGAGCTGGTGGAACAGGTGGATTTGCACTGTAAATGCAGTTGGATGCAGCTGGCAAAGCTGAATGATATGATGGCAGATAAAAGCAGCTGAAATGAGATACCTTCACAGTAGTCTCGCATTGCCAGACCTTTTTCCACAGTGCTGCAGAGGAGGGTCTGGCTAGTCCACACAGCATTCTGGGATGGGAGGAAGAAAAGAGCTCTGGTTTATTTGCATTTCTTTAAACCAATGAAAATTGGTCTTGTGTGGCGCTACGCGCAGTACAGAGCAATGGTGCTGCTGCAAAATGGCCTTCATAAGGACCTTGTTTGTGGAACACGTGCACGTATGGAGGCAAGATCTGGAATTGAAATGGCTGTCGAGTGTGATGATAACTTTACAAAAAAAAGATAAACATAATTTGATTGTTGGTTCTGGCTCGGAAGATGTTTTCCCGAATCGACTGGAGTTTAGAATACCAACACAAAGAAAGCGGAAGGTGAGGGACATCTGGCCAAAAATGAGGGACATACGGCGGAACCTCCAGAAAGGTTTAAGGACATACTGTAGCTAAGAATAAGGATGGCTGTGTTCTCAGTCATACAATTGAACGGCTTTGTTTCCACCTTTGCATCCAGAATTGAATTTTCCTTAGGATGTGAAATTGATGAACAATAAATTCTGTGACGTGTAGCTAAAACGAATAATGGGGGACTCATTTAAGGTAGAATAATTTAGGAAGAGCATGTAACTGCAGAATAAAGCAGCACGCAATATGTTTAACTAGAACTGTAATCTATTTTATAGGCCAAACAAACTAGACCATCATTGTAAAACACAAGTGGACAGAATGCAGAGCAAGTTTCAGCAGATGACCGTTATCAATCAGAGGGATAAACAAGAAGACAAGCCTCTATCTCTCAGCTAGCTAAGTTAGCTGATAAGAGAGCTGGGATGTGAGGTGCATACTATCACCAGCCAATGAGAAATTAACTCCGCATTCAACCAGAGACATTAGGATGGGGATTTGGATACTGGTGATGTGATAAGGGGACATGCAGCATGTTTTGCAACTTTATTAAGATGTTCACTTTATTGCAAGCTGTTAGCTTGATGGCTAAAAGGCTGTAGCCATACTATCAAGTGTATAGCAGCATGCGTACAGCATATTGCTGGTTAACATTAGATGCACTGCTTTGTGTTGTTTCATGAAGAAAGTTAGCTTCAGGCAGGTATCTAAATGAAACTAATCACATTTGTATACAGTAACTCTGAGTGGAGGAACTAGGACAAGCTGGACATTTTAGCATATGGTGTTTGTCTGTTGCTTGTTGTTTTAGATTTAATATTTAACAGCCATTATATCCCATAGTTAAAATAATCAGATGGCTTAACCTAAAGTAAGCAGATCATGTGTTGCTTGAACTAGATGCCCATTAACTGACAGATATTTGTTTACCCCAGCTTTTGTTAGACCAGTGAAGACAGTGAAGTTTGGCTTCCTCAGCCAAACAGGGATGAGCAGGCAGGTTATCTCCATTTCTATCAGTTCAGCCATCCATGGAGACAGATAAACCTCTCCATCCCACGGTAGAGGAGGTCTGAGGCATGCCTGGCTTTGGGACTGTGCTAATTGGACCTACACTGGGTAGGTTTTATAAACTGATAAAGAGTTGTCTTTATTGTTTACAGTGAAAGAAAAAAAGGGCTTAGCTGACAAATACTTTTTTTTATCAAAGCCCTACAGCTTATTATTACAAAATACTAACTGTCCACAGGATTAAGGATTATATAGAAGAAAAGACAAACAATTTATCTGCATGTTGCTAGAGAGCGTCCCACAGGAAAATACTGCACTTTTCTTGCCGGGTTAGCACCTTAATGTTTACCTTTGGATTAAGAATTGAGCCTTTGAGGGCTAGGTCAACACTATTCCACTTCTTCATCAATCACTATATGCCTCTATCCATCCATCCATCCATCCGTCCATCCATCCACAGTCTCTGGAAAAACACTCACACTCCTCAAGTTCTGGGGTTGCAGTCATATGTGTAACAACAACTTGATGCTGCAAGAACGGACACATTCTCGACATTCCTCCAAATGTGTGTGTTTGTTTTTGTGTGTGTGTGTGTGTGTGTGTGTGTGTGTGTCTGTCTGTCTGTGTGAAAGTTTGTGTCAGGACAGGGGAGATGATAAAAACAAGCAAAAGAGGAGGAAAAGAGTGGTTTGTCGAAGGGGAGAAGAATGAAAAGCGATGAACTGGTATTTAAGAAATGCGGAGAGAGGACCAAAGAAGCTGTTCATGGAGGTGGGAGAACGGGTGGTTGAGACTATGTGTGGAAAGCAGAGAAGGGGTGAAAAAAGAAAAGGGAGGAGCAGGTCGAGAACTGTGAAGGGGAGAAGCAAGATCCTTCAAAACAAACGTGTGTGTGTATGTGTGTGTGCATGCGTGTGTGTGCGTGTGTGTGCATGCGTGTGTGTGTGCGTGCATGCGTGTGTGTGCGTGCGCGCATGCGTGCGTGCGTGCGTGTGTGTGTGTGTGCGCATGTGTACATGCGTGTGTGTGTGTGTGTGCATGTGTGTGTGTGCGCATGTGAGCATGTGTGTGTGTGTGTGCGCATGCGTGCATGCGTGTGTGTGTGTGCGCGCATGTGTACATGCGTGTGTGTGTGTGTGTGCATGTGTGTGTTTGTGTGTGTGTGTGTGTGTGTGTCCCATCACAGATTCTGTCATAGCCAGATGGACACTTGAAACCACAAGGGGTACACTGTATACATACTGTATGTCAGACTACACTTTCAACACTTACTCATCATAATCACATCCCATGTCAGGACTTCTATCTTTAGTTGTCCATTTGAATGCCAACAGCAATATTTATATGTGTGTATGTGGGTGTGTGCGTGTGCAATTACCATCCGCTCAACGCAAACAGCAACAGCTGGGGATGAGAGCCTCATGCTCCACCCTCCCCACCTTCTCTCACTCCAAGATGAGAGTTCACTGATGGATCATCAAACCAGCTGACAGTCAGTTAAAGAGCAGGCAACCCTTAATATTACATTTCTGTTGTGTGTCGAGAGAAAATAAATTTAATCCATTCAGAGAGTGTGTTCCCTTTTAAACCCTAGAGTTCAGGTAAGAAGTTGGGAAAGACATGCCACAGTTACTGAATGATTCAAATAATTATGAATCTGCAGTGATATAATCCCTTTCCTTCATTTAGAGTGTCCACAGAGGTAATTTTATTGACTAAATATGGAACATATGTTCATTACTTAATCAAAAGCTGGTCATTAACGGTTCAGTTTTGGTCCAAATTCAAAGTCAAATGTCTATTTAATTTCCTAAAGTTATCACTAAACCTATACACCTTCTTATCAAGCTGAACACTTTTACTTTTAATCAAAAATAGGCATATATAAATATTACTTTGTGTTGCTTGATCTGCGCCAGTGACTGTAATTGTAAAAGAAATGTAGCCAAAGTTCTTAAAAATAAGCAACAGATATTGGGCCGGGTGTTACGGATGTCTGTCTATGAGCTGTACTGCCGTAATAAACCCAACATGTTTTAAAATACTGATTGATAGGCAGATACAAGAGAGAGAAAGATGAGGAGCAGTATTGTGTCTTTGAGTAGAGTTGGGAGAAACTCTATAATTTTGGCAGCACTGTAGCGTTATTATTGAACAATAAATAATAAATTCAATGGGAAAAAAATTATTCCTTTCTTGTTGTGCATAGAAGATTTGACAAGTACATAGAGAAAGTTAGGAGTCTTAGTGTGTTGATATTATAATAGGTGGTATGGAGTGACCACATAAAGCTAAGAAAGTATTGCTTATTCTGTATGTTAGAGATTTACAATGAATTTCTAGAAATTAGTTTTGCCGTATATTAATGCACAAGGTCACATTGGATGTTTTTTATTGGATACAAACCTGATAATATAATTTATGAATGAAATGAAGCATAGCGTAAGTTCTGGCAGGTCAAGCTCAGCTATTATCTCAGCTCATAGCTTCCCTCTTTTAAATTAGTTTTCCAAATAGCATGCTCTATTTAAACTGCTTTTCCCAGCCTAGCTTGTTGCATCTCTGCTAGCGCATGAAACCCACCTCCACCCCAGCTCTTCCTTTTAAATCTGTGTTGTGATTCGCTTAATTAATGCTGTGTCTCTGTCATTGATGCTGCTTTGTTCTGTACCTTATGGGCATCCTGCATTGCTGCTCTCCCCGCTTAAGGCTTTCCATACATGCACATGGAAGGGCAGGGAGATGTGCTCTCCGTATGCACGTGGGTGCGGGGAGGCCCCAGAACAGAGCCATACGGCCAAATACAAATTGCAGATGAATGGATCTATTTTAACAAAGTGGTTCTGACTGAACTGATGAAAGATGTGACTAGAGGGGGGGTTAGCCGATTGTTCAGTCAATGAATGTTCTCTTGGAAGTAGAAGAGAGGGATTGTCTAGGTAGCAGTTGCTGGGTATGCCCTGTGTACAGTAGAGAAAGAGGAAAGTAGTTTTCCCCTTGAATGTCCGGATCTGACGTGTAAACCTCAATGTGTTCCAGCCGTGCTGAACGAGGCAGAGATGTCTTGATGTTTCCATTCTCAGGGAAATCCTATCCATCTGTGTTCAAGCATGTGTGTGCGTTCATGTGCACGGTCATATAAACTGGTCATTTTTCTCTCTTTACACTACAACTCTGTGTTCATCCCGATTGCTCCTACTCAAGGTCACACTGGATGGTATTCCTCTCTGCTCCTTTGTCTCACTCTCCTCCTTCAGTCCAGGAGATCAGAAGAATAAAAGCCGATGTAATTACTACTACTGAAGCCACTATTTTTTCCTCTCTTTTCAATCTACAAACAAAACACAAAGTAAAAGCAGATGCAGTGGTTTGTTTTAGACATGCAAAGCAGCTGAAACCAAGACAAGGAGTGGGTGTGACAACCCATGAGTCTTTGGGGCCATGCACATTCTTTTGGCCAATCCCAGATACCAAAACTCACCTTGAATTAAGCTCTGTGTCTAAGTGCAGCCCCTCTGTAAACACAGTTTTGTTTTTTCCAGATAAGCCAAACATAAGGCGAGCTATTATGTGGTCCAACATAGAGACAAATTAAAAGATGTGTGTAGAACAGAAAATAAAGAGTATCTGTGCCATGTCAAAGCAATCCCCAGCAGCTGTAAGAGCCGTCAGTGGGAATCCAGCCAACCTTAATGCCCTATCCGCTAAACCATAGCTGGCATAGAAAAACACAATATGTGGCCTCAGTATTTATATCACCTGGCCTTTTATGACATTGTTGCCAGCCTTGGAGTAACTGGTTTAATTAGCCTGGCCGGTTCTACAAAGGTTGGTACAAAACGGAATTTAAATTAAGAAATTTGGGAAAAACTAATTTACATTAAACAATGGAAGAAAGGTTCAACTCTGAAATTCATTAGGGAAAACAAGTGAATCTTTAGAATTTCAAGCCATTTTAATCAGTATACATTACATATTTGAAGGTACTATTTGACAGATTAGCTTTTACATCACTTGGTTAATATAAACTCCAAGTCCTTCATGTGTCTACTTTAATGGCAGTAATAACTTGCCATTCAAGATACTGATGTTGGAAGAAAAAGGAGGTGGGTGAAAGGACCACACTGGAAATAAGCCCCAGGGCTTTATTGTGTTATCCTGACTTTGTTTTGTACAAGTATGGTGCAAAGCTGTATCATATTGTATAATGAAATGGTCTAATACAATCAATCAATCAATAAATCAATCAAGAATATCACTGCCCACCATTATTATAATTTTTTCTGTCTCACCATATTTGTTTAATGGTAAACAGTATAATGGTTTACTGTCTGTTCAAAACCTTTTCATGTCATGCACACACTATACTAAACTACAAAAGAATGCCTCAATAGATCAAATACATGTATTTTATTTAAGCATAGGAAATGCATAATTAACCAACCAAAAAAGTCTGAAAAAAATCACATTCGTGACATGGAAAAAAGACAAAGAGTTGCATTATTTCTACACACAAATCGGATCTAAAAGTCTCAGATTTTTTTTTATTTTTTTTATTACAGTACTGGACTATATATATATATATATATATATATATATATATATATATATATATATATATATATATATATATATATTGTATGATGGTGTTCAGCAATAAGACCCCTAAAAAAGTTGTCTTGGTGACCATGTTGTGAAAGTAAAACAGTAACAATCAGCAGAGTGTAACAGTAACACATCCCAGACGGGACAGGAGTTTGGTAACGATGACAGTAATGTTTGGTGTTGCTGTCACACACTGGCAGAGATGTTGAGTCATCAACCTATGAAAGATAATTATTTACAAAGGTTTGGACCACTTCTGGTCTACTTTCACGTACTAAGCACTTGAAGAGCCACTGAGGGGAAAACCTGTCTTGGAAGCAGTTCAACACTTGTTTTTGGGAACAACAACTGACATTTGCTCATTTAGCCACTTTTTACTTGTACATATGTGAACAGGTCAAGTGTGGCAAGTGAGAACAGTAAAAATGTAACCCCCTCCCCTACAACTCGTCAACATGTTGCCGTTGTCTGCCCCATTTATTTTAAGCACCATTTTACTATTGGGGAGGGGTACTCCAACCGGTCACAATTTACTTACAATTGAACCTAATGAGCCTTTTCTTAATCTAATGGAGGACAGAGAGTTTAGACCTCTTATAAATATAGAATGTTGGGGAGAAAACTTTGCTTTTCGGACACTGAAAAAGATAAAAATTAGATGGAAACTCTACTGGACTTTAGACAACAAACAAAAAGCTTTTCTTATATTTGGGTACTGTTGAAAGTGAACCTAGTCAGCCTGACATTTCCAAAGAACTTTCAAATGATAAGGTTTAGCAACTTAAATAGATTAATTTTTTTAAATATCATATTATATCCCATCCAACTAAGTTATTACTTTTTCTTCAAACACATCAGATCATATCTCTCATATGCATTTGTATGTGTCGACATTCATCCAGCAAGATCTGTCTCTTGTAAAACAAGAAAAAACAGAAATCAAGTAAAAAGCATGTTGGTACAACAAATATTTTGTTATCCATTCAATTTCTCCATCTGTTTCCACAACTCTTTGACCACAGAGCCTCTGAGATCTGCTAAACTTGAAAAACATAACAATTTGTCAATACAATATATACAGAAAAAATCCAAATAATGACTGATTTGGGTTTTTCAGAAGCAACACTTTTTTCTGCCAAGTGTGAGTCTGCAGGCTGATCGATACTACCCTGAGCTGGACAGAGTGCGGAAGTTGTCATCTGGATCCAATGAGCTGTTTAGAGAAAGTCTGCTTGTTGAACTTGTTGAACGGGCTCCCTGACTGAGTTACTCAATTCTCTCTTTCTCCTACTCTTTGTTCTGGGTCTCTCGCTTTGATTTACCTTCTCGCGCCTTCTGCTCTTGGGTTCTTTTACTTCTCCTCTCCTTGTGTGTTTGCTTTCTCCCTTTTCTCTTTTCTGTTTCAATCTATCTTCCACTTAGCTGGGAAAATGTGGTTCTAATCAGACACTTTGCTGAGCCAGTCTTACTCGGCCAGACCCGCTTGAAAACACCTCAAATGCATAGGCGTAGATCCCAGGCGGACCCCCCCCCCCCTAAGGGTTCCCCCCCTAGAAATATTATTAAAAACCATGTTGTGTATTGTAAATAACATAATGATGTACTTAAAATATCTGTGTAAGTAGTAAAAAAATACAAACCCCAAAAAATGAAGTTTAGAGACATATTTAGTTCCCCCTCCCTTGCCTCACAGTGGTTTGGTCCAATGCCTGCTTTACACACCGCAGGAGAGAATGAGAGAACATACTGGTAGTAATGTTAGTTGTGGAATGTAGTAAGTAGGCTGTTCAAGGCTATTTTATTTCCATTAACATTGGATGAAGTTATTCTTTTCTTAAGCAGCAATGATGCTGAGTAATTAATAAATTAGTCATGACAAAAAGGTTTGCTATGTCAATGTAGTATAATGCAACGTTACCGTCCCCCACTACAACTAACGTTAACACGGCAACAAACGTTATGTGCGTAAACTGATATTAAGGTTAATATTAAAGATCTACAGGTTGTATTTTGCTCAATTTGATGTTATTGATCAGTGGCTGTGCTGCAGTTGAACATACTGTATATCCTCTGTCCCAGACGAAACTTAATATTTATGTGGAGGACGCAAGATCATTTTATAATTATAATATGACCGAGGGGTGAACCTGTGAACCTAACTCATATTTAGACATCTGATGTTAAAGATATGTGTTGTTACCCAGATAAAATGACAGAGAAAAGAAAACACAATAAGTACAATAAGTCCTCATATCAAGACAATTCGGTAACATCTTTAGAAGAATGGGTGCTTATGGAAATATTAAAGTCACTATGTCACAGGCAAAGGAGACAGAAAGAAGTGAGGAACAGGGAGACCAGGGACAGTCAGGTGTAGAGTCTCAGGTACAGTGCCTTGCGAAAGTATTCGGCCCCCTTGAACTTTTCAACACATTTAAGGCTTCAAACATAAAGATATACAAATTTTATTTTTTGTGAAGAATCACCAACAAGTGGGACACAATTGTGAAGTGGAACAAAATCTATTGGATATTTTAAACTTTTTTAGCAAATAAAAAACTGAAAAGTGGTGCGTGCAAAATTATTGGGCCCCCTTGCGTTAATACTTTGTAGAGCCACCTTTTGCTGCAATTACAGCTGCAAGTCGCTTGGGGTATGTCTCTATCAGTTTTGCACATCGAGAGACTGACATTCTTGCCCATTCTTCCTTGCAAAACAGCTTGAGCTCAGTGAGGTTGGATGGAGAGCGTTTGTGAACAGCAGTTTTCAGCTCTTTCCACAGATTCTCGATTGGATTCAGGTCTGGACTTTAACTTGGCCATTCTAACACCTGGATACGTTTATTTGTGAACCATTCCTTTGTAGATTTTGCTGTATGTTTGGGATCATTGTCTTGTTGGAAGATAAATCTCCGTCCCAGTTTCAGGTCTTTTGCAGACTCCAACAGGTTTTCATCCAGAATGGTCCTGTATTTGGCTGCATCCATCTTCCCCTCAATTTTAACCATCTTCCCTGTCCCTGCTGAAGAAAAGCAGGCCCAAACCATGATGCTGCCACCACCATGTTTGACAGTGGGGATGGTGTGTTGAGGGTGATGAGCTGTGTTGCTTTTACGCCAAACATATCGTTTTGCATTGTGGCCAAAAAGTTCAATTTTGGTTTCATCTGACCAGAGCACCTTCTTCCACATGTTTGGTGTGTCTCCCACGTGGCTTGTGGAAAACTTTAGACGAGGCTTTTTATGGATATCTTTGAGAAATGGCTTTCTTCTTGCCACTCTTCCATAAAGGCCAGATTTGTGCAGTGTACGACTGATTGTTGTCCTATGGACAGACTCTCCCACCTCAGCTGTAGTTCTCTGCAGTTCATCCAGAGTGATCATGGGCCTCTTGGCTGCATCTCTGATCAGTCTTCTCCTTGTCTGAGCTGAAAGTTTAGAGGGACGGCCAGGTCTTGGTAGATTTGCAGTGGTCTGTTACTCCTTCCATTTCAAAATGATCGCTTGCACAGTGCTCCTTGGGATGTTTAAAGCTTGGGAAATCTTTTTGTATCCAAATCCGGCTTTAAACTTCTCCACAACAGTATTACGAACCTGCCTGGTGTGTTCCTTGGTCTTCATGATGCTCTCTGCGCTTTCAACAGAACCCTGAGACTATCACAGAGCAGGTGCATTTATACAGAGACTTGATCACACACAGGTGGATTCTATTTATCACCATCAGTCATTTAGGACAACATTGGATCATTCAGAGATCCTCGCTGAACTTCTGGAGTGAGTTTGCTGCACTGAAAGTAAAGGGGCCGAATAATTTTGCACGCACCACTTTTCAGTTTTTTATTTGCTAAAAAAGTTTAAAATATCCAATAGATTTCGTTCCACTTCACAATTGTGTCCCACTTGTTGGTGATTCTTCACAAAAAATAAAATTTTTATATCTTTATGTTTGAAGCCTGAAATGTGTCAAAAGGTTGAAAAGTTCAAGGGGGCCGAATACTTTCGCAAGGCACTGTAAAAGTGTTGAGCTTAGTTCATCGTTTAGCCTCAACATAAACAATATATGCCAGGAGTTTGTGGGGTCCAGTGATAGGGAAACTACATTTTTACTTTCAGTTAGTGCCTATCTGGTCTTGTAAGTGTTCTTTCAGTTAAAGCTATTTGGTACTTTGTTTAATGCCTGTCCCGTCATGTAAGTTTGCTTTAAATTAAAGCTGTTTTTTTATTTCTACTTCTGCAGTGACTATATCCTAATACATTTATTTGTCACAAAAGCATTGTATTTCTTTTCCATGGGGGCACTTCTTCAAAATAAGTCAGTATGTTTTAAGGTATTTTTGTGGCTTGATTGTAAAAAACTTAAAAAATAAATAAATGATTTTAAAGAAGAATATTTTTGGATTAATTTAGTCAGCTTTTTCATTGAATCAAGAGAAAGACTGAATAGAAGGATAATAGTACAGTCTCCATGTTACACTAATGCTAGTATTAGGCTTTCCTCTGTGTACATATACTCTACAAGTATAATTCTGGCTGTATTATTTGTGTCCCCTTCAAAAATTGCTCTTCAGCAATTTGTTAGATGAAATTTACACCCATGCTCAAATGTATTCTGAACTGCTTTTCAAGGGTCATCTTTATAAGTCAGGGGATATGTTGTGATTTTTAATTGAAGTTAGTTACCTTATATCTCATACTAAAGCAGGATTTAAGCTTCTGCTGAGGTTCCATGCAGAGCTTTCACCGTAGCCTACGTAAATGTCCTGAAGTTTATGCTTGTGCGTCGGTGTGTGCGTCAATCTCTTTAAGAGAATAGCAGCGTGGGTATGTGTGGTAGAGCTAGTGAGAGTTACATTTCTGGAAAGGTGCATGTCAGGCTACAGCGAAGGGTCTGGCGTAGGGTACGTATCGCCACGTCCCTACGTACGTACCCACTGTGTCAATTTAACGCAGAAGCATAAATCAGCTTCAAGTTGCTTCTCCTTCAGTTACCCCAAATATCATTCGTATTTGTCATTGTATGTGTAATACTGCTACCTGCTCTCGTCAGTTACAATTTTAATGATAAATAATATCAGTAATAAAATGAAACTCAAATGTTATTTCAGATATACTCCCCAAAACCCAATAAACTCCAACATACTTAAATGACAAAAGTTATACTACTCTCATATCTGTGTAAGTTTAAAAACAAAAAGTCAGATTTTCTCATCTAACAAAGTGAGAGTAAGCATATTTCCCTAATGATTCAAGCGTCCAGGTGAAAGAAAAGTGAGTTATTAAGGAACAGTAGTCAAGAATCAGGTTAGAGAGATGTATAAATGAGTGTAAAACAACGGGTTAAATGCAAGTTGGACAGACTTTTGACAGAAAACATTGGTTGTGATTGAGCAAAAACAAAAAAGGCCGTGGGAGCAAGATTATGTTCTCTTAAACATAATGTTATTTCTGTTCTTTATCAGATTGACAACCACACTTTTAGCAATTGAATAACGCATTGCTAGTAATTCTAGTAGCACTCATAACAGCTAGTAACCCACATTTTGACTTTCCCTTCAAATATTAGACGCTGTAAAGCCCCTCAGTTCCATTTACTGGTGTAACTTACAGAAACGGTAAAAAAAAAGAAAAGCACAAAAAACAAAACATTCAAAACATTCAATATCACAGCAATAATAAGTGACAGAAAGTCAAAAAAGCAACACTGAGAGAGACCAAAGTCACACATGAGATCTATTAGTGAACAAAAAAACTAAACAAAACACTTGACATTTCCTCCACGGCTGTTGTGAGCCTGACCCATTGCTGGGGACAACCAAATCTAATGTTTTTCTACTGGCTGTCAGATGATTGTCACAGAGTTGCCTTCATAAGCTCTGTGAGGAATCAGTGTGTGTGTATGTGTGTGTGTGTACTTGTGTGTTTCTATTCCAGAGTGGGTTAGTGGTCGGATTGAGACAAGGGAGATCAGCTGTATCATGTCTGCCTCTCCAAACAATAAACTCACTGTTTTAATCATTCCCGAAAAACTTTATGAGAAGGGCAGTCTCTCTTCCACCCCCATGTCTAAACACATAGTGTGCTCTGTCATCACCTCATCCACTGTGCATAAACGTTGGCTTAATTGGAGAAAAAAAATCCATCATGAGCAGCAATGTTCCCAAAGTCTTCCCAAAAAAACAACAACATTTTGCTGACCCAACAAGCCAAAGCATAGAAAAACGTCCACATTCTCTGAATAATAATCATTCAAAAAGCTTCGGTACCTTCACGCTGTCAACGTAGATTTTTTGGTTGGTCTTTAGTTTGCCTCTGAGGTCTGGCATTCAACCCTGTGCATTTGTTTTTTCTACACTCCTTTTTCTTTCCTTCTATGTCAGTAGAAAAAACTTTCATAAAAGAAAATGTATTTATCCTGCTGCTGGTCAGGCAGTGTGTGAACTCAGAATGACACAGAGGGGGAGAGTGTGTGTGTGTGTTTGTATTCGAGCCTTCAGAATCACATTAACAGAGTTTTTGTTATAGTGTGCTTTAGGTCATGAGTGGAGGTGGCCGCGTAGAAAAGGTGGCTGCTGCAAGGAGGACAATTGTGTTGTCTGTGTATGTGTGTATATGTGTGTGGTCGTGCACAAATAGGAGGTAGAGGGAGGCACATGAACCTCAGTCATGGTGAAAGAGCAAACCAATCTCCACCTTGGTTTGGTCTGATGAAGGTTTCATGTAAACATACTCACTGTAATAAATTACAGAATTCCCTTGTGAATTCTCTTTCTTTCCCATTCCTCTTTCCTTTTTTTTTGGCTGTCTGGGGCAGCCATATTGATGTTTTTACCTGTTTCTTTGTCTTGGTCTGTCTGTCAGTCTGTCTGTTTCTGTCTGCCTGCCTTTTCTATCTGTCTGTCTGACTGCGCAGACCTCAGCACCCTTGTTCAGACCTAATCTGTCTGTCTTTCAGTGCTTGGTAATTGGAGCTGTTTAGGGGGTCATCCAGCCCAGGTGGGCGGGTTGGGGGAGTGTGTCTGTGTGGGTCTGTGTGTGAGTGTGTATTTTTGTCTAGCTGTGTCTTTATGTGTGCAGGGACAGGAATGCGTGTCGGACCAGGAACCACTGCTTCCCACGGCTGAGCCACCCGTGAGCCATGCATGACAGGCATACTGAAGGGCCGACGTCACATTGAGGAATCTTACAGGTGCACAGGAAACTTAATTCCATTGTTCAAGTGTATACCAGTTTCTTCTGGTAATTACATTTCTTCATCACAGTTGCTGATGTTAATTTTATCTGTGTCCAATACTGGCTTTAATGATTCCTTTGTTTCCCCTTTTTTTCATTGTGAAACATTACCCAAATGCATCCTGTGCAGGATGTGAAGTGACTTTGATGTTGTTTCACCGAGATGAAGGCAATCAAATTTTCCACCGCTCTTGTAGTCCAATACATCCATGTGTCACTCTTGATTAAAACCCTCAAATTGGATCAAGGGGTGTTACACTCAATAGGGCATGTCATGTTTATCGTGATGGAAATTGTAGGGTATTTACTGTACATTGACATATTTTCAAAGTTTGTGTGCCTCCTTTCCTCAATTTTGTCTAGAAAACCTTTGCTGTGTTGAAATCGCAGATGGAAATGCCTGATAACATTGCGTGCACATGTAGTTTCAGGAAAGTCTTTTCCAGGGTTTGCAAGCCTCAGTTGAATCTAATTATATTGATAGGGTACATACAGTACATATAACAGAGGAGCGTTCAACAAGGAAGTAACACACTTCTCAGAAACCAAATACAATATCCTGAAAATCAGCAACATAGGGGAAGAAAAACTGAAAAAAGATTTCCATGGCCTGAAATGAGATCCATGCAATTGACTGTATTGTACTACTCTGTTAATGGCCATAAGGATACATACATACATTAGTGCTTACAAAATAATTTCAAGAACTATTTCAGACACAACTCCTTAACAACTCCTTTTGCTTCAAATTCATTCATTCATAATTCATTTTCAGACCCCAAGTCCAATGCCATGTAACTCTATTATATCGGAAAGAAGGCAAACTTCTCTAAGGCCGATATCTTTTTCACTTGGCATCTCACACCAGAACGATCTAGGTTGATAAAAAGCAGCACAGGTTAAATTTACACAAACTGTACCATACATTACTGTAATTGTTTCTAAATAGGTTGAAACAGGTCACTGGGTCAAAAGTAATTTGTTTAAACAACCTGTATATCTCCTCTGCATTCAAAATTAAGGTAGGAAAAGTTTTATAATCTTGACTTTGATCTTCACTTCTGTTGAACATACAACTAAATCTCTTGTGTGACAGAAATCCCTTGTGTTTTGAGGAAAAAGCCGGGAGCTTACCGTGCCAGGTCAACACTATGGCAGTTTGTTGTTCTGCTTTCTCTCTGTCTGTGTGAGCGAGGTCGAGCTGCAGGGTCAGGCGAAGCCACCCATACTCTGCTGGAAAGAAATGATCATTTATCACCTGGTGATTCACAGGGATTGGGTTACCAGAGCAAAGGGAGGAAAGCTCAAAGGGTCGGAGGCAGAGAGCATGAAGAAATGTTACA
Source organism: Etheostoma perlongum (assembly GCA_026937815.1). NCBI lineage: Eukaryota > Metazoa > Chordata > Actinopteri > Perciformes > Percidae > Etheostoma > Etheostoma perlongum. Next base: position 22,184,318 of record CM049376.1, read on the forward strand.
AAAAAATTATACAAACATGGATACAGTAAGTGAGCATTTCTGTTTTTAAATGTATGCTGGTGTCTATGACAAACAATTCAACAAGCAATTTGAAGGAATGAAGCACTGAATTTCCAATTATACCTCTGAAACATTCCAGTTGAGTTAGCTAACCTTGCACAGGTGCACAGACCAAACTGATGCAGGTGATACAGTATGCCTTTAAATTTAAGGGCCTTTTCAAGCAGAAATCTGAAACTACTGTAGAAGGCAAAATGTAAATTAACAATGTCAGTGGACATTTACAGTAACAACACTTAACATTATCATAATTTATGTAAAATCTGTAGTTTGAAATAAATGTTAGATTCTGCAGACTGTAACCATTAAAGACTGAGGTTCTGAACTTCCACTATAGAGAAAGGCTTGTTAGCATGCTGGAGAGTTAGACTGTCAACACTCTCGAGATAACAGGCGTACAGCACACCCAGCTCCTGCTCGGAAGAGCTCACGGCAACAAAACAACTCCCTCAACAACAGAAAAACGTTACCGGGAAAAGGTCATCCTGGAAATAGTGTTGGAGCAAGGCAGCTGCATCTGTTTCAGCAGCAATGACAACGGCTGTTAATTGGTAGCAGGTAACATCTGTTCATGGGGAAATTACGATAAAACCTGAGCTTACTCATGTCCTCCAAGCTCCTTCTCTCTCTTTTCTCTCTCTCTCTCTCTCTCTCTTTGTGTGTGTGTGTGTGTGTGTGGGGGGGGTTTACAGTTGTACAATGTCTCAATTTGTAGTCGGATGAGTGTGTATGTGTCAAAACTGGAGGGGACTTAAATGTGTGTTTGTTCCCATGAGACAGAGAGTGCATGTGTTCATTCATTCCTGCATGCATATTACAGTGAGCGTGTGTGTGTGTGTGTGTGTGTTAGTGTGTGTGTGTCGGGTCGTCCATTGAAGTAGTGACAGTAACCAAATCCCTGTCGATGTGTCTAGCCAACAGACAGATCAGTGAAGGCTGCCTGTCAGGAGCAGTGACCCTGGCCTCCAGGGCTCTTTAGCTGTGCATCCACCATGGAGACTGGAGGTCAGTGACAGAGGTGAGGGATTGGAGGCTGGTGGGAATGGGCGGGTGGGGTAGTAAAGATAAAAGAATCTTTTGCAAGGTGGGCAACAAGGCTTGCCGCACAGACCACTGGTAAGCACGTATGGTATCCATAAATACAAAAACTGTGTCATTCCTCTGTCAGATTTAAAAAACAATAAATGTGGTACTACTGCAACCCCACCAATATCCCGATGGACATCATCTGTATCATACAGAAACCAAATGTGGTTAACTCATCCCACAGTGATATACTGTATATAACAAATCAAACAAACCTTTTCAGTGCAGAGGGGAAATCACTTCCAATCCTCTGCAGGGACAATAGGTTCAATCCCTGTGTACAATGCTTCCATCTCTTGCTGTTTCACCCCACTGAGCAAAACTGACAGGGTTTGCTGGTGGGAAGCCGGCAATATCATATACTTGTTATTGCTGTATTCCTGTTGGATGGATGGGGCAACTGTGTACTCTTTGGCTGTGTCTCATGTGACCTTTTCTTGTACACCATGTGACTATACAAATCACAACATGTAAATAGGAACATGTTGGCATTATTTTGTCAGTTATTGGGAGCAGTAGGCTAGTTGGAACCAGTTACCTGCAGGATCTTTGCTAGGCGAAGCTAATGCTGGGGGCATCAGACAGAGTTACTGCGCGCACGGAGATGAGAAGGGTATGTATGGATTTGTCTAACTCTGGGGGATACGGTGGATAAGCTAAAGTCCCAATAAGTCAGTTAGTTATCATGGTAAATATTATCTGCAAACATAATCATATTAGCACTGTTGATGTGAGCATGCTAGCATTCAGCTCAAAGCCCCTCTGGGCCTAAGAACAGCCTCTCAGAGCCTCTACCATGACTATAAACTCCTGTCAGGGGGTATGAGGTAGTGCTGAGGACAAGGGTTTGCAACACTGTGTAGTTTGTGTGTGTAGAGGGGGTATTTCCTGCATAATAGAGTGTGTTGCCCTCTACTGCAAAGGTGAGCAGGCTTATTTAGACATTTCCCAATCAGGACAATCCTTCAAATGACCAGATCATATTTCTAAATCTTTGTCTGAACCCTTTTTCTCTGATTGTTCTCTCTCCCCTGACTTCCTTTCTTTTCCTGTTTCTCAATCCATCTGTTTTGTAATGGGATCCCTCTAACGTTATGAGTTATAGAAAACAGTTGTGGTGGCTTCCCAGCTATGTGACTGTTTATCTGCTGCATACACCACAGTGGGACCATGTTGGGATAAAAGGCTATCAGGACAATAGAATTGGCTACACTTTCACATTTCCTGTGAGTCAAATCCACAGGCTGGCAGGTCCAAACCTCATATAATATGTCACATTGTTAAAACCTAATGTGATTTATACTTTTGGTCCAAACATTAAACACACACTGCTTGAATCTTGTGAGGTTGATGTTTTTACAATTTTTTGATTGATTGCATAGGACAGCCACTGTTAGTTAATTTTGGTTTGGCTCAATTAGACTGAATGGTATGAGTGGATATCTTAAAATATTTAAGTCAAAGTGAAATTAATGCTCAATATGTGTGATTTTATAAATCTGTGTTATATGCAGTGAAGTTTTGGGGGGAGAGAAGATTCGTTTATATTTTTTTACAAATATAAATCTTTTTACAAATATATTTAGTCCCATCGGAGTCAAACAATGAAGAACCTAATTGGAAAGATCTGTTTTTTAATTTGGGGCAGTATTTTCACATGGACTGTCCTGCTTTAAAATGTTCCCTAAGGACTGATCCACATTCTTTATGGTACAACGTCACTGAAGCAACATTATGTTAGTTGGCTTACCCATTGTGCTAGAAGCGTCTCATTGTGTTTTCCTCAACCACAAGACAGCCACTGGGGAAAGGAACACTTGGTGTCCATAATCTGTATGCTTGCCTATTCTCAGCTGCATGTGCATTACACTACCAGTTGCTCTTTTTAACCCTCCTGTTGTACTTGAGTCAAATTTGACCCGTTTTCAAAGTTTCTATATCATAAATTTGAGTTTCCTTCAAACAAAGTGCCCAAATATAACATGAATGGTTTTGAAAAATCAAATGGTTTCCAAACAATAACGTTATAGTGACAAAACCTTTACATGCAGTGTGCCTGTGATTATCCACTCCACATCTTCTGATCTTAATAATTAGTCAAAATAATTAATCATTTGTGTTTTTTTAAAACTCATACATTAGGTATAATTTCATATAAATTAAGTTTGTTGACCATTGAATTCCAACAAGAAGCATAAAAGTAACAAGTTGGAATGAAGGTGGCTAAGAAGATTTAACACAGAATTGGGTGATAACTTATACTTTATGTTTTGTAAACAGGTAAAAAAAATTAATGCTGATGTTTGAGTAAAGTTTAATTGATGGATTGGTAGGGGAATTGTGTCCCACGTGATAATGATAACAGTGTGTGTGCTGAACATGTTTCCAAATCCAAACATTTAAGCAAGCAATTTTCTCATGTGCTTGAATATTCTGTAACTTTGAGGATACTTTTATATTTTATTTGCATTTTCAAATTAAACAGATAAACAACCAAACAGGGCTCAGATGTAGCTATTGCCAGTTCTTTACAGTCATATTCAATACAATACAGCAGTAGGAGTAAAGGTTGTTAATACAGAAACACGATTAGTTACTGTAATTTAACTTTTTCAAAATAAGTTAAAACGGGTTCAAATTTTGTCCATTTGACCAGTGCGGAGCTCTCCATTTGTATTATGGATAGCATTTCAATGACCCATACCTGAAAGGAAGGAGGAGTGGGAGACTTCCATTCCTTCAATATCAGTCTCTTAGCAACTATCATTCCCAGTTCCAATGGTTGCCGCATTATAATTGGAATTGTCTTATTGTCTTATAGTGTTATTTGTGAGCAGCCAAAAATAGCAAGTCCAGCCTCGGGTTGAAGGGGCCGCTGATACGCTTTGGAGTACCAATCAAATATTCTAGACCAAAAGCTTGCCAGTGAAGAGCAGGCCCAAAAAGCATGGGACAGTGTACCCTCTGACACATTACATCTATCACACACTGGGGAGACCAATGGATATATTCTGTGCAATCTGACTTTGGAATAATGTAAGCGATATACAATCTTAAATTTAATTAGTTGGTGTCTGCTGTTTAAAGAGCAGGAACGAATATTAGACAAACGTGTTCCACATGGATTCAGATAGTTCCACACCTAACTCTTCTTTCTAAGTATCCATAGTTTTCACAGTGTGCGCAACAATGCAATCATCAAATAGGCATACAATTCTCGAAATAAGACGCTTGGAGAAAGGAGGGCTCTTGCAAATATCATAAATTTCATGCTCCCGGGGTAGATTTTGAAAGTGTTCAATTTTTGATTGAGCATAATGCCTAACCTGCAAATACCAAAAGAAATGGGAATTAGGAAGATTGTATTTTCCTTTCAGTTGGCTAAATGATGCAAATTTACCGTCAATGTACAGATTATTGACTGAAACCAAGCCCCTCTTTTTCCAGTCATGGTATAGTGTGTCATGCCAAGGAGGCAGAAAGCAATGGTTAAAACACATAGGTGTTTGTACTGACGTATTTGGTAACTTTAGAAAGCACCTGACCTGGTTCAAGATTCTTACTGACTGTTTTACCACAAAACACAAATTCTTATGAGACCCCGGCTTTTTAAACTTGGAAAATAACATAGCTGGCAGTGAAGAATTATTCACAGAGTTGGCCTCCATCTTAAGCCACAAAGGGGTTGTAAGTGTCTGATTATCCAAGGATCCCCGCTGCCAGAACATTAATGCCCTAACATTGGCAGCCCAATAGTAGTGCTTAAATACAGGTAGGTCCAGCCCTCCCTCTGATCTAGTTTTCTGTAAGTGTGCCTTCGAAATTCTGGCGTTTTTGCCATGCCAAATATAGGACAAGATAATTGAGTGAATACTTTGTAAAAAACCTGATGAATAAGTACTGGAAAGAGGCACAAACTCACTCTTTGACCAGTTGATCGTGTACCCCGATATTTTACCAAAAGACTCGAACAGCTCAAGAAAAAGGGGAACTGATTTCTCAGCATTGCATAAATACAATATGACGTCGTCAGCGTATAAACTGATAAGCGTTTCCACACCTCCAATCTGCAGTCCCTTCACCTGTCTGTGTTCTCTTATTGTTACAGCAAGGGGTTCCAGTGCAATAGCAAAGAGCGGCGGAGACAATGGACAACCCTGCTGAACCGAGCGTTGCAAAAAAAAGGGGCTGAACGATCTCCATTCGTCAGAACAGAGCAGCACGGTTTTGCATATATCAGTTTCACAAGAGACTCTGCCGGGAATAAACCCTGTCTGGTCAAGATGGATAATAGAAGCCAGATATTTGTTTAGTCTAGTAGCCAAGATTTTAGTTATTACTTTGCGATCAAAGTTTTGAAGCGCAATTGGCCTAAAGCTTGCATGGTCGGTTTCATGTCTGCCCTTTTTTAAAATTAAAGAAATGTTTGCTTCATAGAGGGTTTTTGGCAGTTTTCCATCATTTTTAGAATTGCGCATCATCCTGAGCATAAGTGGTGCAAGAGCATCACAAAATCTCTTGTAGAACTCTGCGCAGTAACCATAGGGCCCGGTAGCCTTGCCTGATGGAAATGACTTTATGGCATTGATGACTTCCTGCAGTGTAAAGTCTGAATCAAGACATTTTGTAGCAGCATCACTCAATTTGGGCAATGATATAGAGTCAAATAAATCGTTCAAGTTAGATTGTGAAACATTGTGTTTTGAGGAGTAAAGCTCAGAATAGAATTCACTGAAACAATGGTTTATGTCAGCAGGATTGGTTAGAAGAGTGTCTGTTTTAGACTTAATACCACTAATTGCTCTTGAAGCCTGGGCACCTTTAATTAAGCTGTTGTGCTAAAAGTTTACCAGGTTTCCCCCAAGCTCAAAGTGTTTCTGCCTTAATTTCAAAAGTAGGTTCTTAACTTGGCCACTCATAATATCATTGTATTCATATTTAAGCTTCAATATCTCTTTATACTGATCCGGTGATTTAGAAATTTGGTAAGCTCTTTCCAAAATACGAAGAGTGTTATTAATTTCAAGTAGCCTCATCTCTTTCTGCTTTTTCATGGCTGAGGTGTAGGAGATTATATCACCACGCAAAACGACTTTTAATGTTTCCCATAGGGTCAGGTCAGATACTTCCCCATTATCATTTAATTCTATAAAATCCTCCAATTTAGAGGTTATACTCTTAGTAAAGTTGTCATCACTAAGAAGATTCGGGTTAAAGCGCCAAGAATAAGTCTGTCTTGGGAGGGAAATATTTAATGATATTGCTAAGGGGCTATGGTCAGAAATTAAAATATTATGGTACTTGGAATTGGTAATTTGAGAAATAAGGTTAGAGCTAGTCAAAAAATAATCAAGCCTACTGTAGGATTTGTGAACATTTGAGTAGAACGAATACTCTTTGCTTGTAGGATGCTGGATCCTCCAAATATCTACCAGATTCCTAGTTTTCAAAAGATGGTTTAAAAGCTTTACGGATGCAATTTCAGGTGCTGGTCGCGTAGATAATCTATCTAAGAAAGGATCTAGATAGCAGTTAAAATCCCCGGCTATTATTATGTTTGAGTCACTATCGTCTGGAAGCAGATTCAATTCAATTCAATTCAATTCAATTTTATTTATAGTATCAATTTATAACAAGAGTTATCTCAAGACACTTTACAAGGACCCAACAGTTCTAGTAGTTTCCTCCAGAGCAAGCAACAGTGCGACAGTGGCAAGGAAAAACTCCCCTTTGGGAAGAAACCTCGGACAGACCCAGGCTCTTGGTAGGCGGTGTCTGACGACCGGTTGGGGTTAGAATGAAGAGTGGCAATAACAGTCCCTAAAAAATAAATCAAAATAATAGTAGTTTGTAGTAGTTCTTTGTAGTAGTTCATGGCATAGCAAGGCACTGTGCAGCATTACAAGGCACAGCAGGACGTAGCTGGGCACCGCAGATCGTGGCAGGGAAGGGAACGTGTAGCGGGACCATGGCGACAGCGGCAACATGATTTTGATTTAGAAACATGCTGGGAGAAAAAAAGAACAAAAGGACGGGGAATGACTCCCCAGAGCTAGGTTAGTAACAAGCATTTCTGGGACATAGATGCACACAAAATAGAAAGATAGGAGAGAGGAGCTCAGTGTGTCGAAGGAAGTCCCCCAGCTGTCTAAAACTACTACAGCATAACCAAGAGAGACAGGGTAAAGAGAGGAGCCTGGACAGGCTAGAACTCTCCCCAACCGGATCGGGCTGTATGCCAAGTCTCCCTTTAGTTTTATTATATGACAGATAAATCTGACAACTATGACGAGTAGCAGGTGGGCGGGATAGGCGGACGCTGCGACTCCTCACTCCCTAACAATGTTCAATTCTATGCCCTAACTATAAGCTTTATCAAAGCATAACCAAGAGAGACAGGGTAAAGAGAGGGGCCTGGACAGGCTAGAACTCTCCCCAACCGGATCGGGCTGTATGCCAAGTCTCCCTTTAGTTTTATTATATGACAGATAAATCTGACAACTATGACGAGTAGCAGGTGGGCCGGGATAGGCGGACGCTGCGACTCCTCACTCCCTAACAATATTCAATTCTATGCCCTAACTATAAGCTTTATCAAAAAGGAAAGTCTTAAGCCTACTCTTAAATGTGGAGACGGTGTCTGCCTCCCGAACCCAAACTGGAACCTGGTTCCACAGGAGAGGAGCCTGATAGCTAAACGCTCTGGCTCCCGTTCTACTTTTAGAGACTCTAGGAACCACAAGTAATCCTGCATTCTGGGAGCGTAGTGCTCTTGTAGGGTTGTAAGGTACTATGAGCTCTTTAAGATAAGATGGTGCCTGACCATGAAGAGCTTTGTAGGTGAGAAGAAGGATTTTAAATTCTATTCTGGATTTTACAGGAAGCCAATGCAGAGAAGCTAAAACAGGAGAGATGTGATCTCTTTTCTTGGTTCCTATCAGAACACGTGCTGCCGCATTCTGGATCAGCTGAAGAGTCTTTATGGACTTTTTGAGCAGCCTGATAATAAAGAGTTGCAGTAATCCAGCCTAGAAGTAACAAATGCATGGACTAGTTTTTCTGCATCATTTTTAGACAGGATATTCCTGATTTTTTGCAATATTACGTAGGTGAAAAAAGGCGATCCTTGAAATATACTTTATGTGAGAATTAAAGGACATGTCCTGATCAAAAATAACTCCAAGATTCCTCACAGGGGTGCTGGAGGCCAGGGAGATGCCATCCAGAGTAACTATCTCTTTGGATAATGCGTCACGGAGGTGCTTGGGTCCCAGAGCAATAACTTCAGTTTTATCTGAGTTTAACATTAGAAAATTACAGCTCATCCAGGTTTTAATCTCCTGAAGGCACATTTGAAGTTTAGCTAACTGATTAGTTTCATCCGGCTTGATTGATAAATATAATTGAGTATCATCTGCATAACAATGAAAGTTTATGGAGTGCTTCCTGATAATATTGCCTAAAGGAAGCATATATAGAGTGAACAGGATTGGACCGAGCACAGATCCTTGTGGGACTCCATGACTAACTTTGGCGTGCACAGAGGATTCATCGTTAACATGAACAAACTGAGATCGATCTGATAAATAAGACTTAAACCAGCTTAGAGCAGTCCCTTTAATGCCAATTAAATGTTCCAATCTCTGTAATAAAATATGATGGTCAATGGTATCAAATGCAGCACTAAGATCTAATAACACCAGTACAGAGATAAGTCCTTTGTCTGATGCAATTAGGAGGTCATTAGTAATTTTCACAAGTGCTGTCTCTGTGCTATGATGAGCTCTAAATCCTGACTGAAAATCCTCAAATAAGCTGTTGCTATGCAGAAAGTCACATAGCTGTTTGGCGACTACTTTCTCAAGAATCTTAGAGAGAAATGGAAGATTGGATATAGGTCTATAGTTGGCTAAAACTTCTGGATCAAGGTTGGGCTTTTTCAGAAGAGGTTTAATTACAGCTACTTTAAAGTGCTGTGGTACATAGCCTGTTAATAAAGATAGATTAGTTATATCTAGTAGAGAAGTGTTGACTAAGGGTAAAACAGTGGTCAGATAGAAAGGGATTCTGTGGGAACACTATTAAATGTTCAATTTCAACACCATATACCAGAACAAGATCGAGGGTGTGGTTAAAACGGTGAGTCGGTTTATGAACACTTTGAGAGAAGCCAATAGAATCTAATAGAGAGATAAACACAGTACTAAGGCTATCATTCTCATCGTCCACGTGAATATTAAAATCCCCTACAATAAGAACTTTGTCCGTTTTTAGCACTAAATTTGACAAAAACTCTGCAAATTCAGATAAGAATTCAGAGTATGGACCAGGTGCTCGGTACACTATAACAAATAGAACTGGTTGCAGTGATTTCCAACTTGGGTGTGAAAGACTAAGAACAAGACTTTCAAATGAGTTATAATTTAGTTTAGGTTTAGAGCTGATTAGTAGACTAGAATTGAAGATAGCTGCCACTCCACCTCCTCGGCCTGTGCCTCGAGGAATGTGAGTATTAATATGACTGGGGGGTGTGGATTCATTTAGACTAACATATTCTCCATCACCCAGCCAGGTTTCAGTAAGGCAGAATAGATCAATATTAGAATCTGATATTAATTCATTTACTAGTACACCTTTAGAAGAGAGAGATCTGATGTTTAAGAGTCCACATTTAATTCTCCTATTCTTTTGCACTATTGCACTTGTGGTTTTAATTGCTATGAGGTTTTCATGCACAGCTCATCTTCTGTTTACCTTTGATTTAAATAACTTCAATGGTCGGGGGGCAGACACCGTCACTATGGGGTTGTGACTAGGTAACCCCTGGAATGGAGGAGCAGAGGAGTGTGTCAGACTGCAACTCTGCCTCCTGGTCCCCACTCTGGATTGTCAAGGATTAAGTCCACTAATAAACTCGTCAAGATTTCTAGAAATGAGAGCTGCTCCATCCCAAGTGGGATGAATGCCGTCCCTCCGAATCAGACCAGGTCTTCCCCCAGAAAGACTGCCAGTGATCCACAAAGCCCACATCATTATCTGGACACCACCTCGACAGCCAGCGGCGAAATGACGACATGCGGCTATACATGTCATCGCTGGTTAGATTTGGCAGGGGTCCAGAGAAAACTACGGTGTCCGACATTGACTTTGCGTATGTACACACCGATTCAACATTAATCTTGGTGACCTCCGTTTGGCGTAACCGGGAGTCATTAACGCCAACGTGAATAACAATCTTACTGTATTTACGTTTATCCTTAGCCAGCAGTTTCAAATAAGACTCAACGTCGCCCGCTCTAGCCCCCGGGATGCATTTAACTATGGCTGCTGGCTTCGCTAACTTCACGTTTCTCAAAATGGAGCTGCCGATAACCAGAGTTGGTTTCTCAGCGGGTGTGTCGCTGAGTGGGGAAAATCTGTTAGAAACGCTAACAGGCTGCTGGTGGTCCGTGGCCCTTGAAAGCTTGACGGCTACCAGAGGCTAACTCAGGCTCAGGCCGGCCCGCACCGGCTACCGGGGGGGGTGGCTAGCTACAGTAGCTAACGACTGATCTTTCATGGTGCGGATCTGGACTTCTAACTCACTAAGCCTCGCCTCCACGTCCATAAATAAACTACACTTGTTACACATACCATTGTCGCTAAAGGATGCAGAGGAGTAACTAAACATCTCACACACCGAGCAAGAGAAAGTAGGAGAGGGAGACAACATGGCTAACTGCTAAGCTAAAGTTGCTAGCAGCTAAGCTAAAGTACGGTAGCGTTAGCTACCAAGCGTTAAAAACAGCTGTTATTTAATGAAAGTCGCTTAAAAATGAAAAGATCTGTGAGTGCTTAGGCAGAACTACTATAAGAATAACTGTTTAGTGGACAGTTAGCCGCTGTAATAGCAAATCTAACAAACAGAACTGGTATTTAGTGAGCAACAACACGCTGCCAACTTGCTACCAACACACAAGCACTGGAAACGGAAATGAGTCAGGTACGCTTACCGTAATCACCGATCAAACGTGCAGACTTTTCAAACGTGCAGATCAAAGACCTTTTTGAAAAAATTGGGCTCGTCCGTGTTCGGACCATATATATTAAGCAGGGTTACTGAGAATGAGTTTATAGTGCCAAAGACCAGTAAATATCTACCAAGAGGGTCATTGTTAACAGAGGTTACCTGGAATGGGATATTTTTTATATAATATAATATTGCCACACCACAGGCATGCGAGGTAAATGGCGATTGATATACCTGAGATACCCAATTGCATTTCAATCTATGCTGCATAGTTGTTTTGATATGGGTCTCTTATAAAAAAATTATATCCGCAGAAAGAGATTTCAGGTGTTTAAAAACATTCCCCCCTTTTGACTACACTGCCGGGCCCTTTCACGTTCCATGAAATCAGTCGTAAATCTCTGCTTCCTACATGCATTTTACCTTGTACTTGAGTCATTTTGAAAAAGTGCGACAAAATACAAATGCTGTTTCAATACTGAGTGCAAGTGAATAAAACACATACATCTGAGCCGAACAAGAACAACAACACAGTACCATAGCCATCCCCCCTCCCTCACCCCCGCGTCCCCCGAACCTGACGCGTATCTTCCCCTCTTGGTCAACACAGGAGCAGGTGATGTTTGACTCCTCCGTCTCTCAGGGCTTTCATCACATCACGAAAGGCACGGCGCTGGCACATCACTTCAGTGGTATAATCAGGGAAGATCAGAACTTTGTTTCCCTTATACTCCATTGATTGCGTCCTGCTGAGGCGTAGAATTTGCTCTTTAACCTGGAAATGATGAATACGAGCCATAATGGTGCGCGGCTTGTCACCCGACGCTGGTTTGGGTTGCAGAGAGCGATGGGCGCGATCAACTTTCACTGAATGAGGAAAGTGCTGTTTACCCAGCAGTTCGGGAATAAGTTTGGAGACAAAATCAGTTGGTTTTCCTTCTTCAGAATTTTCCTTTATACCAACAATCTTGATGTTGTGTCTGCGGGACCGTGCTTCTTTATCCAGTTGTTTGGTTTGGAGCTGGCTGGCGTATTTTGTTAGATCTTCACATTTTGTTTCAAGCACTTCCACACGCTCTTCAAATGCACTGGTCGCTTGCTCTTGACTCACCATGCGGTTTTGCAGGTCAGTTTGCACAAAGAGCACAGATTGAAACTTGGTGTCAAAGGTGTCAAAACGTTCATAGAGTCTCCCCAAAATCATCTCTGACATTTCCTTACAGATTTCCTTGCACATCTTGTACATGTGGGTTTTGTCTATGGACATAGTATCTGAAGCAGTAGTTGGAGGTTTAGCATCGGGATCATTAGAGCGGCCATCGCTAGCACTAGCCCCGCTAGCATTAGCACTGTCCATGTATCCATCGATGGTCTTGTGCTTCCCAGGAGGGTTTCTTTGCCGCGACATCCTCAGAGTAGCGAAGTTCAACAGATGGAATAGACGAGCGAGCAAGAAATGTCAGCTCTCAGACTGTTTTATCGTGGTGTTTGGTAATTTTGTGTGAGTTGCGGTGGAGAGCACAAGCTAAGCATGTCTACATCCTACTCATGCGCACTAGCGCCCCCCTCCCGTGTTTCCCCCTTTTTAACACAGCTCATTGGAAGAGACACACAATTCTTGTGAGACAGTAACTGATCTTCTGTAATTTTTCACATGCTGGTGAGCCGTTTCAAAAAAATCCCGATAGAGACATCATTGAAGCAGCCTATAGAGACTGAATGAACAAAAAAATGTTCTCTTCCATTTTTTCCCCCACAGCAAGACTGCATTTAATTAATCCTTCTCAGTACCAACATGTTAAAATGGATATTCTTAACGCGATAAAAACACAGGGGCAGGTGGCCAGTTTATCACAGGGACAACACAGACAGACAGACAAGTGCACTCATATTGTTTCTACAAGTAGTTTTGCACACACTACAGTAATCCATTTGACTGGCATGTCTGTGACAAAAGTATTCCTCCTCACCAAGAGGAAACCCATAAAAAGCCCACATGGAATTGGTCAGAAGATCAGATGCACAGTAACTCATTTGTTAAGTCTTTTTGACATTATGCCTCAGTTTCCGAAAAAACAATCAAACTAGACCTCCACGGGAATCATCATGAGAGTCCCTCGTCTGTGTTTGAGAGCCTGTCAGTTATCTGAGCCACAGGGCAGGCATAAACTGGTCGGGCACGGCACAGCTTGGCCCAGACCAGGTCTTAAATTCCACCAGCGCTGAGTATTGAGTTACGAGCATGTAGCTGGGAGGAGTAAATACCATCTTTATTGCAGCTCATCCATTTGGTTTATGTCTTATTAAATTATGAAGTAGGCATGACAACAACAGATATGTCTGACATACTTTCATCCCTCTAAGTTTATATTTGGTTCTTTTGGGAATAGCAAGTGGGGGAGGGATTGCTTTCCCCTTGGGGACATGCAGCATAAAGCCTGGCCAGTAAGCTGGGGGAGTCTGGGTGCCTGTCTGTTTTAAACCTAAACGGCCCCACATGGAAACACACCTGTGGCCTAAAAGAAAGCCTTCTCCTTTCTCACTGCTGAACAATGACTTGCTGTGTGTACAAAAAGTTGTTTTTCTGAAATTAATATGATGGAAAACTTTGTGTAACCATAAAGTCAACAGCGTCAAAATGGTTAAATGGAAAGTGAAGTGAAAATAAAAAAACAACATGTTTTTTAAAACATACCGTTGCGCAACAATGTGCCATGGCTTCCTCTTCATGCCAAAGATAGAAAGGAGTAGAGATAGATAGACGGCTGCCATTAAACACCTCTCTTTGCACATAGAGGTTTAATCTTGACAGTACAGAGCGGGGGTGGGGGGGGGGGGAGTTGGGTGATGGTTATCATGTTCCAACAGTATAAACTGTGGAGCTGAGGGCTCAGATAAACCAGGCCAATATCTCACATCCACATCATGCATGTGTAACCTTTAGGGCACTTGGTACAATAGCAACCTGTAGGAACATTGGGTTTAACGGAGTGCTTTAAAACTAAGTATCAGGTTTTTAAAGGCCCTAAAGTAAATCTGTTACTTATTAAAAACGATGGTGCACTACATAAACTGGCACAGTTTAAAACATTTTGTTTATTTCCCAAGATATTTTAGGTATATTTTGTTGTGCTCTTTGTGTGCTCTTCTCACTGCTTTAAAGTGGGCGTGGCTCAGTTAGAAAAAGCTGATTGAATCAAAATGCTGGGATATTTGTTGGGCACTGTGATTCTAATGTGATCATCCACACATTCTATATTCCCTACGAAGCTAGTCTAGACCGGCGCAACATCCTCGCCTTGCAAAACTCTGTTCTCTTCGGGAAACAACGACAAACTTCAAGCTAGAAACCTATACGCTAAAAATAACAAGTTTTGAAAAAATTTGGATTGTGCAATAAGGCAAGCCTGCTTGGTTCTTTATACAAATAATATATCAAATAATATATTTACGGCCTTTTGTATATAGCTAGGACGTTTTGGGACCGATTGGCGGAGATTTGCTATATTGACAAAATTGACACCGCAATAAGAGCAAATTACGTTTATCATGCATGTAACTAATTTAAATAAATACTGCATGGTGTGAACAGTTAAATTGATTTCATATTGTTAGTTTCTTCCAGAGACTATTTTGCAGAGCCACGATCTTTGTGACCGGAGCTTTAAACCGCCCAAGACGACAGTGATTGTGACAAGCTTTTTTTTTTTTCCATCCTGGAATTTATGTGTGGAGGGGCCAGACCTTACTTCGCACAGCTGTGGAGATAGTTCTATGAAGCTAGCTGAGTTTAATTACTTAGTTTTCTTATTTACTTATTTTTACTTTATTTACTTAGTTTCATCTAAGTAAATAATAATAAGGATATATCTTTTCTGAATTTTATAAAAATTGTTACCGTATGTCATGCATTTGTGTTGTTCTAGAGTAACATGAACCGAGTTTCTAGGGGCTTAAGCACGCCACATGTTTAACAGGCCTTCCAATAATAACGTCATTCTAAGGTCAAGATCATTGATCTGAAAATGTGATGGTTTGACACATTGATACAGGGAGAAACAGAAGAGGATTTAAGTTTCTAAAGCACAGCCTAAAGCCCATATTTAGTGGTTTTACTGTAACTTCTTCAATGGGACATCAACTCCACCTGTCAACATTAATATATGTAAACATGTGTCCTCTAAAATGAGTAAAGGATGGCAGTAGCTTATTTATAGTTAGTTATATTATTAAATTGAATGATAATAAATAATTTTAACCCTGTGCAAACCTGTTTTACTATACCTTTGTACTTGAAAAAAAGAACCATTTGCTTGAACAGATTTCATGAATCATGGCTTTAAATAACTGGCCTTTGATATCTCGTCCAGTTGCACAAATGTGCCTTTGCACAAAATCAGCCCCCTCCCCATTTAGCTTTTACCATACATCTTGCTCTTATACAAACATATTGTACCATATATAATGCAGTATATACATTTGTTTAATGAGTATGTACACCAAATCAAACAAGAAATCATGGGCAGAAAAAGGTAAGGTCAAGTTCCCTCCACAAGCGCTGAGAGACTGACCTCGATATATCAATGTTGTAATTAAAGCTACATTCCATGTCTCAGTGGCTTTCCCCATAATATTTACACTCCTGTTGCTGCAGTTCAAGAGAATTCCCCCCTGTATGTGATACAGCGGGGAGGAGAATTCAAATAAACATCCACTCAGAGGTAACAGGTTTAAGATGTCGCAGTCAGACACTCATCCATCTTGTGGTTGAGGTCTTCGTCACCTGCGCTGCAAGTTAATAGAAGAACCCTGTGTGTGTGGCATGTGGCGTGTGTGACCGTGTGGATACATCAGGAAAATGGCTGCCCCCGACATCCCTCGAAAAGATCAAACATGGAAATAATTACGCCAACAGTAAATATAGTAGAGATGAAACAATAAACAGTGAGCAGCACTGAGACAGATGTAGCAGACGAACATCAGGCCTCACTGTTTGATGTCTGATTTTACCAACTGACTGTCGACAGTATGCAAGACAGAAACAGTACACTGAGTACAAGCTGTAGATGTTCTGCTGCTACTGAAGCTTCTAGGATGAGTTAAGTGGGTGTTGCTGAATGACCTTAATTCAAAATTGTCTCACATGTGGTCCTCAATCTAAATCTGGATATGCTTTGTGTATGACAGCTGATGTCCTATTTACATGTACAGTTGACAGTAGACAGCAATTTACATGTGGGTTGTACATTACCTCCAATTCACAGGTTTTCTATTTTAACACTATGTCACCTCACAGCAAGAAGGTGCCAGGTGTAACACAACTGGCTGGGTTTTATCTTTGTGGATGCGTTATGTCTGTGTGTTCTAGCTTCCTCCAACAGATTTAAGCTGATGTAAGATGTGAGCTAATGGAGAGGTGACAGGAGAGTTCAGCGCCTTCTAGATATTGTGGTTTTGGTATCTAATCTGTGGTTAAGGTATGGTTAGGGTTAGGCAACTAAAACACTGTTTTAAAATAAAATAGGATGGGCACTAATGATGTTTGTGATGAGTAATGACTGTTCCTTCGTTTATTTCTTGGTTCGCGTTAAATTATCACATCAATTAAAACGCTGCATATCCATCAGGCTTGCCAGAGACTTTCCACTTTATGACCTGCTAGCAGACAGACAGAGTGTGTTGGAATAAACACAGGCAGTGATTTACACTTGCGGTTTTCATCATTTTCTATTTATTCTACTTTTTCTCAATCTCTATCTTTTACTCACTTAGCTCAGCTTTACCTTCTGCCCTGTCTTTACCTGTTTTTGTTACACTTTAATGTATCTTTCCATCAAGCTCCTTTCTTTGACAGTGTATTGGGTGTCAGGGTGCCTTAACTAGTGATGAATATCATTTGTTTTGAGTGTAAATTGAAAGCAGCCTACTTTTTCCCAGTGATAGCAACATCTACACAAAAAAGTGACAAAATTATAACAACAACTAGAACCACAGGTTGCTCGTGTATGTGTTAGGCACAATAATATGCTATAAAAGTTAACTCAGACACAGTTCTCTTACAGCTTAGATGGACCTTATACAAACACACACATGCTCTCACAAAAGGCAGTGGGTCCTACACTGACCACGAGATGTGGTGATAATAGCTGCCACATGTTTCAGAACCTGTTTTACTGTAAACACAAACACACAGACACACACACACGCCGAGACACACATTTAACACATGCAGAAATGCAGAGCCATGTATACCTCTCTTTCAGTCCATCACTTTTTCTCGTACCCTATCACTTCCAATGTGTATCACTCTCCCCACCCTTTTACTGTACCCTTCCTTTGTCTTCATTTTTCTCCACCTCCCTCTCCATGCCCCCATTTCACACCATTGATTTGTAACTTCCTGGATGTGAGCAGTGCTGCATGATTTGTAAATCTAGACCCAGATCAGGACAAAGATCAACATCTCAATGTAGTCTCTTAATGTAACTTGTTCAGATGCTTATTATTCTCTGCATATGTATCAACAAAGGGCACATGTACATTTAACTTATATAAAAAAATTAAATGGATTGAACATTATGTAAATAGCACATGCAGAGACTCAATGGATAAATATTTGTCAGCAGTGCTTGGGTTAAAATGGAATAAAATCTACATGGTTTCCCTCCTGACTCATTCTGTATAACAGAACATTACTGACGACTACAGCTGCTGGCAAGATTCTCCTAAAATCTGTGATGGCAGAGTGATAAAAAGCATTCCCTCAGTGGACCTGCTATGAGATAATTTGATAAATAAAAATACTTTAAAATTTGTACGCATAAAAATGCAAATAGGAGCAAATGGTAAAAATAAAAAAGCCCCATTGTCTGGTAGGTGTTTACAGGTTTTGGCTTAAAGAAAACAGCAAGACAGTAGACACGTTTTTTTTTTTTTTTTTTTTTTACATCACAATAACATCAAGATGCAAAGTGCAAAGTTAATGCACACAGAAAAATTCTTTATTTTTGAGTAGAGAGATCTACCACGATCAGGTGGAAGGATGGAAGTTCATTACAATTTACACATGATATTATTTCTGTCGATACAATTAATAATACAATTTAATATTATAAAATGTATTGCTATGCTTAGTTGTTTACAGTAACACAGAAAAATTATGGGTCAAATACTGAGTTTAAAGTGTCAGTCAGCAAATATTCAAATTCAAACCCTACTTACTCGTTTACCTCTGCACACCTGGCCAGTAGTTGCTGTGGGACATGTACTTTTGGAAATGTATTTAAGTTACAAAAGTTGTCAGATATTGTGATGTTGAAAGTTTCGGACGACTTTCAGATGCTGTTTGACCATCTGACAAGCACATTGGTATACTATACAGCATACTAACGCTACTAATATTATATGAATGGTCTTCTGGCTAATAATTTCTCTAATTATTGTGTGATTGTTGATGTTTTGTCCATTTAAATGAATCATTTTGTTTAGTGAAAAGTTACGTTGCCATGTTTACCATTCAGTAAAACATCCTTAATGAGGTTTTCAATTCCCAGTCATGCACACACTGACCCCAAATGCCATCTACCAATCTTTCCTTAAGTTTACATACAAATGTCCCATAAATGTAAATTGTTGTTGTATTACAAATGCTCAGTATAGACTGAGTATAGGAGGAAAAATAGCATATGGGAGATGGTAACTTAAAATAAAGTGGAGTATTGACATTCCTTCACCAATGACTGATGAGTCCATGTGTGAATACGTAGAGAAAAAGCAACAAACTAAAAACCCTATCAAGGATCCAACAACCCTGGGCAGTATGGTGCTGCTACATGTATGTGTGTGTTTGAGGGAGAAAGGTATCAATAATTCCCATCAATCATCCACTTCCTGCCTCAGTCAGCAGCTGGTATGTAGGAGAGCTGTGAGAATCATTAATTACACACACACACACACACACTACATCATTACTGTCAACAGCTGCTGAGCAGGCCTTGCGAGTACCCAAATAACATCATTATCACAAGTATTCTTCAACAATGTGCCCCCTTTCAGTCCCCCTGGCCCTTTGCTCCACAAGGAACCAAAAGGAATATGACTGCACTCCCTGTCTGATCCCCCAACAGCACCACAGGGCCCTCAACACCCCCCTGCTCTTCACACTACTGAGCTGGCCTTTGACCCTGGGGGACGTGTCAGAGTGAAGTCGGGGCGAGCGCCTGTCAGTGGACGTTGGCTCGGGGCGTAAGAGAGTTCTGGGTAATGAGTGAGAAGTGTGTGCAAGCGTGTGTTTATGGGTTAAGGGGAGGGTTTGCATCTAGATTTTCTCCGTTGCATTTGTTTGTATGTCCACAGTGGACATGGGATGTGCTTTTGTGTTAATATGTACTGTACTCTATGTAAAGGTGAAAGGGTGAGGTTGTGTGTTTTTGTGAGGGAGATTTAGCTCATTCAGGGGTGAAAGTGTGTGACCCGCTTGTGACAAAGTGTAAAAGTCAGTAAGAGATAGAATTTGTACCCAGCTCATGAATCACAACGTCGAACTGGTCCTTCAAAAACACACACGCAGATCTTAATTGATTAAAAATTGTTTTCCCTTAATCCTGTTTCTCTTTTGGACCTCATTTCACAATCAAATCTCACTTTCTATTTAGGAATTGTAAGGGCCGTGACACACACACACATGATAATCGGCCATTGGACAGTCTGGTGAGGTCAGTGACTTGAGTCTGTACGGTGTGTTCCGTGCCGTCGTCCTTTGGTGGGGCCATCGGCCTTCATTTTTGTCGACCTGACATGCTCAGTCGGCAGTTGGACTCAAATGACCAGTGAGTCCTAACCCGGAAATGACCAGCGGGATCAGCGTGACTAGAGTCTCTCAAATCTGACGAAAATCTTTTAAACTGATCTTTGTCGATCTGAAGTGAAGACAGAATCACCAACTGCCTATTTCCTAAACCTTTTTTCAGAAACACGTTTTAGGGAACTATTTTAGAAAACTAGGAGATTGTATTCTGAACAAGCCGCCATGACAGTCTGGCTTTGAATTTTTGGAGAAACCAGTCCCAAGTGATGCGTTCGTCCAATCAGCTGCCGTCGGTAGTCGGCCTCGCTTCAGCGTGTTCCGAGGAACTTTTTTTGGCAAACTCGGGGAGACGAGCATTTTCTGCCAATGGTCAGCCATCAGGTTGGTGTGTCAGGGCCTTTAGTCTTGCAAGCTTGGTTTAGATATTGAAGGATTCAGGTTTAGGTTTAACATACTATAGTAACAGTAAGAATTGTAAAAAGCAATATAAATATAAGAATCGTATGATTGGGAAAAAAATTATAAATGTAAAAAGGTTATTCTAGGTTATGTTCTCATAACTAAATATTATGAACATATATGAACATTGATGTTCTTGTAATTACAAAGATAAGCTGGGAAACATAATGTATTATTGCTCATGTCATGACAGCATAAAACTCAACTCAATTTAGCATTAATTTGGCTAAATCGGAGATCTAAAATGTTGTAATCTTAAATTATTATTTACAATTCATAAAATAACATCATTTTTGAATTACTAAGTTGATGTCTTAATTAGACCTGATTTGTCTGTGTTTGCTGTGTCTGCTCTTTTCTGATGTTGCTTACATGACCAAGAGCTCAGTGACCCTGAGAGGCGCGTAAACAGGCCTCTACAACTACAGAAAGACATATCACAACATCAACAAACTCTACCCTCCACCGACTCCCCAACAGATACACACACATACTGTAGTAGAGCCCCTACTTAAGCTGGCGGAAGAGCCTGTGGAGGATGTGGAAGGTCAAAAAGATTAGCACAGCTCCCAGATGATGAGGTGTCAGGGTAGTGAGCTGAAGGCAAGAGAGGGGAGAAAGAGGCAGCAAGAGGAAAGTAGAAAAACTCAGAGACAGCAATATGTGAATGATAAGAGTTAGATAGGCAAAAGGTAGAGAAGAAAGAAATAATGAAACAATTAGATAGTGAGAAGGAAAGAATGCAGAGATGGTGAATGAGCAAACCAAAAATTGTTTTAAAAAGCAGTAAGAACCATAGAAAGATGGCCACAACCTGTTTATTATCTCCAGTTTCCTTCACTCATGTGTTTACTTCAGAGTAAAATTATTTTCTTTATCTCTTCAGAATAAAAAGAGACATGTCAAATCAACCATAATGAAGGATACCTGTATATCTTTTGCAATCCTCTGAGTTTCATCTTATGGATATATCCTGTTACTCCTCTGTTTCGCAGACTGGCTAAAGTGGTCTAAGGTGTCCTGGGTGTTGGCCGAGCAGAGTCATGCAGGGTCAAGAGTGTCAGTCTGATAGAGCTGCCCTGGCTGCTCTGCCACTTACACTTGGCGGGAGATAAACAGTTATTTGTGACACTGAGCTCATCTTTTTTGGAGGACACGCTACACGGACAATACAGAAGGCCACATTTGCAATTAAATGTCGTTGTCATTGTTCATTTATCCCATATCAATTGCAAATAGCCCAAATACTGCCTTCACTTTGACTATAATGTAATGTTTTATTTATTTTATACTCAAGGCTTCTGACGTTTACAGTAACACATTTCTTAGTTTATCATATGTTGAGAATTTAGTCCGTGTTCTGGTAAAAAAAAATAAGCAGAGCATCAAGCAAACCAGACTATTCACCCATTTCATGGCACAATGTATTCTAAAGTTCACCACATCTGTTATTTTGATATAATACGTGACATGGTTAATCCCAGTTTGGGTTAGAGATGTTGAGCTAGACCTTATCTTGACAAAATATGTCCAAATGTTATTGTGTATCATGCTTTTCACACTCATGTCCTCTATCAAATTGCAAACCACTAGTCCTATTTACTAAATCAAAGTACACAGTTTGGCTTTGTGGTGGAACTCAAAACTGAAGTCAGTTTGGGTAAGGTTTGTGAATGCAGCCATTTTATGCTCTCTTCTATGCCAGGGATCCCTCCTATTCCCAACAATCAAGGTTCTTTAATCTAGGCAGCTAAGCGTGCCAATGGCCTGAAGTTTAGAAGGAAAGAATGAAAGATGAACAGAAGGAAGAACAGGAAGGTGTTTATTGTAAAGTTCAAGTGGGGACAATTGATGTCCTGTAGAGTGGTATCAAGTGCATGGATCTCCATCTGTCCCTGTAGTGGTACAGACGCTCAAGTGTTGACTTGACCCACATTATGATGGGCCTGTCGCTGGTCTCCATCAAAACATAATTACAATATTTTTGTCTAAAACCTTGCGTCTTAAAAAATCTACTTTAAAAAAATAATCTGAAACAACTCGTTAATGTCAATGAGTTTGTGTCTACTATTTTTTTCGAGTATAAAATAACTGTTATTTTACCACAGAAAGTAAACATGTTTTTAATGGCAACTGGTCCTGAAATTCTCTTCAGTTTGTTCATTTGGGTCACCAGAAGAATATGTCTGTTGCTTATAGTTCAATGTTTTTTTCCACAAAATGTCAACTCTGTTAGAGACACAGATCAGATAAGTTCCTATTGAATTATGGCTGTGTTATAATAACATCAGCTGATGGCTCACAGCCTAATACTCTGCAGTTCATGTGAGTCAGTAGGTAAATTTGACAAAATACATCTGACACATCTCCATATAACACCCCTACGCATCCCTTTCCCTACGCAATCATGATCTCATCTTGATATGAACATTCATCACTGTGCTAACTTGTATCAGAAGATTCTCGTCATACTTAAGATACACAATTTGACCTTGGCTCAAAAAGGTAAATATCAAGACAACAATCTTTTTTTTGGTTCTGTTTATGATTCCCTAAAGACATCTCTTATCCCACCCCATTCATGTCTTGATGTTGAATCTAAGTCATAAATCACAGTCACATGTTGTCAATGACAAGCAGATGCTCACTTACTTCAATAACCACATTGTGCTTAATGCTAGATATATCAAAGAAAGTTGGTCACAATGGTGAAAACGCTCCGGGCTAAACATGAAGAATATTGGCCCTTCCTCTTTAAATACTGTATCATCCCACTTCATCTCTAAAATCTGTCTTTGATGATTACCATCAGCCAATGCCCACTGTGATCATTTGGGCTGTATAAAATCATAGGTCAGTCACAATACATATTTATTAATGTATGCCAAATGTCCTAACCTAGAGATCTCTTGATGCCAACTGTCCTAAAAGGTCGAAAACAGTAAATAAAATTAGGCTAAGTGAAATGAAAAATTAATTCCACTCAAATCACGGTCTTGCTCAGACATTAGAGGTGTCATTCAAGGAACAGTTTTAAGAAGTATGCATACTTGACTTCTGTATTTGAAAAGAGTAATACCATGCTCATGTCTGTCCAGTTCAGTTTACTCGTCACAAAGAGTACCACTCAGCCTGTTATATAATTTTTTTTTGCTTTTTTAGCAATGACTGCTCTGTGTTAATACAACTTGACCTGTTAAGTTTCACCTTGTGTAAAAACTTAGAGGGTTCCATGCAAATTTCCAGTAAAGTCAACTAATTCAGGATAACAGTGTACATAGGCAAATACCAATTTATTAACTCCATTGAATTAATAAATTGAAACCAAAAAATATATTAATATAAATATTCATTACAAAATGAACATAAAAAAATGCATTTAATTTGTGTTGGACTATAACACTGCAAGCTGGAAAGAAGTAGTTACAGCACACAACCCCCGTAAAACCACAACATGACGTTTTCACAAGATTAAAACAAACGTCTCGGGTTACGTATGTAACCCTTGTTCCCCGAGATTGGGGAACGAGACACTGCGTCAGTTACGACACTATGGGAACGCCTTTAGGCATGACAGGGCTGAATGCAAATGAAAACTACTCCAATCCTATTGGTCCTAGTGAGAACGGTAGCATGTGACGGCATAACCGTAGGGGCATATAAGCCCGCCGGCACATAGCTCCTTAGCTCTTTCTATGAAGCAAGGCACTCCAGGCGGGGCGAGGGGCGGTGAACCAACGCAGTGTCTCGTTCCCCAACTCGGGGAACAAGGGTTACATACGTAACCCGAGATGTTCCCCTTCGAGGGGAACTCGAACTGCGTCGGTTACGACACTATGGGATACCCACTAACCCGTGCCGAACCCCCGCCTGCCCTAACGTGCAAGCAACCTGTGGGCACGACTAGGAGGAGAGTACCCGGGTGCCGGGTGCGGAGGGAAGGTCCAGCCTATAGAACCTGAAGATGGTGTGAGGAGGGGCCAGTCAGCTGCATCACAAACCCCCCTGGAGAGACTCTCCAGAGAGGAGAGCCGTGGAGGCCGCCATGCCTCTCGTGGAGTGAGCCCGTACAGCCATAGGTGAAGGCAAACCGTGCACCTGATAGGCCAGGGAGATAGTCTGAACGATCCAGTTGCTGATAGTATGTTTAGAGCGGGGAGCCCAGCCTTGGGGGACCCGAAACACACCAGCAACTGGTCTGTCTTCCTCCACCGGGAGGACCTCAGAGTGAAGACACTCAGCGCTCTGACAGGGCAGAGCAAATGGAGCCTCCCGTCCTCCGCCGTCACATGAGGTGGAGGAGGTGGAGAAACGCCTGCAGTACCACAGGCCCCACGACAGTGGACAGCACCTTGGGAATGTAGCCCGGAATGGGGTGCAGGATGGCCCTCACGTTACCAGGGGCAAACTCCAGGCATCGGAGAGTAACTGAAAGAGCCTGGAGGTCCCCCACCCTCCTCAGAGAGGTGATAGCAAGGAGGAAGGCCATCTACAGGGTCAGGTACTTGGCCTCAGCCGACTCCAAGGGTTCGAAGGGGGCCTCAGCCAAAGCTTCGAGAACCACCGCCAGATCAACGGTTGGAATCCTAGGGCGAGAAACAGGTCTCATCCTCCAGGTCCCACGGAGGAACCACACGACCAGGGGAAGCCTCCCCAGAGACCCATCACTCAAAGGGGCGTGGAAAGCCGAAATGGCTGCCACGTAAACCTTGAGGGTGGATGGGGAAAGGCCCGCAGAGAAGAGGTCCTGCAGAAACTCCAGCACCTGAACCACCAGGCAGGTAACTGGGTTCAGCATGCGTCCTCTGCACCAGGCAGAGAAGACGTTCCACTTCAGGCCATACATACCCGTGTAGACGGGGCCCTGGAGCTAAGGAGAGCCTCGACCGCTCCTGCCGTCAGGTCCGCCGCTAGGTAATGGGCCCCCTCAAGGGCCAGACCCACAGCCGCCACAGGGCGGGGCAAGGGTGAAGAACCCGGCCCTCCGCCTGGGACAGCAGGTCCCGCCTCAGAGGGACCTGCCACGGCGGACCGTCCAGGAGCGGCATCAAGCCCGAGAACCACACTCGGGTCGGCCAGAACGCCGCTACAAGAAGCAGGCGGAGGCCCTCCCGACAGACCCTCTCCAGGAACCCTGGGAGCAGAGCAACTGGGGGAAAAGCGTACAGATGCAGCCTCGGCCACTCCCGCACCATGGCGTCCAGCCCAAGCGGGGCCGGGGGCGTCAGGGAGAACCACAGAGGACAGTGCGTAGTCTCCTGAGACGCAAACAAGTCCACGTCTATACTTCCTTCACAAGGACTCCACCACCTTCCCCGGGCCTCAGCCCCTGTCTCGACAGCAGGTCCCCACCCTGATTCTGAAGCCCAGGGATAAACATCGCCCTGAGAGAGAGCAGTCCCCGCCGGGACCACAGGAGGATCTGATGCGCCAGTCTGCAGAGAGGGCGCGAGCGCAGACCCCCCCTCGTGATTCAGATAGGCCACCACTGCCGTATTGTCGGACCTGACCAGCATGTGGTGACCCAGGAGTACAGGCCACAGAACCCACGGGGAAAGGGTCACCAAGCCCCGTCAAGCCTCTGTGAAATCCGCCAGCGGAACCAACCCCTCGGGGCAGGTGGCCGGTGCGACGTACCGATCTCGGATGATCCCCTGAAGCGGGCCGCCAGGCAGAACCCGCCGACGATCCGAAGTCTAGGACCAAACCTCCGGCCTACTGCCACCCCTCAGGGCCGGCAGAGCGGAGAAGGCTCGGCGGCGGAGAAGGCTCGGCGGCGGCCAGCGCGTCCCAAGCGCCACGGTGGCGGGACAACAATGCTAGCGGGCCGCCAGGAAGAACCCGCCGATGATCCGCAGTCCGGGGGCCAAACCTCCGGCCTACTGCCACCCCTCGGGGCAGGTAGAGCGGAGAAGGCCCGGGACAACAACGCTAGCGGCCGCCTTGGAGGGGACCCCAGTCGGCCTCCGGGGGTTAAACACATAGTCTTTCGGCCTTGCTCCGCCAGGACTGGATGACGGCTCACAGGTCCGATTGCTATACTCCAACAGCTGGGGAGTAGAAAGCCGGGCGGAGAAAGGCTTAACCCAAGACTGACACAACTCATTGTGTAAGCCTGGAAAAAAAAAACGGCAAGGATCGGTGCGGGGGTGCAGAGTGGCTCTGCAGGAAGCGAACATCCAGTCTGCCACCGGTGTTAAGCTCCCGGACAGCCTGTGGTAATCCAGTCCGTGTTTTGCCACAGCCTGCGACACCACTTCCAGCAGCTCATCATAATCCGGCGCCCCAGGCGCTCTTCTGATGACGTCGGCCCGACACCCGGAAGTCCTCTCCCTCCTCCACGCTGCCAAGCACATTGAGCTTGACAGAGCCAGAGTGCTACGTTGGTCAGCGTCCCCGAACAGAAGAAGCCGAGAAGCCGGCCCTCGAACAGGGACTAGGGGAGTCGGAACTGGCAGACGAGGGACGAGACGGGGCATCAGCCGTCTCGGAAACCTCCAGCAGATCTCGCTGCGATCCATATGACTGAAACCGCCGAGCCGCCACAGCGGTCGCGGGGCTCGAGCCACGGGGAGAGCAGATCTGGCCGTCCGCGGAAAAGAGGGCCATGCGGGACCTCGGTACCCGCATGGGCAGGGCCTCGCAATGGACACAACCAGCCCCCTCGAGAGCTGCCGTGGCGTGCGACAGGCCCAGACAAGCAACACACACCATGAGAGTCTCCTACCGTGATGAAACGCGGGCAGGGAGACACACATCTCCGGAACTGGTCAACTGCTGGTCACCTGCTTTCCAGGTGAGTAGGATACATGGAATCTTTCAAACACAACATCAACCAACGTGCCTGCTGAATAGAAAAAAGCTAATGAGCTATGTGCCGGCGGGCTTATATGCCCCTACAGTTATGCCGTCACATGCTACCGTTCTCACTAGGACCAATAGGATTGGAGTAGTTTTCATTCGCATTCAGCCCTGTCATGTCTAAAGGCGTTCCCATAGTGTCGTAACCGACGCAGTTCGAGTTCCCCTCGAAGGGGAACAAGATATAATGTGTGTGGTGCTGGTAGGCAGATATTGTTATTTTTGACAGAGCTAGGCTAGTTTTTCTTTTTAGTAAACTAAATCAATGGCCTTTTGGCCATTATGTAGCTTCATAGTTAACAGACTCTACATCCACGACGTTCTACTTCTGGGATTGCTCGAGTGTCGCCGGAAATTCCGCCGGATGTTTGTTATCTTCCACTTTCTTTGTGTTGGAATTTTAAACTCTGGGGGATTTCTGAGGACTATGGTTAACTGCTCCTCACATCTCTGCAGGGTGAATCCAGAGAACTAGCTAGACTATCTGTCCAATCTGAGCTTTCTGTTGCACGACTAAAACAAATTTTAAATATACAGGTTCCACCAAAACAAGTTCATTCCTGAGGCTATTTTTTAAATGGCACCGTGGCTCTGCCTGATGCTAAGTGCTGCCCATGACGATTGTATTTGGGTTAAAGAAATGCCAATAAACCAGAGCATGTTTTTCTCCCATCCCTGTGTGGACTAGCCAGACCCTCATTAGCAGCGATGTGGAGGAAGGTCTGGCAATGCAAGACTATTACATAACAGACAAACATGAGAGTGGTTTCAGTGTTTATATTTAACTCCAGGGGCCTATTGCACGAAAGTAGAATAAAGATATCCAGGATAAATGAAAAAGCGCAGCTTGACTTAGTGTGATCCACTCATCGCGGCTTAATCGGTTGACGTTTGCCGAGCCAGGATGAACAGGTGAAGCTATGTCAAGCCAGGTGTAGATAGCTGGGATAAGTGCACGTTCACGGCTTTCTCACATAGACCACGGTATCGATCACAGATTTACTGATGCAGAGATGGAGAAGATGCATGCGCCATATGTTTCACCCAATGAGCAGCAGCTTCTAATGGAAAGTAACGAGGAGGGGAAGAATATGCAAAAAGGGACGGCTCTTATCAAACTGAGAGAAAAAGCCCAACATAGCGGACCCGACTGAATGTGTGAGAGTGTAAAAATATCTACTTAGCCTATAGTCACTCCACATTTTTATAAAGTTGTAGGCCACACTGTGTTTTAATTGCTTTAAATAAGCTAGTTTCATGTTTCTGTTTTTATGTGATAAATGTGCTGGTTTTACTGTAAAGTGTCTTTGACTAGCCTACCATGTAAAGCACTATATAAATAAAATGTATTATTATTTAGCCTTTGCCTTAAAAGTGAGCAGAGGGAATAATGTTCCTCGGGAAATGGACCCTAATGACTAGGCTTAATTTCAAACCCTTATTCACAACGCGAGTTTTACAACCATATGCACAAATCTCTATAAGCTAAGTCTAATTCTTTGTACAATTAATGTTCATACACAACGATCAGAAAGGGA
Source organism: Etheostoma perlongum (assembly GCA_026937815.1). Lineage (NCBI taxonomy): Eukaryota > Metazoa > Chordata > Actinopteri > Perciformes > Percidae > Etheostoma > Etheostoma perlongum. The sequence continues at coordinate 22,213,137 of CM049376.1, forward strand.
CAACAACTTGAAAAAGAAGTAAATGACTTCAATACACGCTGTGAGCATTTGTAAAACAATATTCATGTTTTTTTATTCTTCTGACAAGTGACGCACCAAAATAAAAAGACTAAGAAGCATTGTGGTGTTCCCGGTGTGATGAATGTAAACTACACTACATACGTACTGTATATAGGCCACGTTATTGGTCCAGGGATGTGAGACTAATTGAGAAGGTTATGAAACCAATGTAAGCTATAATAAAAAACATTAGGCCTACATATTAAGGAGTAACACAAACTGTCTTTTATTAGAGAAGGATAAGCAACAAGAAAATTAAATCATGAATGTATTGGTCTCTGACCAGTCTGCCATTATTACCATCTGGGAATATCGCTGCATTAATATCGTCACACTTAATCTTCGGAGCGCGTCCTGTATAAACCTGAAGCTGAGACCACGGACACTGCGCCGCTCATCTCTATTTTTACAGAGAGAGTGGACACTGATGCGACTCGCAGGTCTGCCGGTAGGCTGCGGCTACTGGGCAGCATCCGCACGCCAGTCAGCCTCGACCATAGACCGTTAATATACAGTCTATGGCCTTGACACAGTACCGTCCCACCGGGAAGTCCCACTCCACATCAGGGTGCCAGTGCAACCATTTCTAACCATCTAAACAACTGTAGTAGGGTTTAAATCAAACTCGCGACAACAATAGTGACAAGTAGGCTAATGCATGTTAATGAAAATAAAGCAGAAGACATGCAGAAGACAACGGAATAAGTGTTAAACACGTTTATTTCGGATCAGACGGCAGCTGATTTGACACGAGACTCCAGGATTAATCTTAGCCTGGCTGTTAGCCTGCTCTGGACCAGGCTAGCCGCAATGAATAAATCTCCATGGTTACTTGGCTGGGCTTAATTCAATCTGGTTTCGTGCAACCGAGTCAAAGCTAAATTCATCCAGGATAACTTGAATATCCTGGCTTAATCCCTTATCCTAGTTTCATGCAATAGGCCTCAGGACAGGAGGTAAAAAAACATATTTCCCAAAATGTTGAACTAGTCCTTTACTGTATGTGTTATGTGATCCTCTGTCACGTATCACTGATAGAGGATGGATACCCGACCCGAGCACGACGGGACCCGACGGTACTCGACGGGTCGGGCCAGGTTCGGACAGATTTTTAGAAAGGATGCTCGGGTTCGGTCGGGCTCGGTCACATCAGCGCGATAAGGCATTGAACATTTTGAATTTAAAACAGCTTAAAATAAATGTCAAATATTACCCTAACATCCGTCTTCCTCTGTGCTGTGACAACGAAAGATGTGCGTATTAAGCTACATGTGGCAGCGCAACGATGGAAGATGTTAAAAAGAAGTTGGCCGCAGGAGATTTTAAAACTATTGAAAACGAAGGAAAGTCAGCTGTGCATTGATGCGCTCATCTGTTGACATTTCCGAATGCCTTTACAATTGCTTAATAAAAGCGGGCTTTCCACACAAACAATGTACATGTGTCATTAGTATGAGAAACAAATGCGATTTTAACTGTGTCGGGCTCGGTCGGGCTCGGACATACAGATACGGAAAGTATTCAGACCCCTTTAAATTTTTCACTCTTTGTTTCATTGCAGCCTTTTTCCAAAAATCAAAAAAGTTCATTTTATTTCTCAGTAATGTACACTCAGCAACCCATCTTGACAGAAAAAAACAGAAATTTAGAAATTTTTGCATATTTATTAAAAAACAAAAACTGAAAATCACATGGTCATAAGTATTCAGACCCTTTGCCGTGACCCTCATATGTAACTCAGGTGCTGTCTATTTCTTCTGATCATCCTTGAGATGGTTCTACACCTTCATTGGAGTCCAGCTGTGTTTGATTATACTGATTGGACTTGATTAGGAAAGCCACACACCTGTCTATATAAGACCTTACAGCTCACAGTGCATGTCAGAGCAAATGACAATCATGAGGTCAAAGGAACTGCCTGAAGAGCTCAGAGACAGAATTGTGGCAAGGCACAGATCTGGTCAAGGTTACAAAAAAATTTCTGCTGCACTTAAGGTTCCTAAGAGCACAGTGGCCTCCCATAATCCTCAAATAACGTTTGGGACGACCAGAACCCTTCCTAGAGCTGGCCGTCCGGCCAAACTGAGCTATCGGGGGAGAAGAGCCTTGGTGAGAGAGGCAAAGAAGAACCCAATGGTCACTGTGGCTAAGCTCCAGAGATGCAGTCGGGAGATGGGAGAAAGTTGTAGTAAGTCAACCATCACTGCAGCAATCCACCAGTCGGGGCTTTATGGCAGAGTGGCCCGAAGGAAGCCTCTCCTCAGTGCAAGACACATGAAAGCCCGCATGGAGTTTGCTAAAAAAACACCTGAAGGACTCCAAGATGGTGATAAATAAAAATCCTCTGGTCTGATGAGACCAAGATAGAACTTTTGGCCTTAATTCTAAGCGGTATGTGTGGAGAAACCAACTGCTCATCACCTGTCCAATACAGTCTCAACAGTGAAGCATGGTGGTGGCAGCATCATGCTGTTTTTCAGCTGCAGGGACAGGACGACTGGTTGCAATCGAGGGAAAGATGAATGCGGCCAAACAGGGATATCCTGGATGTTAAAAAAACCTTTTCCAGAGTGCTCTGGACCTCGAGGTTTACCTTCCAACAAGACAATGACCCTAAGCACACCGCTAAAATAACAAAGGAGTGGCTTCACAACAACTCTGTGGCTGTTCTTGAATGGCCCAGCCAGAGCCCTGACTTAAACCCAATTGAGCATCTCTGGAAGACCTGAAAATGACTGTCCACCAACGTTTACCATCCAACCTGACAGAACTGGAGGATCTGCAAGGAGGAATGGCAGAGGATACCCAAATCCAGATGTGAGAAACTTGTTGCATCTTTCCCAAAACGACTCATGGCTGTATTAGATCAAAAGGGTGCTTCTACTAAATACTGAACAAAGGGTCTGAATACTTATGACCATGTGATATTTCAGTTTTTGTTTTTTAATAAATATGCAAACATTTCTAAATTTCTGTTTTTTTCTGTCAAGATGGGTTGCTGAGTGTACATTACTGAGAAATAAAATGAACTTTTTTGATTTTTGGAAAAAGGCTGCAATGAAACAAAGAGTGAAAAATTTAAAGGGGTCTGAATACTTTCCGTACCCACTGTAAATATCTTAATGGCTGTCGGGCTCGGGTCGAGTTCGGTTACTGCTCTGTCGGACGCGGGCCGGGCTCGGACAGAAAAATCCGGCCCGATCCGCACTCTAATCACTGAGTGCATTTTAGTTGGACATCCTGATTACAAAAGACTAGTAACAACTGATTTAAAATGCTCATCGGAACTGTCTGTTTTTCTGTACTAGAGCCCTACTGTAAGTCCTCGGTGCTGCAGGATCATCCTACCCATTGCCTTACTCATCTTCATATAAAAGCCAATTCATCACAATCAGTTTACCTTAATGCCTAACATATGGCCAGTTTCCGAGTTCACAATCCTCAGAGCCCTATAGTAGGCTCCAGTTACTTTGTAAAGCTTGACAAACGTAGTGTTTGTCATGGGTGGTTAGTCTCAATAGCTTTGACCATGTGACCTATATATGTCAAGCAGATATGATACTGTGGGTCCTTAAGTGAAGCCTAGCATTTGACTAAAAACATTCACTGCCAATGTAGATGGTCATTATTCTTGGTGAACAAGACAGGATGAAATCAACCCTCATAACTCAAGGGGTGCAAATCCTTTAGCATATATCCTCTGTGGCACCCAAATGCATGCTGCAGTTTCCAAAGCACGCAGAATGGTATCCATGAAAAAGGAATGCTAGTTTATAATAGAGCTATTGATCAATGTCTGTCGACCAAGGTATCAGCTATCAATGCTAAATCCCATCTGGACCAGCAAATGTATAAATCACAGATTAAATATAAGACTGTTGATGAAGGATGAGAGAATGGGTCATTTATTGTAGTCTACAACATGTTTGGGCAATTTGATGTATTCTGAATTTCTTGGCTGAATGTGTGGATTCTTTTTAGATTTTCATATATGTAATACAGATAGAAGAAAAGAAGAACATAAAAATGGACAGAATGATTTACCATTTGTTAACGATTGTGTTGAAATATTTGTGCATATATATCTCTATCTCTCTCTCTCTCTCTCTCTCTATATATATATATATATATATATATATATATATATATATATATATACAGAGACCCTGAGAGGTAAGTGAGGAATCATTTTTTTCAGTCTCATTTTTTTAAAGTTTTTATTTCATCTGTAAAAAAAAAAAAATCTGTTTTCCTTGGTGAAAAGAGATGAAACATTTTTTTGAAACAGAAAATGTTTGTTGTCATACTGATTTTGGCCACAAGAGGCTGTGCGCCAATGTTCTAAATAGGACCGAAAGCATTCATGTTTTCTTCCAGGTGAGTTTTAATCTTTCCATGCACTCTGAACACAAGGTGCATTCGTTGTTTGTTAGTAAGTTATGCAACGTCACTGTCATGTCTACCTTTTGGTTAGAAATGTATTTTAATCGGAGCTAATCTGCTGTTAGCTGTAAGTGATGTGAGAATGGAGTAATGCTAAGACTAATTAGCCCAAAAATTCATCTCTTTTCATTGATGAAAAAAAACTAGAATGGCTTCCGTAAGAGTAATTATGAAGACAGTGACATATTTATATACCTATTCTCTGATGTATGTGAAAAAGAAGACTGGACGTCAGCAAATGAAATGCTTAAATATCACATGCACCTCTTGGCTGAAGTGGAACTTGACCCTTTGTTCCTATAGCTTTTTGACCAGCTGAGGAAGTCACTGAGGTCGCAGGTCAAAGCTATGGGAAAGAGAATCAGGTCATGAGTTGACTGCCAGTCAATTCCCAAGAGAGACATTTAAAGAGAAACTATGAGATCCAGGATTCTTTGCTAAACATAAAACAGCAGCTTCTATTTTTTATCACCACGCTGTACTTCCTTTGTTTTATTATTTCAGTGTTGTAAAATATTTTCCTTCACTCTGTCTGTTTCCCTTTTTGTTTTCTGCCTCTTCCTCCGTTGCTCTTCCTTGTATCATCTCTCCCTGCCTTACCTGTCTGCCCGAGCCCAGCCCTGGGCGGTATAAAGTTGCCATTATGTTGGTTTTGTTTTGTTTTCTCTACCTCTTCCTCCTCTCCTCTCTTCTCTAACCCCTATTTCTGGGTGTTGTGAATCCGAAAGGAGCCATAAAAAGGGAAACGCAAAGCTCTCAGCCATAACAGCAATGCATCCCCTGTGAAATCTTAGACGGCCATTAAGCTAATGGGGCACTCTGGCCCAGCCGGTGGTATAACTCAGTTCGCGAGCTGCAGGGCCGGGACCAGGCACAATGGGGCCCCGTGTTCCAGTGTGTTGGTGTAAACATTGCACTAAATAGACTTGAATGGGCAACTCTCACGTAAGTAGAATTAAACACAGGTGTCAAATGCACGAAAGCTCTGTTTTTGCTTCCAGAAAATCATTCAGAATTAGGCCTACTGTATTTTACGTGAAGAGCACTCCACTGTGAGACTCCAAAAGCACAGACGTTGTAAGGAACGAGTGCTTTTAAAGCACAGTGAAGCTAATGACGTCAACTTGAGCAAAGCACAGTCAGCATCAGTGACAATGCTGATTCATACATCGCTGAATTGTAATTTTATAGAGCTTGTCTAAGTCTGTCTTGGCGGGCCGGTGTGGAGAGCAGCTTGATTACTCCCTCCTCGTGAGAAAGGGCAGCCGAACTAAGGCTTTTAGAGTCTAAACCATTTACTGTGTTTACTCATGGTTAGCAGGCCAGCACGCATGCACACACACAGACCTCAGGTGGTAAGAGATTGCTCTCTCTCTCTCTCTCTCTCTCTGTCCTTCCCTCCTTTGCTCTCATTCTGACTGCTCAGATTGTTTTTAACAGGATGGGAGGGGATGAAACCATCCTCAATTACAGGGGAAGTGATTTTTTATAGGCCTCTCTGGCAGTATGCACAAACACACAATGTGAGTGTGAACTAATGAATTCAGAACAATGTAAATGTCTTTATCGAACAATTTACAACAGACACCCCCTGTACACTGTAGACAAGACTGCCAATGATGGCACTAATGTAATTTTCACCTTACCAGTTAAGATTATTATGGGTGTAATGTGGCCTCTTAAGTACAGAGAAATCATCAGTGATGGGGGTTACAACATTTGTGGAACACTGCTATGGAGACATTCAGTGATGAGACATAAAAGAGAGAAAGGGGGAAACTCCATAGGAAATGATTTGTTGAAAGATGAGGATACACAAGAAAAATGAGATGAGATTTTTCCTATTGCTTAGCTCCATCCCTCCAGCATTCAGAACCCCAAGGAGGCATGATCACTAAAGCCCTCTCCAAGACATGGGAAATCCGTTACATTTCACCTCCTCCACAACAATGGGAGAATGGAGGAGTGTGGATCCCGTCCGTTCTCAGGGCCAGGGGTGTAAATTCCAGTGCAGCCCCAGGGCTCCGGATAGAAGGGGGGATTGAGCTCTGTCTGCCCCCTCCCGCTTGTGGCCCTCAGGGGGGCTGGAGGGTAATGAAGACTGGGCGGCAGGGGCTCGTCGAGGTGGAGAGACAGCGTCCCGTGTGTGTGTGTGTGTGTGTGTGTGTGCGTGCATGCATGCGTGCATGTGGAAGGGGATTCCAGGGCCTGCTCTCTTCGTCACCTCTAGTGACCACTGACCACAGGGCTAATTACACAGCTGGTCACAAGCACACACACACACACACACACACACACACACACACACACACACACACACACACACACACACACACACACACACACACACACACACACACACACACACACACACACATACACACACACACACACACACACACACACACACACACACACACACACACACACACACACACACACACACACACACACACACAAACACACCACTACCTTATACAGTATATCCATTTTTTGTAGGGTCTGTTTATATTGTTCTTTCATTTCAGTCATGTTTTCACAAGTTAGTGCTTAAATTGTGCCGTTTTTAGCCCTGCTAGCTGTATGGCTCTAGGAAAGGGAATATTGCTTTGTCCGTCGGCCGATTCGTCCACCATTTTGGTCCAGACAAAAAAAATATCAACAACTGTAAAATGGATTGCCATAAAATGTTGTATGTAGATATATTAATGGTCCTCAGAAGATGAATCCTAATGACTCTGTTCCCTGACTTTTCCTCGTTTCAACATTGGGCTTTTGGTGAAATGCTCTGAACTAGTGAATGTATTGCCATGACATTTTGAACAGACATATTTGTCCCCCTCAGCAGGAATTACAACATGCACATTAAAAGCCAGGAGGCTTTTAATGTGCATGTTAGTGTGCTGATGCATTTAGCGTCAAGCACCGCTGTGCTTAGGTATGGCCTCACAGAGCCACTGGCATGGCTGTAGATTTTACTCTTGTTTGCGTGTTTTTTTTAGTACTTTTACTATTTATTTAAAAATTGTAGAATTAGAGTAGGGCTAATTCAGACTGCATTTAATGTACACAGGCCTATGAGAAATCCACTTATCCATTGACATATGGCAACCTGAGAATAGGACAATAAAAGGTGCTTTAAAGACTATTACATTTTCAAATGACTGGGTCTAATGTGGGTCATAAGTCAAAAAGATGACTCCGTCCACAGCATTAAAAGTAGGGCCTGGTCTGTCTGCAAGCCCTCAGGAACAGCGCCATGTCTGAAACCCAGATGAGGGTGGTGGATAATTGTGGTACTCAGAGGTGGGTAGAGTAGCCAAAAATTGTACTCAAGTAAAAGTACTGTTACTTCAGAATCATTTATAAAAGTAGTCATCCAAATAATAATAATTACTTGAGTAATTACTTGAGCAGCTGAACGTCTCCCTACGCAATGGCGCCTGTGTTTGGCTTCACCGCTGCGGCTGGTTGCTCGTCCCGACTCGTTTTGTTTGTTTCCTGCGCTATATTGCTACTGAGTTTGTCAACAAATAGTGTGTCAACGGTGTGGGTGTACGATCGCCAAACAATGCTGTTGATCCGATCTTCCATGGGGGAGTGCGGTGACGGATGTACCTGGTGTGGTACAGGTGAGTTTGCAGCCCAGTTCGTATGTCCACCTGCAACTGGTATGCGACATGGAGAGGGCCTGATACGACCTAAGAATAAACGGCAGAGAAAGCGAGGAAAAAGGGCAGGTTAGCAGGTTCATCGGAAAAAACTCCTGAAGCTGGGGGTCTTTGATTGTGACTCCAGACCTTCCTGTCTTCGTCCCGTCTTCCCCGCTGTGGCTCTGGTCCCGGTGCCCTGGAGAAAACCTACCGCTGGTCGCGGTGGGTGTTTTGCGCATTTGAGGCCGCTGCCGTGAGCCTCATTCTCTGCTTCAGCTGCTCCTGCACCGCTCAGGATGGGTCTAATAAATGCCCGTTCAATTGCTAACAAGTCTCTTTTGCTCTGTGATTTATTCTGTTCCAAAAACATGGACTTCATGTTGCTCACAGAGACATAGCAACGGGAACTGGAATACACACACCTGAATGAGCTCTGTCCTGTGGATTGTACTTTTATCAGCACACCAAGACTCACTGGCCGTGGTGGAGGCCTTGCTGTGGTTTTTAAAAAGCATTTCATCTGTCAATCAATGAGCGCCGGCACATACTCTTCTTTTGAACTACAGATTACTAAAGTTGGTCGTTCACATACATTTTATTGCATTTTAATTTACCGGCCACCTGGGCCGGTGGCCCTCTTTCTTACTGATTTTTCTGATTTCTTATCATCCATTATTAAGCTGGAAAGAGTGATTATTGTTGGTGACTTTAATATTCATGTGGATGATGCTACTTGCCAAAATGCTTCTGAGTTTGTAAATATCTCTGAATCTTTTAATTTTACATACGCTTGACCTTGTTTTTTCTCATGATATGAACATTAATAATGTCTGCATCGAAGATGTATTTGTTAGTGATCACAAATGCATCCTATTTGATCTTGCTCGTAATGAGGATCCCCTGCCTGTTAAACGGGCGTACTGTTCACGTTCAATTAACCAGCTTACTGTTGAAAAATTTTCAGCCGCTTTTGACTTAAGCTCTGTTTTTATTTCGGATGACGTGGACGCTTGCGTTCAGGCTTTTAATGATCATTGCACCCTGCTGTTGGACAAAATTACGCCCTTTAGCATTAGAGAAATTCCCTCTTTTAATTCATCCCCATGGATGAATGACGCCATTCGCAGCCTGAGGCGTGTCTGTCGGAGAACTGAGCGTTTATGGAAAGCGACTCAGCTCCAAGTCCATCGCCTGCTTCTTAAAGAGCTCTTAGTAGACCTGAATGAAGCGATCAAGGATGCTAGAGCCTGTTATTTTACTAATCTGATATCTACCTGTAAAAACAATCCTATTTTGTGGACAAGGTCAGAGCTGTCCGGGCAAACATTGTACCATCAGCAATCTCACATATAGCTACTCATCAGAGACCTTCAATACTGGACTCCTTCTGCCCCATTTCCCTGAACAACATCATTAAGCTTGTGGGCTCGATGAAACCCTCCCAAAGCCCTGTTGATATTGTTCCTACATCTTTGCTTTTAAAAACCTTACATCTTCTTGGCCCATGTTTGGTTTAAATTTTAAATTTATCTCTTCAGCTGGGTCAGGTCCCTGGCTGTTTTAAGCATGCTCTTGTTCAGCCTATTTTAAAAAAGAACAATTTAGATGCAACATTGTTTAAAAACTACAGGCCTATCTCTAAATTGCCTTTTATTTAGAAAATTTTAGAAAAGGTGGTTGCAAACCAGCTAAATAATGTTTTGGTTGCTCATAATATCTTTGATAAGTATCAGTCTGGCTTTCGTAAAAATCATTCTAATGAGACTACTCTTCTTAAAGTCTCCAATGACATTTTGATGGCAGCTGACAGGGGTAAATGTTCTGTCCTGGTCCTACTAGATCTCAGTGCAGCATTTGATACTGTTGACCACTGCACTCTGATTGATAGACTGAAAAGAACTGTAGGCATCACTGGATCAGCTCTGGACTGGTTTTGTTCCTATCTTTCAGACAGGACCTTTGCTGTCGCCATAGGAATGTATATGTCAGACTCTGCTCCTCTGTCTTGTGGTGTGCCCCAAGGTTCTGTTCTCGGCCACCTGCTGTTTTGTCTGTATTTGCTTCCTCTTGGAAAGATTATTGGTAGTTTTGAGGAAATATCTTACCATTGTTATGCCGATGACATCCAACTATATTTATCTTTTAGCCCTGATAGGCTAGATAAACTGTCCATGTTGCACACTTGCTAAGCCTCCATTAACAAATGGATGGCTGACAATTTCCTGCAATTAAATTCAGAAAAAACTGAAGTGCTGATCTTTGCCCCAGACAGCATTACCCCAAAGATTAGGCAGGCCATTGGGGCTCTATCATTCTCTGACTGTAATGTTGTGCGAAATCTGGGTGTCATTTTTGACAAATCTATGTGTTTTAACAGTCATGTGAAATCTGTGGTTCGTTCCTGTTTTTTCCATCTCAGGAACATTGCTAAGATCCGATCTGTGGTCTCTCAAAAAGAGATGGAGATGCTTGTTCATGCTTTTATTTCTTCACGTTTGGATTATTGTAATGTACTGTACACTTGCTTAAACAAATCATAAATAAAAAGTTGTAATAAATTGCAAGTTGTTCAGAATGCAGCAGCAAGACTTTTGTCTAAGACCAGCAGGAGATCACATATTACTCCGGTGCTTAAGGCTCTTCATTGGCTACCAATAGGTTTTAGAGTGCATTTTAAAAT